>RCIC01000002.1:17200000-17850000 GCA_018883505.1 Ceratosolen fusciceps | reverse complement strand
ATCGTAATTTTAAATGTCGCGCGGCCACGAGCTGTTGATTAATTAAGAATTGAAGCTGCTAAAGAGAAGAATTTTTAAACTTATTAATAAACGGACGATGAAATGAATCGTCAAGTAAAGTGCCGAAATAAATTGATGAAAATCTAATTAGACAATTAGTAAGTTATGAGTTCCGAAGCCCGTCCTATTCGATCCTCAAACTTGTAACTCCCTACTCGCTTTATTAATGAGCAGTTGTGCATAAATCATCAAAAGGAGAGAAGAAATACTTTTTATAAGTCTAAGTGTACAGACAAAGAAAGAAGAAAGAATATATATATATATATATATATATATATATACGACGATGAAGCGTCATTCGCTTCGATCTCTCGTCTCTCTCCCTTTGATACATTTGCAACTTGCAACTGTTTTCTAAGGTGCCGAGCTTTTATCCCATCCCTATCACAGTTTCTACCCGAGGGCCACCTCTTTTTCCCTCCCCGCGCCCCTTAAGTAGACTAGTTCCGGAATCACTTTTCCTCTCTCGTGATCGCGTGATTTCTCTCAAGTAAAAGAAAATAGAAGACCTTTTTCCCCATCCCCGTTCCTTTCTTCTTGGCTCTGCAAGGCATTGAAGCGAGGCAATCAAAGAAAATTTTTCTACAGAAAATTTCTCTACAGAACTAGATATTTACATTCCCCACGATCATTAATGAACTTCAATTTTCTCCATTTATATACATCGCGTAAGTTAATTACAGAATTCTGTAAAGAAATTAGCTACTCCCGCGATTTTATTCAATTTTCGTATGTAACGCCGCTCGGTTTCTCCCTAACCCAAAGCGACTATCCGTTACTTCAAATAATTTCCCTTACGTAAGACCTTCAAGTCTCAAGCTTCAATCCTAATTGAGAAAATTATGTAAAGAAAGTTGCCTTAATGACTTTTTCGCAATAAACTACAATGCTCGAGGTGTGCAGATACCCCGGCATCGAATAAAACAAAACTTCTATACGTAATAAAATCCTTTTTTTCGCGGAAACGTAGTCGTAGAATTGCGTAACGAGTACCGGTTTTAATAAATGCTTTTTTTTCCCTCCGGTAAGCCAAGTACTCCGAACAACTTATTAATTGCATTTGTTTTAATATTTTAAACGTATTTTAAATGGACAATTCTAACGTTCGTCCGCAGATGCATTATTCATAGCGCAATGCCATATGTGCCCAGGATTTTATATCTCAAACTAAACATACTTATCATAGTTTTATAAGGAGAGTACACACAAACACAACTTCTTTAATAATAACAGCATTATCGAATAAATGTTTACCGTGTCTATGTACAATTGTCTATTCGTCATTAATTAATGTAAAAGAGGAAATTCCGTTACTTGTTTTTTATTTATTTTTTTTTTGTGAAGAAAAAACAGTCATGAAAAGTTATAGCGTGAGAAGAGAAGTTTTTTTTTTTTACCGCGACAGCGTATTTTGTATTATAAATTGTGTAATAAAAAGGATGGTAAGGGGACAGACGACGTGAAGGGCATTTTCGAGAATCTCTATAATCTATTATTTTCCGCAAAAAAAAAAAAAAGTAATATAAAAAAGAAGAAGAAAGAAGGAAAGAAAACATAAAAAATATGCGTTTGGAGAGGCGGGGAGTGAAAGTGAAAGAATGAGAGAAGAGAAAGAGAGAGGAGAGAGAGGAGAGATTTTCGCATTTATTTGAGAGAAACAGTGAGGGATGAAATTGGTGGGCTGCAACAGGCTAGACTGGGAAATTAATCTTCCACTGGCACGAAATACACGAGAGTTTGCTACGGTTGATTGCGCTCAGAGGCGAATGGCGGACGGGGGATTGTGGGTGGGCTTAGTGAAACCGGAAGGTAGGGTTAGAAATCCATTGATCGGCAGCGGCGAGGGTAATATCAAAAGGATTTTTTCGTCCCGGGGAGTCGACGAGCCTCCTCACTTTTAATTGTCGGACCAGCTCCGATATTATTTTTATTGCTATTATTATTATTATCATTATTATTATTATTATTATTATTATTATTATTATTATTATTATTATTATTATTATTATTATTATTATTATTATTATTGAAATTGATATCGCGTAGTGGAAAAGGCCCGACTAAAAGAAGTTAGTCGATGACACTGCCAGATTTACTATTTCTAGACTTTCCTTTTCCAATTGATTTCTGACTCATCGATCAACGCGAGTTGTGCCCCCTCTCTACTCTCGCGGACGAATTTTAAATTAAAAAAGAATAAAATAAAATAAAATAATATAAAATAAAATAAAATGACTCCTCGGAGCGCCCTCCCAGCGAGGTACTCAACTCCAATATAGCCAATAACCGCGATTAATAAATACGCGGAGTAATAGTAGTAGTAGTAGTAGTAGTAGTAGTAGTAGTAGTAGTAGTAGTAGTGGTGGTAGTGGTAGTGGTAGTGGTAGTGGTAGTAGTGGTGGTAGTGGTAGTGGTAGTGGTAGTGGTAGTAGTAGTAGTAGTATTATTAGTACTAGTAGTAGTAATAATAATAAGTACGCGAGAAAGACCGAGACGTTGACAGGACGCTGAGGGCGCTCGTTATTAATGGTAAGAGTCCGATTGTACAAAAAAAAAGGGGGTAATTAAGCATGGCTACGTATCTGTCGAGAAGAGGTGCTGGTGCTGGTGCTGCTGCTGCTTTTGAGGAAAATATTTTTGTTGTCGGGAAGGAGACGCGTGCATGTACCGTAAAATGAGTGCCATTGTAAGCCGGAGAAGGATGGGACGGCATTAAATATCCATTTTGGTAGAAGCGTTTGCCGGAATATTATGAAAGTTGAAATTCCTAGCCGAAGAAATTATTTATCTTCTATAAAGTCTCGGATATCGTATGCCCACACGCTCATAAATAAAACTTTAAGTCTCGCAATTTCCTTTCTCTTTTGATCGCTGCTTTCGTGCACTTGTATATACGACTATGCGAATTTAGCACCGCTTCTACAACTAACCATAACGATCTGCAAATCGTTAGAGATACGTAAATATACTGTTTCACCTTTAACCCATCCCCGTATACCCATCCTCGTTCCCACTCCAACCCCGTTGGCACCCTCCCCACTCGTGGCATCGCGTCGTTTTTAGGCAAGGCTTTCGTTAATTGTAGCGAGTACGTGTACGTGTACGTGTATCCGCCGATCCATCGATCCACTGATCCGCCTGCACGTCATTGCGGAAAGGCTATCGAGAGCAAAATATAAGATAAATGATATGGAGGAGGAGGAGGAGGAGGAGGGGAGGTGGGTAAGGAACGAGAATGAATCGTCGTCGAGTCGATTTTGCAATTGATCCTCCTTCCTTTCAATTCCGTTTATTGTTATTAAACCGAGAACGCGCGTGATTATTGACGGGCGAGGGGAAGGGGTAAGGGGGTGGGGGATTAAGGATCTTTCCCATTTTTCGTATACCCGATAAGAAAGGCCAGAAGTATTTTTAAGAATGTATTTTACTTATTATATTTATGACGAAACTCGAGTCCAACGAACTTTATGTACGTGCCGTACGGCTGTAATCGATACATGCAGTAAATCTGTCATAGGAATAGCAATGGATAAACGAAAAAAGAAATCCGCCGGTGCGCGTCGTGAAGAAAGACATTGAAATGACGACGACGCATTCATTAATAGATCGCGCTGGCGTAGATCGGTGATACTAGTCCCCGGCATGTCACTGCCAGTGTAGCCATGCCTCTATACATAGCTGCATGGCCGTGTAGCTGTGCTGCGCACTTTCCCTAAGCTACCTGGAGCGTTCGGCTCAATGAATGCAGCGGGGCTTCGAGGTCGGTGCTCGCCGGTCCTCGGAGTGACGGAGAAAACGGTCGCCCCGACCGATAAATGAAAATCAACCACTCGCCTACGACGACACCCTTGACCACCTACTCCTACCGCAAACTAATACGAATTTGTCCAACAGCCAAGTGTATCCCGATAAGAAAGCGTCCTCTCCCCCCTACCCCACCCCAACCGCCTCACCGACCCGCCACCCGGCGGCCCTGCCCCCGAGGAAGGTATAATCGAGCGGAAAGTAAATATCGCCCCGTCACGGCGTCACGGCGACACGGCGTCACGGTGTCACGGCTTACCAGGGCGGAATTTCCCAACTCCTCCCCATGATTCCGTGAACGTCGTGAGTTTTAGCGTAAAAACCACACGTCCCGAGGACGAGGGAACGGAGCGTCATTCATGTATCCGAAGCCGGTAAAGCGTAGCCGAGGATAATGTGTCAGGCTCCGAGGGTCGGCATTCGACAATGAAATAGTTGAGAGAGAGATGAGGATGACGAGAGGCGACGCTGTCGTACATTGTAAGAGAGGAATGACGAGAGGGGCAGGGGCTGGAAGGGGAGATGAAAAGAAAAAGAAGAACAAGAAGAAGAACAAGAAGAAGATGAAGAAGAAGAACAACAACAACAACAAGAACAAGAATAAGGAGGAGTAGGAGGAGAAAGTGGAGGAGGAACGGTAGGGAGAGACAATGTCCACGCAGTGTTCACTAGATCCACCTCGCTGATCCATTAGAATGACATGGGGACGAAACCGAAAAAGCGAAATAGAGTCGAGTGAGGCGGCGCAAGTGCGTGTACACGCAAGCACCGAGGGCTCGACGCATCCAACAAGTCTACCGCACTCGAGTCCTGCATTAGCGCGAGCCCCCAATCACGGATAATAACGCCACGTGTTTCTCCGTTCGCTCTTTCGTTCGTCTCACTCCCCTCCCGCCACCTGCCCCAATATCGTCGAACTGCTCATCGTCCTTAGACATGCGCCGCCGCCGTCGCCGTCCCCCTCGTCGCACCGCGACACATCCACGCATTGTTCAACGCGACACTACTCGCGAAAAAGCCGGAAGCTTTTAACAATTTAGCGCCTCCAGTTCATTACACTGGAGCGTAATTCGACAGTTGTAATGTACATTGTACGTGGGGCCCGAGTACTTTTATCGCGTGCGGCCCTCGCTTTCCCATCCATTTGCCTACGCATTATCGTGAATTAGTCTCCTACGTGTCCCCCCCCCTCTCTCTCTCTCTCTCTCTCTCTCTCTCTCTCTCTCTCTCTCTCTCTCTCCCTCTCTCTTCATCACTCTCCATCTCTCTCCATCTCATTCGCTCAGCCTTTAAAGCAAATGCGCGACAAGGCGCGCTCGCACACTCAGCGCGCTCTCTTTCTCTCTTTATTCTCTCCTGTTTTCGCGTCGAGTTCTTCATTTAAGGGCGAACAAAGTCATGACTTAGTGAAATCAGAAAGTGTGTATCTCATTTCCGCTCGGCTCGATATCTATAAACGAGGTCGTGGACTTTTTGGCGGCCTCGGATTAACTTACACGGTGGGAGCAGCGAGAAAGCTTTCGACATAGCCGATAAAAGATCGCTGCCGGTTGTCGCTGCCGGTCGTCGTCGTCGTCATCGTCGTCGTCAACAGTCCGATCCGAGTCTCGGGTTTTCCTACCCGATTTACATTACATCAAGCAACTAAAGTCTACACGTTATAGCTCGCCTACGTGTAAAATATATATACAAGTCGTGCAAAGCACCAGAAACGACTATTTTTTCTTTACTTTTGCTTTCTTGCTTTATTTTCTTCCACCCTCTAATTAACCCCGTCCGGTCGAGCTTAATCCAACCATGTCGATGATAACGATGATGATGATAATGATAATGATTACGACGATGATGACGACGATGGTGGTGGTGATGATGGTGGTAATGATGGTGGTAATGGTAGTGGTGAGTGACAATGATTCGCGTATTATTATTTTATAGACTTTGGTCGTACGTCTTCCTCGCTCCGCCTCGCCGTCCCTCCCCCCTTTATTACATGTCGTCGTCGTCGTCGTCGTCGCCGCCGCCGCCGCCGCCGCCGCCGACACCTCCCACTGAATAAGACCTAGTTAATAATCGCGCGACCGGCTCGCCTCGGTGCTCCAACGCCATTATCTTAACCCATCTCGGCGGGCCAAGAGCTCCGTCTCCGTCCCGGAGATAATAAAATAGCAATATAAAATCCGACACAAAACGATCGTCGAGGTGAAAACAGATGGTTGTTACACAGTTTTAGTACACTCCTCGGAGCAATGGCTCGGCTCAATTATTTATTTGCTCTGATTTAGGTTGAGCACGTGCGGGAGGCGCGCCGCTCGATTTCCCTCTCGCTTTCTCTCGTCTTTTTATCCCCCTCCCGCGCGTGCTCCCTTCCCCCTCTCCTACTCTCTTTCTCTCCATCTCCCGATCTCTCGATCTCTATCGTCTACCTCGTCGTTCCTCTGAATTCTTACGGATACACAATATACCGCGCGCACACCTTCCTTTAATCCTTCTTCTTCGTCGCAACGAGGTGCGAGCGATTGGAAAGCGCCGTTGGCCAACGCGTTCGGCGTCTCGGGCGGCACCACGTCCTTACTCCTCGGCTTGCAAAAGGGTGCGAAAGTCCTGCTGAAGCTTCGACTCGTGATAGCTCCAAATGTCGCTCAAGTCTTCCGAGTCGTTGGTCGTGTCGTCCTCGGGGAAGGCGAAGCTCGCCTTGCCAAGTTCCTCAGGGCTGGCGTTGTAGGAGGTCGGCGAGGACGAGTAGAACTTTATTTCAAGATCCCTGTGTCCGTTGGGCGACGTCACTATCTCCGTGGAGACCTCGAGGGATCCTTGACTAGGGGCCCCGGAGCCGCTTCCAGGCCGCGGCGAGAGATTCCTCGGTGGGCTCGGGATGGCGCTCGAGACATCGCCCCGCCAGGAACTCCTCCCCTTCTGGGAGTCCCCGACCTGGCCCCGGTCGCCTATAACGCCGACGTCGCGATTCGGAATTATTTCGTCGCTGAAGTAGCTTGTCGGGTCACTCCAGCTGCGTCTCAGTATCGGGCCGGCTTCATGCTGCTGCTGATGCTTCTCCGAGAGCATCCTTAAGCGTAGACAGCCATTGTCGTCGACGTCAAAGAAATCGGGCGTACTAACGTGCTGCTCCTGGCATACGAAGGGTCTCGTCGTGGGCAGGAATACCGTTGTCGGGAGCTGGGCGTACCGATGATGATGGTGGTGGTGGTGGTGATGCTGTTGCTGTTGCTGTTGCTGTTGCTGTTGCTGTTGCTGTTGCTGTTGCTGCTGCTGCTGCTGCCGACGGAGCTGATGCGCTCCGGTGAACTCCACCGGGGAGGGCTGGCCTATGTAGGGCCCCGCGGAATAGCCGTTGTTCTGCTCGTTGAGCTCCCAGACGAATGTCGCGGGATCGCAATAGCGACACTGGCAGCGCGAGCCCTGGATGCACTCGTCGATGTGGACCGGGCCACCGTCTTGGTGGCAGCTCAGCGCCAACGACTCATTGCAGTCGTGCAGGAAATGTGGCCCACTACTCAGGAGGCTATTATTGTTGCCGATGCCATTGTTGTTGAGGTGACCGTGGCCGAGGCCGTGACCGTGTCGCAGATAGTTGGCCGCGGCTTTCGCTTGGCAGACTGGAACCGGCAAAATCACGTTCCGGTTGTCGTCGAGCACTTTCACTTGCATATGCCGATGCGCGTAGCTACCACTGCGGTGTGCCTGCTGCTGCTGCTGCTGCTGCTGTTGCTGTTGCTGTTGCTGTTGCTGTTGCTGTTGCTGCTGTTGCTGTTGCTGTTGCTGCTGCCTCGTATCGATAATTTCCTGTTGCAGGTTCGAAGTAATACCGTTCGCGCATGTCGAATTTATAGAAGCACTATTGGCGGCATTCGCAGGGACGTTGTTGCCGGAATGCAGTCGACCGAAGCTATTGTCTTTAGTATTATTCAACAATCTCCTTTGGCCCTTGTAATGATTATCACTGGCGTAACGCGTACCGTCGTACGCATTATTCGCATAGGCTTTGAATTGTTGCAATTGCTGCTGTTGCTGCTGCTGTTGTTGCTGCTGCTGCTGCTGCTGCTGTTGTTGTTGTTGTTGTTGTTGTTGTTGTTGTTGTTGCTGCTGCTGTTGTTCGGTCAATCCGACGGGGAGGAGCGCCAAGGATGACGTCGAATTGACAGAAGCTAATAACTGCGCCGGCTGAATTTCATCAATAATCTTAGTATCGTTGACCGACGAGGTACTAACGGAATTGACCGCATTGAGTACCACCGGCGGTTTGCGGTCCTTCTTTCTTCGCTTCCGGGGCTTAATGATCCTCGGCAAGCTGTTCTCTGAATTATTCGATCCCGAGCTCTCGTCGCTTGCGATACTCAACGAGTCGATATTCGTGACATTGGTTCCGGGAGCCCCTGCCACGGTCGAATCCTTTACAGTTCCGGTACCGTTCACAGCGTCCCCTGATTTGGCGGTCAGCGACTGCAGCTGTTGCTGCTGCTGTGACTTCTTCTGATCCAAGAGCATCGTGGATTTGTTTATTCGCAAGGATGGCTGGGACCTTGTGGAATTAGTAGCCACGCTCGCCAGGTTATTGTTGCCGTTGACGCTGACAGAGCTGGTCAGCGAGCCAGTAATACAACTGGCAATCGAACCAACTGTCTGGCAGTTTTGCATCTTGGTGCGATTGTTGTGGAAGCGCCCGGAGAGTATAAGAGGTGCCCCTTGTGTATGGACGGCGAGCCTCGACAGGGGCAGTCTATTGTTCAAATGAGGCGGTAGCTGCTGTTCGCCGATCGACTGGTGATTAATCTCCTGAAACTGCTGTTGCTGCTGTTGCGTCTGTTGTTGCTGCTGTTGCGTCTGTTGTTGCTTCTGCTGCTGTTGTTGTTGTTGCTGCTGTTGTTGTTGTTGCTGCTGCTGTTGTTGTTGTTGTGGCGAAGAGCGCTGATTGTTACGACGTGGATTCGAGGCCATGGATATGAGAGGAGCGCCACCCGCCCATGTGCCCACGGGCCCAAACTGATTCTGACATTGATTCTCGCGAAGCTGCTTGGGGTTCCTCGGCAAAATCTGCTGTTCCTGCTTGCGACAGCCCCCGAGGGGCTTTTGCAAAACCGACCTGCCCGTCGCCGATATCAGACAGCTGCCGATATATCGCTCTACCTCGAGAGCGCCCTGGGAGGCCGGGCTCATCTTCCTCTCGGACTCAACTTCTCGACTTCTTCCGAGTAGTGCTTTACTTTCGAGCTCCTCAGCAATTATCGACTTTCGGCTGGGCACGAGACCTACGGCACTCCCGAGACACACACTCACCTCTTTCTTTCTTTAGCCCATGTCAGAGCGAGCACGACGGCACTTGGCGTCCGGCCTGTACGGGAGTACACAGCACGCGCCGTCGGAGCCGGAGGGGCGACCAAGTCGTAAATGGAGAATTAGTCCTCGGAGTTGCGCGGACGCGCCAAGACCGACAGCGGCCCGATGCCTACGTCCTTACGCGATATCACACGCGCACACACATAAATGAGGGCCGGGGGAGAGAGCTGCTCGAGAGGCAGCGTAGGTCCGAGATTAACCCGGAGGCCCCGAGCACTCGCCGCTCCGCGAGGAATAACCAGACGTGCCAGCGGCCGGAGCGACACTAGCGTTGCGTCCGTCTGCTCCGAGCCCCCCGAGTGGGGTTACCTCTTCCTTCTTCCCACTACTGGCGCAGCACATCGGCGCACGAGTGCCGCCCGTCTCCGTCGTCGTCGCTCAACCGACTCTCCGCCACCCATCTCCCCTTTATCCCTGCCCTGCCGCCGCCGCCGCCGCCGTTCGCTGAATCCCGCTCTCTCTCTCTCTCTCTCTCTCTCTCTCTCTCTCTCTCTCTCTCTCTCTCTCTCTCACTCCTTTGCTCTCCATCCCGTGCCGCGATGTTACTTTTCTTTCCGGCGGCAGCGGCGGCTCGACATCATACTCCAAATAAGAGAGATCGCGAGAGACTTTCCTTCCGCTGAGGCCGCGGCGCAGGAGGAAAGCAGACGAGACGGGAGGGATAGTGGATAGAGGAGCGAGGCTCGGGTCACTGTTGATATTTATTTCATCTGTTATTTCGGTAGTACTCTGTATCGCCCTGTCGGTGCTCGACATTATAATTAATCATTATACGTGATTACGTTTTATCAAATGGGGAATACATACATACATACATACATACATACATACATACATACATACATACATACATACATACATACATACATACATACATACATACATACATACATACATATATATATATATATATATATATATATATAGAGAGAGAGAGAGAGAGAGAGAGAGAGAGAGAGAAATAGTGTGTACATGTGGCTACAAAACTTATTATTATTACTAATCCCGTATACGCTCAATCCCTTAATATACTACGATTATTTAAATGCTTATTTTTTATCATTCATGGAAATGATAAATGGGAGGACGGAACGCTCTCAGTTATCTTCTCGCGCTAATGTAAGCAGCAATTAAAAAGAAATATAAATTTATACTGCTCTTTAAACATGCGCTTGTACTTTTCGGAATTTTAATACTCTGATATATATACATATTTTTGGTGTTTATAATCAAGGAGCGTCGTTCCCCGAAAAAAGTCCAGGCCGAACCACTGATTTATTAAATCTACTCCGATATATAACAAGGACATTGTTTATATTGCCATATTTTCGAGTCTCCAATTTAACGAAAATATCTTCCGAATCCAAGTAGACGAGCAACAGTTTTCATAAAACCTTATCGCGTTTTTTGTGAACTGTATTAGATGGTTGTCCTATATAACCAGGTTCTTAAAGTCATGGCCAGCTCTCCCCCCCTCCCTCTCTCAACGATCAATTCAATTAAGCGACTCGCGACAACCGTGATAATAATGTTACTTTTATATATATATATATATATATATATACGATTATGGCTACGGAGTCTTTAAAAAAAGGGAAAATGTGACAGTTAGGAAGGCGAGCTGTACCGCGAACCTAATAAAAATCTTATTTCGAGAAGCTCATAAAATCAGGTTGAAATGGATTAAGGGATCGAATTTTTTAAATCCCATTCTCGCGTCGTTAAATTCGCGCGGTTGCAATAAAAGGCGAGTCGGGGTAGGAGGACGGAATAACGGAAACGGAAGAGGGGAGGGAGAATAAGTGGGAAGCGGCGAAAGGTGCAGAGAAAAAGAGTGAGAGGGGGGGGGGACCGACAGGGCATGAGCCCTAAACACCACCGTATCTGCCTGTCCCCCTCCACTCGGCTTCGTTGCTCTGAATATTATTCATGAGCGGAAAATAAAGAAGAAAGTAAAAGGCAGAGAATCGTGAAAGGAAAGTTAGGGACATCGGTCGGCCGGAGTCGACTTTTAGCTCGGCAAATAAATCAAGTTAATTCCGGCAATAAGGCCAGACAGAGAGCGCGTTTACTATGCATTTCGAACAGTGGAGAAAGTGAGAGGGAGGCGAGCAGTATTGGGAAGGTGACGCCAATCAAACGCGGACGTCTTCGCATCTGGGACACGAAAGTGGGTCGGCGAGTCGTCATCAATTGCTCGTGGCACGAGCGGGACGCCGAGGAGGAAGCGGCGAAGGAAGCGAGCGAGAGAGAGAGAGAGAGAGAGAGAGAGAGAGACCCCCCCTGCCCACACTCCCTACCGAGCCGTAGCAACGGCATCTTGTTTCCGGCGAGACGGACCCCGACCGACCTTTGGACCACACCACACCTCGCGCACCTCGCCACAGCCCACCCCGCCATATTGCATATTGGTATTGATAGCCGCGCGCGTATTATCGGGGATGAAAGACCCGACAATCTCCGAGCAATATTCGATAGCGGAAACGGAGACGATAATTCATAAGCGGTGAGGCTTCTCTCCGAATGACATTCGACAACACTCGAATCCGATCGCCTAAGTTATTTACTGACCTCCCCGCCCGGTATAAATACTCCGCCAGGAAGCTTCGTTCGTTTTCTATTCTAATTTCATTCATTATTAAACAAGCTATAAATATTTTATATTTACTAGGCCAGAAGTTTGAGGAAATCTTAAACGAAACGCCGATCGATCGGGAGAAGGCAAGACGAGCAGAGATGGCTCAGGGGCAATGCGCCAGTGGGTGTCCGCAACCCGGGGAGCACAGGCCATACGACGACGATGGCACCCACCGTTGTACCAGGCAGAACTGCTGCTACTGGAACGGGTACTGGACACGCGGGTGGTGGTGTCCACAGCGAATCATTAAGGCCGGGACCAGCTCCTACACCCAAGGCTGGGTCGACGCCAGAGGATGCCGCCCGATCGCTCGACCATCGGGCTGCGACGGATGCGCTCTGAGCGTGGTCACTACCCCCGAGTGGCGTAGTACGGCCAAACTCGACCCTGAGTTCAGCTGGAGCTGGCCTCGCATGGTCAACGAGCTCGAGCGCGCCGCTCGCAGTGCGGCTCGCGATACATGTTGTGATGAGATGATACTTAATTACGCCTATTCAACATTCCTCGAAAATCTCAAGAAGTACAGGCTTCCTCCTCATACCTGTGAGGCATGTGGTATAGGTGAAGGCGTTTTTGAGGATGGTGTCCACATGATAGTACGTATGTTGCCTCGGCGTAAGCGGGAATGGACCCTCTGGTGGTATCAGCAGATACGTGGCTATCTTCAGGGGAAGTGTATACACGCGGGGAGGAAGTTCTTGAAGGCTGTCACTGCAGCAATGAAGCAAGGCGGTTCATTCATCACGCCAAACTGGAGGGATTTGTGTTACTGGGAGATGAACTTGGGGTATGTCCCGCCCCGAGACCTCCAGCAGTTACGCGGTGATGCCGACGAGTGGCTACTCGTGCGAAGACGGATTGGGTCCGCCATCAATGAGGATTTGTATTGTAGCTTAGTATATAGGGAGGCCGTTCAGATTATGCATGAGGAATGGAAGTTGCCGGACACGGTAATACCCGTCGAGGATTGGATACGTGAAGGCAAATGGATGAGGGGCAAGAGCGGTACCGGGGGCACAACACATGTCACCATTGATGGAAACAAGAAGAGAACTAGGCGCATGAAGGGGGTTGAGGCCGCGTTGCACACTGACATTGAGATCCGCGAGGATCTGTTCAGCACATCTGCCGAGAAGATGGTCGTCATGCAGAAGTGCGAAAGTGGGAAAGTGCGCGCAGTAGTCAAAACTGGAAACAATGTTATACGTAAGATGGATTATATCAGCGAAACCCTCGAGAGGGGGTTCTATGACAGCACGGTTAGCACGCTCTTCGCCGGAGGAGATGGCAACGAAAAGATCGACCACGAGATCCTCGCGACTGTGCGCAACACGAGACTCTGGAAGGTGCCCCTCGACCAGGGTGGCTTCGATCAGCACCAGAGCAAGAATACAATACTGGATGACTGGATGTTGGATGATTCGTCTATCAGTATTAGCTCGTTGCGTAGCGCAACGTAAGCGATTAAAGAACCGAAGAAGCGCTAAAAGGACAAGCAAGAATATAAATACAGATGGTAATGAGCTATTTTGATGAAACTTATCCGCTTAAATAAAAATGTACGATGTACGCGATTACATAGTTGATATAGATTCTCATGGATTATGCATGGACACTTTGACCGCTGTCGGATTGACGTTTAATTAATTAAATTGATCGGTGGGACAGAGAGAGAGAGAGAGAGAGAGAGAGAGAGAGAGAGTTTAATTTGCGACAGAAATCATGACGCTTATTAATTAATTTGAAATCTAGCTTCAATGAGACTACGATTATTTCAACAATCATCGTCAATTGAATTATTAAGGAGAGTCACAGTTAAGTATGCGTTACGCGTTTAACTTTGTTAAAGAGTTTGCAGAGGATCACTAATGACGAAACATTAATAATCCATTTTTTATTGGCAGTCATGTTGGCGCACCCGATGCATATCAGTGCCCATTCGGACTTATAAGTCGACCGAATCACGTATTTTTAATAGCGTATCGATTGGCCAGCGAATGAGGAGCGAAGAACGGTGATGATTAACATGCTATACTTTAGAATTTCGCGCATGACTGATTCCTCGACCGGTGGAAGGTAAAAAGTGAAGGGATAAAAAAAAAACAAAAAAAAACAACAAAAAAACAAAAAACCTGACATAAATGAAGAGGAGATCATTTTTCAGTAACCGCGCGCCCGGTAGGGGAGGGTCGAGATCCCTCGACTCGTTTATCCCTCAGAGTCCCAGTGATCGGACATTATTTCCATTCGTCGTCTCGGCTCGTCCGGGCTCACGCAAAATGTCTCTGAAAAACTTCAGCCGCTTAATACCTCGGAAAGTTCCTTTAGTTTTATCCTTCCCTGCCGAGGAGGAGCCCGTCCCACTTCGAAGGCAAACCAATGGCAATTTTATCGTAACCCGGCTTTATCGGAACCGACCAGAAGAGCGACCAACTTGGAGCGGCGACGGCGACACCCTCAAAAATATACTTCGCCCCACCTCTCCATCTTTATATTTCACTTTCCTCCCTTCGCCCGCATTTTACTTCTTTGTGTGTTTTCCTTTCGAGCGAATACAGTTTCACTACTCTTCTAACTCCCTTTATAAATAATACATTTTCCTTTCAAGTTTATCACAATTTTTCAACACATTTCGATTTTTCTTTCTTGCCCCCCCCTCTCTCTCACTCTCTCTCTCTCCCCTTATTACTGACTCCTCCGCCGGCCACGACTTATTTATTAATCCAATTACTTGTTTGCATGTTTTTTTTTGTTTTCACTTTAAGCGATAAATACGTGTACTTAACTCACTTATCGAATTCTTAATACCACATTATTTATTTTCGCTTTTACATTAAAATATTTTTCGAAAGAGATTATTTCGTGCACGATAAAAAAATAGCATAATACGGAAATTTAATAAAAAATAAGTAAAGGCTTTTAAATATAATAATTATCCATTAATTTTACATAATGTACGTTATAAAATATTTTGCAAATATTGCATAAACATTTTTTAATTTTTGTTAATAAATTTATTATAAAAAGATCGAGTTTTTTATAATTTACTAACGAAGCACTATAAATTATAATTATAGGTACGATGGGATTCGGTAATGTAAATTATTGTTTTGATTATGAAGAAATGCAAAATTAATTACATAATGTTTGAAGACCTTTTCATATTTAGCTTAATTTCATAACTCGACAAATTACGATTTTTTAAAATTAAATTTAGAATATTTTAGTAGCCATAAAAATGGACTTTCCTTGAAAATATGGTTCAAAAAGTAAAGGAAAACTGTCGTGCTATCAATGCTTTTATAATATTTTCAACGCTACAAATTTATCATTAAAATGTAATAAAAATTATACATACCAGCATACGTACATATACAAGTGTATGTTTTTAAGTCTATTAATCTTATTACGATAATTTATAATTAAGATAAACATAACATGGACAAAAATATCCTCTTTATTATGCTTTGTAGGCCATACATAATTATTACATTTCTCAATAAATGAAGCAAAAATTCTATGCCAAAGAGAAAACGCACTTCGAATCAAATTATATTCCATAATTATTGTTTAGTGCTTTAATAGGAAAATAAACAGTTAACTTTATTATAATTAAAAAAAAGCATAAATCTCTTTGTTATGTTTAAATGTAATATTCTTTACGCTATTATTATTATTATTGTTGTTGTTGTTGTTGTTGTTGTTGTTGTTGTTGTTGTTGTTGTTGTTGTTGTTGTTATCATTTCATAAAAACTTCAGTTTTTCAGTTTTGTTAAATGTATTGACTTGCAAATTGAATAATATTAAGAATTAATATTTTTTATTCAAATTATCTTGACAAATAAAGACGAAGGAAATAGATTACAAAGGGATATAATTAGAATTCATGCGATTGCGATGACAATGAGAAGACGTAAGGAAAAGTTTACTATAGACTATAAAACTATGTAATTTAGTATCGAAAAACATTCATTCTCGTTTGTATATGCTATACGCAGAATAATATATCGACTCTGCATCAAATCTGCATATATATGTTGGAAAGAGAGTTGGCATTTCCCGTAAACTACCTCTCATTTACGCGAACTTTTATAATTCTGTAGAAAATACAAACAAACAAATTAATTTGTAATTTGCATAAAGACATTGTGCTTTTTGTCAAGGTATCTAGTAATAGAAAGAAGAATAAATTCTTGTCATTGGCAAATAGTAATAATGACAATGGTCAGTAATAATAATAATGATAATAATAATAGTAATACGAGCAGGGAATAAAGGCAATAATTAATAATAATGTTGATTATTAAAGCGAAACGAATGATGAACACGAAATGTGAGTAATGTAGAATATGAATGGGAGTAGAACTAATAGTTTTAAGTCCTATTCTTAATAACCGCGAGCGGATAACGAGTTCATAATAATGAAAAAAGCCTTGAGGTTTTGTCTCTTCTAATCGATATGAAATGAGAGTGAGCGGAGAGTAAGACTTTCAGTCGCTTACTCTCGATTTCTATCTCATTATTTGGCAATTTTTCAGTGATACTCGGGTCGGTGGGCGACAGTCGGTCTCCGAGTCTCCCAAACGAGCTCTGAAACCGCTCCGGCGCTACTTACATTCAGCGATACATCGAAGGACCTCGAGCCCTTGACGAAAGGGGCTCGCTCCACGCCCTTCACAATGGCAGAAGAAAATGCCCCGCGTGCTAAAAGTCTCCAGACCACGAAATACCGTGGAACAATGATGGAGAGCTGCGCCGGAGTTGGCCCCCGAGCTGGCCCCCGAGCTCCGTGGTAACGCTTACGAGTAAAAATTCATCAAAGCGCTCTCGGGCGTTTCCGTATTTTCAATCCCGGAAAGTAGAAAGAGTATTGGCTCGGCTCGGAAATTTCGTCATCTCCAGCTATATAAGGGAAAGGGCATTTTTACGCGACCTTCCTCTACAAACGAAATATAAATTTTATTACCTGGAATTTATCTCATTGCCTCTCTGGCTAATAAATGCGAGCGCGTATTCCTGGCGAATAAACATTAAAGCCATAAAGGAATAAATCAGCAGAGGAGAGGATAAAAGACATTTCCCTACTAAGGGGAGAAGGCCTTTCCTCTATATTTTCATTTGAATCGCGCTATTCCAGCCGATTGAACAGCTTTCGATAAATAGATCATTGAGCCAAGCCTCCAACCGAGTATCATGTCACACGAATCTTATATAGACGAATGTCCTCGTATCCGACGCGATCTTACTCCCGTTCCATTACGCGCTCCTGTTTAAAATATTAAATGTATAGTAAAGAGCGCGGGCGGGCGGGTGGGCACAAGGTGGAGGGAGGAGGAGGAGGAGGAGGAGGAGGAGGAGGTGGTGGTAGTGGTGGTGGTGGCGGTGGTCGGAGGGGGGGGCGGTGGTCGGAGAGGCCGACGCCGGGCTTGTAAAATGTAAAATCAGCTCGAGTCCAGCAGAGCGAAAAGTGGAACCGTTTCATTATCAAGCTGTTATCTGTGATCTATCTGACCGTGCAAGCCAAATTAACTTAAATTAAGCGTCGAGTATATTAAAATACAGTAGTTAGGGAGAGCTGGATCTTAAATATTTACTAGCTCTTAATAACCGAGCTCGCTAAATCCGACAATAAAGAATTCGGTGAATTTGACGGGGGCAAGTCCTCAATTATCGTTGTAATTATAATTAATCCATACCCGATTAATTGCCGAACATTTGCCATGGTAATGAAAATCCAACGTAACAGTCGCATAGAGAGGGGTGAGGGGCATCATTTCGGACAAGCCCCAATGCGACCAGTGTCCCTATCAAGTGATTCCCATAATTGGATTGGAATAATTAATCTCCCGGAAGCGGCGATTCTGATTGAAAGTCAGCCCTTCGCCGAGCGGGGACTCTGAATCTTCAGTTAATGAGAAAGGGACCGTGCCGGAGCTACCTGGAGAAAAGCTACGGGAACAATGCTGCGCGTATGTGGTGGATGGTCAGGTGTCGATAGGGCTGCTTATAAATCGAAATTAGGGAATAATGGAGTACGGGCCGTCGACTCGTTAATTCGCCGATTGTCCGGAGCCGCAAATCCGCATAAAGCCGACTTAGTCGTAAGGCGCTACAATGCCTGTCCTCTAAATCCTTCTCAGAAGTATATCTCAGGATCCGTGTAAAGTCCATTTACAAGCGGCGGCTCTGGTGGGGGAGGGGGAGGGGGGGAGTCACGGGACGCGCACGGTGAATTAGAAAATACGCGCACTTGCGTGGTGTCGGGCGAAACGGTAAGACAGCAGACAAGTTCTCCGTCGGGTAGCGCGCGCCTCTTTGGTACCGTCCTTGGCTGGCTGTATTTACTAATCCAATCTTACCTTTTCGCGGTTGTGTAAAATCATCGAGCCATCGGTCTATCCGAAAGACCTTTAAGAAGACCACTCGCATCACCAGGATATCATAAAAATAAAAATAAAAAAAAAAAAAAAAAAAAATAAAAAAAAAAAAAACCCGGAGGTATTCGATTAATCGAATATTGAGGTCGGAGGTAAAATAAACAGGGAGAGATTAGTATTCCTCTGTATCTATTGCCGGCCATCGACGTCCATGCAAATTAAAATTCATGAAGATGGCCACCACCTCGCTAGCACTTGCTGCTGCTGCTGCTGCTGCTTCCTTCTTTTTATTCCGCCAGTGAGCGTGATAAAGGGAATATTATGACTGGAGACAAAGGACTCGAACCTCTGTGCGACATGTGCCTCTCGTGAAGTAAGTCTGCACGCAACGGCCGCGACCAAATAAATTTTCCTACCCACAACAATGAGGTCGTCGCATGTAAAGAAGATATCCGACTCCCCTTCTACCTCCTCCTACCCCCCCTACCTTAAATAACCTTTTAAACTCGCTTTATCTCGAGACCCATCTAATACTCGACTAATTCAGGACATATTATTGCCTAAAGTGACAATTATAAATTTTCGCGAGCCCTGAATTAAATTATCCTGCAGCTAATTAAAAATTGATCGATTTCATTTCCTGCTTGCCTTCCTTCCTTCCTCCCTTCCTCGATTTCTCCTTTCTTCTCTCATTCAATAATTTCGTTAAAAGTCTTAATTACCGATAGCGATGAGCCTTAACGGTATCTTAAAACAATCCAGCGATAAACGAAAAGCTTTGGATGCCCATTGGACCAATTAGCTCCAGGACATTGTGAAACTCAATTCCAAATGATTAAGTATGCCCCGAAAAATGATAAAAACAAAATTCTTTGCACATTTTCAAAATACCTCCATATCCCGCCTGAAATTTATTATAACGGATAACTGACTTTACAACAAGTAATGCAATTCTTGGTTTAAAATATCAAATGAGATAAGCGCGGATAACGATCGGCGCATAAGCGCAGATAACATTGAAAACACGTAGGATTAACAACTGTTGATAGATGCAGGAACTATGCTGTGCATGGTAATGAGAAACAATCAGGAATAGAGCTAAAAAATTTCTTAAGGGATCGGCGAAGCTGCAGCCAATCAGGTGAATAAAAATATAATCTAACCGATAAGAATCGCTGCGTAAATGAGAATAACATTAAATTGTCTGAGCTCAAAGGCGAAATACCCTTTAAGAGATGAGGTGATGAAGATTGAATTTGCAAATATATAAAGCATACAATTTTATAATAATTTTAATATCACAGCAGAATGCGCTTTATTGCCAAGATTATTTTGTATTAAAATCCCATAACCATAAAATCTAATTCATTATCATTGATTATTATAGGAGCAGGGCCATTAACATTATTAAATTCGATCCAATGAGTCAGGTATTATGCATTCAGCCAGACAAAAGTGTTTACTATTATTAAGCTTGCGTTAACTGCATTTCGTAGATATAATCGTGGCTCGCGCACCATTCGCGAGCATACCAACCACCTTGCGTACTAAGTGCGTACTCGGGCGCACACACGCGCGCAAGTTATGTAAAAAAATTTCTTACTTCCGAGAGGGAAAATCAATGTAAAAAAAAAAAGGATAAACGGAGTGTCGGCAAGCGTCCAACTTTTCGATTTTTCGAGTTTTAAATATTTGCGAGGAAATCCGAAATGTGAAAACCGTGTTAAAAAGTTGGAAAAGCAATGCTCGTAGTAGCTTCTTAGCTTCGTAGGTGAAAGAAAAAAAAAAAAAAAAAGAAAGAAAGAAAGAAAGAAAAAAAAGGCGAGACCGGAACCGCCGGAAAAGTTTAGAAAAGGCTGCCGCTGCCAATGCCGATGCAGACGCGGACGCGGACACGGACACGGACACGGACACGGACACGGACGCCGACTCCGACTCCGACGCCGACGCAGACGCGGACGCCGATGCCGCGCGCCAATCAATGCCCTCATCACGTGGAGGCACTTTGCAGCGCTCTTTCCTCGAGCTCGGCCCCTCCCCCGCTGCCCCAACGCCAATGCGAATACCCAAGTTTTTGCGGGCGCACCCGATTATCGCTCCGTAGCCCGACTTTAGCCGTAACTTTTCCTCGAAGGCATCCATTACCATGATTGTCGGCGCGCGAGCTCGCGAGTTTATGGTCGCGCGCTTGCGCTTCCGGGCAACGCGCCTCTAGCAGCTCCCCGCACCACCGCTCCACCACGCTTCTCCCCCAGGGGCCGGCCATTAATACGGGCCCCTTCCCTATTAACGCTCCATTATACGGCCTTTAATCATTTGTGTGACGGTGGGGGGTGGGGGGTGAGGGCGTCTGTTGTGGATTTTCGGCTCTGAAGCCAATGAGCGATTGGAAAGAGAGAGAGAGAGAGAGGGAGGGGGGATAAAAACAACTGGCACTCTTACGGATTTCCCTACGGAATTCGGTGATTAAGAGCAGCGGACGTATTTTTGAATGTCAAATGCCATTATTGGCTACACTGCGTCGTGGGGGTGGCGTGAATGTCGCCGAGTTGCAGCAGAAAACCGGTTATCTCGGCATTCGGACGCTCGCTTAGCACTAAATGACCAGCTGGGATCGTTATTTAATTACATTACTGGAATTTATAAGCAGTACTCTTTATAATTTGGAATTTAAAAGTCCTTTCATTCGAGCTACGTATAATGAAATTTATTGCGTTCGGTAAAAAATACTTCTGTCGATTGAAAAGACATTATACATTACACAAACAGCAAATACCTTTATCACGCGTACATCTAACTAGTTGTATATGCATAACAATGCAAGCGCATAATACGTATACGCTGAAACATATAAAAACAACATTAACAATCATAATAAAGGATTAATAACAATGAAATGTAGTTATAAAAATGCTTTAAGTTACAGATGTATAAGGCTCGAGATTAATCTAATACGAAAGAATTTGCTTTGAGAAATGCTTGAAAGGCATGATAATACGGGTACTGGTGTTGTTGATCCTGAATTTTAAATCGACGATGTACTTAGTCGTGGTGAAGTATCTTTAAAGCTGCTCGAGTCCTTGATTTGGAGTGTCCATTATAAAGGATCAGTGGTTTGACAAGAGAATATTATCGGATTCGTTGGTGAAGCGATTGGCGCCCACGAGTATCAGAGCTCGCTTCTGCTTGATAAAAATAACTTTGTGATTCTTCGTCGTCGTCGTCGTTGTCGTCGTTGTCGTCGTTGTAGTCGTCGTAGCCGTCTAGAGCTTAAGTGCGCGTACGGGTACTGGTGCGGGCGAGGGCGAGGGCGAGGGTGAGGGCGAGGGCGAGAGCGAGGGCCCGGGCGCGTGTATCCCCGTCCAGCCGCTCCGGTCGGGAGGGAAGAAAGGCTCGTCAGAGAATAAAAGCGCGTAACCCGATTAATCTCTCGCCTCGTTCTGGCCAGGAATAAATAGTCCAAGTTCGCAGAGAGGGTCGGGACTCGGTGGGAGCTCGGAGCTCAACGCCGAATATTCCTCGCGTATGAGAATCACGTCTCCGACGCCAGTGTCACGGATTTCGTGAACTATCCTTTGTACGTAGATGAATGGCAAGACGGATGAAGGCCGCCTCATAAAGTCGGCAAAGCCTTTATTTTTAAGGTTATGCTCGTATATCTGTATTCAACGTAGGCGATGAGGCGTTAGATTGTTAGAGGACTCGGATACCGGTTCGTTCGGCCTATCCAATGGGATACCGTGAATTTTAATATCGAGTCGGTTCTTGGATTCTTTATAAACAAACACGAAGAAGAAGAAGAAGAAGAAGAAGAAGAAGCAGAAGAAGAGAGCAGGGTTGAAAATAATAAAGAAGCAAAATTATAGGAAGAGCCTGTAACAAAGAGACGTTATTTCCGATTAATTTTTCTTTTCCCAATAAACGACAAAGTTCTATTCCAGAGACTTGCCGGGATCGAAGCATCTCCACGCTACTGATCTATTTTGCATTCGTTAATGTTTTACAGATATAATATTTATAAGCCTTAGTAAAGGAATTTGGCGAAGGGATTAGTGTTTGTTTGTAGAAGCAAGTGGCTCGACTCGATAAATCGAGCCGCGATCAAAGTAAATATCCCTTGTCGGTAAAATACAGCCTGGCGAGTCGATTCTTCAAATAAAATGTAACGCAAGTAATTAGGGCCGCGCGACATCGGTTGTCCGACTAGCTCAATAATAGAGCTGTTCGCGTGGCGATGGGGAGCTCGGTAAAGCAAAGCCTTTGGAAGGCTGTGAAAAAATTCCAATGAATTAATATAGGTTGCAGAGACAGGTTGATCTGTCGCGGTTGCGTGTCACAGTATCCGATGGCGGTTCGATGCGTGTCGATATCGACGCTGGCTGGAGACGACGGACTCGCTCCTTACAACAAGGGAAATAAAGACAATGGAAGTAACGTCGTTCCTCGTTGACTTGTGAATTCGAGTCGACCCTGCGGAATTACGGGACGGGCGATCGAAGCGGGAGCCCAGCCCTCCGTCCGGGCACTCGAATGGAAATTTTATGCCGCAAGGCCACCGCCGGCTGTCTCTCACTCGTCAAATTTAATCTCGGCTGCGAAATGATACATTTCGCGTACACGCGCGTACGAGCCGAAGAGCGCATGGGAAAATATAAGCTGCGCCACATGCTCAGTTCGGCGAACCGCAACGAACTAATACAACTTTATGAGCATTTCATAAGAAATTACAGTTGGGGGTTATCAAGGGAAGGGGATGGGGACGGCTGACGGTTCGGGATCCTCGGCTTGTCAAAATAAATATATTTCTTACTTTTTGGAATTTAATTACCGCGACGACGATGAAGCTTACGACGATTGGACCTTCACCTTATTCGAGCTCTGGCCTCCTCGCTTATACACCCCATCCCCTGTCCCACAAACTAAATACGCTTGTCCAATAAACCGTGCGCTCCAGTCCTCGTCCGACGCAATTTATTTTAATTTTACCGCTTCGCTAAACAAATCATCGCCTATGGACAATACTTTCACTGTACGAATTCCAATGAAATCAGTAATATCAATAATTATATTTTTGCCGAAATACGAAATCTCCCCCCCCCCTCTCTCTCTCTCTCTCTCACTCTTTTCGTCCTGATAATTTGTAAATGCGAAATTTTCATTTTTTACATTTAATATTTATTTATGCTTGCCCGGTCAAAAGTACAAGCGACTCGCATTCATTATTTAGATCGTCGATTATTTCAGAAAAAGGAGCGAATGGAGCGAACAGAAAAGTTTTTTTTAATTTCTGGAATTTCTCCAGGGCAAAATAAAAAATCGTTACTCCAATCAAATCAGTAGAGTTTTTCATTAAAATTCGTTTAAATAGCTCCTTATACCTTATACTGCATGCATTTCATTATTTATGCTAAAACTTATGGTATTGTAAAAATTAAGTAACGCTAATTAGCGTTTTATTCTAGCGGAACCCTTTAATGGTATTTTCTGATTCATTAGTTTGAACATTAGTCGCTCATGTGTTAAAGTTGAAATTGATGTATGAATTAGATCGTATTTATAACGCATTTAAATTATTAGCTCAAGATATGATTATTCGGCCGATTCGTTGATTGAATTTCAAACATACAGGACGAATACGAATTGGAATTTCTTTTTACCTGACTGTTAAATTTCATTTAACACATTTCATTTCATTTATAAGTCTAATGTATACAAATCTACATGAATATCATATAGAGCGAGTATTCGTAATGGAATTCAGAGAGTGAAATAAATATATTACTTATTCAATTAATCGTATTATTAAGTTGCCCAAAGCACAAAACTTATATGAGCAAAATCAAATTAAAGTAAAAGTAAAACTTTCACGAACAACGTACATGTATTTGTCTATTAGTGAGATTTCTGTCTGCAAAAAGAAGTTTATTGCCTTCGTGGTATAAACATTTTTCTCTAACTTCTCGCCTAAGAGTACACAAAAAATTGTTAAAATTGGAAAACTCTTTCAAATGGCTGTGAAATTTCTTGGGTCTTTAAATATTTTATGTCTATAGCTATACTTTGTAAAAAAGTTGTAAAGTAATTTTAGTTGCTAATAATATAAAAATATTTAAAGCCTAGTTAAGACATTTTTTAAATTTATAATGTTGAAAAATTATTTATTTGTGAAATTTTATGAATTATTGAATCACTTCAACTAACAAAAGTTACAATTACTCTTAATAGTACTGATTATGTAAACGGAGACATATATGGGTTAATATTGTTTATAAATATTAACTGACCCGGATTCGAAAATAATTTCAATAGTGGTTCAGTATGGCGCCAATTATATAATTATTTTCATCACAGAGTCACTACTGTTGAAAATGATCTACAGGGTATCTAATATTTATAAATTTATAAAAATCGTAAAGTTATGTAATACACAGTTTTTCTCACAGTTAACAGTATTTTAAATAATCTAGAGTCTTTGATTATATGCGAAACGAGTTTTTTAATTTAATTGAGCTTTTAGTATAGATTAAATATAAAATAAAATAATACAGTTAAAAAATTATCTAAACAGGAATGCCTCCAGTAAAAAAGACTATCGTATGTTAATGGATAAAGGATACCAAAGTCTTTGAAAGCCATAAACTATAATACATCTTTATATAATATTTATCTTTGAAAACCGATTAATATTAACCGACATCGATTTCCTTGATTTTCCAAGAACGTTAAACATTCGAGCTACAAATAAATACGGATGAATAAGTGTACATTTAATATCTCAATACTACATTAAATTATTAATATTGATTTTATTAAATGTTTGCATTCCTTATATATATATATCTCGAGATAATTGGCCAGAATTATCGATAGGATAATTCACGGTCGTTACATTTTAAATCCTTTAAAAACAGAATGAAATTTTTAATCGACAAATTGTATAATTCTATAAAAATTAATAGAAAGTAAAAGCTTTGGAAACATTAAAATATGTGGTTAAGCTGTAATAGACTGCGTGTAAAACCAAAAGGCTGAAAAACCAATTAAAAATGTATCGAGAAGAGCATCGATTGTTAAGAGGCATTGGTAGAGATGATTTATTTTTAATTAAAACGGTACTCTAATCTGATAAAAGAACGTTGTATTGATTCGGAAGCTAAATTGTAACTGTGCTCAATAAATCTTAAAAATGCTAAAGTAACGAAGTTGATAGTGCAAAGGCGAAAATAATTAAAAATAAAATTTACAGCATCATCGAGTGTCGCGTCTCTGTTTGAAAAAAGAAGAAAGAAAGAGGAAAAAAAGAAAGAAAAACGGAACGAGGCAACTGAAAAAAGTTAAAAATTACGCGGCACTGCCAGTGCTGCGTATCGAATTTAGATCAGAAATTTGATCCACGATAGAAATTCAATTATAAGTATTCGCCAAAGTGGGACTCGTAAAAAATGTCTACATGTCAAAAAATCGATCGATTTCACTCGTGGGACCTCATACGATAAAAAAGATAAAAATCCGGGGAATGAGAAAAGCAAACAAAATCGTACGGATAAACGAATACAAATGTAAGCAGGCAGAGGACAAGACAAGAAAACAACGAGCGAAAGCCAGAAGACAAAGTGGTTAGTGAAAAAAATATATATATAAAAAGAGCAGATAGTGTTGACGTGCGTGTATATGTATATCACACGTGCATGCGTACACATGCAGAAGGAGATAAAGGAGCGTCGAAAAACAGATAAGTTTATGTTACAAGATAGATTTTCATGAGAAACTCGTGAAATACATACAAAGTTATTCATACATGTGCATGTATTTCAAAATATTTCGAACAAAAAATATTCTTTTTCTTTATTTGAAATTTTTGCCTCGTCCAATATTTATATTTATAAAATTGATTAGAAAAGAATTTTAGAGCGAGATAATATTTTATATGAGATAAAATTTTTAAAAAATATTTTAGCGATTATTGATTGAGAATACGAATCGCAATCCTACAAAATAATGTAGAATAACATTCGCTATATTTCAACTACAAAAAACATCAATTGGATACAATTGATCAACTACTTGAGCATTGGAGCACGACTTAAATTATCATAATCATTTATCTATAATATTTCTCAGTAATATGTAATTTCAATAAAACTCTGTTTTATTTTATATTAATATATTTTTATACAAGTTTCTTAAATGTCCTAATTAAATACGTTAAAATACATGACAAAATTTCGTTCCTTATTTTCTCAAACATAAGTCAATAAGATTAAAATGTAAAAAAATTAGACCATTTCTAAAAAGAATTTTATCTTTCATGCAAATACGTTATAGATTAAAGATTAAAGTATTCACAAGTATTCGTCAAAAGGCTTTAGTACCCAACGCGATCACAATTCGTTCCATATATGTATTATTAAAGGGAAAAAACGTTAACAAGTGTAAAAGAAATTGAAAATATAAATAACATAAAGTTAGTTAAAACGAATTTTATAACTCCTAATAGATTATAACAACGAGGTAAAAATATTTTACAAATTGTACAAAGACATGGGGAACTTACTAACCCGAATGATTTATTTCTAGAAACCATCGAATATTGAAATTCTGATTGAAATATGATTTTTTTTCTCCAGAATTAAATGCAAAACTGGGCCTCGAATAACAGTGAAATTTATCTTAAAAAAAAAAAAAAAAAAAACTTATCGATATTCATAAGTGGAATATGAGTCTACGTATGAAATATTACTACGTGCAACAGTCGTAATCGTAATTCTATTTTTTTTTGTTTTTTGGAATGATAACTTTTGAAACAGTATATTTAAACAAATTTTATCTAATACTTCCGAAGGATTGAATTGCTGTTTACTTTTCTGTATTTTTCCAATATTATTCATTAAATCATATTAGCTTCGTATGAAAAACGTTTCTATATTTTCTTTTTACTTGTAAAAATAATATTCCTCAACATTACATAAATTTGCATGACCAAAGATCAAATACTTCACTAATGAGACCGATCCGCGATTGCAATTTACTTTTTACAACTGTTTTAACATTTTCAGAAAAGTACTCGGGCAGTAGTAGTAGTAATAATAATAATAATAATAATAATAATAATAATAATAATAATAATAAAAATATTTGTAATCGTTAGGAATCTCTATTACGTAGTGGATGTTGTTTAATGTGCTTATCTATCATTAAATTAATTGAATTATTTTCGTGTTTATCTTGGCTATGTAATAATTAATAGGGGGAATTAACATGGATATCATGCCGCTTAATGTAGTAAACTTTGTACTCTAATCGTTCGCTTTAGATAATAATTTTTTTGTCTTCGCAATTTTTATTCCATATAATCAAGTGCGATTAACAATAATTTATAATGATAATTATTTGCCCTCTCGTTTTATGAGTAAGAATTTATATAGCGCGAAAGAAAACTGCTAGTTTATCCGAAAATATTGAAAAGAAAAAGGTAATTTCAGACATTTTCGTGCAAATAATGCTTGATTTTCAAAGACATTCATAGTTGATAAAGTGTCAATACATCTAAAAACAAGTGCTGCATTTGTTTTTATGTTTTTATTAAAATGAATTCGTGCTCTCAACTGAAAGGCATAGATTTATAGTTCACATGCAAAAGAAAATATCCACTGAATACGGCTGCAGAGAAATTTGTATAATTAAAAAAAAAAATTATTTCACCAGGGCGGTCATAAATCCATTAGTATTTATAATGAACAATACACACGTATATGTAATATTTTTTAGCGTTAATGTTTTGACTTTTTACACGGAGAGTAAAAGCACTGGGATTCGTTAGCTGTCGGTTATATTGGTAACTATTGAGTAAATACTATTGACATTAATATATCAAAATAACCTTGGCGCGAGAGTTTACGAATAAAATGAATTCTTTGCTTACGTAATATGAAATTTCGTTCTGGATTAAATAACTTCGCACGGTAAAAAAAACCAATCGAAGGGACAGTTTTATATTTTATTGTACGCCTGCGTTGTGCTGTAATTAAAATACGTATTCCTTCGCTGTGCACAAGAAAGCCGTGAATATTTATAAATATATGTGAGCGTTAAATAGCGTCGAAGCCAATGATGAAATATTAGCGTAGATCGACGTTGATCAATACGGACGATGGAAAAATATTAAATCCATTAAAGTGATTCGTTGATGGGTCGAATTTGTCAAAAGAAAATAAAACCCGACGAGCAGAAAAAGTATCCGTATTGTTTGAATGTTAAAAGGAAAGAAAAATAAAGCATTATATCGCGCTGCTTAAAATTCAACATAATTTCCTAAAGAGACAATGTGCGCCGCAAGAGTATATTCTTAAGCGACTCATTAAATAAATTATTGTATATACTGATGACTCTGCTGCTATTTTAAATCACTAATTACTTTGAGAAGAAGATAAGCCGGGCCATTGTTGCAGTACTTGCTATTCTTTTAATTTACGGCCCCTACTTAAACACAAGTTTTTACGTATATTTATTCTAAGAGATAATTTTAAGACGAAATTTCACTCGCAACAACATTCCTCGGCATTTATTAAACAGTTAAACTATTGCATTTATATTGACAATGTTTTCGGTACTAATCAAGCCGGTGTTTTTTTTGTTTGTTTTTTTTTTGTTTAATAACAAAATGCATTCGTGGGTTCATAGGTCACGTATATTGTCTAAAATATTAAAAAGAATTTGAATCCACTCCCACCAGCGACAGCTTATGCATCTCTAGGTACTTTAAAAGTACGAAAGAAGATTAAATGTACGTGGCGCGTCTCTCTTCTTCTGCGATTAAATCTCCCAAACAAACGACTGCGCGTCTTTTACACAAAAAAAAAAAAAAAAGTCATGACGATGTAGATAAGAGTTGAATTTTCTTGGCTCTATATCAACACGTTTACCTCCGCGGAGGATTTATACGATCCGTCGCTCAAATCTTTTGCGGGAAACGCCAATTTCGTCTTTGCCTCCCAGTCTCTCGAAATTACAAGACGATTTTCGGTCGAATCAATTTGAGATTTTGAAAAATTTCTTCTCCAAACTAAAATCCGCCTCATTAATCAAGATCGTTATCTTCGTCGTCCGTTGTCGTCCGCCGTCGTCCGCCGTCGTCGTCGTCGTCGTCGTCGTGGTCGTTGTGTTGTTGTCGTGGTTGTCGTGGTTGTTGTCGTCGTGGTTGTCGTGGTTGTTGTCGTCGTTGTTGTTGTTGTTGTTGGTCGTGGTTGCTGCTGCTGTTCGGCGAACAATTTTCAAAATATATCGAACCCTGAATTACTCGCCTCCGTTCGCGTGTAGTGAGCTCGTGTAAAATTCTGCAAGTCACTACTTTTTATCTGTCGACACTCGCGTCGAGCGACAATGAGTTGAATTCGCAGAACTTTTCGTAAACACTGTTTGCGGGTTGAGCGAGCCGTATGCTTTTCGTCTGGTTAGTAGCTGTAAACATTTTCGTGCACCACAATAACACCGGCGTCAAAGCCGGAGAGGAAAATTTCTCTCGACAGCGCACTCTCGAGGGGTGGCCGAGGGGTAGCCTAGGGAGGGGAGGGGGGCGCCCAAGGGGGTCGTGCGGTGGTCGAGGGGTCCAGTGTACGCCGTCTACCTTTTTAATGTGCTCGCAAATGTATTCATATTTATTTTAATGATTTTGAATATGTTAAACTGCTCAAAGTACACTGACGCTTCTGATATGTTTATTATAAACAATGAAGTTCGTAGGATTCAGAGTAATAGGTAGCAATTATTATTTAAATATAACGGGTGCTAGGAATCGTCCAAGGATTCTTTACGAACGTTAAGAAGAGTAACATTAGGCTACAGCCTTTGCCAATTACTAATATGCACGTAAAAGCAGCTTTTACCTACGATTGGCTTATAAGCCGTGCGGATTATGCGGATGGCTTGGTGAATTGTGGGAAGAGGAGGGGGGGAGAGGCAAAAAGTACGACATGGTATCAATGTCACTACTAGGAGATAAATATTATGAAAATTCAAGGGCAGCGAATAAGAATAACAGCAATACGTGCAGTTGGCCGTCGAGGGTCGACGGGAGCTCCGGGCGGGATGTGTGGGTGGGAGAGAGCGGAGCGGAGAGGAGCATTGGCCACTCGGTGTGCGTATACGGAGAAGCTGTAAACAAAAGCTCGACCCTTGGCCAGGCCGGAGCCAATAATAACAAGACTTTGATTTTAACATTCCTGCTAAGGGAAAAACGACAGCCATCATAAAGAAAGTAACTCGCCATTCGAGACATGTCCTTCTTCTGCGTAATATTTGTTTTTTTTTATTATTATTATTATTATTATTACAGCCACAGCTCAATTATTCACGTAGTAGGAATCGATGGTTGGCCAAGCCGAGACTTGATTTTCGCTCCCGCTTCTACATTATGTATAAGCCATTAAAGTTTGTCATTTTCGTGGCTGCTTCAGCTTTTTTTTCTTTTTCCTTTTTTCCTTCTTTTCATCCTTCATTCGTTCTTTATATTCCCTTTCTGCTTTCATTTTTTTCTCTCTTTCTTCTTGGCTTTAAATTTTGACGACGTTGTAACAATCCGCTTGGGTTTGTTTTTCTCACAATCTATCCTAAAAATGTAAAAATAATTCACTTCGGACACGCGCGAACCCGCCCTACTAATGATTTCCTATAAAATTTTAATAGAGAATCTCGATCGATACGCTAGAGCTATAGCGACTTTAATAGAGGAGTACTTATAGTCCCATTAAATCATGCTGATGTTTGAAATATATATTTTTAATTGCGCCCTACCCTCTGTGAAAAATATTACCCACAATTAAAAATCTTATTCAACACTTAATCAATAGACAACTTTAGCTTTAATCTCTCTCTCTCTCTCTCTCTCTCTCTCTCTCTCTCTCTCTCTCTCTCTTTGCGTGTAGTTGGATCAGCAAGAGTATTATAAATATTTAAACAGTAATTAAATTGTTTATGCGAATTCGTTGTTAAAAATAATTAATAGAAAATAGATTTTTCTTGCTATAAAAGCTTTTAATGCCGTCAATTTTATTTTACTTTATACGCAATAATGAAAGACTTTATAATTATAAAAACATACGCTTTCTAAATACACTCTGTTTCTTTTATAAAATCCATCGTTTTAAAAAATTTTTCCTTATTAGCAGATAATAAATTTCTATACATAAAGAGGTTGATAAATTGTTCATCCATTGCATAACGTTGGATTATGTATTCTTTCTTATATATGAAAAAAGTACACCTTCACCAATACTTGTATGAAAATGGTATGAAGTAAATTATATATTAGAAATAGCTTAAAAACTTGGACATAGAAGTAAATAAATGGAAAGTACGAATGTACTATAATATTTTATTTTTAAATTTTATTACAACAAGTAAACGTCAAACAACTAAAATTCAAAATCACTTCGTTATCGCAATTGCTACTGAATGTATTCATATGATAATTAAGCATAATTTTGAAAACTTTTGATATTGCTTCGTGTGTACATGTAATCATAATGACAATGCGCTATCACTGTTTCCTGGTTACCATCTCGACTCTAATTAACAGCCTAACGACTCTACAATTAAATTGGCAAAGAAAAAAAAAAATCTATCGGCACATTTTCCTTTTGAAAGAAGTTTCATATTATAAAATATTATTAAAATATTTATGTCGCAGCTATAAAACTACAGATGACGATCTGATATTATTTTGAAGGCTCCGAATTAAATATATTTTTATACATTTATTTAAATTAATTAGAGATACAAGTATATATTAAAAGTTAATAAATACGTAAACATTCTCATTGTTTACATTAATGTTTATGTTCCAATCATGTAAAGTCAGGCATTACAATAGCTTCGTCGGAACGGTAATTTTGAATGGAATGGCTGGCTGTTGAATACAGATTGTTGTACGCAAAAGGATCTTTAGGTCGATAAAAAAATATAGATATATATATATATTTGACATAAAATTTAACTGATAAATGTAGATATAAAGGAGAGAAATAATGAATAATTGTAAGGTTGGTTTTGAAAAATGTCTCTTAAAGCAAAATTACACGTAAAAGGCTATATCGTAAAATTCGATTATCTCTCGACTATCGATTGTCGCCATTGGACATTTAAATCGAAAGTAATTTAAACGTTTTGCGCGCTATTTGGCCCGGATCTAGCATGGATTCGAGGGAATCCGTAGAATGTGCCGGAGCACGAATTACTTCGCTTAAGATAGAGCGGAATAATGCGAAAGAGGCGCTGCTGCCAAAATGAAGTTAACCGCGACCGGGGCTTCGGTTTTGCGGAATAATCGGCTAAATAAACAAGCGAGGTTTGTTAGTGGCATGGCGGCACGGGGCCACGTTGGCATGGGGGCACGGGGGGGGGGTCGCATCGATCGGATAATGGCGGCTGGGACGGGATGGGTGGATAGGGGAAGAGCCTCGCAGGGTCGGCCGTGGCAGAGTCCTCAATTTTTTAAGCGCATTGGCCACTTTGACGTGGGCTCGGCCTTTGTCTTATCTGCGAAGGTGGAGACGAGCGTGTGAATGGATCGCGGGTAAACGAGGAGGATAAATGCGGAATGACCAGGGCCGAGTTCCAGCTCGCTCCTTTCTTACCTGATTTCCTCTGGCAGTGCTGCTTTGTTTGGCCGATCTCCTCTTTGTTCAGGTAGCGATACGATCGGGGCTCGCTTTACGTCATACTTTTCCACATTCTAACGTATGTATGTAGCGTGGCTTCTAACGGCGGCGACGGCTTCGTCTTAAATTCGTCGACGTCATTCCCCGACGTCAAATCCCGTACTTTATTTATTCCATCGCGAATCTTCGAAGTGTTATTGTTCGAGCCGAGTATTCTCCTGGCCCCGACGACGTTGCACTGACCCCGACAATAAATACATGCCCGCGAAGAGGCATTTAACTTCATTTGCCGACATATTGAATTCCCTATTGAATATTAACGACAAATCGCCCTCCCAAATATATTTATATCGTACTCGTCGTTTAAATTTTAAACTGTCCTAGCCCTCGACAGCCTTCCCTATCCCTCTAAGCGAAGAAAATTTTTCAAATTACCCTCTCTACATGGAAGGAGAATTCAGCTTTAGTCAGTCGACGCGTGGAATTTCCAGAGACGCGATCCGCTGCGCTAGAAAATCAAATAAAGCTCATGCAAATACGGCTCTTTTTTTAATATTCTCGCTATTAATTAGCTGACTAGCTGCTGTGAATTAGTATTGAAATGAGTATCGATGTACTTGGCGCCTCCATTCTTGATTTTAATAGCTCTAAAAATAACGAGAACAAAAAGGCCACACTAAATGCTCGTACACTGCGTACTGGCCTTAATTTTCTCTATAAACTGTATTTAACAACTTAATGACCACGAAATTCCAATGAAATTTTTAATGCCTCCACATTACTGAAATAGCTTACATTACATTTCGCAGAGTACAGTAGTATTTTAATGATACTTGCGAATTAAATAGATTTTATAACTGTAAACACACACGTACACTTTAACGTTAAATCTTTACGACTAGTTTTATAACATTTGTATTTATTGTAAATATAAATTCAATGTAAAACATACTACGTTATCAATGACCAATAAATTTCAGTATTATGGAATCCCCTGCTGCAGGATATTATAAAATTTATACGGAAATTCAATTTACATTGCGTCAAGTCCTGTGTAGCGAAAGAAATTCAAAGTCACCGTTCTCACAATCGTTGTTCTGCAATAGTTAAGTAAATAATCGCGCTCTTCCTCTCTTAGCTTAGTTATGAAATACGCATGAACTTCTCGCGCCTTCTAAAATTTACACCGTTATGAAGGTACTTCAAATATAGGCTTTTTCAAATATAACGCTCAGTCTGTAGAGGAGTTAAGCGGTCGATAATTAATGCTTGCCGTTTAACGCTTATAAATAATTAGTACGCATGATCGATTGTCTGCCAAATCTATTTGTCAAGTCTTTAAAGTAATCGTGTGCGAATCTCGGTAAACTCGACTTAGCTCCACCCTAATAATCCATTTTAATGTTTAACAATATTTTTCCATTTCGCGGGGATTGATTTCTCGGAGCTGCTAGATCATGACGGCAATGAGTTTGGACTTTACAGTTGAACAGGAGATGTAAGGCCGATAAATAAAAGTGATTTCTAAGTTTTATAAAATGCTCGCATACCGTTATAAATGTAAAAAGAAAATTCTCGCAAATAAAGATATTACCACGCATCAAGATTGATAAGAGAGAAAATACGGATTTTATTATTATGAGGCCTAAGTGAGAGGCTTAGTCGAGTGAAGTATATGGAGCTCGTTATTAACGGGGCAGGTAATATGAAATTTAAAGTCGATCGGTAATCACGGGATTGGACAATTAATAAATTGATAAAATAATTAATTGTTTCGGGAGGGAAGGATCGGAGGGGAGGGGAGGGGGCATTCTCAATTGGCCATGGGGATACATAGTTGCGACCTTAACGAGTGTAGATGTATGGGGCAGCAGGAGGCAGCTTATCATCAAAGTTGATGAAGATTGCAGCGAAATCTCATGGCTATTAAGCCATTAAATTAAATTAAAAAGAAAGTTCGTGATGCGAAGGGAGGACGGTCTGACGGAAGTAGGAAAGCGACGGCGGATGAATTGACGGTGCGGTGGGGTGGGGGGCGGCAAGGGGCGAGGTCCGTAGGCCCTGAAACAGGGAACGAGCGGTGAGAGAGAGAGAGAGAGAGAGAGAGAGAGAGAGAGAGAGAGAGAGTACCAAATTACTCGCCAAGTGTTCAATTTGAGATAGGTGAGCTCGTGTATCGGCGTTCCAAAGCGAATCAAAACACTGGGCTCATTACAATCGCCGTCTCTAATGCAACATCGATCTAATGCAGACTCGGCGGAGAGCACGGGCCTTCGGATGCTCTTTAAACAATTTCCGCGTGTTCGAGCCGCTCGCATCGTCTCTCGCCCCTCCCACCCCTCCCCCAACATTAACGATCCTCAGCCATTAACGATCCATCGACAGGATAAGGAAAGTAGTCTTTTGGGCGCCTCGTCTCGAGCCTCGGGCCACGAACGAAGAAGCAGGCTACGCCTTTATTCCCGGAGCCCTGGTAGCGGTCCGCAATGGCCTCCGGGCCCAGACGCGTCACACCTGCGCCTCATCGATCATCCGCGAAATCGATTGCTTGGCCGGCCGTCCTACGTTGCTGGAATTCACCGGAGCGATAACCCGGCATCGAGCCACCGACCCACTCGAAAAACCATTTAGGAACCAGCTGGAAACGGCAACTGGATCACGGACACGGGCTCGGCCCCCTATCGGCGCTCCATCACCTACGGGGCCGGGGTGAAATTCATCGATTTTCTAATGCTCTAAGCCGATCACTCGGCTGATTGGCAATCGGCAATTCCCATTGCTTTCGATCCCTTCGAACTTTATATGGGGTATATAAGCTATTCCTCGCCGATCTATCATTCGCATTTCGACGCTATTTTCAAGAGACGGGGCTCGGCCCCGCTTGCCTGCCATTTCATTTAATTTTTTACTTATTTATTTATTTATTTTGTTGTACACGGCGAAAGGCTGCTGCCCTTTGCTCGTAGGTTATGGAGTAAATTCCCTCAAGTGGCATAACAATGGCCGATCAACAGCCCATCAAGTACATATCTTTCGAGCCAGCCTTCCTTCGCTCTTTCATAAATTCAGTTCCCATCCGCTTCGATTCACAAATCTCGCGAGAGCTTTTCTAAACGATCTTGCCTCGAAGCAACTGAAGAATAATCCCAACTGCCATATTATTTTGACATCTCTCTCAAAAATAAGTAACCTCACTCCCCGCATTGCTCTCATTATTCAAAGAGATATATCCCGTAAAATATATCTTACGGGATTATATTTACGGGATTAGATCGACTTAAGGCTTGAGGACCAGGAATCATTGTTTAGAAGGTTCGCATTCTCAAGGTTTCCCTTCGAATCGAATAGCTACTTGACCGTCCTTAAAGTTGTAAATTCTTCTTACAATCTTTTATATGGATCTTATCAATTTTACATAAGCGGGTCGATCATTGAGTTGTATCGTTGGCTACTTACATAGATAGCAAGGAATTATTTGAACATTATCTCGAAGTAAGAACAAAAAAGAAACTCGAGGGAAGGGGGACAGCGCGTAATCGGTTCGATTAAATTCCTCAGAGTAAGTCGATAGCCATGAACGTTATTTATTACAATTAAAACTAAATATAGCTTAAATCAGTTATAAATCCGATTAGAGATTTCGAAAGCAACAGCTTTTCTCAAGCGTATGAGTGTTTTTGTTGAATATGAATAATACAGATATAATTTTCCGCAAACCAATAGACCTTAACTTTAATTCTGTAGCTCAAATGCGAGATAATAATAGAGTTATAAAATCAATAGATTTTGCTAAGATCTTCTTCTTAAGAGTTAAGCACTGTTGTTTCATCGTGAGATACGATCGTGTCCATCAATTCTTATATACAATACGTTAAATTGTCCTTGCGCTTTTCGACTATTATTTGAGGTTATTTGTGTTAGTTGGGCAGTTGGGCGTTATGGACGATGTCATGTACTTCAGGCGAATTGACGTGTAAGGACTTTAAGTCTTTGTAATTTTTTCACCGACGACAGACACTCAGTTATTGGCTGTATTGGATCCGGAACGAAATAAATTCCCCTAACCTTTTGTCAATTAGACGAAAAGGTAAATAGAATGGCAGCCGTTGGCAGGTCGTATTTGTGTCTAATATTCCGATTAGGCGGTGCAAAATCAAAAGGGACTTGTTGAAATTCCCGCAGTTTTTGCTTCAATTTATGTGTCGCCGGTGCATCCGAGAAGAGGATAAAAGGTCGAAAAGATAGCCGAAACTGGAATTCGCAATAAAAGTATTTTGAAAAGAAAAAAGTATTTTGAGCGAGTGATAGCTCAAAGTAAGGAATGACAAGCTGGAATTTTTAATTATGAGTTCCGAGAAATCGAATGTGAAAGCCGAATGTTTAACGGTACTAATTTCACGTTAAATTCTGGTTGGCAAGTCGAGGCCAACACAAAGGTCCCGGTCTACGATCTCCGCTGGACGCCCGGGATGTACTGAGGGTACATGTGGGCGTGGGGAGGGGCAGGGGGTATGGGGGTAGGGGGGGTATGGGGGGAAGGCGCGCGAAGAAGGGGATCGAATTCTGCGCGCATTGTATTTGGAATGAAATTTCATAGTGTATATATGCCTGGGCACCGCGTAGGCGCTCTGCATATGAATACCACCGGGTCGTTAATAACTGCGTATCCGGGGATTCGAGGGGGAAGAAGTCAGGGAGCGATCGCCCGGATGAGCCTTCCTTCCTATCGAGGCGATAAAATAAATTTCAATTATAATCTTGACTCGCGTTCGGCAGAGGCAAATAATAATAAGTTCCGAACAAGCGCTTAAGGTCGTGGGTTTGTAAATCGTAATCGTGCGGGGAATACGGAGCGGGAGGATCGCGGACGAGTCGCCAAGCGGCATCGGGAGTCATCGGTTTTCGGTCGTCGGCGACGTTCGCTTGATGAACGAGCGGACCGGCGAGCGGAGTCTAGAACAATCCCCCCCTCCCAAACCCATCCATCTCGCCCCCTCCGCATCGCCGGACAAAGTTTCGGCAGGCTCGATCGACACGGGGCTCTTCGCTGGGGAAACGAAAGAGTCCGAGCGGAGAGCGATGCATGGGCCCGGGGCATTATTGCCCGGGGCGCTGCTGCTTTATCCCCTTCGTTCTTCTGCAATACCTTTCTCTCCCTCTCCCCCTCTCTCTGGCGTCCCCTCCCCTCCCCTCATCCCCCTGACCCTTTCTGCCCCGCCATCCATCGCGCGCTCTCTTATGGGCGCGTTAATGGAAAGCCGTTAGCGAGGGCGTTTTAATATCGGGCGCAGTAAAGCCTTCGTCGACGTTCCTATTGCACCGTAATTCCTGCGAAAGGGAGGGAAAGGGCCGGCCGGCGTCGGCGACCTCATCGCGTTCCCTCGGCGCGACGTGCACCCCTCTGTCTCGGTTTCTGTCTCTGTCTCCGTCGTTGTACGCGCGTATACGTGTACCGTGTCTTAGCCGACCGGATTTCAGCGACCGAAGCTAGAGATCCTGGGGAAGGGGTATGGGTAAGGGGTAGGGGAAGGGGGATCGGGATCGGTCCGTTAATCGTTCGCCGTTCCGTATAAATGCGAACGGGCAATGGGAATGGGCAATGCGAACAGGGCAATGCGAATGGGCATCGGATGTACGAGAGGCGAAAATCCTTATCCACTCCGGTCTGAGCCATTACTTTTTCTTTCCCGCGCACGAAATGAAAAAGCAAGAAAAAAGAATAAAGAGTAGGTCGTCCAGACTCTAATCTGCTTACGGCCGATACAGACATAGGCCTTATCGACGTTCCTGATGTTCCCCGAGCAAGAGCAAGAGAGGCGCGACCGCCACTGAGTTTTTACATTGTCAGTTATGGCTTTAATGCTCATATATTCACTGCCTACCAGTACTCCCTTCCCGCCGCAGCCGGCCCGGCCCCTCCTACTGCTTTCTCCGAAATTTTGTTTCAATCATCCTGGTCCCCGCGATGCTTTAATGCGAACCTCGACCGCGGCCATTGGCGATCAACTGACGAGCGATTGACGAACGATTGACGAGCCATTGAGCATCTCGATCTAATTATCCTTCATTATCATTCGCAATCTGCCATTGTTCGCTGCGCCAGAATTATTTCAGCAGAAAGTATACGTTCCCAATGATAAAAAAAAAAAAGCAAGAAAGGAAAGGTTACATTTCATGAGAATTCGCTTCATTGGGATTGCGTATTCCTAATACAATATAAGCTATCAATGTAAGTAGATAAATAAAGAAGAGAAGAAGAAAAATTTATAGTCGTCCATCGTTCGCTTATTTCCAATCAGGTAAAAAGTAGTATCCATTTTCTGCGGCTTACAAAGCTTACCGTTCGACATTGTCAAGCATAATGCGGATTATATTCAATAAGTCATTTTCAATGCTCGTAATTCTCGTGCATTATTAATGATTTTATCTAGCTTTCGTTCTGCTTAGCACTGGCTTACAATAGCAAAAAATCCAAGGAAAAATATTTCCATAATGCTATCAAGATTTATATATTCGTACTTAACTACTCTCTTTTCTCTTTTTTGTGCTTATTGCACGTGAACAACATAATACCTTAGCCAGAATGAACAAAGTAAAAATCATAATAGAAGTCTTAACGAGGATGTACAACCGCGAGCCCAATTTTCTCCCTTATCCATATACATTTCCGCGAAGGGAAAGAAATCATTCCGCGTATGCGAATTACAAATTAAAATTCATTTCGGATTTAGTATACGCTTAAAGAATATCTTTAATATCTTTCCCTATTATTTCCTATTCGTAAAAGCTTTATCTGGAGTCGTTGCTCTTGTTATATGATCATTATTAATATTATTATTTCCTTTTCTTTCATTAGCCTTCTAAAAATGGCCTATAAATACCTATACGTATATATTTTATGTACAAATCGTTATAAAAAGGTTTCGTTCTAGAAAAAGTAATAAAAAAGTATTTGTTTGGTCGAGGTTTTAAAAGTTGCAGTAAAAAGTCTTAAAATAAAGATTACGAAATTCGAAGCAGATATTATTCTATACGTACATAAAACAAACAAAAAAAATCCACACACACATTTAGAATTTATTTTTACTATCTGAAACATGTGATCGAGCAATATTATACCATATCGAAATAAATACTTGGAGGGAAAGGTTCGTTCGTATAACCTCGCAGGTATTAACTCTTCTCTTCCTTCAAGTGACTTATCCGCAAGAAGTAAAAGCAGAAGAGGTATCAAGGAATCGCGACCTCGGATCGATATATACGTATTCCCCTACACGTATACGTATACGTGTGTGTGTATATATAGATATATACGTAGACACAGGGTTTTTTCGACTCGACCCGCAGGACAATACGTCACGTCAGTGTCGCCCTGGTGTTTACATTTGTTTGCTCGACGCCAAGGACGAGGATCGACATCTCGAAACCAGTAACTTAAGTACTACTACTAGCCTTCCGTCGACCCTTTGAGCAATTATCCTCTTTGAAGATAGTCCGGAGGAGCAGCAGCAGCAGCATCAGTCGACGAGCGTCATTCTCCGGACTTTCACTCAATAATTCCCCCTGCTGACTTTCGTCTCAAGTAATCACGTACACGATCGCGTGGATCCCGTGTTTATTCAGCTACTTTAACCTTAAAGTTAAATTGGACTTTTGATTAGTCTTACCAAGTCGCGGATAAAGTAACGGCCGCGCCTTCCAAATATTCCTCGTAATAATAGCGTGGGGATATTGAGAGATGAACAAGTCCCACTTCATTAGCCATCCATCATAAGGAGCTCGTGGGGATGGGGCCCGTAGACGTAAAAATATAGAGGAGGAGAGTCCTGACTCCGCTTCGGAATGTAAATAATAGTTTTGACGATTAATCTTGTAATAGGAGAGGAGGCAGCGGCTCCCTCCCGCCCCCGCGACTCCGCGCTTAAGTTAGAAAATATTTCTGCCTGATTTCTCTAGCGCATTAGAATGCAGACAAATGAGAAAAGACGGAGAAAATGAAAATAAAGGAGCGGAGGACGTGAAAAGACTTTCGCAGAAAGGTATGAAAGTCTGGGGACGTCGCGGTCCGTCACTTTAAATCAGCTTAAAATGAAACAGAGCACTCCGGGATTATAAATCGGAACGATTCCACCGAAAATAGTATTAATCTTCGTGTACGGGGTTATGGCGGTACAGTGATGGGTGGGGGGAGGGGGTATAGAAGAAAAAGAGCCGACGTCCAAGGCGCTCTCCTTGTTAAAAAAAAAAAAGAAAAAAGTGCCGCTCTGGAGGAAGGTGAACCATCACTTTACGGATTTACAGCTTTAATCAGGCCGGCCTGTCATATACATACATCGTTAACTCGTAAATGACGAGTGGAAGTAAATGGAAGGGCGCGTGCGCTGTAAATATTGGCGAGTTGCGCGCACCCGAACAAACGGGGGCTTCGATTTTAGCTCTTGCTCCCTAAATCCCGAGGGTGCTTGGCTTTTTCCCTCTCGACCGAGACCTTTAACGACTCCTGCTCGCGTCTCCCGGCATTTAATAATGCAAAAAAGTACACGGGCTCTGCGCGGATAAACTTTTACGAGTGGTAGTGGGCTTGAGGGAGGGGGCCGAACTTTCTATCGTCGTATTTTTGCTCTATACTTCGATAAGGTATAGACGCAGCCTGATAAAGACTCGGATTCTCCATCTCCGGATACTAATCTTCCCGCGCGTCAACCGCGCCTCTTATTTACCGCCCTTTTCTAATTGCGTATTGTGCCGTTTAATCGATCGCTATCCCCGATTTAATTGAAACTTTCGACCGTTACTACGTTCGTTTCAACGGCCAATTACACGCTCAATTAATTTATTATTTACTCCTACGGGCTCCGTCTCCAGTTATTCTAGACGCTCATTTGACCTTCGCATGCAAATCACTAACACACCCCGCCCACCTACCACCCCCGTCACCTTCTACAAATTTAATCGTAATTTGAAGACATTTTGGACCGCTCGGATCATCGACAGGTGCCGACTTCCCTTCCTTCCTCGTCATTCTTTCGCTTCGAATGTCTGCTGTCAATAGCTTACGTCCGCGAGATTTCGGCCTTCATGTTTCGACTTTGACGTTAAACCATTTAATTAGCCTCGTAATGCGATTTCGCTAACCAAGCAAAGGACTTTATCCTTTAACTTATTGATCCTTCCTTTAACTCTTACTTTATAATACAAAGTATTATAAAGAAAATCTTATTCTTTAAATATAACTTTAAATATAATTATAACTGCTCATGAGAAGGAAAAAGGTACTTACTTTTTCATAATTTTTTTTAATCTTAATCCAATCGTAGCATCTGTATTATTAAAAAGTGAAGTCAATTGCTTTACCTGCAACAAAAATATTAAATGCAAGATTATAAATATGTTTTGCAATTTCTGTTGAATTTACAATCTGTTGAATTCATATTAAATTGCGGAAAGATAGACATTAGTAAAGAAATCCGACGGTTGGATCTCTTTTTTGAAAATTAAGAAAATTATGTTTTTCGTATCAAGTTATTTGCGTCTTAACACAAATTCTAGTTTGGAATTGTACACGTTCATGGTTATTATGTTAATACCTGCGGGATATAAAAATATATCTAAAGCTGGATCTAAATATTTTAAAAATATACGGACGGTTGTAAGAAATAAGCATAAGCTGCTCCGACCATTGTATTAACTAAATAAATATTATAGCTACAATAGATTTATTAAATCTTAATGTATACGAATAACACATATTAATTATTATTTATTCAGCATTTTCTTCTCGTAAAGTTGAGCTCATCAATAGACATTTAAACAATAAAACTGACACAAGTTATAGATCATTGAGTTACTTATGCATCTGAGGTATTGCATATACTTGAGTAATATAATTTCGCTGAACTTTCTCGTAGAAAGTTTAGATGGATTTTCCTGAGCGTTACAATGATGTCCAAATATAAGGCGATCACGACGCAGTTTCAAGACAAAATTTTCGACGTATTTAATCATTATTTGATGCATATAAGTAATAATACTCGTTCTGCCCAATAATTAATACCTTAATGTCTGATAAATTTATATTATTTACTCTAATGCTAGCTTAATACTACTCAGTACTGAAATAATCGACCTCTTAATAATAATGATGATGATGATAACAACCACAACAACAACAACACAAATAATAATAATAATGATGATAATAATAATGATAATAATAATGATAATGATAATAATAATAATAGTAATAATAGTAATAGAGAGGTTTCATCAGCTCACGCTTAGAAATCGATATATTTTCTCTTAGTCTGCGGCTCAAAGTAAAATAGTACAAAGCTGAGGGCGTCGGCAAATACTACTTTTACCTTTATTTTTACATAAACTCTCTCTACTAATGGCTTCATTATTAATAATTAAACGGGTACAAGGCTCGTCAAAGGTTTTTCCATAATTTTCCATAACGGAAGGATAAATTTGAAATGGAATATTTTCATTCCGCTTCCGTGCAACTGTTTCGGCTTTTGATGGACCCGTAACCACTTCAATCTCAAGCTTTAAATATCTATTTTTACAGAAAGTTTACAGTGAATCGTATAAAATCTGAAATATCTGAAATCAGATATCAAGTGGGAACGTGGCATGTATGCCGCTCCCTTTCTATGCCTACATTCTTTCTTTCCGAGAAAATATCATTTCACGCATCAAAAAGTTGTGAAATAAATATTTTACCCACACCAATTTTTTTTTTTTTTTTGTTTGTGTTTTATAAAATTCTGAGCGTCGATAAAATAAAGAAGTGAGCGATACATAACACCTCAACTTAATTCTAATTAAATGGCAAAGAACGTATTTTCCATTAATTTTCTAAAAGTTTACTTTTAATAATAATCTTAGGAAACAATTTATTTCTACTTACATATTATTAAATACTGATGAATAAATGTTCGTTTACTAATGTATACGTACACTGCATGTGTGCGTGCGCGTGTCCCCTTGTTTATATGGTACTTTGTGTTTGGCAAAACAGTGCAAGTGATATTTTGTCGAATGTTATACGTGGAACAGCAGCTTTATTATGGTATAAATAATTTTTATTAAAATTGAAAAAAATTCTAAAGCTGCGGTGATAATTGTAAAACACAGCAGCCGAGGTTCGTATAAACGATAAAATGCATTACTTTATGTAAATAATATCGTAACGGAATACGGGATCGAACGTTTACGTATAATTATGAATAAAACATTTCAGTGTAACATTTCCTACTACACAGTCGCACAAAAGCCTTCACCACAATACTTAAATCTATAATAAGAAAAAGCTGCGAATGTAAATGATTTATAGGAGCGCGGTTACATCTAGATGGGAAAATCATATATGGAAATCGAAGACACGAGCCGGGGAAAGCATTATAAAATGTCTCTCTCTCTCTCTCTCTCTCTCTCACACACACACACACACTATCGCGGGCGCGCGCGCGCGTTTCTCGGCACCCGAGGCCTCCTTCCTGGGCATGCCCAGGAAGGAAAAGCAAGCGCCTCCTCGGTAGGCCACCAGCGCCGTCACTGCAGTCTCCGATGCTCCTTAGTAAAAATAAAAGGAGAGCGGGGACAATCGAAGAGAGCGATGTCGGATTAAGATCGACGTCTGTCTTGTAGTATAAGTCGGTCGGTCGACTTAAGAGCGGATCCGCGCCTCGGCAAATATTCATCCGCGGCTCGTTACGTGTAAAACGATCGGAAGAAGCGGTGTCGACGATGTGGAAACGCCGATCGAGGTGCCCCGGTGTTTCGGTCTATTTCGCCCGAGCGGAGAAAATTGTTAAATAAACTCGTTCGGCAAATGCTTGAGGTTCTAGTCTCATTCGTTATCGTATATTCTAATGATTAGTACTAGCCGGCCCCGGCGGAACCTTACGATTTCCCCCATTGTATTGGAAGGGACCGTTGCGACGATCCGGGGCTGGGATGGGACGGGGACGCGACGGGTAATTATAAAACATGGACGTACTCTGACTGGCGCGCAGCTAGTCCGATCCGAGTATATTATTTTCAATTGTGAATTAACGTAGCAGTCGTATCGAGGTAGAAGTGGTGGTGACGGCGGCGCCCGGGTAGGGAGGCCAAGTTTTAAATGCGACTCGGAAATCGATAGCGCCACGTAGAAATATTTCTATGCAGTTCGGAGGAGAGGAATTGAATGAAAAGTTACCGATTCTCGTGTTACATAAACTGTAAGTGAGAATCGCTTGCCTCCCGTCAACTAAGTTTTAACAATAGTTCCTGCTGTTCGTTTCCATTTCTCGCCCCACGCATATACGTACATACATAAATGCATACACACGTACATACGTACATACATGCATACGTGCATACATGCATACATGCGTATATTCTTAGAGCGAGGACCCGAGCACTCATATGTCTTTTACATTCATTTTTACTGTTTCTATTCGCACTCTCTCTCTCTCTCTCTCTCTCTCTCTCTCTCTCTCTCTCTCTCTCTCTATCCCTCTCTTAATTCCGCGACTTCTCACCTCCACCGCCGCCACCGCCGCCACCGCACAATACACTGACAGATTATTTAACACCACTACAGCGCCGCACCGACTTGTCGGGGGAGCGACTTGTTTTTCTCACGAGTCAAGCACGGACGCGTCTACGCTACGATGAAGCCGAACCTAAGGTAAAGAGACTTCACAATGCGCCGTAATTATACGATGGGACGGTATGATTATATCGCAATGACTGGTTATGTAAATAATTCTATTTAGTTAACCGGCAATGCCATTTAATTTTTCGCACTAGCATGGAAAATAAAACGAAAGCTTCGGAAGCTTCGCGCCTTCTGCTCCTCCGTTTTCTCACACCGCTTATCCATCTCCTGCCTCTTGCAAAAAGTCCTTAAAAGTATTTTTTCACCGGTTTTCCGAATAAGGAACGCTCGTCCCATACTCTATTCAATTAAAATTGAAAGGAATATGCCGAGACTTTTCTTACCCGATAATCCAAAAGCCGAAAACTCCACCTCTCTTTTTTTCCCTAGAGAGACATCTCGCTAAGAGGACAATGGAGATGTAACCGGCAAGCTGAACTCGGGATTAGAGAGGGACGGGTAGAGAGAGGGGAGGGGGAGACCGCGCTCTAACGCATCTCGAGTCATAATAATCAAAATAAATCCGTACGCTCGATAGCTTGAAAAAAAAAAAAAAAAAAAAATCGATGAAAAAGGCAAAGGTATAATATGGTCATTAAACATCATCGGGCGATAAAAATAACGTTTTGTCCTTCGAAACGAGTGAGTGTCGTAATTACCAAAACCTCGCTCCTTCTCATTATAAAGAATAAGGTCATTACTACCTGAATAGCAGGAGCTCGACTTCGAATTCACGAGCCACAAGGCAATACGAATTCTCGGTATCGCAAAATCTCTCGAGTTAATAGTTAAGAAATCTCATCGGCCACAAAGAAATTCTTTTCCGTGCGTTGAAATTGAATGGAGGAATGAGGTCTTCTACCCTCCTCCCTCCCCCTCTCAAACTAAGGGCATCACGTGCCAATGAGATATCACTGAAGCTACGAGCCCGAGACCGATATGGCCTACAGTATTGGTAATGCTATCGGCCATACGGCATTACGAGTGTGGGTGGATGGCTCCAAGACGTATTTGCCGAGGTAAATTAATCGAGATGGATATCGCAATGAACAATGATGATCGGCACAACTTATTAGCTTGCTGTATTCCCCCTTTGGACTTTTCGAGCTGGCTTGCCCGTACGAACAATCGGCCAGGCTAATCTATCTTTTCTATCCCCTTACACATCCAGTATTTATTCTATCGGCGTTTTATCAATTCTTAATTCGATTAAGCATGACGATGCGATCGGGAATTCGGGAGAGTCTTGCCTTCACGTGCGTGTACCGCCGGAACAATTAAATGTACATTTCATGCAAATGCTTTCGCTTCCAAGCATTTTTGTTTGAATTATATTTACCCGATGCTTAATTTATTTCTATCTTTTCCCTTCCTTCTCTTCTCTTCTCTTCTCTTCTCTTCTCTTCTCTTCTCTTCTTTTCTCTTCTCTTCTCGACACTATACTCAATTAAGATTTCGATGAAATTCCCTTCGCACGCGCGCCTATATACATGTGTGTGTGTGTGTGCGCGCGCGCGTGTGTGTCGCGCGTGTGTGTAAAATAAATAAGTAAATAAATAAATTAATAAATAAAATAGAATTATAAAGCTCTCGCTTATCTGATTCGTAACTTCAATTAAATAACTTATTTCAAAAGACGTGGAAGAAAGCGAATTGATATATTATCTGCAGAGATCACGATACAGACGTAAAGCAAATTATAGTATATGAAACACTAGGTAAGAATGAATCACTGCAGTCTTATAAATACATATGTACGCATGTGTACTGCTGTAGATAATATTAACCCACACATATATTGAGAAAGACAACCCTATAAGTATTTATAAGTATTACATTTACATAAATAATAATAAACTCCAGTTATTCATGAAAAAAAAAAACTGTACATTCATAAAAGTTTTATAGTCGGTATCTTATTTTTTAACGAAAGCTTATTATGTTTAATGGTAGTGCAATTAATGGATATTGAGCACATTGTATTTGTTACATTATTAAATTCAATGCAATTAAATGCTATAATTGCTTATCTGAATGCATAATTCGTAATCCAATAAAACGGACGAAAATTCTAATTACAATATTATAATACACGATAATTTTCCTCGTTCAATAAAATTAATGAAAACAGAAGAAAGAAATATATTTACTTTTAAAGCATTTTTTGAGTAATACATTCATAAGTCTAGGAAGAAGAAGAAGAAGAGGAAAGTTCAAGTGATTTTGTAAAAAATAATTACATGGATAAATTGTAGCAACAGAAGGAATTACTTATTATTGTAGATTAGATGGAATACACTAAAATATTATACATTAAATTATTTAAAAGCTTCCAACCTCCCAATTTTATTAATTTTTATGCGCTCATCCTGAATGCGCGAGCTACAATGGAGTCTCTAATCTCTCTCTCTCTCTCTCTCTCTCCCTCTCTCTCTCTCTCTCTCTCTCCCACCCTCCCCCACTCTTTGACTGAATGTACAGTTTTAAATCACCATGAACCAACTGCTCACGCGAATGCATGCTTATTTGTTTCGAGTGTAAATAAACGACAGTTTAATTTTATGAAGGTACGCGTGATATATTACAATGTGGGTAAGTAACGATACAGCTGAAATATTAACTGTTGGCAGTACAAAAAGAGGATCTGACTCTTAGTGGAGAATATCGGGCTTATATCCTTATGATTTTACAACCGCATTTACGGTAAACTATTGTTTAGATGGTGGGAGGCAACGTACACGATTTTCCTTACAGGTACGTTGCAGGCATGTGCAGGTACGTTGCAGGTACGCTGCAGGTACGCTGCAGGTACGTCATAGACACGTTGTAGGTACGTTGTAGGTACCTCTATACGGTCTTCTTAAGAGTTTCGCTCACCTCAGCTCACCTTCTCGCCATATAAATCGCCCGCCCACCTATCCGACTACGCGCTTCATGCATAATGCCACTGATTTTATAAAAATTTGTCATTCGCCAGCTTGATGATCTGCGCTGCCCTGTGCACCCCTCATACTTTACGCCTACCCCCTCCCCTTCGAATCACTTTCGCAACCTTCTTTGCAAATTTCCCAATGCATTACGTTACTTCAAAATATATCAGAAGAGATTTTTCAATTTTTTACCCTTATTTTAACGTATCTTGGCCTTTTCTAATTATATTAGTTTTCTACGCACAAGACCGTTTATAGGCCGTTTTTAATACGCAGGCCGCCCCTTTAGTCCTGTCAACCCGATTTTAACAGTATCAAAGGCGTTTATGTAATCACTCCAAGGTTTGTAACTTTCTTCATCAATTGCGTTTAAATTCTTCAATTAATTTATCTATCTATCGTCTTGACAACTTTTGTTAGCTTTAATCATTACTATTATTTCTTAATGTTTTCTAACGTATTTTTCAATAACAAGCATAATATGAATGCATAAAAGTATACGGTCACACGATAAAATAAAAAACAATGTTTATCGGATCAATCTTATTTAGTATAAAAAATTTTGTGTACAGATTACTTACTTCGTATAAAGATAATATTTCCTAAAATGAAGCCTCGTAAATAATAATGATCTTTGATACTTATTGCGTAATTATTTTAATGCGGAACGGAGTGCCGTTGTTGATATTCTCAATTCGAGTTGTAATGAAATAAAATAAGAAAGACGATTTGGTATTGAAGAATTCTTCGGTGAAATAATTGTCGATAGGCACGTACGTGTATTATATTCGAAGGATTATTTGAGAGTAATGTGTAGGTAATTTTGAATGTTGAACCGACTATATTTAAGGTAAATTTGATAAGAATTGATATGCTATTTATGAATGAATTTTAAAGTATTTCGAATATTTTCTACTCCTACGAAGTACTCCTGCAGCTCGAAAAGCTGAGTTTTATAACTTGAATATACTTATATTGCTTCGGGACGAAAGTGCACAACTTTTTTCCTTGCGAGTATATAAAGTAAGTATAAAAAGAATAATTCTCTAATAGAAAAGATTAAAAAGACTCTTGGAAGGTCTAAAAGTAAAGCTTTAATTTTTATTCAGTATATTCAATAATGTCTTTATCAACTCGAAAATTCATTAAGAATGTTGTATTACTAGGATGCGATTCTGTGAAATAATTTATTTCATTAATTTTTAATTAAAAAAGTCTCTTCTTGGGCCAGAAAAATTTCGACGTTTGCAATAGGTATTGGGATGTCGATATTTTGCTAAATACACTTTGAATACACAGAATAATAATTTTGAACTGTCAATGCGGATGTAAATATGCCGGCCAAGATATTACAGAAAAAAAATACAAATTAAAATATTAAAAACACTCTTTTGCATTATTTATTCTTCGTTACAACCATGACCAAGTATTTTTAACTTAATTTTCCACTTATTACGCAATGCTTTGATGCTTAAATATATTACAAGGTTAATTATTTTTAAAATTTATTTCTTAATGACGCGCTTACTCATTTTTTTTTTCTTATACATTTTCACCAACTAATTTATTTACATTATGAAGTGATGTCGAGTACTCCTTAGGCATGTAGATGCTAGTCTACCGAAGCCGTAATTCAATATTTCCTCAGAGAGTATAGTAATGATGGCGCTAATCGTGAACAAATATAATGAAGCTTTTCATAAACAATTCACCTTACATACCGCGAGGGCTAAGTAAATTCGTTTTCACATTTGTTTTGAAATTTTTTATTTGATTAACGACTCGTCTATGGATATTAGAAATTTTTAGATTATCATGATATGCTGGCAAGGCCCGGTTATCTTAAAACCGTAGAGGGAATTTTATAATGCCACGGTATTCTTAGCATTGAAGGAGCTATGCAGCGACTTGTTTATTAAAAAATAGTTGCAAAGAATCGTCATGTTGGGTAATGTGTGAAATTGCGAAAGACGATATTACGGAAGCGAAGCGAGAGTTCATTAGCTTATGAATTCTGAAAATAGAAGTGGTCCTTTGAATTCGGATCGTTAATTTAGCAAAGGTCAGCGGGAAAGTTATTTCTCCCCGGAGAATCGACCGAGGGAAGATCAAAGTCCCTGCGTCCGATGGCTGATTCATTGTCGTGCACAGTACAATGATTGTCTCCATCATAATCCATATGCTCCCCTTTTAGCGCAGCAGAGACTCGACGAACGAACGTGCACAGGGACGCGTCGTTGCATTACCTGGTTGAGGCTAGTCAAACCAAGCACAAAGACTTTCAGATCGAGTATACGGGTTACGAAACGGAGTTCGCTGACAGCAAATAGATAAATAGATAGATAGATAGATAGATAGATAGATAGATAGATAGATAGATAGATAGATAGATAGATAGATAGATAGATAGATAGATAGATAGATAGATAGATAGATAGATAGATAGATAGATAGATAGATAGATAGATAGATAGATAGATAGATAGATAGAGAGAGAGAGAGAGAGAGAGAGAGAGAGAGCAGAGCAGAGCAGAGCAGAGCAGAGCAGAGCGTTGGTCGTAGGGCTGACCAAAATGCATCGAAGCTCGCTCAATGGGCTTGAAAATAATATGCTGAAAATCAACGGTCAAATTCAGTCTAAAGGCTGTAAAAAAACTATCTTTCGAAGCATTCGAGTTGAGCACTTACTATGAAACTGCAATACTTGGAAATATCAAGGCTTAGAAAATGTCTGTTAAACGTCTGCTAGACAATTGCCGGCAAAAACAACTAAATTTTTCTCTTAATCCACGACAAGAGAAACAAGATAATCAATGGGACATAAATGCCAAAATAGTTTTTCGCATAAAGGTATAAAAATTACAGAGGAAGTTCATTTATTTGCATTGAATATATCAAGTACTGCGAAATTTGAGCGTATTTCTGGAAAATAACGGATAGAAAATTGCTAATACGAAAATTACTATCTCGAGATAATACTTGTACTTGAAAAGCTGAGCTTAACGGCCATTATTAAGGATACTTTTCTATATTGTATTTCTATAATATACGCTGAAGGCCAGAATATTTGTTTGCCGTTTGTTTACCCTTCCTTTAAATTAGTTTCAACGACTAAATTCATATACTTAGAATATGGCCTGTTTGTAACAAAGTTTAAAGCATTCGGCTGAATACCAGATGGATTAATAATAATAATAATAATAATGATGATGATGATAATAATAATAATAATAATAATGATGATGATGATAATAATAATAATAATAATAATAATAATTTTTTAACCGCAATTAAAAAATTAATTGCATAAGGATAGCAATCAATGGTAATTCAATATAAATGTCCATGAAGCCATCCAGCAGCGACTATTTAGCTACTATTTAGCTCAGGTTTTATTTGTTAAATTATTAATCTCGCTTCCGCCGGTATAATGCACAGAACAGAGTATTATACAGCCTTTCTGTAATATTCATTGTATCTTTGCGTAACAATGTATAGCAATCTAATGAGCTAATAATAAGCCTATTACGCAAACGCAACAGGTTTAAGGGCTTTTACATGAATTGTTTGCCCGCTCGCTTGTACTAATAATTATAATTAAACTTTTTAAATTGAAACGATACGCTTAATTATAAAGCTAATAAATTAATAACACCGTAATACGTCTCTCGAATGGGCTAACGGATGCTAGAAGTTGCTGAGCTTGATTTAATATGAGGAAGGCGAGACATTAATGAGATCATCGAGCTTGGCGCAGGAAAAAGTCGCTTCGGAAGAGTTTAGCTGGAAAAATGATGAACTGACTCTGAGCGCGCATCGCCTAAAAAGTCCAACCGGAAAGAAAGAAGGAAAGAAATAGAGAGAGAGAGAGAGAGAGAGAGAGAGAGAGAAATCTTTGCCCCCGACTGATCGCGTTTTCCTCGGCAGTTATCTCAGTTGCGGCAGGAGCGGAATGGCGTATATCAATCGGCGACCGGGGCATAGAGAAAAACTCGTGTGCCGGTTAAAGTATACACAAAGGAATGGATAGATCGACGCCCCGCGAACTCTGTTAAGAGCTGCCTTGGGCAGCCCGAAGTGTTCGATAGCTCTGAAATATACGAGGAAAGCAGATGCGCGGCTTCCGCAAGAAATACACGCTTGTATTATTAATGACAAAAAGCGGCGCATCCCCTTAGATCTTGTTAGATAGGATCGAAGCGTCGGGCCGTAGCCGAAGAAGAAAAAGAAGAAGAAGAAGAAGAAGAAGAAGAAGAAGATGAGCCGTCGTCCCGCTTTGTCGTCGGGGGCGACGTCCGGAGCTCCGCGGGGGAGCGGCTCGAGTCCGTGGTTGTGGGGTGGTGGGTGAGAGGGTGAATGGGGAGGGGGTGGGTGCGCTCGCGGGGGCACCAAAAGGGAAAGTGCACCGGAGCCGCTCGTGCTCCCGCACATATCACCGGGACACACAGGTGCACGTCGTGCACGTCGTCGGGCCTTCAACAATGGCGACGTACATAATACTTATCACCAGTGGCAAGGCTTTTGTTTGCCGACCCTCGCGACTTTCGCTTGGCCGCTCTCCCTCTTAACTTCTGCTGGTAGAAGACATTTTCAACGCGACGAGAGCTCTTCCCGCGAGTTCGCCCCCTTTCCCGAGAGCACGAGCACGCGCCGGAGAGGACGTCAAATTGCAGACCAGTCTCGCTCGATTCGCTCCCTAGCTTGGGAAACGCCTTCTCCCTCTTCCCACCTCTCTCCTCTCTCCTTCTCTTTTCACAATTTTCATCTTGCCGAGACGGCCGCGTTCGTTCCCCACCCGAGGGACTTGGCATTTCGTTTCGTCACATTTCCGTCGTATTCGACTCCTTATTTTCCGGATGTCGCGCAAGGGCTCGCCTCGGTCCACCCTCTGCCTACATTGTCCAAGACGATGATTTTACAATAACGGCGGCATTCCCTTACGCCTCTTTAATAACGATACGGCGAGCTAGGGCTTCTGCGAAAGAAGTTCTTTAGGGAAGGTCGGATGGCTCGATACAAAGTACCTAAATCGATAAAACCTCCCCTATACGTCTTCACCGCCCTCTCCAAACACCGACCCTCGTAATACGACAGACAAGTATGTATGGAAGCCCTAGAGAGAGAGAGAGAGAGAGAGAGAGAGAGAGAGAGATTATAACCCGATGATTCAAGTGCTAAAGCAACGTTTGCAAAGTTTAATCCGATAGAAACGGGAACGTTTATGAACAATAATGATAATAAGATAAAGAATACGTAAAGGAAGAAGAATGGCGTCTGAAAAAAGTGATTAAACGCTAAGCCGATGGAGGTGGAGGAGGAGGAGGAGGAATTTTCGTCAGGAATACGACGTCAGCTTGGAGAAGAATAAGAGCCGAGAAGCAAATAGAGAAAGAGCGAGGATGTTGATGCGGAAGAGGCAGCGAATTTAATATATTCCATAATCCAGTCCTCGCCGACGTATGAGAAAAGAAAAGAGGCAAAGAAAAGCTAATGTAGGAACCGCTCGACTTCGTCCGTCATCCCGCGCACACCTCTATCGATCTTTTCCATCTTACTTGCTTGCGGTAAGGGCACAGCATAAATCAACCCGCTTTCCTACCCTTTTTTATTTTCTTTCTTTCTTTCTTTCTTTCTTTTTCTTTCTTTTTCTTCTTCTTCAAAATGTACTGCAATATTAGCCATCGTTTATAAATCTCCTGTAAATATAATAAGTATGCGGGTACCTACCTATATAGCCTTCGTTTGTCTAACTGAGCTCGCTTTGAACTCGGCGAAAACTTTCCTCCATTTCTCGAACCATTGTTATACTCCATTTTCTTATATTATATTAAATAATGAAACGCGCCGAGGCAAAACAATACACACACTGACTTTCACTCCTTATCCCAGACGTTTTTTTTTTTTGTTCTACTAGCCGTACACACCCGCATTAATTTGACATCGTTATTATTTTATATAAATAATTGCTACTACAAATCATCACGTGATCCAGATATAATTTTTCGGCCTCTTATTACTCATAGAGCAACTGAGCAAAACTTTTAATTCTAACGTTATCTCTTTTAGTTTCAAGATACGAAATTATTATTTTTCAGCCTTAATTTGCATTTTCATTAGAAACACTGTATTATATTTAATCAGGATTTCAATTAACTTATTATCTTTAATTTAAAAAATTATAGTGAATTTATTTACGTCGTCTGTTTCATTAAAAGTATTTAGAAATCGAATAAAAGAATTCTGCTTAAATATCGATTCCTCGTTAAATTTAAATAATTTACGATGATAAAATAATGTTGTCGTTCCAAAATCTGGATAAAAAGATTTTAAATATATTTTTGTAATCCCCGTGAAATGCCACCTATTAAGAAATAATCCACAATATTTAAAAGATGTAAAAAAAAAAAACTTTTTCAGGAACCAATTGAATATCTTATTCGACGAGTGAATGGATAAAAGGCCATTGCTGCTTACAGATGAATGCAAACAATACATAATATCATAACTTTTTTTTTTTTTAATAAACTCTCTTTTAATTAGGGAGAATAAAATGAAATTGAAAAAAGGCAATGTTGCGATGTATAAATATGAATATTTTCACCGCTTACGGGAAATATGAGTATTGGCCGGATTTTTTACAACGTAAATTAAAAGTCTCTGTCGTTAAAGTTATTATAGATTTAAAATCAATGAAAAACAATTTAAAAAGCTACGCTGACGTGATAGGGAGTTTATAATTTAATGAATAATATAACGGAACTGCGCAAACCTTTGAAAGTTCAAAGTGCTTCGCAATATTGTTTAATCGATATTTTTATGCATTGATTATGTGAGACATTACATTATGATTGATTTTTGGCAATAATATACGTAAATAATGCTTCATCCAAAGAATTTCGACAAGTGCTACGTTAATATTTTTTATTCCAAACAAATTAGGAAAAATAAAGAAAGTACGTAATTAATTTTTTAATAATGCATCTGTATGTAATTGCCGTAGTTTTCTTATTTCAAACAATGACTTACATTAAAACACGTCACATCCCTTATTAATATAATTTAAGGATTCTGTACATTCTTTATTTTTGCCTTCAGAGTATCGAAGTTATTTTCAGAATTAAAGTAGAGTATTTTTTAAGTTAAAGTTAAAGTATTTTTAAGCTTTCACGTTATACACGATCACTTTTAGTTTTAAGAATAGAAAATATATACTTATAATAAACAAAACTCGATAAATAAGTTTAGGAAAAGCTTTTTTTCAATCTGTCTATGCTATACTTTAAATTTTTTGGTAATTTATATCCCATTTCAATATAAAATGAGGGATAAGGCAAGTTAATGAAAAACTTAAATAAATTAACTATTATTTAGATAAATTGTTTGATAAAATCCAAAATTAATTTCGAAATGATTAATATTTTATAATAAAGATGTATTTAAAGTTAATAGTACACCCTCTTAAGCAGATAATCGTAAAGCGAAATGAGATATAAATAACAGAGGCTACAACATTGAATTTAATTTTAATATATAATGTTAAATTGAGATCATTATAATTCAATTGACATCGTAGTAAATGCATACAAACGTATAATGTTGTAATAATGTTGATAAAATAGATGCCATTATTTTCTTAATTAAAATGATTTATATAAAGTACTGATATTTCAAATATTATTGAATACGTATGACATTTGTTAATAAGTATATTGAAATCAAGTTCTTATTAAATTGAGTTAAATAAAGAATATATTATTTGATGAATTTCAGAGATTTTTACATCGACAACGTATAATAATAAAAAAATAAAATTTGAAATTAATTAAATGAAACATGAAATTGATGTATTGGAAACGCTGCTTAAACATTTACCTATTTATTTGTCACTATTTTCATCATTTTAGCGAATAAAACATTTCATTAAAGTATTTTTTCCATGCTTCCATTGAATTTTCAGTTCGAGTAAGCTGTTCTCGATAATTAATGAACTTTTGTTGATTAATTAAAATAACATTTTAGCAACTTCAGTACTGAAGGACTTATAATGAATTCAATTTCGTAATTTCGAATTTGAGATTTCTAACGTAACGTTCTCTGTTTACTTACTCGAAATCCACGTCGACCTTAAGAAATTTATAAAACCGTTTTAAATTTATTGCCGATCTAATTGTAAATCTAATAGTAAAGCGATTCGTGTAAATACAGTTTTTTGATGCTTAATAATGTTTAGGATTGAACGGAATTATCGTTTCCGATTATTCTAGTAGAGTAGAATGAATAAAAAGAACAGTAGGACATTTAGGTTTTCAGCGTTTCCTGTCCTCTTTTCGCAGGACATCGTGATATTTAAATTACAGTCACGATTTCTTCTCTATACTATATCCGTCTATAATGATTTTCTACATTACGTCTTAGTAAAGAGCTAATATTCCTGGACCGCCGATGAGTCAGAAAGATCCTTGCAGGTCGAAAAGTATTTAAAACGATTTCAATCTAAAATATTTTCATAAGCTCCTTTATGGATGAAATCGTGACTGTAATTTAAATAATTCAGTTTTACATCTGGACAAATGATAATGGTATCGAAACGAAAAGTGACTCAACCGAACAATAAAATTATTTGTAGATAAATGTTCTTCGGGGTCTTGAAATACCCTGAAAACTTATATTTGCTGTATACGCAGCCTAAAACCTTTATACAATATAAGAGCTGGTAGAGACAAAAAAAAAACTGACAAAAGTCTCGTTACACGTTGTAATAAGGCGTCGAGAAAGGTAAAAGTGTCTGCGCTTAACGTAAATATAAGGCAAAAGCCTATAAAAATAAAAAAATTGGAATTAAAAGCCAGAAAGCCGTTTCTGATGCTACTCGGCGGTGACTATGAATATAAATTTTCGTAGAAAATCGGCGAACGATTTCACGTCAATGTTTTATAATACAGAGAACTCATTGTCGTCGGTGCGCGTGACCTCTTTCACTACTGGCGCTCGTGATCCAGCTGCAACTGTACATCCGAGGATAAATTTTACGTAGGCAAATTCGATCCAATTGCAAAAATGGGAAAATACATTGAGTCCCTTAAAAATGTTACGTTAAATCAGCAATCACAAGGCCTTATTCCGCCGAGGCAATTGAAATTTGCGATTCAATTGAATTTTCGAAGCCGATAGCGTGAGAATGCAGGAAACTTTTTTGGAGTATCATTTTCCGTTGACATTTTTCTCCCAATACAAATTCCTATACGAATTTCCTATATGTTATTTCGAAATAGTCATTCTTTCATTCGGAATCTCCTCCAACTCCTCTAACTCCCGCTAACGCGAGCTCTGATATTGTCCCGTCGGTCTTCCTTCGCCGTCCCACGTGCTTTTATCAATTTCTCAAGCCCTCTCGGCTTGACAAAAATTACTATTCATGCGATAAAAAGTGAATAATAAAAAAAAAGAAAAAGAACAAAATTCTATTTTTCATAAACAAAACAGACTTGGCGCGTCCTATCGGTACAAATCATATAATTTCATTTTTTTCTGCTTACGGAATTTCAAATTAAATTGGATTGCATGTATTGTATTAATTATCGAAGAGTAAATTTCTCGGAAATAGAGAAATTCTAAACGAATTCGCTGCACAATATGTTTAATTTACTTCATTAAAATTATTATTAAATTATAAAATAATCAATAGTTGAGCCTTCGACCTGCAATTTAAAGCGTATTTAGAGCATTTCCTTAATTTGTTCGCGCTTGGCTCGTTCGTTAGACATTTAATTTCATTAAATTAAGACAAAACATTTGAAAATTAAATACTTCCAGAATCGCAGCTTCATAGGAACATAACAATGTCAATTTATTTCGTGAAATATCATTAACGTCAATGCAGGATGGGTATTCGTTACAGGTATAATTAAAGTTTCTCTAAACGTAAATCTATCGAACTGCATCATGACTTGCAAACTCTTAGAAAAAACAATAAGCTCGAAGAATGACACATTCTTAGATGTGAAGGGATTCTAATAGTTACGATCGAAAGATTCATTATTATCTCATTTAATCTACTTTCATTATATAATATTTTTTGTCTAAGAGCGTTTAAGTGCAATTGATTTGCAGGGCTTTAGTCGATGTTAATTAAAAATTAACGTTGACAGCAAAAAGAAATAGTATACATTTCTCAATTACTTAAACAAATATAGGTAGTTTATGTTACTATAGATAATTTTTTATCGGAGAATTATAAGGAAAATAAAAATGAAATGTATATGATACGTACATAGGTATTGCATAATCAATAGTTTGTAGCTCCTTATTTTTAGAAGATAAGAAGGACGTAATTTAAATCTCGATGACCTTTACGCAATATTAATACACGGAGCTCCGTAAACACCCGAATCGTAATAGTATTGTTATCATAATACAAGATGTACAAGATGTACACAGTAGAGGAGAGTAGAGCATATACCTTATCGAAATTCCAATTCTAAGCAGCTTCATACTGTTTTCAAAGGCTTTATAAAAATAACAAATGCTTTTAACAGCCGGGTAATAAACAATACCAGATACAGGCTTGTTAATTATTATTCAAAGTGCCAACTGAACATTAATATTAAAAAGTAAAGAGCTCTGATTTGCTTGCGTGCGTATACACGAATCGTAAAGACGTTTCTCGCTGACGGAATACTAAGTCGAATCGATTTTTCAAGAGTGCCACCCCCCCCCCATTTCGGGAGTCCGTCCAAAAAAAAAAAAAAAAAAAATCAAATAAAAGTAGAAAAATAAAGGAAGTTGACTGCTATTCTCACCAAGTCCGAAATCCCTCGGGGCTATACACACGCGCACGCATCGCGGACGATCGTTTCGTCTTTTCATTGCTGGCAGTGTCTTTCCTACCCTCCCCCCCTCAGCCGCCGCCCGCCCTCCAATGCCACCGCCGTCGCCACTTCCCGAGGTCCCAAAAACTCAATTTCGAATATTTATCAAACAAAGCTCCCGACTCGATTCATACATACCGGCCGTTCTTAATACTCGGCGAGACCGAAGGTAAATTTTGGGTACAAGTAATTACTGAAAGACTGAAGACTGTTGTAACTCTTACTTTGCAATTCAACGGCTTACACGTGTATTTTTCAAGACAAATAGCTGTATTGACAGCAAATAAAAGTCAACAAAGAAAATACATTTACGTAAGGAACAGAACTACAAAATGTGTAAGTTAAACATCCATTCATTCGGCTCGAATGTATATTTAACTTTGTGACTCGAGGCTTATTGCCTCACTTATCCCGGCCAATTTCGCTAAATTATTTATTAGAAAATTGGAGGCCAAATTTTAGATGAAAAATGCAACCCAGAATCCGTCATTTAATTTTACAAGTACTTCATGCTTGTGGAGCGTATTAGAGGAGGAGGTGGGGGAGGGGGGGGAGCCATAAGTAAAGACTTCAATTACAATAAATGCTTTAAATGCTTTTACGATTTCGGAACGAAGTAAAAATTTTTATTTTCTAATTTTATACGCTACTTGGAATAAAAAGTAGCCGCAGCACTTTTACGGAATAAATCCGGAGTATCGGATCTTGTCCCCTCGGCCATTAATTACTGGCTTAGTGCCGTATACACATATTATTGAAAGCTTGTAAAATCCTGGTCAGGGAATAATTTTAATGTCTGCTTTTCATTTGCTTTCAAAAACTATTAATTTCTCAAGAGCTTGACCACCTAATACATTTGTATCTTTAAGGTCTTGCCTATTAAGTTAACTCTGTATTTAGATGTCGCGAGTGAGATAAATCTTTTTGTAAACGTTTTTCTGCTCCGAAGCGAGAATTCAAAATAGGCTACACGATTTTCTATAAACATTCACGGCGAGTATGTAAATGTTGTAAGGGGATTCCGACTGCTGTATTGATGAACTGTCTAGGTCATTGGAATGTCGATCGGACAGCGGGAGCAGCAGCAGCAGCACTACTACCACCACCACCACCAGGAGCAGTACATAAACTTAGCTTATGAAATTCGTCGTTGAATTGCGTCGGGACTCTCGCCGTCGCGATTACTCGATTGAGGCAAATAAGACATTCTCCTCCCTCCATTCGGAATGGAAGAGCAATCGGAAAATTTACAAAGTGCGCCTGGCTGCCTGCCTGCCTCTCCTCCCTCATAAGCAGCAATTGATGCGATTTTCTTTGTGCTGTCGGGTATAAGGCTGAAGACCGGAAGGTCAGTCTCGGTAAAAAGAAATGACGGCGATTAATTAATGTCTCGGGGGGAGGCGGATGAGCGGCGGGGCACGAAAATGCAACGGTAAGTAAGTAAAGACGGACCCGGGGGGGAGGGGGGTATGACTCAAACAAGTAGTCTCTCTCTCTCTCTCTCTCTCTCTCTCTCTCTCTCTCTCTCTCTCTCTCTCGTGTCGCAGAGCCTCGCGGCTTCAGAGTTTAGACGTTCGAATGCTTAACCGCCGGGATAATTAACACACTAAGACAGACGCGCGGGCCTCGATTATTCATGAGATCGTCTGGCGCAGACGGGACGGACAGGCCGGCGTACGTGGGACTACGTAGGCGAAATAAAATTTATGAAGTAAAAGTAACGGGCTCGTATACTTGAAAATTGCTAATGCCTGTAATTCCAGGTAAGATGAGCAAAGCGAATGCTTTGGGAAAATATGATCCGCGAGGGAATTTTTCAATGTCCAGATCCAGTAGTGGCGCATGACTTCCGTCCCTTTTATTTCCTTTCTTTTCCGATTCCAAACTGCTCTATGTGAAATTAATTTATAGCAGCTCCTTCTTCATGCATCCTCCGCAACGTTAGTTTAGCAGAGCCTAAAATATTATTTTAATCAGATGCTACAGCTTCACAAATTTATCAGCAAATCCAAATACGTTGAATTTTTTAATCTCTGACCGTTGCGATTATGGATCTTTTTTCTTTTTTTTTTTTTTTTTTTTTTTTTTTTATTATTAATTCTTATCTAACTGAATATAATCCGGATTCGAAGCACATATTTTTATGTGACTACATCAGGATGAGGTATACAACGGCTTCATTCTCGATATTATTTGTTAATTGTTAATTAATCGAATTCCTTAAAACTTACTTTACTCAATCACTGTTTCATATTATTTAATAATGTGCTTAAGCATAAAAATAAAATTGCACCTGATTATTATTCAAAATTATTCTATATCTATAGTACAGATACTTATAAAATTTTAATATATATTTATTTGTATTATTATTAATATTATTATTATTATTATTATTACTATTACTATTACTATTACTATTACTATTACTATTACTATTATTATTATTATTATTATTATTATTATTATTATTATTATTATTATTATCATTACTATTAGAAACTTGAACCTCTGAGATTGAATATTCACATAAACACCTTTCCATACTATTTTATAAAATCTTTATTTTCTTATTATAAGCTGATAATGTAAAACGCACCGAGAAAGTTTTAAAATACTTAAATAATTATTGATGGCGGTATTATAATAATATATATTTAAAATGCTATGTATATTTCATCAATAATTCCTCTATTTTCTATTATAATTAGAAGCATGTTCAAATACTTCGCGCATTAAATACTATTAAGAATTTACTAATTATCTGTTATCGTTATTCTTTGCCCTGTAATTATTCAATCAATAAATATATAATAATTATTTAAAATAAATGCATTGAAGGGCTAGAGATTGACGAAACAAATATCAATAAAGTAATAATACAGAAATGAAAATAGCAAATAAATTATCAAAGGAAATGGAATATTACGTACAATTCAAGTAGCTCACGAGTAATGTAATTCGGCCTTTCCTCAATTCCAGTAATTTTATTATTTAACCGTATTCCATACTTTTCACCTCTTTGATTATTCGTAGTAGGCAGTAGCGAAATTCCAAGTACGAAAAGATTCCTCAAGTAATTTTCATAACGGTAACGATAAACATTTTTCTTATTAAATAAATGACATACTTTTATAATCGAATTGGTTTAATGAACTATTTTTGTGTTCACAGTCAGTTGGGGGTAAACAAAAATACGTATATCTTATTATAAATGTTGTCTTGACGAAGTCGGATTATTCAGTTAATTATCGAATCACTCACCACTGACTCTTTTAATATGATGTACATAATAAGCAGTTACAATGCGTAGGAAAAAGTGCAACAATACAAATACGTAAAATAGGTAAAAACAATGGCGGCGAAAGAAAAATATTTTTTTTTATTAAAATTTACAAGGCAGTGTGAATGTATGTCGCAATAACAGATTTAACACGAGCTCGAACACTGAAGCGCAATTCATTATGACAGAGATAACTATTAAGAAAGCGAGGCCTTTGTAGTTTGGCTCCCTCATTGAATTTCCTCTGTCAAAGTCGCAAAATATCTGGAAAGCTCTTATCTTCTAATTACATCTTTTTGCGAAAGTCACGTATCCCACCGCAGATGTGACTTTCGATGAACGTCAAAAGAAGAATTATTATTCTCCGTACATGCCACTTTATCCCCTCCCCCCTCCCTCTCGCGCCGCCATCGTCGCCACGCTCAGCCTATCGCGCGCACGAGCACACGAAGCACTCACACATCGCGCGCTCGAACTCACCGACACCGACTGTTTTCCACTGTATGTTATTGTTTACCTACAATATACCGCATGAGCCTAATATTCATCGTGTGATGCTAACAGGGGGCGTGAAATAACGAGGACTTTAACGTACGCAAATGCCCTTATTACTTCATACATTGCATACAAAAGAAACGTAATTACAAGGCATAAAATCATATGCTCTAATATATAATTCGTATAAATGTAATAGTCATTTATTATAATTACAAGTTTTTCTTCTTCTTTACTTTGTCATTACGTAAAATAAAAATAGTCCTCGAACCGTTGTTATAATAAAATTTAATTTTGTGATAATACGAAGTCATATTGACAATGTGATTGGATTGATCTGATTGGTACCCGATCCGAATATTCGAGTTCAACCGCGTTACTTAAAAGCAATTTTATTTCTTCCTTTCGTAATAAGTAAGCCTTGAGCGCTTACTGTTGCACGACATAAACGAATTAAAGAAAATATTTAAAAGCACAAAATAAATAAAATATGTATATACAAACGCATTATGTGCGCATTTATTTATTCATATTATTTAAAATTACGGGATATAAAATGTACGTATAAACATATACATCGGACTTTCGATATTGGAATACATGTTTTTCATATTTTGTAATTGAAAACAATTTTAAATTAAATGAGCGGAATTATGGGTATCGAGTGGAATAAAAAAACTTTTACTTTGCAAGTTTTATCTAAATGACATTGTTGCATTTTAAACGCGTAATCGATTTATCATTGCGTTATGGAAAAGGTTATTTATTACTTTATGTTTATTGGTAATGACGATAGTGTTTGCTTCTTTTAAATATATCGGTAAGCAGCGCAGGTACATTTAAGTGATGTACTTGGCGTTACTTTAAGTTTGAAAAGTATTTATAAGTGTTTAGCTTATCGTACTGGAAAAGAACTAAAGTATCTTAATAAAGGGAAAAAAAAACATTTAAAAACATTTGGAATTATGTTGAACAAGTATGACTTTAATATTTACATTTATGAGCTGTATTAAAAGGTCGAGAATTCGAGTTTTCTTGAAGGACGTGTATTTTTTTTTGTTTTGTTTTTTTTTGTTTCTTTTCTTTTTACGCCGTAACATCGTTATGTTATATGTATAAGCACGCGCGCGCATGGGAGAGAGAGAGAGAGAGAGGGAGAGAGAGAGAGAGAGAGAGCGTACATCTGTCTTCAATGATGTTTCCGAAACCATTCTTATACCGTCTTGTATAATGCTTTAATGCATTTTCCATATACGTATGAACGCGATTATCGAATAAGTTTGTTTTAACGGGCAGTTTCGTTCTGCGAATCAACTTCAGCTCAAACATCAACTTTATAATTGCTTAGAAATTATCTGAGCGTTGACGACCGAATAGTGTTATTAAAACAAAGAAATAATTATGACCGATTGAAAAAGGCCGTACTGATCTTTCGGAATATAACTGTTGCCTGTTATGTATTAGAAGGGACTCGAAAAATCTGTCGCTTTAATGATGGAAGAGGAGTCAGGGAGGTGGGGTCACGGGGAGGGGGGAGGGAGACAGGGGGCTGTTCTGGGAGGCTTTGTTATCGAATCTCTCGTCGTTGTAGGTGGAAGCGAATCGCAAGTGAGGCTCCGACGTAGAAAAGCATTAAAAAAGCAATAATGGAGAGCGCTCGATGAAAAGGAAAAATTGCGGGGGTACTGGGAGCCGTTAAATTTACGAGCTCGAAGATCCCGAAGACCCCGGAGAGCCCGGAGAACCCGGAGAGCCCGAAGAGCCCGAATACCATCCCTCCCCTCAATCTCTGTTCAAATAAATAAATTAGCTTCATTGTTGGGGTAAATTAGCGCGGCCACTTAAGCGAGACGCGTCTTTTCACATTCATTAAGCGCGTCCACTTAATCTCTCGATGGGAAGTGGCTTGATTATGGATCAGGCATTCGACGCGGAGGCAAGAATCATCGGGATAAATGGACGGTGATCGAGCTAGAGCCGATTTATGGAAGAGGACTCGTCGCCGATGACGTTGGTCACCACCAAAACGGCCCGATTACGTACGATTACGTACGATTACTGACCCTCGGCGATTGTCCTTCGACATCGAGCCTCTCATTTACTCGGAGAGGGCCTCGCGGTCATTAACAATGGACTCTCTCGGCATTCTGACGCATTCTGACGCGTACCAACTAAGGAGATAAGAATAAGCGATCGTCGGCCGGGCCGAGCTTTCTTTCATACGCTCACTTAGCAGTCTCGGAATAAAAGCGGCGTCGCGAAAAATAATACATAAAGGAACGTGACGTATACCGGGGTGCGCGTATAACGACCGACCAGCTTCGTCTGCATTTAATTTAATATACTATGGTAATGGGTCTTTTGTCCCGGAACGAGACGCGAATTTACCTTCGAATCTGGGATGGAAGGGACACGTAGCCCAGGGGCTACGGTTCCAGCTACGGTTTCACCTACGGTCCCGGCTTCTGATTTCACGGCTTCGATTACCGATGATGATTAATCATCCCCCTCCCTTACTTACTTTACTTCCTCATATTGGCAACATTTTCTAGAGCTCCAGCAGTCGCTTTTCTTTTCATAGATAGCATCGTGGAAACAGGTTATGAGCCCCGATGGATCAAGATACGCCATTCTTTCGGCATCGGCCGTCTGCGCGAGCGCGTGCCTGCCTGCCTGACTGCCTGACTACCTGCCTGCACACGAGAATTTTCAGGGATACCTTTTTCTTTTTCTTTTACTCGGCAGAGCGACTTCGGACTAACAGCGGATCGATAACGGCAGTGGAATTAAGCATAGCAGATAAGCTTCGTGTCGAGCTGTTTTTACATTTTACAGGCCTTCTCGGACAAATTATAAAACAATTACAGCTCTACGTCATCGTTCGCCTCCATCCCTAGCCCTAGCCCTAGCTCTACCTCTGCTCTCTCTCTCTCTCTCTCTCTCTCTCTCGCGCGCACGCTTATTTACACAATTCACAATTCAAGTGGTTTTTAAATCAAGGAAATATTAATTACGTTTAAATAATACAAAGAAACGAAAATTCGTTTGTTTTCGTTTCATTCCGAAACTACTGCCCCATGAGTTCAATTTCCCTGTAATTTATTTACCTCCAGCGTACGCGTTATTATTTAAATAACAACAATTACGAGTTTGTTACCTCCGCTTCTCTGGAAATGAGAAAGCCCAAGTACAATGCTGAGGGACGGAGAGGTTGCTTTCAGTATGTCAACGGGGAATTCAATTGCACTAAAAACTACATTATTACAACAGTACGAACAATACTTTCAAAACTTTCACCAAATTGTGTAAAATAATTATTCGTTTCCATGACTCAGCTAGCAATTCCTTACGCACGTACATTTTTCCTTTTATTTTGTGCTTTTGCCTTTATATGCAACATCCTTCCCTTATAAATAGTAATGTTTGATTTAACTTATGATCCTTCGACATAATCATTCAACAAGTCAATAAAACAATATTATACTTTCTTATTGTGAATTGCTTGATTTAAGACGTATCCTTAAATATAATAAATCTTACCTGTAACCTCTTTTGGTAGGTATTAATTGCACTTACATCCGAATGTCATAACTTTAATTTAGTATTTATAAAATCATTTACAAAAAATGCCAAATAGTTCAAATATTAATACCGGATGGATGACGTTTATTTTATATAGTGCTAAAGGTAAACACGGTACGTTTAATGCAAATAAAATATCTACATTAAATTATAATTAATTAACAATACGGGGTTTCCATATAAAATTTCATTAAAAACTTGTTTGATTTAAATATTTGAAGTAACTCTCTCGAAAGCCTTGGGAGTACACTTTAAAAAAGCAGAGGAATTATATGCAGAGAGGGGAGAGAGAGAGAGAGAGAGAGAGAGAGAGAGAGAGAGAAACGCGTGTACGTATTAAGTTGGGACAAGCTTACAGATCAGTTTTAGTAGATACTTTATAAAAGCAGGTCTAGTTTTTAATTACCCAAGCAGTTAAGCCAATATTTCAAGTAATGAAAAAATGCTAAATGTGAATGCATTTAAGCTGCGCTTGTGCTCGTCCTTGACACGAGGAGTAAAAAATTATGTATTCATTTGATTTCAAATAAATCTTCCTTTGAGAATGTATTTCGTCAACGCGCATTCCCAAATTAATAAAATAAATATCTACTATTCCTATATATAGTTTTTTATTTTATTCTTGGCGTTAGACGGAGCAACGAGTTTTGAAGTGGACTCGGTGATGAAGGGTGAGCAAAAACTACATGAGCATGAAGTGATTCGAGCGATCGCGATGAAAATTCAGGAAAGGCTAGAACATTCGGATGAGCTAGAGAGAGAGAGAGAGAGAGAGAGAGAGAGAGAGAGAGAGATCTACTACAGAAGAACGAATATGATCACTCTGTTATAATGTCATCAGTCGGTCGGGACGTACATTCCCAAGTGTAAATAACCATTAACGATTGTACACTTCGTCTTTCCTGTTTACGTGGGCAGGGTTCAGAAAGAAAAAAAATATAATATCAGAATAATTCAGGAAAGGCTCACGCTCGCTAATGCATAGGACACGTGGAGAGATAACAATGACGAAAGAGTAACAAAATGTGCATGTAATGTAGGTAGGCAATTTTCATAAAAATACCTTTAATTTTTTATTATTAAATGAAAGAGTCACAATTAGCTATTAAAGCCATTAGACGCTGGTACTCGACCACGTGCATTCGCAATATTGATATTCTTGGTTGGCGAGGCTCGGCTGTAAGAAATGGAAATACCAAGAAATTATTACAATGAATTAAGACTTGTTTCATTTAACGCTTTGTAGAATGTGGGCAGTCTACCGAAGACGCGGGGAGGGCAGGGTTGGGAAGGAGTATGGGGGGGGGCGGAATACTCGGCATAAAAGAATACAATATAAGGGAATATATCGAAGGAAACATTGCAAAGGGAAATATCACAATAGATCATTGTTAAGCCAAGAAAAGGTCGGCGGGACTGAAAAACAAACGTGAGAAAGGTGTTCGACATATTTAAGCTCATTTTTATTTAACATTTACATGCAACATTCACAAAAAAAAAAAAATAATAAAAGTAAAATTACACTTGGAATGCAATTATATTGAATAATAATAATTGAAAAAAATCTTTTTACATTTATATAAGCTTGTCCTCATTTAATTTATATTATTAAAAAATGCTCTTCTTTAAAGAAGACTTTTTTAAATAATCATTAAATTGAGGATTTTAATTTAATTCAATTTAACGAGGCTTGAGAAAAGAATTACACGTTCGAGTGCATCGAAGAATTATATAAAATATTTTATACTCTTTATGCATGTAGAACTAGAAATACATATTTATGCGAGTAAAATTCAATTTCAATAATATTGTATGCTACTTTACTGTTAACGAGAGCAATCGAGTGGCATTTCGAAGGCAGAATTTCATTAATTTGTAGGCTCGGGCAATAAAATTTAAAGTAAAGAAATGCTTAAATTCAATACATTTATTATTGTAAATATTCAAGCAATTTCGATTAGGCTTTTAATTGGTTTCCCCTCCACTGCTTCACTCGGCAACTTCGAAATAACATTATTTAGGCCTCCTTATTTACAGGAGACAGAATGTAGCCTTTTATTATTATTATTATTATTATTTTTTTTTTTTTATACAAAAAGCCAGTGCTTTAATTATTGGAGTCTATTGCCATAGGTATAACGAATGAAGAGATGAAAATATGGAGATATGTTAAGCTGCCGTTTTACGCGGTACTTAAAAGTATTTATTAACACGACTGAACTAGATTAGGGAGATTGCAAAAAATTATCCGGAAGACTGTATAATGGACATTGACAAGCGGGTCGGGCTGTTAATAAGCCGGTAACGGCTGAATAATAAAAGCTGGGGCTTGCTTCCATCGCTAATGCTCCTTTAAAATGTCGACGTTGCACAATAAATAATTATGTAAATACTGCATAGGTATTCAGCGCGTAGGATATTTCTGATTTCTTATATTCGCGAGCCAGCTTCGGAGACACTTAATTTCCGATACTCGAGTACAAGATTCCTAAGCTAATCCAAACCAATTAAAGATTACAATGTAACGGTAAACTTTACATTGCATGCAGGACATGGCCTAACACAAGTATCCATCGATGATCATCGCTTCTGCATCTTCTTCTTCTTCTTCTTCTTCTTCTTCTTCTTCTTCTTCTTCTTCTTATTCTTCATCTTCTCCTTCATTTTCTTCGTCTAGAGTTTCAGTTTTTTCTTGTAATTAGAAAATATTCAAACGAATAAAGTGTATTCGAAATACTCCATTTGTACAATTGCTGAAAATATAATTTTCTTTAGCTATTATCTTTTTACAGGAATACGGCCTCAAGAAATCCTAGAATCGAAGCTATTTGGTCAATTTGACTAATAAATTGCACATACATTTCTTCCTTTATAAGAGCGGACGAATTAAAAAGCTTTGCAAGAAGAAGTTTCAAGAATTTTCTTCCTCCATCGGAACTTCAAACTTACAATCATTCAAAATTTAAAATTATTCTTACACTTTACTTATAATATTTCTTGTACAAATGAATCTTTCATTTACGTGGTAATTACAATTTTAATGAATCAAAAATACTCGTAGAATGCAGATACAAAGGATTTTTGTTTTCGTTGGAATTATGAGAAGCTCGTATTCGATCGATCAATTTAATCAAAAGCTTAAGCGCATTTTTTATATTTGGATAAGGACATTGCAAGAAAAATTTGTATTTTCAACTGTTTCTCATAAAATCAATTCCGTCAGAATAGAACTCTTATTATTTAACGATCTTATTTTTAACGATTTTTTTTATCACCTTATTTGTTTCATAAACATAATTATAAAAAAAAATTTATTTAAAAAAGTTAAAATTTTCGCTTAGGAGGTAATTTTTAATTTAATACATTCCCAAATGTAAATTAATGACACGTAAAAATAGTATAAAAAAGTTTTTCTTCCAATATTATTTACTAAAAGTAAATTGAGTTTTTTAATCTCAAATGCTTTCATTAAATACCAATTTTATACTCGAATTCTTCAGCTTTAATAAAAAAATTCTCGACTTTTCTAATGTAAAATACTAAAACCACGTTTTAATCAATGACTTCGTTATTATCGGGATAAAAGTAATTAATAATGCAAACATTTAAATATAAATATGAAAATGCAGTGAATTTAATAAAATTAGTACGATTAATAGGAATTTGTCGTACGATCAGTAATATAGACGATTTCGATTTAATAAATTTTTTATTTTAGTAATCTGCTTGATTTCGAATTTACAAAGTGCAAATTGATGTTTATTATCGATAGAGCGATTTATAAGAATTGACATTTCAATACAATCTCATGAACGAGTAAGTGAAACATTTTTATTTTCTCATTCGGTCGCTGGCTTGATAATCATTTTAATATTCACGAATAAAATACACGAACGACTATAATATTTAATAAGAAAATCAAACATGTTAAATGAATGAAAAAACTTTTCTTTTGTTATCTTTTGCAGTTTTTGTATTGTAAAATTCAGTTTTCATGCAGAAAAAGTGCCGGGACTTTAAATCTAAAATAAATCATGGATCGCTAATCGCGGCTAATAAAACAATCGACTAATCTATAAAAATTCGACACGAAGTAATCAATAATTGTAGTAATTAAATGAAGTGCGTGATAAATAAGGCGAGAAAAGGATAGAGGGGGAGAAAAACGAGTCAACACTGTTTCTGTAAACGTGTAAATAAATTATTACATTTTCTTAAAACTTATCTAAGATTATTGGGGTTATTGGCTCATTTCATTCTTTTTGGCTTTTAGCTTTTTTACTGTTATATATGTGTATCCGTATATACTAACATTTTGTTTTCCACGTCGAATGAAATCGGGTGAAATGGGAGGAAGAGAGAAAGAGAGAGAGAGAGAGAAAGAGAAAGAGAGAGATAAACAAAATATCCGAGTGGATTTATGCTGCTTTTATATATAATCTCCCATTGAATTGAGCTACAATAAATTTTCGGTACTTTCTGCGGAGCTCAAAGTGTCACGCTCACTACAACTTTATTATTGTGTTAAATATCGATCGGTGTTCCGTTAAATAGCATAGTTCGGTTTTCCGTTTTTCAAATATAAAATGAAATGCACACCATTACTGCAATTCCTCCATTGTTCAATTAACTCTAATGAAGCTACTCCACGACTTGATTTTCAATATGAAAACCTTATTTCAATCGTCTGCGTTAAAATACACGAACGTAGACCGCAAACAATATTGACAATAAGAGAAATTAAAGTTTATTATTTATTAGAATCAATTACGTAACTATTATAAATGCAGCCAAATAACTTTTCGTACTTTGTTAGCCTGAATTGCTTATCGACTTTAACGGCTTAAGCATTCGCCGTATTTTGAATATTCAAATCCTGATTTATTTGCTAATAAAAATTGCTAATCAAATCTACTTTTGCCTTTTAAATTATTTACTCTGACATTTAATTTTAATTTAAATGCCGAATACGTCGACTTAGCCAGTTAAATTAGTCAATTTCCAAAAATCATTGCATATCTGCTTGTTTCAAGTCACGTAAAACATTTATTTTACATTTAATGATATAAAAATAATTTATAAATAAACTAAAGCATGTAAACCTTCTTGAATTACCTTGTGCCGAAATGATTTATTCCAAGGAATAAAATGACAGTTATGAGCGTCAAAAATGATTTTTGCAAATCTAAAACAATGATATTATTCGAATAAATTGAATTTTTCAATATATCGTTAAAATCACATTCGACAAAATCACAAACGTTACAGTTCGTTTCTCGATGTTTACAAGCTCGGGAATATATGACATCCAAGCAAATTGTACTTTTTGAGCATATAAAGCCGTATTTTATGATACTTTCCTAACTGGAGTTAATCTAAAATTATATCGTTTTTATTTTGAATATTTTTTGAAAATTTATGAGGTTTCAATTTTTGTGTGTTCAGATGTTGTACGAAATTCCAAGTATTAATATAAAATCTGTAAAACATTGATAAGAATTTTTCGATTATCTGAATTATTGCAATGTTATTTAAAAGAAATGAAATTTCTATTTCAATTGATAAAATTCTTTCCTATATCTTTGTAACTAAATGTTTTGTGTGTAATTTACGTGCTAAAAATAATAATTTTAAATCTCTACTATCACATTATTTTGAAAACATTTTCATTTTATTGTGATGACTGGAACGGATAATTTTATCTTTTTTCCCTTTAAGTATTTATTGGTAAATGAAATAAATATATGTAATCGCGAACGTGCATTAGTACTATCTAACAAATATCATTATAATAATGTTGATTTATTTTCTCTTATTACATTTAATGATTGGCCAACAACAATAAATGTATCGTTTTGAATAATAATTTCGGCAAAATGATTTGACTGATGAATAAAGTCTTTTAAATTAAAGTCCAGCTGGAAGTCAGTTATATAAATAAAAATATGCCTCGAACATAATACTACCGATATTTTGAAAGTCAGATCGACGCGCTTGTCCCGTTTGTCAACGGATCAATTTATAGCTTACTTTGAATTAATTAAGGATGCACATTAAAAAAAGAAATAAAATTTATTAGTCCATTCGGAATGTGTCCGCTCATGTTTTCCAAGGAAAAAGAAGAGGATATGAAGGAGGAAGTTCCTTTTAGAAGCCATAAAATTCATACCTCAAAACCATTAAAATCTTATTATATTGAATTGGCAGGAAGGAGGTAGGACACATATTTACATTTTATATCCTCTATGAGAAACATCTTAAAGGATTATAGTCATGTATATTTTATATTGATGATACCGTAGAGTTTAGTGAACGAGAAAATAAAATTTTCCCTACCTTTTCAGTTAGTCGGATAATTTAATTTTAAAAAGTGGAAGGGGGAAATAAAGGGTCTTCCCAGTCAGCCATACGTCAACTTAACTTGTGCGGAATATATATACTGTTGACGAGTATTACGTGTCCAGTAAATTTAATGCGGCTCTCGAATACTTTTGGAATATTCCAAGTCCGATTTAGTGCTTTCCTTCATTGATTCTTCTGCTTCATTCGCTCTCTCTCTCTCTCTCTTTAGCCGATTCTTTCTCACTGGTAAGAGAAAACTTTTTCTACATTTTATCTTCATTGTCAGTTTCATCCTTCGCGAGTAGCTCCGCTTTATATAAAAATAATTCTCTTATTTAACTGCTGCTGATCAATTATTGATGAAATTTAATGGCAATGATCTTTTAGAATTTAATGGGATCCCACAGTTATAAAGCTGATATTATATTCATGTTATTGATGTCCCATTTACTTTTTTTCTTCTTCTAAAGAAGTTGGGAACACTTGGAGATTTAGTTTCTACGATACATCGACAGATCGTAAGGATTCATTGCTCGGCTTTATCGGCGGACATTGCTTTATCAACCACATTGAATTCCACACTTAGTATGCTTATTATTATCAATATGATTTACACAGGGGCTCGTCGACGATCCCTATTAACAACGCCATATTATGTTTCTTCGGCTAGAAGAAGACGTGCACTAGAATAAGCCAATGAATTTATTAAGTACCGAAGAAATTTATTTTTCCTAGAGGCGTTATATCAATATTTATCATCTATGCTCGTAACTCTGCCGCACTAAATGACTGTCCTCGGGATAATAAATAAACCTTGCCAGTGACGTACAAAACAAAAGGCACTCGTTCTGAAAATTCTATAATGTTTTTCGGAGAGTGTAAAAATATCTCCTATGACAGGCGAAGTTCCCATTCGCGATTCAAAATTGACGTTGTATTCAACAATATAAACGTTCATAATCGTATAATATAACAGGATTTATCAATTTAGTTACACTCGTTTCCGAATAATTCGCCTTTTAAAATACACCGAAGCGTATGCGCATAATAAATTCAGCACTAGACTACAAATAATTATGTCGAAATTACGGCTTCGAGTAAACATTTGCATATTTTTTCAGCATTAAATACACTGCCCAGGACCGTAACAAACAACATAGACTTTTCTCATTCTTTTCGACTTAATTATTGTTTTACATGAGCTCTCAAATAGTTTTAAATATTCTTTCGTTTTATCATAATGGCTCTTATTGAATGGAAGTCCTTAATTAATAGAATCGTGCACACGAAACTTATTATTCTGTTAACGCAGAACCGCATTATTGCAGATTTAAATATTACATTTTATTAACTCCATTATACGTGATGCTGTATTTTAGCTCTCTCAATGTAATCTTCAGCATAACCTTTTCATTGGCATATGAAGTCAAAAAAGGTCATTTACTTTCTGGTATCTTTAATGTAAGTATACGCGCGGTTCTCTCATTTTATATTCCGACTACATGACTACATGGACAGACTGTCTTAATCTATTTTATTCCATTACTCTTTTAACAATGTAAAGTGTGTACTGTAAAGTTACTTTATTTCATGATTATGTAAATTTTTGTATCCGTTAACTTCTTCATCCTGTTTGAAACAAACATTCGTTTGAACACTTTATCCCTCATTATATTAAACTCTTTACATATTTTTTGCCAAAGCCATTTGTCTGTATATGGAATTATGGAGGGAATTACGTTTTTAAAAATTCTTTATCAAATTAATAATCTCTAAGGAATTTCTTATTTCTCATAATGCCATTATTATTTATGTGAATTATTATCGTTAATTATAAAAATGATCATTATCTGACAATAATCCTATAATTAATTTTCTTCTGGCAATATTTTAAGCGACGATTTATTTTCTTACTCTTTATCCGATTCTCGTACTATTATGTAAATTATACAATTTACATAATATACGGCAAATAGAAAGTTTTTTGTGCTTGCAATATTTTATGAAACACATTTTGATATGCGCTAAAATTTGCTTACGACTTTACTTATTATTTCAGGGGCCGTTCCAATTAGACTCGTAGTATTCAAATACGAAAATGCTATTTTTATAATTCTTCTAGCACAGCTTTGCAAATTTAATATAATACTTGATAAATAATAAAATATCAAACACTGCATTTTCATTAATCAGAAGATTTTCTATTTTAATATTCAATCAAATATCTAAGTATTAATAATTATAAAAAGAATGTTTTTGTTCTAACACAACATATTTGATTGAGACATGAAAATTATTTATTTCAATGTATAATAAGGTTAGTTTACGTACCTTGAAACAAATAATGAGGAATTTTCACAGACAATTAAGCAGGTTATTCGGTTGTCTATTCAAATAAATTCATGTATTTCGCAAGCACAGAATCAGCAAAAAGTTCTAAGCCTGAGCATTAATAGGAATAATTTATTTTATTTCCTACAAGTCTTACGTAAACGATAAATTAATAAGATAGAGAAATGATATATTAAAAATATTTTACTTACCCACTCGCAGAATTTTATCGAAGACTATTTATTTATTTACTAATCGCGAATTAATTGTTAGTGATATTTAGACTTCGAGTCCAGTCGTCAATAATTGAAAAAGAATTTCCGAGTTATTATTATACGCGTGGGAAGTATATTGGATAAAGTGAATGTTCCTTGGTTACTACTATTCCTCGTTATCAATTCATATTAATTGAGAATGCAGTGTTCGTAGAGATACAGCAGAAAAGCTTTCTGACTAATTCATTAAAATTTTTGGTAGCCTGTGATACATAACACGCGACTGTAAATTTATTACACATGAATTCCTTGTTGATTGACACTCTTGTGTACGTGGGCAGAAACCATTATTGTTTGTTTGAGTTTTCCGACTATTCGTAGCCTGGGTACGAAAAAAGAAGGAAAATGGCTACGAAATGTGTGCAATTATCTAAATACGTGTTGTGATATTGAAAAGTTTGAGAGAGGGAGGGAGGGTGGGAGGGAGGGAGGGAGGGAGAGAGAGAGAGAGAGAGAGAGAGAGAGAGGCCATAGCGTAGATTGGCCGGTTGCGCCAAGAGAAAAGCTTAAAGAGTCGGTCAGTATCTGTTTTCGGTGTAGCTCGTAAATGAAGTATTTCGAGCGAATAATCGTTTGATTGACGAACGGCAACGCCGACAATGAAACCTAGTGAGATTCAGAATCGATCGTAGCGGCGGGAGTGTGCAATATGTTGTTGGATCATTGCTGCGGTCAGGAAAAAAAAATCCAAAAAACAAATCGCGCGGCTGGTTCATCGGAGCGAATATCGCATTGATTTACATTGGAGTGTCTCGGGATACTGATGCCCCGGATATTGTTAAAGGCCTAAATGGAGAAGAAAAAAAAAGTGGGAATTCGTGTATTTATTTAGTGGTTGTAATGGTCGAGCGGGAGAGGGGAGCCTCGTTTATAGGAGGAGGAGGAGGGGGGAGTTCACGTGTCAATGTAATGGACAAAGTACTAAGTAGTGGGGTTATCGGCGGCGGGCGGGGGCAGGTCTCGATGACTTCCCACTCCCAGGATCCGTTAGAAGCGCTCGATCGGAGAATGACAGGGACATAAGGAAGAGACAAGGGCCACTCACCGAGTAACGTTAGGTTGCGTAAATATTTTAATGGCGACAGTGGTCTCTCATCTCGTGGGGGCAAAAAAGCGCGTAATACAATTGCACTTTTGAAAGTCACTCGGGCTGCTCCCAAGACGTTTCCTGAGGTCTCCTCGAGCACTCTGCACCCCCCTTCCCCTCCGTCACCGTCTCCCGCCCCGTTCCCGGCCGTCCCTCTGCGATGCTTTACAGCCTCGTTTCGCAACGCGCAATGTGAGCGAAATAAACGCAAACGCGAGAGCCTTCTAAACGCTTTCCGTCCATTGGCCGTAAATTACGTAACGACTTCCAGCGCTTTAGCATCCAAGTGGCCTTAGCCACGGCTAAAGAGGAGGAAAAAGGACACGGATAGCGGTTGCGACCGACGCCGGAAAACGGAGACGCGTGAGGTGCCCTCCTGGTCGGGGGGGGGGGTGGAGTGAAACGAGCTTTCCAGAAGTGCGGTTCCGCTCGTGCTCACTTCGCGCTTAAGTGCGAGCGAGTGCATTTATTTGCCGACTTTTTAATGACTCGGATCTATCAGGCTCGAATTCGGCATTTAGCCGGTGTAGATCGGATTTTCACTTTCTGCCTCTGTGGTTCTTGGCCCTTTTCCGAGAAAAGTGCTGAAAACCGAGCTCCCATTGACGCGGCATCACGATTCACGGAGACTCATAATATTTGGGAAAACTCCGTTTCACGCTATATCCCTCATCCTCCTCCTCCGACCCCCCCCACCGCCGCCATTTCCCCACATTAACGGCAAACCGGCCTTTATTTTTACTCGCAATAAAGAATATTTAACTGCTCCTTATAACCTAAAGCGCATCCTTGGTCGACGCTGTAAGTGGGCCAATGAACGATGTACAGCTAAGCTAATAAGCTTAAATTATACGCTTCGAATAGTGTTAGAAAAACATTGGCTTATTAGTAGTGGATATAGAAATCGGCTCTTGGGCAGAGGAGCAGCTGGAAAAAAGAATAACTTTATGCTTAAGAATAATAACCGCGAACCGGATGCCTCTGTCTGCTCTAATAAAAAGCTACTTTTAATTTATAATGGCTTCTGCACACGCCGTCGATTAATCTACACCTGCACAAAACTTATACCAATAATTGAATTGTAACTCAATAAACTAAAATTATAACCATGGTGTCCTTGTAAACAGTACCCGGTCAGTAATTTCGTCAAATTATCACTCAACCCATCTAATCTATTCATTATTTAATCTAAAACAGCCTCTTCATAACTTCCTTCAAAATACGTTTTCAAGTCAAACATAATAAAATGACATATAATAATGAAATATTTTAGATGCGAGTCGGTGCGGGGCATGTAGAATGCAAGCTCCTTCCTTTCAAATTTACGTAATATCGTTGGAGCTGCTATTTCGCGACAGGAGGGCCGTTTATCAACTGAAATAAAAGCCGTCTGTGTATTATCCACATTCAAGAATTCTGTTAAACAAAGTATATAAATTTCGAGGCATAAGATAGCTGCTTGATCGATGAAGAGCGACGTAGATGGAGATAGAGATAGACTCGTCAATCCTACCATTTTCAAAAATATTCCCAAAAAAAATTTATAGCCGCTCTCTGCTCTTTCGTCATTAGCCCTCTTTTACGTAACTTGCGTAGCGTCGTTATTAATTATTCTTCTAGGCAACGTCTTTGTTTAATATACAACCGCGCAAGATAAAGATAGGCGGCTACGTAGAGGCAGACAGGACACTTAGGTGATAAAAGTTCTCTCGAAATAAAAGGTCTGAAAAATGACGCGTCTCGAAAGAATTTGTCAAGATGATTGAATAGAATTGATCGTAAATAAAATATGAGCCGAGGGCCCCATGTCCCTCGAGAGCTCGTGGCGGCGTGTTGGCCGTCGTGTTGAGGGCAAGGGGTAGAGTGAGGGAGGTAGGGTGGTAGGGGTGGGGTGGGGTGGGGCAGGGATGGAGAAATTTGCGTAGCATGCATGCGGCGGCTATCGATCGACGGCGCGACTAAAAAATCATCAAAAGGGAAGATTACGTGTTTGAAAGACTTGGCTTTGGCGGCACGGGCGGATAGACGGGCGGGTAAAAGAGCGGTAGAATGGCGGCGGGGGGTGGGGCGCGGGTGGAGAGAAAAAAATCCGGGGAATAAAAAACGTAGCGATGAGCTCCGCGGATGCATTTTTAATCCGAGCGCGAGGCCATAGACGCGCGAGCAGAAAGAATATAACTGACAATGATTAATCATGCAGGTCGAGGTGCGGAGGCAAGGGCGCGCGTATACGTAAGTGCGCCATTACCGCAGGCACGTCGCGTAAATGATACATCGGACGATCACGTGAGGGGCGAGGCGTCGACTAAATTATTCGAGCCGCTCCTGTGACGAACTCCGGATGCGCGCAAACTCACCGGGAAAAAGGGAATTTGTAATCGAGAGAAGTCTCGCGCGAACTCTACCCGACGGCGACATCGCTCCGTGTTGATATGGTATTCTCTCTCTCCCCCCCTCCCCATCTCCCCCTTCTCGCACCGCCCACCCTTGCCGCTGGTTCACGCACGAGTCGAAAATACGAAACTTTTCCGGAATATTATGAATTTCGTTGCTTTGGCGTATCTGGCACGCTTGTGCCGCCACCCCAGCCTAATTACCCTCCAACGACTTAATGGGGGGATGAAGAAAATAATAGCCTCCATCCTTGGGTTACTCGAGCATGTAAGCACAAGAATGTAATATTATCGTAAGAGCATTTATGTGGCCTTCAAACCTGAAATTATTTTCAAAAAAGACAATTGCACGTGCCTCCTTCCCCCTCCCCCTCTCCCCCACGCCGCACCTCTGCCACGTAACTGCAGATATTTATTCGGGTCAGCCAGTGAGTGAGCGCTCGACAAAATTATAGAGAAATTTGACATTTAAAAGATTAAGCCGGAAATATATTAAGCTTAAGGCAGAATCAGCAGCAGCGGGAGCAGCAACAACAGCAGATGAGCAATTAAATTTACAGATACTTCTATATTTATAGCCATTATAAATTAAGTTAATATTTAAGCTCGCAAGTAGGCTTGTTTACTGTTATGTAAATAATATCAATTGCGAAACTTATTTTTAATTTATTATTAGCAAAGGGGAATTATTTTTTGAAACTTTTAATAAAATATTAATATTAAATATACCGCAAAAGACGGTTGAGCGCATTAACCTCAATGTCCGCTCAATTTCAGCTCAATTTCCGTCACCTTTCATTCCTAATGCAAAAAGAAAACAAATCTTTTTCATGAATAGCGCTTTAATTAGTTAATAAATTATGTTCCGCGTTGTAAGTTCCGCGTGTATTTCATCTGAAAAAAATCTTGTCATAAAATAGGATATTACGCGGAATAACCACTTATTCTATAATTTTCAATTGCCACGCTGTTAATAGAATTTTAATTGAAAGCCGTGCAAAACAATTATAACCTGACCTGACATATCTTTTAATTAAAAGAGCACAGATAAACTTGAGTTAACATTTTTAAAAATCGACTAAATCATTAATGTATATTCGAGAGGTTTTTTTTTTTTTTTAACTTGTCACAAGTTTATAATTTCACATAGATGTGTCGAAATCAAGGATTACGTTTATCTGTTAAATGAAAGAAAATTTTATTAGGTCAGATCGTTGTAGGTTGCCAGAGCTAAAGCTTCTCTAAGGTTATTGGGGTTATTGGGATAATTGGAGACATTACCAAAGTAACAGTAGCATCGGATGAACCAAGACATTTAGGAACACATTTTCCTCCTCGCGTTTTACAGTTTACCAACGTAGTAGTGCAATTTAATAATTACGGTTGTAAAATTTCATCGTCGTTGATGAAACACGAAATATTCATTATTCGCCTCATGATAATGCGGTGTTTTGTTATGAACATATTTTTTTAAAAGCCGAGCTACAGGTACGTGGGCGGGGCTATAGGGAGGGGAGGGGGAGTGAGCCGAGGCTACTAATAATAAATAGGGGAGTAATAGGCCAAGCCGAATTAATGGACTTTTATAGGGGACCGCCGAAACTCGTCGACTTCCGGCCTCTGGGTAATAGATATTTAATCAATAAGGAGGCTCTCGAATAATTAGCCTTAATGTATAACATAACGTAGCATCATTATTGGATTAGAGAATTTCCGTAGGGCGCTCGTGAATGATTTATGGCTGAAATAATATGATATGCTTTATTAGAGTAGTGGATGTACCGAAGGCACTTTAGCTTAGCGAGTGCCATTATCTGTCCGCGGCTAATTTACCGATGATTCATTACCGTGCTCACGAAAATCATAATTCTCCTTAGTCGAGGCCCTTTGAATAAAAAATATCGGGGGCTCCTTTTGCATCTCCATCGCGGCGAATAAGCTACGGCGCATAAATAGGGCCGTCCGTCGGATTGACAGTTATTGGACAGTAATTTTCCAATAGCAAGGGATAGGCTAGAAAGAAGGGATAAAGAAGACGTAGAGAGATAGATATATATATATATATATATATATAGAGAGAGAGAGAGAGAGAGAGAGAGAGAGGCTAATTAATAATATCGACGGCCATAAGTAGTCTAAAATCCGATACTTTATCTATTTTTTCGTCGATCGTTATAGAATGAATCGACAAGGGAGACTGGGACCGAGCCCAAGCGATAGGGAGTACCGCGGATGAGAGGGAGCACGTCGAGCGGGTTGAGCCGGTCGAGCACGTCTAGCTCGTCCAGGATTAGGACTGATAATGGCTTTTAAAAACAAGCGCGAGAAGAGATAAGGAGAAGCAGCAGTGGCAGCAGTGGCAGCAGCGGCAGCAGACACGTCGCTCGATGGCTTTGAAGCAGCGGCTCGTAAAAGCTCGCGATAACCGCCGGCGGAGGGGCGGTGACGGCGGAGCTTTGCAAATAAAAGAGGCGCGCGTGTCGTGAAAAGCAGATCGGGGCAGTGATCGACCGGTGGGGGGGAGGGAGGCTGAACCGAATCGAGACTCATATGCCTCATTCCTATTATTTAGCTGGATGCTCGCGTGCTGACTGGCTCCGCCTCGTTATAACTGCCAACTTTGCTGCTCTCCCCCTCTATCCTACCCTCCCCCCACCGTCAGTTATCATTTGCATTTTACAACGACTGCATCGTAGTGAGCTCCTGCCGGACATGTGCCGATGAATTTGTACCGGCAAGTGCGTATGCGCTTGTACGGCTAACGATTCATGCGCGTTGCCTGCTCGCGCTTTCCTCTCACCCCCGCCCCAAAGCCCGCGAATTCGTGTTTCCTTGCGCCATCATCTCATAGGCTGATGCGCCGGGAATGTAGGCCTGTCACTTTATCGGCGACATGGCCGATCAATATTACATCCTCTCGAACAAACCTTCCACCTTCTTCTACTTATCCACTGTACTTTTTCTTTCCGCCGCCCCTCCTCTCCCTTACTCCCCCCTCCGCCTTTCCGCTCTTAATTAAAGTCATGCTCTACACTCACTCTTACACTAGTTCTTGCACTCGTCGGTACACCCCTGTCTCCATTAATTATACACCATAAGCTTCGGTGAACTTTAAATATTTTAATTCTTACCGGCTATTAAATCTAGAGTATAAGTATTATATTATACACTGCATAAATGCATACTAAGAAGAGATCGTTATTTTACTTTTTATCAACAATTTAATAGGCTGCAATACAATAAACCACACATAATGCGCTTATTCTTAAGCAATGCCTTCGTTTCAAGTACGCCACTATATATGTATGTATATTTTTTTTATACACCTATTAGAACAAAGTATCGAGCAAAAAGCCAAGTAAAATCAAAATAAAAAGCAGTAATAAGCGAAGATAAATGAATTTGAGATAACTTTTTACAGCGCGAGCACTCGTAAAACCGCTATACAATAGATGCCTTAAATCAATTGTAATTTTTATTCTAATTGCAACTAATAGCAACGAGCTGATTTACGAATCCACAGTGTGATATTATTTCCTTAAAAAGCATCAACTACATTCACTCTAAATTGCGTATTGCTATAAGATAGCATTATTGTAATTTTATTCTAATAAACACGAATGATGTAATGTAATGTACAGATTTTTTTTTAAATGCTACAATACGCTGGATTACATATACTTAATTTTATGATTCAGCGAATCGTAGGCGAGTAATCATTTAGCCGAGCATACGAAATTAACAGGAAAAGGCATTGATATTGTAAAAATCTATCTATTATGAGAGCCGTTAACGTGCTTAAGTAATGGTAAAATCACACGGTCCAGGTAAGCGCTTTCAGTAAGCCTGTATCACATGATTCAATGATATCATAAGAAGTATTTACGATGCACAGTAATTATACTGCTACTCACTACTAGCAAATACGTAGAATTCATAATGGTACGGCTGATCATGAAAATAAATAATGAGAAACGAATAGGTCGAGCATAAAGGGGAGTGTGCGCGCTCTGAAAGTACATTTTATTCACATTAGACAGGAAAAATTAGTCCGATCGACTTTGAAATCGTTATTACACTGCAAGAGGCCCATGATAAGAGGAAATGTCTAATAGCGGAGGGAAAAATACGAAGAGAACGTGTAGTTAGCTAACCGTTTATAATTATAGATTTATAATTTGAAGGAGCTCTTGATATGATGCCGAAAACTCACTGAAAGAAAGTTACGACCAAATCACCCACACAACTATGGATTAAGCATTTCAATGCCTATCTCGAATAGGCCAATAAACCTTGCGCAGAATATCATGTGTATATCATGAATTTTTAATTGATATGCAGTATGATTAAAGTAATCGAAATAAAATTAATGTACAATTATACGTAGCAATTCACGGGTAAATGTATCCGAGCTATCACAACTACATCGTGAAAAGTGTCATTATTCTTACAAAACGTTTTTGATCTGCGAGATTACTTTACAGTTGTACTGTTTTGGAAAAACTAAAGAGCCGAAGTAGATTTAATCATAAAAGCTATGCATAAACGACCTTATTCTGACGAGTCAAAGCATCACTTTATTATTATTATTATTATTATTATTATTATTATTATTATTATTATTACTACTACTACTACTACTACTGCTACTACTACTGCTACTACTACCACTACTGCTACTACTATTGTTATTATTAAATTTTCTACTGTTACCGCTGTTATTATTATTATTATTATTATTATTATTATTATTCTTGTTGTTACTCTTAATAATTTTATCTGAAGATAGTAGATTAATTTTTATATATTTTTCATACTATTCAAAATAATAACAAATAAATATGGTAATATTGATTGCAGGCCATTAATATGGGAGAAAAGCATCGATCTGATAAAGAGAAGATCATTCTTGATGGAATCATTCTTTATGCTTGTTATATGTATATATATATCTTTTATGTAATTACACTCGAATAAAATTTTACTTTAGTCTTGAAACGGAATTGTGCACTTCAGAGACAAGGACAATGAAATCCATAATAATATATTCTTGTTATTATGTTTTTTGTTGCTTTTCTTAAACGCGTTAATTTAAAGTAATATCATCTTAATGTATTGCGTAAATAAATTGTTTCAGTATTAAGAAGATGTACCACATCTATAGGCGGCTTTATAATTTCCACTGTCTAGACAAATACATATATACTTGATGTAATATAAGATTAAAGTAGGTCAGTGTTGCGGGGACAAGGAAAATGTAATTAGGAGAGCGCGATGCGCATCTCGAAGATGTTTAGTTGAAATAAATAGCTCACCGGCTTTATGTTGAAAGTGACGAATGTGAGTGACAATCCTCTGAATGAAAAATCCATATTCTTACCTGAAATTTTAAACATATAAGCGTTATTGAATTATATATGCTGAATTCATTTTATTATTTTCATCGAGACTATTTTATATATATATTAGAACTCGGAATTATTATATCTAGTATTATTTATAATAATTGACTATTTATTTAGCGTTTAGCTAATCAAGTTAAAATAGCTTATCAGGTGTTGAGAATACAAAAATAAAGTCATTTTTATAAAAAAGGAAGGAAATAATAAAAAAATTCTTTTTATACATCACAAAGTGCTTAAAAGTCTATGTATAAAAAAAATTTAGTTAGTTTATAACTTTTTCAGTTAATAACAATTTATAATCCCAAATGTTTTTCAAATATTATTAAAAGTTTTATATGGGAGCGAACGTTAAAAAGAATAAAATTCAAAGTTCCCTCGTCCCCCGACCCTTAGCAAAATAAATTACGGAGTTCATTAAATCTTGTTTATTCGAAGATTTATAAAATAAATATTCCTAAAGTTATCTAAAAAAGAAAAAAAAAAAGAAAAAAAAAGAAAAAAAATCTAATTCCGTTTCATTGGAAAGGAGTATGAGGTTCATAATAAAAAAGGAACAAATATTGGCTTCATATGTCACTTTAAAGCAATACGTGCCAATCAACATTACCAATTTCGTTTGCGTTGATGAGGTTAAAAACACTGCAATTTATTTGTCAAGTTTGATATAAATAAATATATTCCGTTGTTGGCTTTTTGGCAGCGGCTACTCTCGACCAAGGCAATGTCTGCTCAGACCTTCGTTATTCTTTTCTTTTCTTTTCTTTTTTTTTCTTTTTTTTTTTAACTCTTTAAATAGCCTTTACAAAGGAACGGGGGTATTTTGGCAAATGTCTTTTTAAGGTTCCTTTTGAGTAACGTTTTAATAATACTTATTTTTACGAGCGTGCTTTTGCGCCGAGAAGCAGGACATTGCGATGTACTTGTTCTTCACTCAGGGACATTAAAAACCGAGAAACATATTAAATTTTCTGTGCCGTCCCTTCGGGAATACGGTCCGACTCGCTTAGCCCTGCGCATGAAATTCGTAAAGAGATTCAATTTTAATTCTAAAAATTTAATTACTTAATTGAAAATAGCCATAGATAGTTGTCGGGAAGCTGCGCTCGGCGCTCGCATCCTAGTGCAAGTGAACGGAACGACACGTAACTGCAAGAAAGATGGAGAAGCAGAAGCTAAACGAGAATTGGCGGAATGATATTAAAGCAATATGCTTAATATGAGAGTGGGGTGTAGAGGCAAAAGCTCCAATCGTCACATCAAAGTCAGGCATTTATTTCGAAGCGACAGTTCGACTCGGCAGAGAAGAACCGGCGGTAGCACAAGCATAAGTCGAAGAAACAGTTGCAAAGTAAAAGTAAAAAGTACTCGCTATCGTGTTTTCCGATTCCCCACGAGTACGTTTCAAAGTTTCAATAAGCTCCCACGGAGTCCCGCTTCAACTATAAAGTAATAATAATATCGGGGGAAGTGCGTGTGACGCGGTATTAGTTAGCCATTGGCATAGGGACGGGAGAGGGAGACGCCCCCCCCCTCGGCCACCCATCCGACAGATGCGATATTCCGCTGAAAATCGAATCGCGGGAATACGTGTGCCATTTCGATCGTAAAACGTGGGACAGGGACGTCCTGAATTGGATGGCCATAGCCGAGCGTTATATCCCTCTGCCCCCCTCCCGACCCTTGTGCCCCTTGTCGCGAGGCTCGATCCGCTCCTCCTTTATGAGCTCAAGACAGGCGAGATCGCGCGACTATGTGTGTATACGATATTGGGGGCATTTTATGTCATTTCCGCGCCGATGAATTTCCCTGAGCCGCATCGTATTTGGTAGGATCAGATACCGTGGCGAATCGTAAAAGCGAATTCAAGAGGTTTTGCGATCCTGGCACTCGAAGAAGTACGCGGCATCCTTTCCACCTCCTTAGCTCGACCAAGTTTGTCCGTGAAAATTTGCAAACTCGGAGTGCCGAGGTAGCCGATTTCCCGGCTTCTGCCGAGCCAATTTCGCGCATTCATAATTCCCCCCCCCCCAAGTTTTCCTAGCTTTAAAGCTTTTACAATCCAATCGTTGCGTTTAACATTATTTTATTACATTAGTTAGGGGTTGGCTTGGCTCGGAGTACTTTATTTGCCCGCGCTTCGCAACATTATTTCGAAGAAACGAGCAGCTGACTTCGCGGTCGTCGGGTCTTGTAATTATTACATACCTCAAGTCAAGAGTAAATTCTTAAATTGCCAGCCTCTGCCGAGTGATTCGATGCATTAAGTGAAATCCCGGCGATAATCCTATTTCGGAAGACGATTTTCCAGCCCTAAGAGTTATGCGGTAAGTTATACCAGTTAAAACTTAACCTCGCCCTTTCCTTCCATTTTTCTTCACGCGGCGTCAATATTTAAGAATAAAAGATTAATTTTCTAGAAAACTGCGACCCGGAGATTTTGTTAGAACCGTTAGAAGATCTCACAATCATTCGCTTCATGTGTCGGGTGAGTAAAAAAAAATTCTTTACTCTCAAGCCTGTCAGGGGTTTCCTAATGCAGATAAACGATGATAATATTCCATTGTATTTCGATGATTGTATGATATTAAATATTATTAAACTTTTAGAGTTTTTCGCTCCGGAGCGGGAGGAGGACAAGATAGGGAATATTATCTTAATTGGATTCCGCTGAGGTGGAAATCTAGTAAGTAAGCTTTTAATAAAGGGTTTTTAAATTTAAATTTTTCAACTAAGCTGAAGGAAGTGCATTTTTGGCTTAACTTCGTTGCTGAAAAATGTACACCGAGAGCCAATAAGCATAAACGAAGGCGGGGCAGGGGGGGGGGTAATTAATCGGACGAGCGGAAATGTTTAAAAATTCACGTTTACCTATCCATTAGACTTAATTTGACTTATTATTAGTAAAAGAGGCGCAGGGAATGTGGCATCGGTAGCGCGGACTCGTCAAATAATTTACATAACAATAATTGTAGCCAAGTAAAAGTAATGCCTCGGGCTTTGATCCCTCCGAGAGTTGATTAGACCTCTGGAGGAGTTGTAAATTACTAATTGAAGAACGCAACAAAGTCCATGTAAAACGAGTGTTTACTAATACCAGTAATTTTCATTGGCGAAAATTTAAAGTCCTTGTTAGAGCGGCCGAACCTGTTCCGAGGAGATTATCGACATGTGGGGAGAACATCAAACGAGAGCGGCATTTAATTTTCTATCAGACATCAGCTGCTAACAGTCGAGCCAGTTCATAGCCACAGTTCCGACGTTTATGCTCGATTATGCCCTTATCTTGTAGGTTGTATGAGAAATGGATGACTTTAAATAGTCCAGAGAGCTTGGCTCGCTTATTTATATCGTTGCGATAGGAAGTCCTTGCAATCAGTTACAGTTACGCGGCGGCGGGGCAATGGAATTTCTGCTTAAATATACTTTTGAAGCTAGCTTTTCTGACCTTATTCAGACGTAAAGACAGGAAGCTTCGAGCCGCATGAGCCATACCGAGCATTATAATAACGCTTATTCGATTCATTAAACGGCGAACGGGCTGAAATTATAATTCATTGCCCGGGCCATTTTGCAAAAATGTTAAGATCAAATTTTTATAACTAAAATATTCTGTTAAAATATTATCTCTTTGCTCTGGTAGACGAAAATTGCCGGTTCGATATTTTTTTTTTTTTTGCTTCCGGCCCGCTCCCTGTTCCCTTTATTCTTAGAACGCGTTAAATCAAACTACAATACCATTAAAAGTAGTCGGTGGTTTGTTTTTACTTATTTTTATTTATTTATTTATTTATTTTTTTTTTATTTCTATACTCAATTTAACAAAGCAGACCTTTTAATCTTTTGGTTTTAAGAGAAAAACGGCTTTTCATCCTACATTTATGAAACACTTTGACTATGCATTATTAATTCATCAAATAATTTGTTCCTTAAAGGCTAGAAATGTTTTAATTTCTTAAGAAATTTTCACAAGGATCCTTCTTCTCGTCTTTTCAGCTCACTGGCTCGACCTGGAACGATCTATTTAATGCTCATAGCAAATAAAGGCAAATTATTATTAAAATGCTAAGGAATTAATTTAATTTTATAATAGAATCACGAGGCCTTGACATTGATGAGCTCTTTTCTTTTCAAGCCACGTGCAATCAAGAATAAATAAGAAGAAGAAGAAGAAGAAGAAGAAGAAGAAGAAGAAGAAGAAGAAGAAGGAGAAGAAGAAGAAGAAGAATAAGAAGAAGAAGAAGAGGGGTAGGGAAAAAGTATGTAAGATTCAATAATAAGCCCTCGAGCATTTCCTTACGCCAATCAAGGATTTTCGCAAGTGCTCTCGTGTGTATAGAAGCGAGGATCAACTGTAAGGATTTCGAGCGAGGGGGCCAAGGGCCCTAAGAATAGGCTTCGATGCATAAAATCAAAAGCTCTTTTGGGAACAATAGCCTATCTGGGCTCTTTCTTTCACTCCCTCGCCCCCTCGAATCTACCTTATCTACAGAAAAAGAGCGCGCAAATGACGAGGGCGGGAAGGGGGGCGGGGTCGAGGCAGACGAGTCAGCGATAGAGTGGAGAGAATAAAGAATTTCCTTAGTAAATATCCATCCGGTTCTCCAACGCACAAAATTCACCACCAAGAGATAATTAACCCCGAGGAAAGCTTCGATACAGTCATTGGCTCTTCAGAATCTAGAAGCAGCGGGACAAGAGAGATAGTAGAAGTCGCAGTGTAAATCAGTGTCACACTAGATTCTAGTTTATTCTAGACACACTCGCTCGCTCACCGTATTCGGTTAAGTAAGCTCCTCCCCGCGCCCCTGAGGGTCCCAAGCTCGGCGTAGCGGATAAGAGGGGACGATATTTTCAACGATCTGGCGATTTTCACGTTAAACACGCGCAACTGCAAGATCTTACAGCTCGCATACAATTTTCTGTTTTTGAATAATAAACTCGACGAGAAATTTCACCGCGAGCACACGCTTCGCATCCAAGTCTTATTCCGTAAATGGCGGTGCTAGAAACGGGGCTGAATACATGAGATCGCATACCTCGAAGATCGCGCGGAAAATAAATGAGGGAAATGGCTTCGGCGTTTTTGTGTCGCGAATTCGTCGATGTCGCATCAAGGCTCTCGCTCTCTCAAATCGATATTTATAACGGATATTTTGAACAATTTTTATCCTCTTGGCTCGAGCTCTGTCCTTATTCTATTAATCGCTTATCCATCCTTTTCCTGTTAATGTACTAAAGAAAAAAAGTGCCCTTCGTGGAAATTGGACGTTAAGTAGGGTAGTCGGAATTTTGAATAAGAGCGCGGAACGGTTTCGCGACTCTTAATTAAGCCGAAGTAATGCATTAGCGAAAAAGTTCGCTCGCGTCGTGTGACTTAATAGAGATGTTTGGTGAGAGGGGGAGGGCAGCAATAGATTAAATATGTAATGCGGGAAATTAAATTTCCAGCTTAGGAGCAAAAGTCGTAGTGGAGACGCACGCGGGTGAACCCGGGGACGATAAACGACGGAGGAACAAGTCATAGTAGGAACAGGAAGGGCGAAGCGCTAATGGCAAGGAAGCTCGAAAATTTTAAGAATTATCCAATTTCCTGCTGAGGGAGCTTACCCCTACTACACGTATGCTCGCACACGCACTCACCGGCTGCAGCTTACACAGCTGCGCGTGCTTAAGCGCTCCGGATACATTGCATGCGTGAAGAGGAGAGGGCGCAGTCGAGTAAAAACAGCTCGTTTTCTCTGACTTTGTGCTTTCCTCGTGCTTACACGTCTCTTAAAAATAGCTTCTTTGCATTAATTCATGCAATTTGCAACATTTTCTAATGCACACGCTGTTCAAGCCTGCATAATATCTATAAAGGAAATTGTTTGTCCTTCTCTACCTTATCGAATTACGATTTTCTGACAAAACATTTAAGCAGATTTAATTAAAAAATTAAATCAAAAGGTAAAGTCTTATAAATTACACATGCGACGTAATTTTTACATTGTTTACAATAATAAGAAATAAGTCCCAACGTTTCTCGAATGAAGCGATCTAATGAATTTTAAACTGAAACTCGAGGCTTTAAACATGTACGGGATCTAAAATATTTATACATCGTGCTTCTGGGAAAAAGTATTTAATAAAATATTTTATACTTATACGCGATGCTCAATTCTAGAAAATGATTTTATCTACTTAAATGTTAATTACAACTTGTTGTAATTTACCATGTTGTTCCAGTAGCTATATTTAATCGCATATTTAGATATTCATTCGCATTACCATCTACTTAATTGGAAAGCTATAATCCTGTACCTATTAGTTCCTACCTATTACTTTGCAGAAAATCAAGTTGAGGAACTTTACTATTAAAACATAACAGATTTAAACAATGTAGAAATTAGCGTAATGAATTAAAAATTACAGGGAATTTGTCTGGAAATCAATTGTACTGTAATACTTGTATAATGCGTTGGTTGCTGTTAGTGAGAACAAATTTAATTCTAAATCTCGTTAATCATACAATGGAAAGCCATGTTTTATTTTAAAACGTAATATTTCTCCATAGTACGTTTCTGCAAAATAATACTTTTTTCTTTCTTTTTTTAATACGAAAAACGAATATGAATTTACATTTAACCAAATGTGAAAAATCCCGATAACGTGTACGATAATAAAAATAGCTATTAATACGAAAAAAGGGGGATATAGAAATAAAGGAAAAAGGATACGAAGAAAAACGAACGAACGAACGAACGAACGAACGAACGAACGCGCGCGCGCTCACGTGCACACACACACACACACTTAAAATAAAGATTTTACTTTCTCATTCTCTGAAATAAAGAATTTAATGCAATTCTGCAAGTTCTGTTACCAAATATAACTTTTTATATTAAAATTCAACTAAATAAAAGATTACAACCTTATTTACATCTTCCTTTCATTTCTACGTAGCTTTTTAAAAACTTTTTCTCCGGGAATTTAATTTAAAACGAATGTCGGTGTCAGTTCATCGCATCCATATATAATAATAAAAATATAATTGCAAGTAATAGCAATAGTAAGATTATGGAATTCTCGGGAAATTATGAAACGAGAAATGGAAATTGCGCAGACTGACATTTGTCATGTAGCGGAGCTAACAATTGAATGTAATAAAATTCCGAAGTTTTGGCGTAAGGAATACTTTTCTTTAAGTAACTTCAATACGTCTGTCTGGGCTGAAGTCTCAGTATTCGAGCCTCGTATTCCTTGAATGAATCAAGCCCTAAATCGATTGTTAAACTTTAAAGATACAAAGAAGCAGCGCGCCAAGGCCGATAATTTACCAGAATCTGCACAATTTGTATATTCGTCTGCTTTACTTTTTCTCCTGGCGGACAAAGGAAGCGGAGTTTAATTTCCAGTGTACCGGTGGAATGGATAGAAACGAGATAGAGATAGAGATAGAGAGAGAGAGATAGAGAGAGATAGAGAGAGAGAGAGAGAGAGAGAGAGAGAGAGAGAGAGAGAGAGAGAGAGAGCGAAAGAGGTTAGATATAGAGACAGACAATGGGTGGACCCTATTATAAGATGCGGACACTATTACTAAAATAAACGAAGTGGTTTAAAATGAATGTTTTCAGAGCTATATGAGTCGCCCTCGCGCTTTCTATTTTTTCATTCGTACATTGTTTTGTCTCTCTCTCTCTCTCTCTCTCTCTCTCTATCTCTCCCACTTTATTTCTCATTCCGTGTCCTTCTATTTCTATAGTAGAATGTTTTGTGCTTATTATTAACCGACCTCTTTTGTTTTCACTCTCTACAATTTTTTTCTTCCTTTCACTCTTGGAAATCCACACAAAACGTATAATGTAAAAAAATACCTACTGATATTATATAAAACACCAAAAGCATGCGAATATTTAAGGGGAAAAAAACAACAACAGATTTTCACTTTCATTGCGAGTAAAAGGACGTTCATACAAAACAAACCCGCATAAACGTTATTATTTTAATTAATAAGAAAATGCGAGGAAGGAATGACGTTTTTACACTGACGAACGCATTGACGCTCGGCGTTTGTAAATTCATTATGCGCCTTTACAATAAATTTACAGCTTTTAATAAATTCCGAGATTTATTCAATATTTTCAATTCACAGTCAGGGCACGTACACATACAGCAATTATTACCAAGGACTTCTTTTTATTAAAAAGATAGACGCAAAGCCCTTAATGCGGGCAACCTGCATTAAAATAATAAAAATGCCTCGATGAAACATTAATTGAAAAACACATATACACAATGTTATGAGTGCGCGCGTGTGGCTTTAAAAGCCGTACATGAAATGCTCGAGTGGTTTTTTACAATGCATTTAGTAGGAACGTAAGGGCAAGTGTATGCGAAAGCGAATAATAGTCGTGGTGTTTGCATAAAGCCCAGTGATATAATGAATTCCAATGTTAGGGATAGAAGTGTGCGTGCAGACGCGAAGGAGGATCGCGCGAATAATTGGAAAGAAGGAGTAGGGGTCAGAAATTACAGGGACTTCCCCGAAGCGAAAACACGGCTCCTCCGGCATATTTCTTTTAGTACCCCATAGCAATAGAGGAGCCCCTGACTCCCCCTGAAAAGTAAGCTGTTGCAATCCGGAGGGAAACCTCAAAGGCGTAGTAAGTAAGTAGACCTTGGCTTCGGACTTTCATGTTCCTGGCAATCAAAGTTCCCGGATAGCGGAGTCTCCCGCATCATAATGCAAAATGGGCAAAATGGGAGGGAAGTGAGGATGACGCGTAAAGAGGGTGATTCGGTGAGTCTGGGATTTAAGTAAAAAGGATCCTCGTTGGTGAGCGACCTCCTTCCCAAGCTCCGAATTCGCCTCGACGTTACGCCGGCAAACGTCGTCGTCGTCGTCGTCGTCGTCGTTGTCGTCGTCGTCGTCGGCGGCTACCCACCTCCGCCCCATTGTTCGTCATCCGGAGGAGGAAAAGTGAGGAGGGCCAGCCTTGCGAAAGCCAAAGACAATCGGGAGAATCCGAGGAGGAGGTTATCGGAGCCCGGTATCTGTTTGGGAAAGGGGCCGGAGCTTCGGCCGAGGTCGCCAACTGGCCCGATTCCGGCGAGAATCCGATCCTCGAGAACAATGCCGCCTGTATTTTTCACGAGCTCCGGAGACACTTTCAGCACTTAACGACGCAGATGTGCTTTGCAAGGGGACGCGCAGATTAGCGGCTCCACGCGCGTTCTTATTGTTCGCAAATGAGATTTGAGGCTCGAATCGGACCTCCGCCACTTATTTCCCTCAGGACTCGACTTTTTCTTTTTCCTCAGCCATTCAAGCCAACAATGCCGCTTTACTAACCTACAATCCCTCGATCGCGCACCCACTCTCTTCCCTCTCCTCTCCCCTCCTCTCATCACCTCTCCTCTCTCTCTCTCTCTCTCTCCCCCTCTGTATACTTTAGTCTTATTGCCAATCAAATGAAATATCAAGAGGCTGAGTTTTTAAGGGAAGGGGGAGGGGAGGGTCTATCTAATATCTAGCAATTTTTACCGAATTAACAAACCAATTTTCTATTTTGGGGACAAATTTTCTTGCGCCACATCGTCAGCCTCTCGTCCATGCGTTTATTAATTGATTCCTTTCCCAAGGCGGCAAAAAAGACGAGAGATCTAAGCTTGATCTTTATTAATTAGTGAAAGCCAAATTTGCAACGCCTAGCCTCAAATTTCATTTTCATACCATCATTATTGAGCATCGAATCCTTTACTATTGGCTAACTATTGAATTTCTATTGCAGTGGTGGAATTTGATTCAAGCGAGGATATAATTACCGGGTATAGTGTATGAAAAATTACAAATAAATTTTACAAAATTAGCGATATATATATATATATATATTTCTTTTACTGTGCGCCTTTTTTATTGTACTCTAAATGAGATTCGATGCCGTAAAGAGCCGAGAAATACATTAACGTAGGCTCGCGATTTCTAATCGTGAAATAACAATATCGCATAGATCCTATGTAAAATTGTATTCGGTGGCAAGTGAAAATACGCCGAATGAACAATATATGAGCCGCGTAAATGAAATTCATAGATAATGAAACTCTCGAACATAAATCAAAACTTATTTATTAACCTGCTAAAGTGCCATATAAAATCTATAAATACAAGTTTCTATTTCCAGTTTATCAAAAAAGTGCTTATGCATAAATCAACATTATCTCGAATGCTGATTGAACCACAAAATTTTTCGACCCAATTGGATATCGGCGCACAAAAGAGCCATTCGACATGAAACGAGTATATAATAGAGATCCCGCTGTAACATCTCGATTTCTCCTCTCCCGTCTCTTCGCAAATGCTAGAATACTGCCATTAAATAGCGCAAGGTTCACAAGTACTTATATGCAATTGCGACGCAAAAGACGAATTTGCGAATATTCGAGTTTTAGGCTCGGCTGAGGCTCTCTCTCTCTCTCTCTCTCTCTCTCTCACACACTCTCTCTCTGAAGCATAAGCGATTCTTTGTTGGCTCGAAGATTAATTGTCCTTGCGACGTAAAAGAAAAAGAAGAGCATGAAATAATATCTAAATCGAATTAGCGAGTGGAATATTTTATGCCCTTCTTTCTTGTACTGCAGTCGTTATGAAACGGATCCAATTTCCTAAATGGAAAAATATGCTCGAGAGCGAAATACAGATTTTTTTTTTAAAGAATGCTGAATGCTATTTAAAACTTTTTGAGAAAAACTTGAGAAAACAATTGTGTAGCAAACTAGAAAAGTTTGTTAAGCACAGATGTTCTTCACGAATTCAGTTTTATAGTTCTCTCTTAGCTAGTACAGCGAATAGCAAATGCAATTTATGAAATTTCGTCACAGCGAAGGACTTTTACCCAATACCGTATATTCACGTATAACTTTATTCTTTCCAATTTGAAAGAGCATCGAGAGCCAGAAGCAAACTCGAGAAGTTAATATAAGCAGCTATTGAGCGTAGAAAATATAAAGAAGAATCGGTATGTTTCTCAAACTTTTATGAGATATACGCATGTATAAGAGGAGGAAATGCCGGAATAAAAAAAGCTTCTATTTTCTGAAGAATGCCAACTACTATATTTTGTGGAACCTAAACGGTTGGCAATTAACGTACATATGCCCCGATCCCATACGAGGGACATGCGTTTCTCTGTGTACGAGATAGATAAAGAAAACAAGCGAGAGGGGGCGCCGGCGCGGGAGGGGGTCGGGGCTGAGTTACTTTGAATAGATGTGAAAGTTTATAAAGAACCGATCAATTAACTGTTATAGTTTCTAATTTCATTTATTCAAATCAAATTTTCTGTTCAATATTCTTTAAAAACATAACGATCACATTTCTCAATTATTTATAATCAAGAAGATTAAAAAATTATTTTACTAATCTTTAGAATAAGTATTATTGCTCGTTTTATAGGAATGTAAAAGCAAGAAAATCAATTCAAATATTACATTTATCAAAATATTTGATGCTTCATATCTAGTAGGTATCGTAGAAATATCATTGATCGCTAATTATATTAGAGTCCGTGCTAAGATTTATTAGATAAGCTAGAAATAATATAGATTATGAATATCCAATCAGACGAATTAACGCTAATGCTATAAATATATCATTTATGTACGTAATTTTATATGCATATTTTTCGAAAATATTTTAGAGTATAAAAAATATTACGTGTATACGTATTCATTAATTATTAATTTTTTTTTTCTTTTAATTGTTGAAACTAGGATATTTACTATTCGTATTTTATCTTTAGAAAATATATTTATCTTATCTTTGCAATGTAATATTCATATACTAATATTAAAAAATTGCGGACAAATTTTTTCTCATCCAAGTATATAATAATCATAATATAATTTTAATCGAAATCTGTTTACATGACCAGCAGATAGTTATTAAATTTTTTAAAGCAATTTCTTTGAAATACTCTGTCTTGTTAAAATAAAATTACAAAAAAATTATTAAAATAAATTCTGTGTATTCCAAACATTAAAAGTTTCTTTACAGTTTAATCAATTTCATTAAATGATCTATTAAATAATGAATTACCGCTGAAAAGTAAGTTTCTGAATTTTCTATTTCAATAGACTGTGCAGTACATATTAAATGACGTTCTTAAAAAGAAAACTGTACCTTAATTATATCCAATGAAACATTAGAAGCTCATAATTAATTTTTTTTTCTTTATTTATTTATTATGAAATAAATTGGGTTTAAATTTAGAAAAAGACCGGTTGTCTCAATAAATACTTTTTCAGCAATTTCAGTTTGAATTTCAACAGTTGTAGAATACATAACAATAATTTACTATGCCAAGCGCAACCGATTTCCAATTGGTTTTCAGTATAAAAGTTGTTAGCTCATTGCTCCGCAGTCAGAATTTAATACAATTTAATGGAATAACGTTTAGTAAGAAGAAAAAAAAAAAAAAAAAAAAAAAATTAAGAAAATAACGATTATTATAGGAAGGATCGTGTTGTTGTATCATGCCGTGGTCCTTTTCCATCCTTAAAATTGCCTATTTTCGTATAAAGCCCATCGACGTTGGGTATGTATGAAAAAAATGTAATAGAAATCTTATTGTCCGAAGGCAGAGGGCTTAAATCACTACTTATGCCAAGAGTCCCAGGTCCTTTCTTAAAAAGAGAAAGAACGGTAAAAAAAAAAAAAAAAACATCCTAAGGGTAAAAAGGAGAGAAGCTCGACAGATATACGAGGGCAGTTATTGTACTAGGCGTATATCGCTCCTTCCGTCCCTCTTCGTCGAAATTCACGTCGCTCAAATGTTATTTACGAACAATGAAGCCAATGGCCTCCCCCCTACCCTCCTCCTCCCGGGCCGCCCTCCCCACCCGATAAATAAAGGTCTTCTTGCAGCCGGGAATTAATGTGTCGGGAGCATGCGACCTAGTGCAAGGTACGGGTGACCGGGCCCGAGCAGCGGCTATGGGAAAGGAGGACGAAGGAAAGCGAAATGAGGAGAGAAGGTGGTGGTGCCGTTGGCGAGAAAGAGGTGGACTAGTGCGCGCCGTGAAAACGAAACGAAGTAAAAGAATGTCGGCGGGGCTCGAGTAAAAGAGAAACGCAAACGAGTGCCGGAGCCTCAGGTAGCGGAGGAGCATTATGGTATTCCGGGTGGGAGGGAGGGGCCGGTGAAGAAGTCAATTACTATTGTTGCCAAATCTAATTCCTTGCCTTCCTTCCACGCACTTCTACGTACTTCCGCAGATTCGTGTCACGTGGACGCGTCGAGGTAGTCAGACACCTACGGGAGGGCATCGAATGCCCGGCCGTAACTCCCGGCCCTCTTATCTCATAGCATTTAATCCATCGGGATGGGGATGGGAGGGGGGCTCTCCCGCTCCTCCGACGCAGCCGTCGACCGATTAATTAAGACTCGAGTTTCGCCTCGGCAAGCACTGTTGATAATATTGTTTTGGTTTGAGGAAGCCGGAAGTCGGCCGCCTTTCGACGCTCGAGTAAAGCCAACGAGTCGATGCGCGAGGAGGCTCGGATTTTCCTTCTCATTCTCCTCCTCCTCCTCCTCCTCCTCCTTGACGGATCGACTCGTTGCCGTTCGTGATGGCGAGATTTCCCCGGGAGACGGGAGGAACGAATCGCCGTGGCTCCCAGCGAACCGCTCGCCTCCTCAAACTCCTGGACCATATCTTTACCCGAGAGCGAGAGTTGCGTTTAGCTGCTAACGAAATCGCACGAAAATCATTTCCCACGCACTTTTCACGCTTGCTCCTCCGTCCGTCGATGATACAGAGTGCGCTGTCTCCTCGCTTTGTCCAGGTACGGGGCTGCCCCCTCCGCTCCGGCCCCGCGCAGCAAACCGAAATAGCCCGGAACGGACAATCGAGCTCCGGCCTCAATTAATCAATCGTCAAATACAATCGATGCTTAATGCGGAGGAAATAATTTCTGGCGAATCCTTCCTTATCGATTGGCAAGCTTTAATCAAAGGCCTTAAAAAAATATCGTGCGTTACTCCTCCGAGCTTAAATTAATCAGCTCTCTCAGCCTAATTAAGATCTCTTCTTATTTCCGGATAGAAATTGAAAGGATCTCTTGACGATTCCATTCCCCGGCAAATATCGAATCGATCGCATTGGATTATACGTCTACGGGAACTCGACTCGAGATTATTTTTATCATTGACCCATAAGAATTGCCATTTTCTCACTTTTATTCCCCACTCGTTCATTCGCAGCCCGTAATTTCCCTAATTCTTTTCAAACTCATTAACAAGGACTTTCGACGAGTATCCAGAATATTAAGAAAGAACTTGATACTTATGTCTTCATATGTGTTCATTAGACATCCATTGTATGTGCCCTAATATCCACGTCGATTAAATTTAATAAAAACGCACGATATAACATTTAAGCATAGAAATGCTTGGCCCCATGAGATAAGATTTTTATCTGCAGAATAAACGTAGTCGAGTATAAATGCGCTACTTTAATTCACCTAATGGCATACAATTGCATCATACGCGCTGGCTTATATTAGTTATAAAAGAAAAGAAGAGCAGGTGGTTTGTAGAAAACGGTATAATTGCGTAATAAAGCAGAAGGTTTTGTTGGAAATAAATTTACGAGCATTAACACTTTACTTCATTTAAAATGAAAATTCACGCTTCATTGATTATATCGTGGATAAAGAAAGTAAGTACATATTGACTATTATTTGGCCAAGTATGTATCCCTAATATAATTTAAAGACTTCTTTCGCCGAGGCGAAAATAGCTTCGAAGATCGCATTACTTTTACTTTAATAACAAGCACGTGATTGCTGAGCTCGTGAGTGGACGGATCGAATGGAGGACAGTCCGACGATACTAGGTATTGAAATAAACCGTTCTAGGCTCCGATTCAACGATAATTAGAGTGGATAAGGCGTGTGTGTGTGTGTGTGTGAGAGAGAGAGAGAGAGAGAGAGAGCTGACGAGCGATGTATTATTTTGATCGGAGCAATTGGTTGCCCAATGACTTTAACGAGCCCCGCAATAAAATGGGACTTTGACTCGAGTCTTCGGGAACTGATAAAGTCGGTAGGTTTTATATATAGACGGTGGTGGTGGTGGTGGTGGGGGAGGGGGCGAGATCGTCGTCGCGGGGTTCCGTAACAAATTCGGAAAGGTTTGTCTCGCCCTCGCCACCCCCCCCCTGCCCCAATCACCGTCTACCATCGATCTGCAATTCAAACACTCTCGATTACGAGCGAGCTAACGAATTAGCGCGATAAATAAGGAGGAAATACGAAAGACGGTAGCGAGCGGTGTTGCACGATTTCCAAGAGCCCGGCCGCCGCCTCCTTTCCCTTTGTTTCAAGCCTTATTTAGCCATCCCCGCATTTTCTATTGTAATTCCCCGTCGCTTTCCGTCACTCCTCTCCTGCTCTCTCCTCTCCTCTCCTCTTCTTTCCGCGGCTCACCTAGGCAGAGGGCTCACGGCTCCCGCCTCTCCCCATCCCACTTTCTTCACCCGCCATCCCCCATCCCCATCGCCGCCGCCCCAACGCTATCTCGTCCTCCTTCTGCGGATTCATCGTCCTCCCTTCCTCCCTCTTGCTCACTGTAATTGCTTACTCTCGGGCACGAGCGGTAAACGTGTCTAAACTACCTCTGCACTCCTTCTATTCTTCGACTTACGAGCTGAGATTTTCTGGCCTCAATCGAGATTGATTGAATTCCCCCTGCCCTCCCCTGACCCTGCTTCACCGGATAACAATGCGTTATCGCCTTTTTTAGGACTAAAATGCGATTTGTCGGCTCGTTTATGCAGGTTTAGTCGAGCCGATTGATGTTTCGTACGAGGCCATTGTTACGATTTACCATTATTTCGAAATGTCCGTGGCGGGGAAAAAAAAAAAGAAAAAAAGATAATGCTCTAAAAAGGGGCTTAGCTCCTCCTTATTGGCGTGCTCGTGTCAATTATATATAATGAAGACTGAATGGATTCTACTGTCGTCTAGTCCTGTTCGACTTCGTTAGCTTACTTAAACTTATCCCTGCCAATTTACGAAATAATCAGCTTTTATTTCCAATGATCATTTCAAGCTAATGCCGGATAATACAAGGTAATTATATTGGCATCGGAGATAAATTGCAAACCTCGGCGGGGCAGAAAATTTTTATTCTTCTTCTTCTTCTTCTTCTTCTTCTTCTTATTATTATTATTATTATTATTATTATTCAGAACAGTTCAAGTAAGAGTTAACATTATATAATTCGTAATTACGTTGACAATTAAATTTAAATCCTTAACTTATCAATCGGACATTACGCAAGATTTTTACCATTACCGTCTTTTACAATTTTTATGAATCGGTAATTTTAAAATAATACCAGCTAATTGTGAGACTAATAAAAGGTAATTGAAAGCCAAGCAGTACACATTACTAGTAGTACGTATTTTTTTTAATCGATGCTCGAAAGAAACTTATAATTAGAGATATGCTTTGGGTAGTAAATTAGCTGAATTTCTGCTTCATTAAATGCCATTTAAAATGATTAGCCAGTAGTGGAGGACATATTACACGAACAGACGAATACGGAAGGGCTTACTTTTATTTTAACTGCAATTTCAGCTACAATGATGTACGAAACAAGTGTTAGAAATGATCAATGTACAAATAATAGCAACTCCGTAAATGTTATTAATTGCTATAGTATAATAAGAAAGAACGCGGAGTAAATAAGCACTTCCTATGGAGTATAAATAATTATATTATATTGTTTTCCAATTAATCGTCGGATAATATTATTTTGTATTTAAGTTTAATAGAGACTTTAATTGACGATCAAGTTAGCATTGAAAATAATTTCATACTCAATGTAAAGAGGGATCTTTCGCAGAAAGGTATAATAATACGTAATTTATGCTTAACAACACAAGATTTTAGTTGGCCAGGTAAAAAGATGTGAAAAGGAAATGTTTTTCTTTTAAAAGCAATTCCTCAGCAGGAATAAAGTCGGTAATGCAATTAACTCGCGGGGAGGCTCGGGGTGAAAGTCCCATTTTTAATAAGTAAATCATTGTTTAGCGCAAGGGAGCTTCCTTCGTTTCCCGGCACAAATGATGAAAAGCTTAATACGGAAGATGATATTATATGCCCATCGAGACGATCGTTAGAAATTCCTTGGTGGGCAGGTAGCATTATTATCTACGTGACCTTATCGCCGGAATAAAACAGTTTGATCTATAATGTAGGCAAATGTAAATGAGCGTAGCAGGGGTAAGAAGTAAGATGTAAGGCTTAAGGTGCTCGCGAGGTATAAGAAGCGCCGGAATCGGAGAGAAAAGAAAGGGAATGAATATCTTGGGAACAGTGTAGTTAGTGTTGTGTCGGTGCAGCCGAGCCGAGGGCGATCGTTAATACTCGTGAACCATTGTAGAGGAGGCGCCCCTAACCTTCTCGCAGCTCAGTACGTTTCACTGGCGGGCCGCAATTACAAATTATACGCTGCCCGAGCGCTCTCGGGGAGAGTACAACTATCTAATGCGTAACTATCGTCCGAAGCTTAACGGCGGAAGAGAGAGAGAGAGAGAGAGAGATACGGAGAGGGGGTGGGACAGCGGCAAAGATTTCCGAGCGTATTAACGCGCGGAAACTGCAGACTCGTGAGCAACGGTGGCATTTTACTTTCTCACTGCGGACAGATATTGACCTGCCCACCGCCTCCCCTCCGTCGCCCCTGTTCTTTTGGCATCGGACTCGACGACCCGACGATCTCCATCTTGCCACAAATTTAGAGGCGAATGCGCCTTCTCGCACCGCCAGGCCAGCCAAAAGTTATAAAAAAAAAAAATAAAAAAAAATAACCGCCCTCGTCCCGGGAATGCCGGCCAACTCATTTGCCTTCCTTTTGAGCACGAAATTTAAATTCTTAATAATGAAGGGAAAAAAGGGCCGGGGATGGGGAAGGAATAAGCGGCGCCTCGCGGTTTCGCCTCTCGAACGGAGGAATTATTATACGAAACGACTCGCGGAGGGTAAATTTTAATAAATTACAGCCAACTATCCGGCAAACACTTTTAATTTGCTAACTTTGAAAAGCCCATGAAATGTTTAAGTTGTTTCAAATTATAAAGAGAAATGTTCAATTGTGTACCGCTATTTTAATATTTGCCCGAGTCGTTTGAATGGGTTGCTTTATATGCGCTAAGCCGAGTGCTCCCCAACTTTATTTAAATGAGTCTTTCTTTGCCGCGCCTTCATTATCTTTCAATTATTGTTTAAATTTTAATTAAGGCCCCGATTATGGGAATTTATAAGAATTTATAGGAATTTAAATGCGAGCGTAGCCAGCGCGCAGCAGAGCAGTAGTAAAAATTTTAATAAAATTCATAAATCATATTCCGATACGTCTTCGCTGCATTGTGAGTACCTTATCTTCTTGATTGATAAATTTTCTTATCGCCTAGCTAATATGAATGCATAATAGAGATTTTAATCAGGTGCCAGGGCAAATTACATTAATAATTATATACTCCAATCCCATTTGTAATAAATTAATCTGTAAATTAAATTTCGTTGCTGCTTCTTTAAAGATAATATAGATATCGAATAAAGATAGTTTATAATTATTAAGCAACTTTATGCACGGGACTTATTAATGAAAACGGAAATGATTAATGTTTCAATAACAAAATCGATTACATTAATTTTAATTAAATATTTTAATGCCCTATCTTACGAGGATCTATCATTTTTATTATGATTTTTATATTTAACTGACATCGTAACTGACATCGTAACTGCCATCTTAACTGTAACGCTACAGTCGTGTCCTGTCCTGCCTTATTGACTCAAGCAACAAAGAACTAATTAACCGATCGAAGATACTTTTTATTATCCTACAACGTATTAATTATCGAATTTGAATAATATACTCGAAAGACCGAAAGATAGAGATACTCTTCCTAGCAGACTCATAATGCTACAATGCAAATCTATCTCTTCTTTTAGTTACTTTCTTTATATTCAACGTTTTCAGAAGTATTCGTAAACAAGTTTATGTGCATGCTAAACGGCGTAGAGAACAGCAGCAGCAGCAGCAGCAGCAGCAACAACAACAACAACAACAACAATAATAGCAATACAAATGTTACAAAGTGCACAGATGCACCTTAGAGTCGAGATAGCCTACTTTCACAGTTCAGGGAAAACTATACGATTTTCAGATAAGTGTCACTTGTTGAAATGCATTCGACGGAGAGAAAACGAGATGCATATTCGTTAAGATGAAAGTACTTTCGTCTTTCCGATCAGCATTAGGTCGGGGAAAAGTAGAAAAGTGTAACTGGTAACTTAGAGGATTTGATAGATAAGAGTAAGGGGGGGGCAGGGAGGAAGCGAGGGGAGATGCTTGAGAGACGGATCTCCGTGAATATAATATCCTGGGAACGAAGGCTCGATAGGAAAAGCCGGAAAAGCTTCCATCCATTAAATTCCGACAACAGACGTGCACAATTAAGAAAGTAAAATAACGTAGCTTGCGCCGAGATGAGACACTCGACTCGAGTCCTTCCGCCCTTGGTTCCATAAATATTCCGTTACGAGCACGTCGTACCTTTATTGGATTTCGTTTCCTGGGAAGTTAATAATGCCGTATGCACGCAATATCGGCCTAACGCGACAGCATATCTTCCCCCGCCCCTGGGCTCGCATGCTAACCGCGGACGAGGTCCTAGCGGGGGTTGCTAGGTAGGTTGCTGGGGGGGAATGGGAGGAGGGGGAATGGGAGGGTTGGTTGTATTATTGTCCCCATCAGCATCGATACCCGTCACTTACGTCAGAGGCGCTAGACGGTCACCCTAATCAATATTTGATTATAAACGAGCGCGGCGCTCCACTTAACGGCGGCTAATAAAAGCGAGCGTCGCTCGATGGAAAGTTAGCCGGCAAGGAACAAAGAAACCTGACGTCGGATTGGAGGGGGAGGGGGGCCGGGCCACCTTTACGACTTTCTCCGGCGATCGGCCCACTGACCGCAATATCCGCTCGCATACTTCCGTCCTTTGTCCCCGATGTGCGTCGCTCGGTACTTTCTCCGAGTCCGCGCACGAGTTGCTCCTCCTCCTCCTCCTGCTCTCCCTCCCTCCTCCTTCGCCGGATACCATTCCCAAAACGTGATAATGACTGAGAGCCCTTTTCGAGCCCGAAAACCCAACCAACCGCCTACGGACCAAGACCGAAGCAGACGGTCGCTATTGAAATGAATAACGTCTTGTCGCCCCCCCCCCCATCACTGCCGCTGCCACTTATCGGCCATTCTTTTCTCGGCTCGCTAATTAACGCGCGTGTATACCTACGTAAAGGCACGTACATGCACCGGCGAGGAAGTTTAAGGCCAAGGAGACGCCGTTGGCTTAGAAAAGTTTCGAGCCGCAGAGCTTTTGCCCAACCAACTTGCCTAAATAGATTTGCCACTGCAAATACATGTGTTTACTTACATGTACGTGCAAACGCTTTTAAAATGCAAGGCAACGGCTAGCGAAGTTAAGCACATTACTCACGGCTCCTCGTTTTTCTATTTCGGCGACGAGAGCGCCACGTTTTCCCAAATTCTCGGCCCACATCGCTCCATCGATTTTTCCACATCATTAATCATATAAATGAGGCCGGATTGACGATCTCCGATCTTTAAGAACGATAGCGAATACATATATATTCCATCGGCAGCTCTAAGGGTCCGCTCGTTCGTTCTTACGCCCGGGTCAAAAAATATAAGGAGCCACGACTATTGAACCATAGACGTTGGAGGTTTCGATATACGAAGCCGACCGAGGTTCACCGTTACCAGGGGCGTCGAATCACTTCCGCTTACACCACCCATCAAGCCAAGTGTAAAAATGGCGATGCGTCAGCCCTTACGTCTCGACTATCACGTGCAGCCACTTTAATTGGAAAAGTTCGTGGCCGGCCAATTGGATTTTCAAGCTCTCTCTCTCTCTCTCTCTCTCTCTTTCGCTTCTAGCCCAGAATTATAACCGCATTGTGCGTCTTTTCCACGAGTTATTTGCAATTTTCAACTCCTCTTTCCTCGATACTCCCCTATCGCCTCCTCGACTTTACTTCCAGCGGCTTGACTGCCATCATCGTTGCCGCTCCCTATTCTCTCAAGAGTAACACTAAAGTCTGTACAGCCATGGGTCCACTTTATTACCTCCGTTGCCATTTAATTTTTGATTTTCGATAAAGTCAACCGTAATTTCTTCATCGGTTCACGCTTTCAGTGCAAGTCCAGCCATCGGCGAACGATCTTACGATGTGGGGAGAGGCATGGGGGTTATTGGGGGGGGGGAGAGGGAGAGGAGATTCATCATATTGATATTCATGTTTCGATGATGCTTTAAAGTGCGGATTGGAGTGACTGTAAGAAGTTTGGAAGTTAAGTGGAGGAGTCGCTCGAGCGCCCTCCCAATTGAAATGTATAAGCTGATGTCCGAAGCTTAAAAAGTTATCAAGATTTATAAAGCGTCCCTCGGCCTCATTTGTAACCAATTCGTCGCCATAAAAAATCACGGCGGCTCGTTCCACGAAGCGACAAGCGCCTGTCTGTCCGTGTCTGCCCGTGTCTGCCTGCCCTTCAACTTATAGCAATTTATACCTATCACTGCCTTTGACACGCCCGTCTCTTCTTAAGATACTCGCATCGCGAATAAAGCGCAGATGCGACAACACAGTTGCGCATCCTTAAATAATATCTATATTTCGCTGGTAAGGAATGCTCGGCGCAGAAAGGACATGGAAACATCTGCCAGAAGGAGGAGAGAAGCCGGTGCAGAATTGCGTGCGGAGGCTGCGCCGAGGATAATTAGGTAGGTAAGCGAAATAAGGAGATCGAGGAGGTAGCTCGGTCGGTAAGGACGCTACCTCGATTTCGGTATCGGCCGGAGAACAGTCCTGAGCCGCGACCATTGACAAAAACACGAGGCGCATTTACGTTCGAGGCTGCTTTAATAATGATGTTTTGTCGCCAGGTCGTCCAAAAGTTCCGCTCCAGTTCTCCGGCTCTTGTTTTTCCTCCTCCTCCTCCTTATTCTTCTTCTTCTTTTGTCTTAAGTGAAAATAATAAAGAAGTGGCTCGTATCTTTATTTGCCGGATTCGCGGCCGGCGCACGAAACTTACGTAGTAGGTGAGGGGGATGGAGAGGGGGAGCATCGCGGGGCGTGAAATCGTGAAACTAGGACAGCCGAGAACCGCAAATACCGCGATGATAAAATGTAGAAAGACGTGATTTCTTAGTCGATGAGTTTGAAAAATAATCGGCGCAATAAGAGAAGTTTTTACGCTTGGCTACTTCGGCTATGGAATAACGACAAAACCGAATGTCATTATGGATATTGCGCTCGAGTGTCGCATTTACATTTACTTGATATAAGGATACATTGAGTATTGAGAGCCCCAAAGTTCAACAAAGTCAATTTCATTCTTTAAGTATTTTTGTTGACTCGACTTGATAGAATACTTACTTTCCAAACATTAATATGGATTTTTATCGGATGCCTTCGTACACCTTCCTTTCTTCCTTCCTTCCTTCCTTCCTTCCTTCCGGCTCAAAGAAATTCCACGATCTTGAGAAATGCTCAAGCAATCTTTTAATGCCAATTTGAATAAAGATTTTTTTATATCCCATTAATAAACCAATAAGTTTTTATTCAGAAGGTTTAGCCGAGTAGTAAAAAGTGGCTTTTCGATAATTCCCCATAAAAATTCGCAATTCTTTCCGCGCCAACAAATATCTCAAATAAGAAATGTACGCTGAAATTATATTAAGGTAATCTTGAGTTGGGCTAAGCTTAGGCTGGCTTTGGAAACGAACCATCCAAACAACCGACTCATTAAACTTATTTCATATAAAGTGGCATCGATGGAATGTTTCAATTGATCAAAATGCCATTAATCGAGGTGTAGGGAAAATAAACTTGCGAATAACAATGTCGTTATCGGAGCATTAAAATTTCAGAAGGTTCGGGTGGGTGCGGGTGGGGGGAGAGAGATATAGAGAGAGAAAAGAGAGAGAGAGAGAGAGAGAGAGAGAGTGGGATGGAGGAGGGGGAATACATGGATAAAGAGAAAGCGAATTATGTGTCGCGTGTAGCAGCTGCCAAGCAGCTCGAGGTCCACCTGCGCGAGCGAGCCCAACGGTATCAAGGACTGATTTATGATTGATCCAGACTCGCTTTATACGCTCGGAGCGGAGTCTCGAATTAGCGGCGAGGAGCTCGTGAGTCACGTGAGCCACGGAAAACATTCCCTCGGAGGTGAGAAAATACATGCCTACCGAATTCATTGATTGCCCTTTAAAAACGAAACCCGTGCCATTATTAACACCGAGTGCATTTAATTGAGACGCGCGACCCGCAAAATTATTGAAACGTTGACAGAAAAAAAAAAAAAAACTCCTAACTAGGCTGCCCCGTCAACGTTTGAGAAATCTAAGCTCGGCGCGAAACTCCTAGCTCGACCGGAAAATGTCTACTTTGCCGACAGTGGCTCCGGCGATAGAAATTAGACTTACTTTAGTTACTAGAAAAACTCTCATCGAGCTTCGCTTCGCTTCTCTGATCCTACGATAGACGAGACGGAGTGGTCAAGTTCAATTTAAAACTTGAAAGCTTGAAGAACGCGAATTTCTGGGAGAGGGAGAGGGGTAATTGGGATCGAGGTTATAATATTAAAAAAATAATCGAGTCTCGGTTAAAGCCGAGGAAAGCGAATTCGGTTTGTATTTCCGAGGAAAGCGGGGACAAAACCAAAGTCCAGATCTGGGAGTTTCTCCCGGCGCGCGCTAATGGCCGGACGCATTGAATGTTGGATAGACGTCGTGTCGGGCCTCTTGGTAAGATCTGCCTTCTTACGGTACGATCTGCAGTCCTTCGTCCGTATTTTTCCCGAGATTCCGAGCCTATATTTCACCAGCACTTTCCCACCTAATTGGCGGCCGGTGCGCTTTCTTTGCCGTTTCCTCGCTTCTTTCATTCTTTCGCCCCCCCCTCCCTCTCGATCCCAGCCGCCTTCTCTTACGCAGCTTGTCGAAATATTCCTACGCGGAAACCTTCCTCCAGCCCGTAAACCACTTTTAAGTGGATATCATATCGCCCGATACTTGTTTATGCTTACGCATCACGCGCGTAACTAGCGGGGCAAGTCTATTTTAACAGAGCTTTTCGGCAAAAGAACGACATTTTCCACAAGGGACCGCTTCTTTTTTCTTTATATTACATCAGAGCGAGGTAAGGAAGGTGCACTTTCTTCTTCTTAGAAGCGTATTCTCGGCAACTTAATTTATGGATCGTTTGAAAATTCATGAATACGAAGAAGTCTTAAAAAAAACTTATCTCACATTTTACCCCAAGATTGCGTATTTTAATTATGCGAAATTTTATTTGACATCACGCTCCACGAATGTGAAGCACAATAATACTTACACATGTCCGTGCACAGAGGCAAGCGTGATCTCTCTCTCTCTCTCTCTCTCTCTCTCTCTCTCTCTCTTTCCCTCCATATATATATATTGTCAAATGTTAAAAGTACGAGAAAATGTAAGAGAAAAGATTAAAGCAACCGGGCTGAGGCTTGCCGAGGTTTTTATTATTTTATTAAACCTCGTTGTTTTATAGGGTTTCTTGTTGAAAAATATTACCCACTTTGTACACATTAAGTCTTTCGAGTTATATTTATATTTATAAACAGACGGAATATCGTTACGCTTTTAATCCAGGCTAATAGTACATTATTGTTAATTCGTCCAACAATGTTCATTAAATTATAACGCAAGAATACCTTAAGCCAAACTCGAGTAATAAATATAAGCAAGTCTAATGTCTTTTTATGCGAAAGTATTCAAGTACATATCGCCAGAATATATTTTTAAATATTTCTTTGAAAATAATATTAGCCTTAAAGGCATTCTTTACTTTTATATTTCATATTTGTTTGATTTCATCGCTGTTACTTAAGCTGGTGAATTGAAAATTATGAAAGCAAAATTAAAATGACGACGGCACTAAGTACAAAAGTAGAAAGTAATTATTTCATCTGCTATTGTAGTACATAAATATATATTGACATTGTAATAACATTTGCTCTTTAAACTCGTCCATCCATATCTGCAGTGATACAAATCATTTTAACACAATTTCACGTTATTAAAAACGTATTTTTCAGCTTATTGACAGGTAGAAAAAAAGTTTAGTACGCCCAACAAAACTTTTATTTAGTTATAAAATACGAATTTCGTGTTCTGATATTATCCAACTACGTGAATTACTATTACTCAAAATTTATTAACTATTTATTAAAGATGTAAGTTTAATGTGACGCTAAAGAAAAACGTTGCAAAAACGATATTGTTGAGTAAGACCGTTTCATAAAATCTGACAAAAAGTAAAACATGGGTATGTGTAAATGGCTTAAATCAATTCTACTAATATTTTTATCCTTGGAAAAACGACTTCTGTTTTATTTTTAACAACAGAGATGTAGAACTTTATAACAGAACATTAAAAAAACTTATATTTAATGTAATAATTCATGTCGTTTACGAAAGAAGTAAAGGAACTTGCGTTCATAGCTAAATGTAATAACATAATATTTAGTTAGCATTTTAAATTTAAAATAACTTTCAAATAAAGTTTTAGGCAAAAATAAATTTACGTTTATTAATTAATATTAATAATATATGTGTTTATATGTGCTCGGATATGTGTGTTTATATGTAAGAGATTATAACTTTAGTTGCTAGAAACTGTACTTGAAAATCAAACTTTAGAAGTAAAATTATCTCATGTATGCATATAAATTTGTTATTTTGAAAAAGTCACATATCATTTTAATACAATCTTGGCTCAATGCATGTAATAAATCTTTGAAGCTTTTAAAAAGCTGGTCTTCTGAAAACAGTTACATTAAAATTTCAAAAAAATCTTAATTTCTTAAAATATTTATCTTTATATATAGTACTTCGTAATTTCACTTTATAAATTTATTTAAAATTATTTAACAAACCATTTGAACAATATAATTTAATAAACTGACATTACAACTACAAATTACAAAGTGTTTTATAAAAAAAAAAAAAAACACTAGCTTTTGTAAATATAAATAATATATTACACTATTGTAATGATACTTGTATAATTATAATTATAAATAACGGATTAATGTATGAAATACGTGTATACAATAATATATAATATTATCGAATCTATCATTCATGTCATCCTTACGATCCAAATGTTATTTAATAAGAATATACACAAATGTTGTTTGAATTTGAATTTCATGACGTGAAATTTGAATTTACGTGAAAAAGTAGATCTATATTACGTTCTTGCACTGTACAGTCGGAAGGTAATAATGTAAAACATATACGTTACACAATTCTTTTAAATATAAATATGGCTAATTTATATTTAAATCACTATTACATTAAAAAGGATTTTGTATTAGAGTATTATATAGGAATTGAAATTGAAAATTATAATGAAAATTGGCATTTGTCAAATATATTTGCAGATCTGAGAAGTTGGAATGGATCAAGGATGCTTGATATATTTAAGAGCCGACGAAACGCCTCATTAAAGTGCAAGTGGACCGATATTACTGCCGAATGCCGATAAAAAGTTAAATTTTGCATAAATTTAAGAGACAGAGAGACAGAAGAGAGAGAGAGAGAGAGAGAGAGAGAGAGATGTATTGTGCTCGTGCGTGTCGTTGCCGAGTCCCCAGAAACCGCTGAAACGCCAGAAAACAATGTGGTGATAAGGGGGGGGGGTTAAAAAATGTCTTTTCGACATAAAACTCATAATGGCTTTTTTGCATTTTAAAGTATTGTGCGGTACCGCGATCATGAAAATCTAAAGCGATGAGGTCTTGGGGATCGACATGAGTCACGGGGCGAAAGGGTCGTAAAGAAACGGAGCAGCTCAAGAGAAATATTACGAGCACTTTAGTGCAAAACGCAAAGCACCGTTACGTCATTATCCCGTGCGAAGTATCAATGTGGCTGGCATCTTTAATATTTAATGCTTTTCCCTGGCGATTTCTTAAAAATTATGCAAATAAATGTCTCGGCGAATTCAACCGTCACTTAGTTGCACCCACATCAGCTCGTAATTGACCTTTGAAACCTGCCTTCTGACCAGTGACTTCACTCACGCGCTAATCATTAGTCTTTTAAATATTGATCATTTCGTTTCCATTGAAACGTCCACTCGCATCTAATCTAAATTATCGAAATACACGACCAATTTATACGTATAAATATAAATAGGTTCGCTTGTATTTTCAGGAATACATAAGCATAATTACTGCCATTTCATTTGATAAAATATATGAAACACATAGAACATTTAAGCCGTACAAACTTTATGAACTCAAGTGATAAAGTATTCTAATGAATCAGTAAGTAGGACATTAAATTTAATATACATAAAAGTATTCACAAAGTTCACGAAATATTTATAATCCGAAAATGAAGAAGAACGATTTGAGTCATGTCAACAATCTAATATAAATTCGCTTCCTCTAATTAATATAAATTTGTATTCTTAAGCCTTTCTAATGCTGATAAAATCTAATAAGAATAAAGCATCTTCAGATGATGGTTCAGAACATTACATGTGACTAGCTCAATAAATAATGTGAATGTCTTGCTTGACAAATTTATACTCGTAAAAATACAGGTTCCAAATACCGAGAGCTCATGTATCTCAAATCAAGTTTAACGAGACTACCTCTATCGAAATTTTTGTGAATATTTTTCTGACTCCCATGCTTGGCTCACGACTATTGTGATTGGCTCAGATTACAAACGATTCAAGTGCTGTGATAACGGACGACATTCAGTCCGAGCGCACAAGCTAATAAATGACCCTTCCTTGCAATCATTATGTCCTACTTACGAAATACGAACATAACGAGTTCCGTTAGTTGGTCCTTAAGGACTTTTTTTTACTAGCCATTTTTCTTTTAAGGCTCACGCACACGATTATTATATTCAAAGGCCTATATGACGTTCGTCCGGATAAAGGAAAAGCTATTTTATGCACACGTCTAAGTCGTTTTCGTTTCTAAAGAGTCACTCTCGAAGCAATAATGTATTTTAATGCAGGCTTGATCTTTTCGTGGATCCTTCTTGTGGAAGAAAATACATGAAAAATGGCCAACACGTCAAAAAAGAGTATTACTTCCTACGAGACATTTTGTACTCTGAAATGCTGATAAATAAACTATTACAAGGTAATTCCTTCCGGCTTAAGCCGATGTTTAAATAAAGTTAACGTTAAGCTAATTCAGTAAACATAAAATAATAATAACAGTACGTATAATGTATAAATATGACAAGAACTTTAATGAATTCTCAGCCTTATCTATGAATTCACTTCGAAATACTATTTAATGTATAGTTAGAATATAATTAGATTCGAATCGCCGTTCGAATATACTGTCACCGATTCCAAACAGATACAATTGACAAAATAAAGTGGAAATATGAATTTTAAAATGCGGAAAACTTTTAATTTCAAGTATAATATAAAGCTAAGATTTTATTCGAAATAATTACATATAATCAAAACTTTCTCTGCATAACAAACGATGAAAATCATAAAATAAGGTTGTGAGCCAAAAACCTAATTCTATCACAAAGAGCAATTATTCAGTATCTATATCATGCCTCTCTCTCTCTCTCTCTCTCTCTCTCTCTCTCTCTCTCTCTCTCTGTACATATATATATATATATATCATAAAATCTTTCGTACGTTAAACTTTCCATCTGTTTAATTAACTAATAATCATTGGCATCAAAGTCAAGGAACACCCGCGCTACTCTGCTTAAAGAGCACCAGCTTTCTCTTGTTCCTTTCTTAAACTAATAAGCCAGCTTAAAATCATTAAATATAATTATGTGATACTTGCGTGCTCTGATGATGGCTTATATGCCTATATGTTACGGCTATAATTAAGGAACGTCAATTTTTATTATATTCGAGTTACGTATAAAAGTTCGCTAAGCCATACTCTATCTAAACGAATAAATTATAAAAAGTCTTTCCGAGAATCGAATTAATAAGAAGCAGTGAGATTGTATTCGACCCAAGGAACAAACATAATTTTAAACACTAAATAGGTATTTTGTTTAACGAGTCCCACTTGTGTTCTTATTACAAAGACAGAAAACTATTATTCTTAATTTTATTTTCTATATTATTTATATTATAAAATAATGTCATGTAACTTTGTTTGCTCCGTAAGCACAGCACATTTAATTACAAGAATCAAAGTCTATAAATAATTCAAAAAAAAAAAATTTCTACACCGAATAATAATAATTCAATAAGAAATCTTAAGCACACGTACGCATAAAAAGTCACGTCCTTTTCTTTTTATTCGCAGCTTTCAAACGGGCTTTTCCGCAAAAAATTTAATCTATTAGACACTTTAATACTCGACTACTATTCAGTCTGTATGCGCTATTATAGACATTTTTGAAGCGCATTCTATGTAGCGGCTCTTTTATAAACAGAGTACTGGAAAACGCTGCCTTTCAAGTCACTGTATCGTTTTAAAAAAGGCTCGCGATGCTATAATCGCGGATATTTTATGACTTCTCATCAGATTAGCCGAGTTGCGTATTTAAATATAAAGATTCGTATTTTACGTCAATGTTGTCGGGGGCATTGTCATTTAACAGTCTTACAGAGTTTTCTCCAACTGTTTCGAAAATTAGCAGCAGCACGGCAAACAAGAATCCAATATGTCGGAAATGCGAGTGAATATTACTTAAGCGGAACGTGAATTTAGTCTTCGTGTAAAATCTCAAATGCGAAGGTTATTGGGGCCGAGGACAGCATTCGATTTAAGAGAATTATTTGAATTTTATATAGGTGAAAGAAATAAAGGATCTGAATAAGAAATAAAATGCTGTTTTCTATTGTTAAATCGGGAAGCAGCGTGGGCCAAGTCCTTATTCCAGCGATTAATGCGTATCGAGCGGCTAAAAGAATGTCGCGAGTATATTAATTTGTACAGGCGATAATCCAGCTTCGTTATACAAAGGCACTCTTTTAATGAAGATGGACCAACTTTACGAGTGCATTTCCGTCGGACGGGGCCCGTCGTTATTTTCCTCGTCCAAAGAGAACTAATATATATATATAAGGAACGCACGCAGACAAAAGCCGCGAAACAAAAAAGAAATTTGATAACTCGTCCGGCTAGTTTTCGTAAGTTGAAAGAAACTGAGTTGGGAAAAGAATAAATGGCGGTGGTGTTGGTGGCGGGTCGAGGGGTTTGCGGGTTGGGAGATGGCGGTGAACCATAGATCGATTAATCCCATTAAAGCGAGGCTTATATTCAAAAAGGCGCGCGCAAAATTTTAAATTATTTGAGAGAAGTTTTTACGCCACGAGAGAGAGAGAGAGAGAGAGAGAGAGAGAGAGAGAGAGAGGAGGAAGGCACGCTCGCGACAGAAAAGAAAAGGAACAGGGGGTGAGGGAGGGCGAAATGGAGAAGAAAAAGAGAGTGAGGATAGTGGGGAGTAGCGTGTCGTGAGGAAGCCTGAGTCACTGTGGGAACCGCACGCACCATTTGCTTTCCGCGATAACATTCGAGTTAACTTGAGCTATTAAATAACTGTTTAAAGGATTAATTTTGATATGCTCAAAGTTCCTGGCTTTTGCTTTACGAGCCAACCTCACCGAAGCGCACGTGCGCCTCCCCGTCCCCTATTTATCTGAAAGAGAAAACTTTCATTTATAATTCTCATTGGCCATAATATTACACCTTCTTATTATTATTTGCAAATCTGTAAATTCCCTTCTTTCCATTCCCTACAAATAACTACAAATAACCCACTCAGGTTAATATTTTCCTTGCATATTATGGAAATTGCACATTTTCAAGTAGTGAGCTTAATAAGTGTACTTTGTTAAGATAACTGTAATATCAGTTGAAGTAAGTTCGTATGAAATACTTTCCGACGGCAAAATATCTCCTTACTTGCGTTATATCCGAGCCTTTTATTTTATTTTATTTTATTTTATTAAAAGCGCCTAAGAAGCCTTGCATTTATTTATATAATTAATTTTCTGCCTTACGTATCAAAGTCAATGGTATTAACGGTACAAAAAGCTACTCTCCCCTTCCCCTCCACTTCTCATATGTTTACAATGATGATTTAAATTAAAGACAGAGAATATAAGTCTCGATATAATATTACATTTAACTTGAGAATGAAATTTTGTTTATCGAATTTTATCGATATTCGTAATATGAATATCCGAAAGAACGATATTTGATCAACGCAAGCTGAAATTGGCATTTAAAATGTCATTAGATTATGAAATACTTTAGGGTCAAATTACTAAAGGTGAAATGACACCGTTATACCCGCGTCTATATATATATACATGCACATATAAGACTCTGTTAAAGTTGGCGCACGAGTAAGTGTATCTGCATTACCATACAAAAATCTTCAGTATTTTACGAACTTTCAGCATTTTTCAAATTTTATTCGACCGAGAATCAAATAGTTCGTGAAACTCGTTGTTATATGATCGTAAAACTACGATATCGACGTCGCTCAAAATTTTCCCTTACTTATTTATTTATTTATTTATTTTTCACTTATTTTAATAGAGCTCCTATAATACACTTCGATAATTTACGTAACAAGAAGAAAAGCTTGAAAGTAGATTTAAAAATATCAAAGTATTTGCTATGTTCTAATGTTTCCATGCTAATAGACACTTTCCGTATGCTATTAGGATTTGAAAAGGCACAAAAAAAAAAAAAAAAAAAAAACTTATAACGCACTTGCATTAAGTTGATTTAAATATCAATAGCCAATAAACGTATATTCAAGGCATCACTGTTACTATATCATTCACAGATCAACTCCTCAGCGAGCTACTGCAATTACCATGAATTAATGTAGTCTATATTTTCACAAAGTCAGTATATTTAAAGGTCTTTTATTTCTCTTGAATGTAAACAGCTGAGTAAGTAAATTGCACTATCTTGATTTAAAAGTAGTGTAAACATTGTTGGTAAACGTTGATTTTCTCAAATACTAAGATGAATCGATCCTTATTTTTCTATATTCAAAGCCTTTGCTTGTAGTTGTAAGCAATTACGCTAAGAAATATATTTTCAAAGCGATGGGTACGTGTAGTAAAGAATGAACGATAGAGGATTACTGTAAATAATTTTCCAAACGCACTTGGCATTTCTTATCATTTCGCTTGAACTTTGAAATTAGCAATTAAATGTATCAGTTTTAATAACTCTTGTCGTATTAAGTTCACGAGCTTCAGGAAGCGATGAAAGTGGCGCGGCTAAGTTTGATTGACTGTCGCTATTTTGAAAACTTTGTCGTAAAAGAAGAAGAAGAAGAAGAAGAAGAAGAAGAAGAAGAAGAAGAAGAAGAAGAGGAGGAGGAGGAGGAGGAGGAGGAGGAGGAGAAGGAGGAGGAGCGTTAGGAATGATTTAGTATCGTTGTTTCAATCAACTTGACTCCTATTTACAAAGTTTCACGAGGACAGATCAGAAAAGAGACAAGACCAAAAGGAGGAAAATGCAAACAAGAAAAAATAGAATGAAATAAAGGACGAAAATAAATTCAGAAAGAAGCTTGCACGGTACGATCCAGGAATTAAATCAGTGAATTTTTCGATGAACCAAGGAAAAATACGACAGTCTCCATTGTCATTAGAATGCTCGACGCGCGGATAATTAAAAAAATACGACAATATAGTAAGTAATCGACTATAAGAGCTTCACTTCAGTATAATATTAGATACGATCGCTCGTACATATGCGAAAAACACTTCTTAATTATGCAAATCTTTTAATATATTTGAATTTATCATAAAAAATAAAATAGTTTATGCTCACAATTAGGTTATCGATAGGCGAGTACTCTTACCTCATTCGTTATGATAGTCGCTCAAGCTCTTAATAATATCTCAATCAACATTACCTGCAATTAAAAATAAAATTATTGTCATTAATAAAATTATTTTTACCGCTGTTATAAAAATAATTAAAATATCTTTACGTGCATTAGAAAGATGTATGTTATTGTATTAGAATTATGTATTAGAATTTTTCACTTAGAATTTAATCGGCATTGTTTAATAATATATAATATTATCAAATCAATATGCATATTTTCCTAATTAAATAAAAATTATCGATAGAAAAATAATAAAAAAATTTCGTTTAATATTAAATTATTTTATTCAAGAATAGAAGCAAACAATAATCTGTTTGATTTTGAAGATTTGTTTAAATAGTTCAATGCAATGTCGTCATTCTTAAAGCATTTTAAACGGATCGAGAATGTCATTTGCCTCATTCGTAGATCCCTGCTGTTCGATATCACATCTCTTAATTCAGCACATGTCGCTCACATTCATTTCTTTTTAATTGCTTTATTTCTTCATTTCTTTATTTCTTTATTTCTTTATTAATAGTATTTGGCAATTTAAGAAACATCGTAAGCCTTCGCGCAGTTGCGCAATAATGAAGATTTATTAAAAGTGCTTATTATGAAGTATTGTTCGTATTTTCAATGAGGGAATGAGGGTCGACAAAAGTTAGTGATTGCATTCTTCATTACTTAAAAAGTACGGGATCCGAATAATTTCCGAAGAGATGAATGAAAAAAGCGTTTGCAGAAACCGAGTCTGGCGAATATTAAAAATTTAATTTCTGATACATATGTATGTCTTTTTTCTTTTCTACCTGCAGCACTACGTTGAGGAAAAGTTTTTTTCAGATATGTAGCACTGCTATGAAGAGCTCCTCCCACCTCAGTGCTACAGTGATTTTTCTCCTCCCCAGCAAGTCTCTGAATATTTCAACTTCCGGAATGGGAGCATACGAGAGCTGAACTGGGCTTAACTTTCTACATAATACAATAAAATTTCGTGTCCCTCCGTCTCTCTCGGCTTAGTACCGCAATATTTTACTCAAACTCGCCTTTTTGGAGCTCTCTCTCTCTCTCTCTCTCTCTCTCTTTCTCTCCTCACATCTCGCGCTCTTCCCTTCCACTTTAGCCTTCCTCTTATTTTATCGATTAGCTAAAGGAATAGAACGGGACTTTCAAGTATAACATAACATATGCTGCTCTTTTACTCTTTCAAGCCAGAGCTTTTATTTTAAATGCTAAGAGCACTTTAGGTTTCTAAAATATTGATTTCTTTTATACGATCATCTAAAATTGATGCCGAATTGATTTTGAGTCATACATTTTTAAAAATAATCAGTACGGGCTGAACAAAATAGATATTCCGATAAAATAAAGATTACTCGATGTTTAGCTTCATTTCAACTGGATGGATGCCTTTATAAAACGTTTCTTACTACATTTTCGTTTACGAAGTTCTGACTATTTAAATAAATTGTTGAATGCAATTTTAGCTTCCCCGTGCAGTGACTTATGAATAGTCAAAAGGACGCAGAATTTGAAATTCTGAGCCAGCAGAGGTTTCAAATATCAAAGTGGAAAGCTTAGACTGAAATTCTAAATAATTAAAAAGCGGACACGTTTTGAAAAAATTTATAAACTTAGTCTTAAGGTCGTTAACGTTCTCACGGGTATAAACAATCTTGGAGTGGAAAATTTGATAAACAGTTAAGAAAAACTTAATGTAGAACAGAAACGTGCGGTACTCAACACCATCTGATTTTTCTATAGACGAATATAAAAAAACGAAAACGTAGCGCTTTTATTAAAATAATCGAATTATTCCGTAGTCTGATTTTTCCGAACTATATATATATATATATATATATATGTATGTATGTATAAAAAGATGAAACGAAAAACGAAAAAACAAAAATAAGTAAACAGTTCTAAGGTCTTTGACGGCCTACCGCATCTTCAATTAGAAGTTTTTATATAGACTAGCCCCCATTAAAAGGTACACCAAAGGCTAAAGTAAATAGACATGCAAACTCGTATTCGAGGGCATCGGCGGCATTGAAAGCCGCAATTCCGACTTTTTGCGGCTCCGCGTCCTCTCTCGAAGGGACTATTTAGCGCATGCGCCTTCTATAATATTCCCGAGCTAATAGGCATCGACAAATTCCGGCTCCCTCAGCCTCTCCCTCTGCCACTCCTCTATGATGGATTTTAATAGTAACGGAAAATCCTATACGACGATGCCTCGCGCAAACTCTTAAGATAATTAGACTCTTTTTACCGTTCCTTAATTCCTTTCCTCTTAAGCCCCTACAAAGACGGTCATTGAATTGCAAAAGAAGTTCGCTTGTGATCTGCCCAAGGCATCATAAAAGCTCTAAGTGATTCTACGTTGCAAAATTTCAGCAAAGCTTGTTACTCAATGCTGTTTCATCCAAATGTGACGTATATGTTTACGTTCTTCACAGACTTTCAAAGACCTTACGAAACCCTCAACAAGACGATCCTAAATCCATTTACATAGCCATGGAAGATTTAAAAACCATGTATTTCGTCGTTCCTTTGTTAGGACGCGGATCTGCCAATACATTCATACCTATGGGAATATAATTCTTCATTGTATTCTTTTAAAATACTGTACGTATTATTTCTCCGCTGCACGGAGTGCATTCCAATGTTTTCGCAAAATATTTAAAACACTCTTCGCTTAACATAGTTAAAATGATTATTAATCATTTGGAATCAATTACAATAGCGAGTTTTAGTTTTTATGCCTTTGGTTAAAATAATCCCTCGGTACAATGGTCGGCATAAAGCAGATTGTCTATAAATTTCAGCGAATCCGGATTTACGATTTTTCAAAATCGAAATCTTATCCGGACCGAATCCAATTATTTATCACTCGATTGATAAAATAAAGTATCGATCGCTCAGTGCTTTACACGTTCTCTCAAGAACAATATCGACGAGATGTATAAGCGGATAAGGGCAATCATTATAACTTCATTTCTCTCGATATCTGATAAAACGTAAGTAATATTGAAGTAAAACCAGCGGTAATAAAGCTCACGTGTACGTAAGGTAAGGGAGGCGAAAGGAAACGGGTGAATGCTCGTTCTTCCCCGGTAAATAATCATCTCGACCTATATTTACCGACCTTATACTCTTTACGCGGCTTTACACGTAAACTGTACACACAAGTGCATACACATACTTTTTTCGTATCATACGATTAACGCGGCAAAAGTACAATCTTTACGCTTTAATCTATAAATCCATGAAATCTTTTTGTCTATCCGTTCTCATGGATCGACATAAAAAGCGTGAATAATTTACTTCACTGCCTGAATTATCCGAGGTTTAAACTTGTTCCATTGTTTGGATTTTCTTAATTCGGTGGGTGGGTGGAGCCGAGCCAAAGGTGAAAATCGTCCGATACGAGCTTCCGCTGTGGAGTTTTCTAAAGGGCCGTGAGCTCGGAACTGACAGAGAGAGAGAGGGGGGGGCGGAAAACCATTTGTCAGTCGTGTGATCTCGATTACCAAAGTCAATGCACCATTTTCTATGAAATTATCTCCTCGATTAATCGCAATCGTCGATCATTATTAGAAGGAGGGCTGCTCGTTATGATTGCGCCAATATTCATTTCCAAGCCATCGACCTTGTATTTTATTAAAAAAATACAGCTTCAGGGAAATGTGGAAATTGAACGTATTTGAAGAGATAGTCGGGGAAGATGGGGCGACGGGATGAGGGGACTCTCGTCTCCTCGTCTGAGCGAGCCAAGTTCCTCGAAGTTCGACGGAAGTTTTCGGGTCGAAGAGGTGAGGGAGGAGGGAGAGGAGGAGGGCCGTGAGTAGCAACGCCATTGGCTGCAAAAGATCGCGATATGGATTGACGAGAAGCTGCGGTCGTTTCCTTGCATGACCTACTACTGCACGATCACCCCCTCCCCCGATCCCCACGATCGCCCCATCCTCATCCCTCTCACCCATTCTCGACATGTACATTTCCCTGTTTACATAAGAGATGTGCATTGTTACATGTATTTCATGGCTTATTTACAGCAGCGCGTGCATTGGAATCTGATTTTTCGAAATGAACTTCTTAGCCGACAGAGACTTCACTTGCATTTCCTTGAATTTGTTTTAAACGGCTCAGATTATTAATCCAATAGTTTAATAGTTTTCCCTACTTTCTCCTCTATTATTTCGATACTTTTCTTCTTTTCGTTCAGCGCTTGATTTTGCTCCTTTGTTTAGTTAAAATTCCAAGTTTTTTTTCTTCCGGCGTATCTTTGGCGGGACTTGAAGCCGGCCAATTTATTAAATCCGATGATGATCAATATTCCTCATTACTCGGGGCGTTTCGTGGACATTGCCGAGGAAATTAATCTCCCGCGTAAGCAGCTCGGCCCTCATATGACGGACGCCCGAGCGGTACGTCGGAGCGCCAGCCGGGGGGGGGGGGAGAGGTCGGAGCGCTCAGACGTCTGAGAGTAAACCTAATCGCCGAGGGAATCTGTTTTGCATGTCAAAGGCCATTTATCGCGATGTATCACGCCTTTCGACGAAAAGCACGCTTGAGCTTGAACCGCGACGTCAAATTATTCTGCATAAAGTTAGGCTCACTTTCGCGATCCTCGAGCTGTCCTCGACCCCTCCCCCTCACACCCCTCCCTCCCCACCCTCCGCCCTCCTTCGATTCACGGCCTCTTCCACTCTATTGTAGCCTCCTGCTTTAGTCTTGCCTATCGTTTTCCGCAATAAATCCTCCAACGACAAGCGTTTATAAAAATAACCAGAGTGCCGTCGGGAGGTTCTATAGTTTGTGGGAAGAGATACCGGGGCGGAGGAGGAGGAGTGAGCGAGTCAAAGCGCTCAAAAGACGGCGCGATAAAATCTTGTGGCAAAAATATGAAACTGGGAAGGCAGCGGACGAACGATACTCTTTCAAAGTCTCTCAAGAGCTTCCACCTCTAGCTTACTTATTCTCCTATGGGAATTGGAACTCTCTTTATAACTATTTAGCTATCATTATTAATAGAAACACCCATACATTAGCATGGAATTTATTTTCGCTACAAAGATCTTAAGAATACTTTCCCCCTGAATGCTCACATCCATGGGAAAACGCAGAACTTTAAATAGAAATTATGCTATTCAAACGGCATGCTCGATATTTAGGCAAATATATTATGTCTTCTACACACCATGTTAATATTTTTTTTTCTATATTTTACCGCTATTGCTTATATTTCAGTTTGTTGTTGTTGTTGTTGTTGTTGTTGTTATTGTTTTCGTAAATTCTTACTATGCCTTTGTAATAATTAACAAACTTTAAACGCACGTTAAGATATTTATTGGCTAATTTATATTAAAGTCAAGAAGGCGAATTTAAGAAAAAATATGCCATCGTTACATGTCGCGTCTAACGTAAAATAAATTAGAATCAACGTCATTGATAATTTGACAAGCGATATAAATCTTAAATAACCTTATATCATATTAGTTTACGAATATATTCATGTGCGGGTGTTTGACAACGTTAGATCGAAAACCACAGATAGAAATTAGATATAAAAACGACAAACTTTTGTTTACTAAGCCGAGTATTCTGCTAAATAGATGACGAATTGACATTATCGGTGCTTTAAAAAGCTTAAGCGTCATTGAAATGCGATTAATATGCTTATTAATCGCAGAAAACGCACTGATACATAACACACTCTCCTTCCCATTCCCTTAATGTGGCTTTTCATTTCTCGCCTTTCAATATAAGACATTTTAAGAATTATGTTATTCATCGCATTTTCAAATGCAGTCGTAACAATAGACTCATTCATGATTTATGAGAAATCGATACTTTGCAATCTATTTACTGGAAAACAACCTTCTCTCTTTCCACAATAATTTTTCCGTTTCATGTAAAAATATGCACCGCAATGTTGGGGATAAAGTGCAGGATGCGTCTCGCCTACGAAATTGTAGTTTTGCAATTTAAGAATCAATTTTGCCAGATTGGCGCAACGCTCGCTGGTATATTGGCTTCATTATTGCTTATTCTGTAATAAGATATAAGCGCGATTTGCTTTAGTATTTACTTTTTAAAGTATAATATTAATATTAATATTAATAAGACGGCCAAAGTTGTGTTTGTATTTTGGCAGACGATAATAAAAAATCGATTCCTTATCTATCATGCAGCTTGAAGCGATTCCAAAAATAATATTACCAAATGAAAAATAGTGGCCAGACATTTTTCATTTTCATTTTTATTGCACAATATTTCATCCTCCGACGAGAAAGAATGAATGCGGAATGTAACTTACCAGTTGTATACTTACCAAATGATACTTGTACTTTTGAATTTTTTTTTTTTATTATTATTATTATTATTATTATTATTATTATTATTATTATTATTATCGACGAGACCGACACTCGGTCTTGATTTATGACATTCAATCAACGACGTCTCATCAAATTTTCAATCTTTTCTTTTAAGCCTTTATTAGCTGTGTATGCAACGCAATATTCGTCTTTGTGCGAATATAAAATAAGATAAAGATAAAATTTTTTTGCAAGATAAAATAAGATAAACTACCAGCTACATGATTTCCCCAGCATTGAAATTTAATTAAAGACATTGCGTCTCATATTATTTCATTGTTATTGCTGATATTCTTCAAAGGCTAAATCGTTACTCACCAACACGGAAAAACATCTTCCGTAACGTGCCACGCGCTATGCGTTATATTCGTTCAATACGACTACATTATTAGTTTATTATTCAAATCCACTTTTTACATTATTATTTCGAACTTGAATCCAATAATGTTTCAAAATTAATAAAGTCTCTAAACTAAGAGTATGAAATGGATACAAATATTTTTGCTAACATTATTATCCTTCAAAATTTAATACATTGAAAGGGTTAATTCATCAATTTTATACGGTTTGTGCTTATAGACAATATTTTCGGTGCGACTAGAAGAATTTTTGTTTTGTTTTGTTTTGTTTTAAATAAGTAAACAAGTATTCTGTATGATCGGATAATGTAAATAGTGGCACATATTTCCGTTGAAAATTTTATGACATGCTTTCGTAATCTTTTTCTGTAATCAGAATACGAATATTCAGAATTAAAGATTTTACTTACCACGATTTATATATAATTAGACTAATACAACTATTATAAAGTATTATTTTATTGATACAATGTGCTTCGATTGTGCAGAAGCCGATAATGTCTTAATAATAAATAGTAGCTAAATAACTGCAGGTATAATTAAAAAACACGTATAATGGTTATAACCCATACATATTCCATAAGCTACATTAGTTTCGTGAAATTCAACATAAAAATTGTTATTCACAAGAAACTTATAACATTACGAAATGCTTAATGTATATATGCGTACCTATATTATTTTGCCTGCCATAATTTCTTCCTGACGTACAATAACCGTTACTAAAGATCGTAATGTTTATAGTATAGGGATTTATAGTACTTCAAAATAATCCTCTATGAATCCGAGTGTAATCCTATTTCCTTATATTTTAAATGTATAATAACGTTCCGGCAAAAAATTTATAAACAAAGACAAATTAATTTTCTTTCCTCTACTTTCACTAGGCATAAACATAGAGATTATGATAATAATCACTTTGTGCAGTTTAAAAAATATTGTTTTGTAAATAAGTAAAAGCCGTGATGTAAGTTCAAGTAATTTATTTTCACGAAAATATGTAATCGTTGGTCGTAGTATTGTGTGTATATATAAAAGATAGAAGTTAGAACATTGATATATATATATATATAGAGAGAGAGAGAGAGAAAGAGAGAGAGAGAGAGAGAAAATGCCATTAATTCTAAAACTCGGTAAGTCGATAATAAGTCGCCAATTGGCGAAAACCGCCATCGGCGTCTGCAATTTTACACACACAAAGAGCAACAGCGCAATCTTGCGAGGAAAGTCGTTATTTACTTGGAAAATTGGAATTCGAAAAAGTGACCGAAACCGTAAACTTTGCCCAATACTCCAAAATTGGGCAGAGGGTCACCCTAGAAAAGAGCCTCCGGACTAAAACATCTCCCTCCGCCCCTCGTCTACTTTATCCCGGGAATTTTTCAGCGATACTTTTATAGTTGGAAGAAGAATTTGTACGATACTTCCACTGCTGCATCAGCTCTGGGATGGCGCGATCGAAGGACTGATTGATGACGAGGCCAAGAGGATCGAGCGCAAAAGCTCTCCTCTCCTCCGTTGCTCCGGACAATGGCCGCTCTCCGTAATTGCCGAGACACGAGTGCGAATGCGGGAGTCGACACTGTTTACACGGCATTTTCAATTTTATGGCTGCGCGCTTTAATTAAATTTTTCGAATTTATAGCTTCAAGTTATTATCGCCAGAAGAATTTCCGCAGCCTAGTCTTCCTAGTACTTCCTCGTGTCACGAGAAATCTTCTTTAACTGCCTAAATTTAATTAAATTTCCGTCGGACCTAATTGTTTCACGATCCCATTACCAATACACATGCTTTCAAAGTGATCACTTAATAGGCATTTATTAATTAAATCCTCCTACTTCCCCGCTCCCTTGAAAATCATATTTTCCTCAGGTTATTCATTCCTGAAATTTGTTTTCGAAATCGTTTATTTCTTCTTTTCTAATAAAACCTATGCATTCACATTCCTTATACATTTTATTTCATTACACCGAGTGTATTATGTATTTTATATACAAAGTCTGATACTTTTTGCATTAAAATACTAAGAGAAAACGTATTATTTTTACTCTAACAAAATGTATTTTATTAGAAAAAGAAATACTAAACAAGAGCTAAAAAGATCATTTTAATTTTTGTTTTCAGTATGAATCTATTTTAGACGAAATGGAAGAAAAAGCAACGTATAAAAGTAATAATCATTGCCTATGAGTAGATTTCCTTTCTTTGTTTCGTAAATGTTTTTTTTTTCTTTTTTTTTCTTTAATACGCAGAGACAATTCTGTTGGTAGCTTTCGGAGTTGACATTAATAAGCCGTGCGGATTTGAAACGGGGACTTGAGTCGTGTCCGCCTTCATATTGTTTTCTTTTTCAATCTGTTGAAAAAAATTGAGCAAATAAGAATAGCGAATCGTCCATAGGACGTGGGATTAAGTGCAATTTGACTCGGTGTAAAAGTAAATTGCCTTTATTGTTCGAAAGGCAATTATCGGCAATATTAAGTGAAGTCGCGTTCCTTCGCGTAGAGGGTTCGCACAGAAAATGCAGCGTCGATAGTTGGTCAGCTGACGATCAGGACGTTAAACTATACTTCCAAATGAATATGTATAGGCTTTGAGGCTTTCTGTCTGCCTGCGCTGCCTGCGCTGCCTGCGCTGCCTACCTGCATTACAAGGACGAGATCATTTGCGATTGTGCGCTATTGCGTGTGACCGTGTGCGTCTCTCTGTGTATTATCTGTGTGCCAAGTAGATTCTAGGTTTAAGCGAAAGATTCTAAGCCGATAATTGTATCGACAAGAGATATGTATAATTGAACGGTTCGATTGTGTAGGTAGGTGGTTTTTATTAAATAATCCAATGCTAAAGCTTTTATTAAGTTAAATCTGTTTTGCTAATAAGCTTACTCGTGATAGTTATTTTCATATTAAAAGCTCTCGCTCGTAACTATTTAAGGACCTGTTATATAAAGACATCTTTAGTCCTCCTTTAAGGAGGAAATTAGCTTACCTTTTTAAATACACAATTAATCCGATGCTTATAACATTTTGTATAAAAAACTAATCAGAAAAATTATCTTCTAGTAACGCAAAAATAACAAGATTATTATGCGATAGGGATTTTTAAAAAAATTTATATCGCGAAGAAATTGCTTCTAATAATAAATAAGTTTAAGCTCGTACTATTGAAATTTTCAAGCATAATTTTTTTAGTTACAATCTGGATGACGAAGTTCTTTCTAATCGAAAGATAATTCCACGTAATGAAAAATTCCATTTCGCCTTTATTAAAAGATAATTGATTTTTATGAAATATTTTTAGAAAAGTATTATAAACTGGCAATGAAATTTTAAAAACTAATTCTAATATAAAGTATTTAAAATTTCTAAAAAATGCAAATGAAATTGATCAATGAGATTAATGATCACGCATGGAAAACAAATTATTGAAATTGAAAATTATTTATTTTTAAATACATTATGAAATGCAATAAAATAAATAATTAATGAGTAATGACGAAATGAAGATTTGGTAATGCGTAGTAATCGCTGTTAAACGTTCATTATATTTGGAAAGTAACGAAGAACTGGCGAGTGTCGAAGAAAGGTAATTAATTATTAAAGTTGAATAGTGCATTTGAATACAGTGTTTTAAATTCCAATAGCTCGAGTCAAAGGGATTTACAATTACGTTTGCGAACAATGTGTACCTTGTTATGTCTTACGACTGCCGTTCGCTATAACACACTGACTCGTCGGCTATATTAGACAAGGAAATAAGGAAAATAAGATAAGTCGATTATATTTAGCTAAGACTCATCCTTTGACAATGGCTCTATGGCGGAAGTAACAGAGACAGAGATAATATTTTCATAGAAGCTAACAATTATGAATATGTAATTGGCCAACGGGAGTTACAATTTGCTTTTCCTCGAACAACGTTAATAATGTTTAAAGCGTAGAGTTTACGTGTGCGCCATGATAACTGCAATGAGCTTATAATATATACGTATACGTAGGTTTTGTGGATTTTCAGTTGGATTTTAAAAGCTGCACGAGCTTGAAGGATTTTTGTAATTTTGCACCGTTGATCTTAACAATTGGAAATATTTATTGGTACACGTAATGTCGGTACGACTTAAACGTTTAATATGGATGGGAATAATTATTTTTAAACGGCTTCGATATTCAGAGATGCTGGACCGATTACGATGAGATTTTTCAAGGAGAGAGAGAGAGAGAGAGAGAGAGAGAGAGAGAGAGAGAGAGAGAGAGAGAGAGAGAAGTCTTCTAATCGTTTAAAGTGAAGTTAATCACTCGGGTCATGATAAAAGCTTTCGATGTAACGTCTTTGGACGTAAAACTTCTTCTTGTAGCCCCGAAGCAAGTGCCGCTGATAATTTTGCTTTACAAGATGGTAAAAATATTATAGATGTATGAGCGGCTGGGCGTGTTTAGATCTCCACTTGGAATTATTATTCTGGCTCATTCCTGTCGGAGATTAGGAAAAGTCTTTACAAGCAATTTTCTTTTTATGCAATCCAATAAAAGGGCGAGTGAAGCTCGGCTTAACGGTACTCAACATTTTTATTTACATCCAAGCACGTTTATCATTCTGTCAATTTTTCATAAAAAAAAAAAAAAGAAATAATGAAAGAAAAAAAATAAAAATAAATAAATAAATAAAAAAGATATTCGCAAGGGAAATTACAGAGGGAGCGAGCAGTTATATTTGCAGGATAAAGTTAATAAATAAATGGATTATGGAGTTGTTTGGACTCTTAATAGTTGGGACAGTTTTTGTCCCCCGTTGGCGCTCGTTGTCCTCGTCGTCGTTGCTTTTTATTAGTAGCTTAAAGGAGCAGCTCGAGTTTGAAAATAAGAGTAGAGAGAAAGAGAGAGAGAGAGAGAGAGAGAGAGAGAGAGAAAGAGTATCGATCGGCCACCGCAACTGCGTCGGGTGGGGGGGGGCATCTCGGAAAATTCAAGCTTCCATTAAAATTTCGATGTTAGCCACTCTAAACGTAAAGCAAATAACCGAGAGGCTAATGATCGTTCTTTGTGGAGCGTTACCTCCCTCCCGGCCATAACGCGGCCAAAGATCGTAGCAAAAAAATGCATCATCGCAATCCCTCCCTGCCGCTGGAGAAAATAAATAATTGCTTTCACAACAAGAAGAGGCACTTACACGGTTTTTCCACTTTGGTCTTTTTGCGCGCGCGCGCGCGCGATTCCTCCGCGGCTGCATTACCCCCCCCCCCAATCTCTCTACTCTCCCTCTATCTCCCTCTCCGCCCGTCCACCCACCCGCACCCACCCGTACCCACGCAGAACACAGTCGATTTATCCACTGGATAATTAATCCACGCATTTCTTTCGTCAAAGTGAAGAAAACAAGACGTAGGTCTGAATATGCATAAGAAGCTACGGGGGCATGGCTGTGTATGAAAAACGGTTATCGCGGAGCGTAGTGGTGCGCGTGGGTCATCGGGGAGCGAGAGAGCCGATCGGCGACTCGATCGGTGGCTCGATCGGTGCCTCGATCCGAGGCTTGATCCGAGACTCGATCCTAGACTTGATCCGCAGCTCGATCCAGTCGAAAGGTCAATCGGCAGTTAATTGCACCGAACATGCGATTTAGATGTGAGCGGCTCCGCAGCTTCTGCCTGCCCCAGAACACAATCGGAACATCCGTTATGGGAAGACAAGCAGCTGCCGACGCGTGTAAGGATCGCGGTTACGTTTGCGCGGGGCTGCCGTGAGGGTGACCTCGTACACGCTCTCTGCCCCGAGATTATCGTCTCGGTTTCGCGATGTTGGCTTCCCTGGAAAAATCCCCTGACATTTACAGCCGAGTGTCACTGGTCGGCTATCGCTTATACCCGCGAGCCTGATCAACGTTAGCGCGCGCTCTCTCTCTCTCTCTCTCTCTCTCGCGCGCGCGCACTCTCTCTCTCTCTCTCTCTCTCTCGCGCGCTCTCTCTTAGCCGACAATTCGCTTCGGTTCGGTTCGACTCGGCTCAGCTCGGCTCGATATTCACTCGACTCGGTATTTCGTTAGCCGATTATGCTCCGCCCCCATGTACGGAATCAGCCGGGCCATTTCTCAAAAGCCTCGGATGTCTTTCCTCATATAAACAGAAAACTCTTTCCCGAATCGGGCCGACTCCTGCCTCCTTATTTATGCTAATCACCGGAATTATCAAATTTAACAGTGACACGCTCGCGAACGTCTCTAGAAGTTAACAACTCCGACCGTCATTTGGGATTTGCGATCACGCGGCCGCATACACGTGTTCGCGTATGTAAAAAAAACCGGAGCCGACATTCCTTCACCCGCCGCGTTGACGTACCTTATCTCGAGAATCTTCATGATCCGGCAATGTAACTTCGGTATAACTTTGTAATTAAGTTTTGCGCCCGACTGTATCATGACGGCCAACTTGACATGTTACCTTCTGTATCTTCGTTTCGCTTTTAATGACCCGATATCTTTTTAGATCCGAGATACGCGGAGATTTTGCGCATCGCCGTTCGCGGATGAGGCGGATTTTTCTCTCGGCCTGGCACGATTGTAAATTATTATGCCTGGGATACTAAACGCCAAGGGGAGAGATTACGGCTGCAGCTCGCGCGCCTTATTATCGTAGTATTGGTATTGAGCCAAAAAATCCTGACGCCGATGCTCAGAGATCCGACCAATGCAATTGTCCAGTCCTCGAACCCGTTCTAAAAACTCGAATAACAGTTGCTTATTGAGACTCTTGGATTTTCTGCGAGTTATTTAGTAAGAATATCACAAGGACCCCTTTTACGGTACCATACCCACACTATTATTGTCTAGGCCTACTATCGACCAAAGCTCAGATCTATTGCATTCGCCGGCATAGGCCGGACAGAAAAATCCATATTAGAGGATGGCTTTTATCATTCTCGTTTTCCCTTACTCTTCATTCTCTACTCGTCTATTTTTAAATTAATCAATTAGTTAATTAGTTAATTAATTGTTGTTATAAAGGGATCGTGATTTATCGATTTTATTATGTTGCGTACGGCAGGGAAGCGCCTTTGCTTCCCACATTACTTTGGCGCTCGCAAATTGTTAACGGTACGATTTTTATTACCTATATAATTTTCAAGCATTAAAATAATATAGGGAACACACACTGTAACATTATGTATTTCCTAGAAGATGGGCTGACGATACGATGACTTTTTTAAATGCAGAAGATGCAGATCGGCTCAAGGATTTAATGAAATTTAACTGTAATTAAGAGAATATAATAATTTTAAAGAACATTAGCCAGTAAAGTTTTATATTACCTAATAAACTTCCCTTAAACATAAAACATCAGTATTCATTAAAAGCTGGCTTTCTATTATAAATAAAATTTATACAAAACAAAAATAATACACAAAGAGAGAAATTAAAAAAGAGGCAATTACAAAAGTCTGCTTCATCTCTGTTCCTGCTCGAGCTTACCTAGACGAGGCTTGACATAATTATAATCGTGCGCTAAAAATAACGCGCTATTTTTTAAATAATCCGGTCACGAGAAGTCTGAAACTCGATAATAATATCAATAGGGAGTAAAAGTTTAATGAAGGAAATGAAGGAAAGGAAAATGTTGTAGTGTAGAAATATTATAGATCATTATGGCGTTGTGAGTAGAGCTCGACAAGATATTCACTCAATGTTAACGACGTGCCATTGATAGAAGCGGGTATTTCTCTGAGAGGATACATGGTATATTTGATCAGGTACGGCAATGACTGGATTTATCCATTAGAACATCAGCGATGCTCTCGTCAATGCCCCCAACAAATTAACAATCAATCGCTATTAAGTCTCAGCGGTGAGCCATTAAGGACATTAATTAGCAGCGTATTATGCAAAAGCACTCGGACTACCTCCTCCATTCATTCGGCTCGATTGCATCCACCGCGGAAGAGCTTAGCTCGCTTACTCCTTCGCCCCTCCGTCCCTCCCTTTCTCCTTTCTCTTTTCGCTCGTAGCCTCTCGCCTCTTCGCCCCTCCCCGCCCCTCGCAGACGCTGCACGCGGTCAATAGAACGAGAAATGCTATCTTGTGTTGCAGCAGCGCGTTAAGCGCCTTGATGCGTTAATGCTCGACCCCTTGCTGCTTTTCGACTCTGTGGCTTATTATCCGATAAAAGTAGCTATTAAAATTAGTCACTCAGTGCTCGACACCGCCATAACCGAAATCTTACGGGAGACCTTATATGGGAATAAGCCATCAATAATTCTTTTTCTGCCTTTACCGTGCTTTACCGAATTTGTCCTTTACGCAAAAATTTATCACATTCTGACAACCGATATTTATTTATCCGATAAACAAATAATATTTACGTTTAATGCCCGATCTCGTATAATACAATAATACCTGTTTTTATTCTAACTCACGATTTATACTAAAATACGTTTCCACGTTTCGCTCCATACTGATTTTATAATAAAATTTATAGCGTCTGTCCGATAAAATTCAGAATATTTTTCTCTAGCATTTTAACACTACTTTTTACCATCTATTTAACTTTTACTAAATTTATCGTTTTATAAGATCCAGCGGACACGCATAGATCTCAAATGGGTGTAGCAATAATTTTTAGAAGAAGAACACATAGAAATCACACTTTTTTTTTATCCATACGCTGGAAAATAATGTCCTACGATTCATATGTTAACTTTGTATAATCAAGACTTCGAAATTAAATTTTCTGAATTTAAATAGTAAACCGAAACATTCCTAGACACTTCTGAGAAAATATCGGAAATAACTGGTATTTACGAAGAACAAATTCAAAATATAGCGACCCTTTCATTGTCGTGTTATGTAAACGTCAGTGCTTTTAATTTGATCAAATTTAGTTATAATCAAATGTAATAATAATGTATTAGTAAATTTTAAGGTTTTTGCGGTAGTGATGAAACATATATATATATATATATATATATATATATGCACGCGTATATATTTTACAACTACGACTCTATTTACTGATTCTAATGACTAATGTACATTAGAAACTCATAATAGCTCGGGCAATGATCTACGAGATTTCCCCTGCCCCTCTTTAACGATGCATTATTCGAAACGGATTGAAGCACCTTGTGAATTTTATAGATTTACTAGAAATAAAGAATGTTTTTATTCACGTTTTGTTTTTGTATCGAATTAAGTGCATTATGAGCAACGCAAACACTCCAATAGAGTTGTCTAACACAAGCAATGATACCATATAAAGAACAAGCAAGAAATCAAGAGCGAGGGGTGGGGGCACGGCATAATGTACAAAGCAAAGAAACAAGTTAAGAAGGATTGGCTTGGCTGGACTTTGCAAAAGGCTAAATTCTAAAGAGTCGACGTGTAGTGCTTCATCGAGGTCAAACTCTGCTGTAAATAACGCCTATTTATATTTATTTTAAGATAAATAATATCGCGACAATAGCTAGATTAAATAAAATACTTTCTTGATATTTAAGACGAGACATTTGTCGAATATTTTTACATAAACATAATCAATAGAATAAAAATTCGGTATATTTATAAATGTGCTATTTTCATCTATGCTCATTCGAATGTATGCACTTATTGGAAATCACTTGAAATTATTCATAAACTTTATATTTATTTTCTGATGGCTGCATCGATATTAAGAAAAAAATCTTATTTTATATTTGCACATTTCAATGAATAAGAAAGTTTTTTATAAAAAACATTTACTATTATTTACTATGCAAGCTTATAAGAGTAATTTAAAAAATCAATAATGAAAAACCAATTTAAATAAATAATTAAAACGAGTGCTATACAAGAAGAACGTTTTCCTTAAATTATTAAAATTAATGCACGACTTTACAATGTATTACTTTACATTGTCTTCCAATAAACTATAGAGGATATGAAACTTTTCTAGATTTATTAATAAAGTTTATTTTTGAGAAAACATGATTATTTAGTTACCGGCTTATTAATATTAATAAGATACGTGGTTTAAAAGGAAGCTTTTAACGTCTCAAAAATATGAATATTATAAGAATAATTCAAATTCTCACTGAATCCGTAGATATAAGAGATAATAAGGGGAATCGCAGCCGCAGTACAAAATTTCTTATCTTTTCAACTTTTACGTCCGGTAAATCCTTTCTTTTTCACTATTCCCCAGTCGATTGTATTTATTCTCATTGGAATAAAGAAAAGCTAAGCTACTCTTTCCGATCACTGTAGATCACGCGGTGATCCATTTCCATTCGGTCTTGTAGCATAAGATTACTACTACTATCTTAGTAGAAAATCTTCTCTATGCCGTGTCATCTATAGTCATTCTAAGAGGCTCGTAAAGTTTTAATTTTATTGTAATTTCTAAATCTCTGGCATATTTATAAAAGCTTTTACGAACGGAAACGGTATATAAAAGTCATAATTCATACCCACGAGCTTTAAATTCTGTTTAATATAATTTATTATGTCTTATTCTAAGAATATACAAACAACAAATTTACTCGATATTGAATTCCGAATTAAATTACTTATGAATTAATCGTTGTTTGAAATGCTTCTGTGGCCAAATGAAAGTAATTCTTTCGAATATTAATGTTGTTAATGAGTACAGGGAGAAAATACTTTAGATTAAGGTAATTTTATTATTTTAGAAACCGTATTCTAATTCAACGAGTGAACGTATACGTTTTAAATACAGTTTAAATAAACGCGTATGCACGTGTACATGCGCATCACTTTAGGAAAAAGTTGATGTATGAAGAATTTCAATTATGGCGAATGACGGTTTGCATATTGCATTTGCACGAATCGGATAAATTTTAATATGTATTGCCATTATTGAGAAAGACATTCTTATGCTGCTAAGCTATCAATGTAGTATTATAATTATAAAAATGGTTTAACACCGTGGAATAAATTAACAGGACAAATACTAGCTACGTGTTCGACATAATACATGAATAAGATATTGTACTTGCCGACCCCATGCGACTTCATCCGACTCAACTGAATTTTTGACGCACACCTACGATATTATTTGTCTCTTCGGATATTTAAATCTAGATCTAAATTATTAATTTGATAAATAAGGAATGTTTACTTTATAGCCGACGAAAGAGGCTTAATAAAAATAAAATAAAAACAGGCCGTTCAGGTAGACAATTAATTACGTGTCAAATATTATATTATTGACTGCGGCTGAAATTTATTAGTAATGTTATATAGTAAGGATGCATCACTTAAATGAAATGGATCCGCTCGAATAATTGATTGTAAAACCATTGCATTATATATTATATGCCGAGCAAAGGATTGATTAAGATGCGCAAAAATGAAGTTATTGGAATAATATAAGGCCGAGAGCACATCTTATTTGAATAACGTTATATAACAGGAGACATTGACTTATATAATATCTATCGATAACGGTCACGATCTTTTAACACTTCTCTGTCCGGAGATCCGGATGCGCGTTTTACCGTTGCTGTTCGAGCAATATTGTCTCCTGCTTTAAGTGTAACAATGCGTTTCAGGTACCAATACACGGATACTAAATTATCATCCTGCATAGCGACCATTGTTCTCATCTTGATGATATCTGGATGCATCCCAAGTGCCATTTACTACTATGAGCTTGTAATTCATTCAAATACTCGATCCGTTGCTTGCGGCTAACCTTCTCAAAAGTCCTATCTCCCCCGTTTATAACAATGCCAATGGCAAAAGAGGATTTATTTATTTTTCGACCTTACAAATCATGCTCAAGTATATCTTTCAATAAGCCGACGTGGAGAAGGGACCGAACACGTGACGGAAAAGTCATTAGAATGAAAGGCCAGCTATGCTGAAGGGCTGCTGCCCTTAATATAAACTCCATTTTAAATACCTACACGTATACGTACACGTGCAGGTTGTAGATTTACATGCAAGTCGACTTGACATGGGTTCTTTGGAAAATTCTATTTAAATGAAACGCGAATAATCTACTGAACTAAAAACTTGCGACATTTATTTCGTAATAAATGAATCTTCGCAAGACCAGCAGAATTAATTACTGCCTTACTACTTTCAACTGACAACTACTATCATGTGTTTTTCTGATAATTAAAAATTTATATTCAATTAAAAATTATTTAAATCTAAAAAATTGTATTTATTATTTTTATTTTTATTTGTTTGTTTGTTTGTTTGTTTTGTTTCACAAACCTAATAAATTCCGATACCCTTAGTTTAAAAAGCCGTTTATTCACCTTCATATTTTTTACAACATCAATAATAATAACTTATTTATTATATTACCTTTTCAATGAACGCCATACGGAATCTTCCATTGCAATAATTTGCATTAATTACATTTTATGAAGAATTACAATATAATTATTACGAATAAAGCAGATGCAAGTAAAATTTTATTAATGTAAATTATTTGTTCTCGTTATTATAATTACCGGTTATTATATATTTGTTACCTCAGCTGCTCGAGTATACTCACTTATAATGATTTCATTTTAATGGCATTTCACATAGCTTCTAATTATTTTGTCATGTATCTACTGTTTTGTCAATCTATTTGATTGATAAAAGCTTATTTAATTAATAGCCGCATAAATTATAAGTTGATAAAAACGAGCTTATCATAACATTGAACAGGGAACGTAATTCGGTGCACATCTCTTAATTGAAATCCTATATTTACGGAAGCTCAACGATAATATAAATAAATCGGCTTCGAAGAATCAATCCCTAATTATAAATGATGCTTCGAATTTGTAAATTTAAACGTTTATATCTTATAAATTTATCATTAAATTGAAGTATTTAATTTGTTTCCACTGCGGCTCCATACATTGACATTTAGCATTTCATTAAATTTTATTCCACATACTCGTCCAAATAAATAAATAAATAAATAAATAAATACATATATTTATAACAGTTAATTATGTGAATGTCTGCGTTGCAAGTAAAGTACATGGAATTTATAAGAACGTTCAAGTTTTCATTTAAATTTCTAACATTAAATCCCGCGAGTGTATAAGACATTAATCCTCGCTACATATGCAAAAGAAATCTGCTTATTCTTATTTTGCTTACCATTGTGATTAAAAAGAGAATATTTTATGATTTATGAACGTTCTTTTCATATTACCTCCTAATCTTAATTAAAATTTAAATTATAAAACCATTAATTAATGTGAATATATTTTGTTTGGACACATTATATTAGGAAATATTTCATTATTCTAATGATAGCATTAAATGAAATTGAATTATAATACAGAAGCAAATTTATTTTAATAAGATCTTCCCTTACTAGTTACCCGTAATTTAACATTTCATATTTCGTCAGAGGGAGGTCACTTCAATGTTTTATCAATTTCATTAGAAAATTTGCTTTTATTCTAAAGCTATCATATTACATTTCCGAAGGAGTATGTAAACAATACCAGCTCTGATCATTTATTTTAAATGGATAATCATTGCGGATCGATGAGAAGTAACAAAAATAAGTTACAGCTTAGTTTTAGTTGCCACTCCACATATATATTCACTAAATTTAAATATACATTTTTAGAATAATATAATTTAATAGTAATGCAATAATTAGTATATCATAGGCTCTGATTAAATTTATTTATTAGCGAAAAAGCTTCAGAAGGTTAAGAAAAATAGAATTTAGGCAATTAAGAGATTGGCTTAATAATTCTTAAATTATTCGTTCTAACATTTACCAAGAAATACATTCATACCTGAAATACCTCAAAAACATACAATAATTAGACAAATGATGTAATTTGTAATAAAAATCGTTTTCGGAAAAGCGCCGGTACATTAAAGATCCGTTAGAAGAATAAAGCTTCTCGTAAAGAATGTTCTCAAAGAAAGTGCACCCGCTGGAGAGAATTTAATCGATGTATTTAATTTTAAAGTAAATTGAAAAATTGACGCAAAGCTTTTAAATGAAATAAAGTTAAATATGCAAATAAGTCTAAACATAGACTCGTCATTTAAGAGCCTATATTTCAAACTCGTCAATTTCTGAACGAATGCATTAATGAATTGTAAGTAATTAGTTAGAGCTTGTAATAAGTGAAATTTTGAAAATAAATACCCGGAATCCATGAAACCGGAAACGAAAGACGGAGAGCAGATTTTTGTAATGGAAATCGTATTTTTCAATTGAAAGAAAAATGGGAGAATGAGAGGGCAAATCAGGCGAAATTAAATGCTTAAAACTCTGTTAGCAGCAGAGTATCGGTGCAGGAGGAAGGAATGGAAGAAACTATGAATTTCAAATTGACATTCATGATGACGCAGGCGTACGTCCCAGCCCATAAATCATCTGCGACATAACTGTGCCCAAGATATCGAATAACGGTCGTCGATAAAAGAGCTGCAATCTTCTGTTTTACGAGCTGCAGGTGAAATTGTTTGCCGGATAGCAATACGGGAATCGAGTAGTCGCTTACCACCCCCCCCGGCCCCGTATCCCCTCCGCCGTCTCACTTTTCTCCCTTTGTTTGTCATGAAACTTTGCCTCATGGCCGAAATAACCTCAGTTTGACGTATTCAATGGCCAATGCTTTGACCTTCTCCGTTCGCTTAAATTAAACAAGAACAGTAATATCGCGATTGGGTTTTTAGTACGAACAAATGACTGTCGAATTCGTGAATAATAGATACCTTATAAAGACATTATCGAAATAGAAAATTATTCACAACTTCAAGAGAATTTATTATTCAGTAAATCAAACGTTCATTACACAACACGGCATTGCGTACAATAACAGCGATAATTATTTACGATATTTTACATAGTAAAATTTATAATAATATGTAGGAAAATTTCAATGTATAAAGTTATGAAAGTAATAAACATTTTTCTTTTTTAGTTATAAAGCACTCAACTATTCGTAATACATAATTAAAGTTCGAAATTATCTCGAATTTAATTACATTTAAAGCACTACATGAAATTCTATAGGACATTTAACGAAAGAACATACGCTCAAATCAAGGCTTCAGAAATTATTTAGCAATTATTACGTGTAATATTAATTAGAAACCGACGAAACGAAAGAATTTTCTCTCATAAAGAAAGTATACATTAAAATAATTCTAAGGTTATTCCAAAATATTCGTTTTCGAGCGTTAATTCAAATAAAAAAAAAAAAAAAAAAACACCATTCTTAAGTGTCCGAAGTTAAGTGTGAAATGTGCAGCGTTTAATGAATAAGTTTGTAAAATCCCACACCTTACCTTCAATTACTTTTAAAATAATACGTAGGCTTTAAAGCACGATAACACGATCGAAGTATTAAGAAATGATAGGTAAAAAGGACAAAATAATTATGATACAAGGTCGGAAAGTTTATTTATTCGAGAGTATGAAAGTTAGAAAAAAAAGTCTCTGTACAGGACTAGAAACTTCATTTCATAATATTTCATAATATTTCGTAACAACGATATTTTTTCATTTAAAATTCTGAGAACTATTTTACAAAAGAGCATTTCTTTAAATTATTTAACAATAACCAAGGCTTATATATTTTATCCGCCGTGATTCATCATTCATAAATAAAAAATGTAAATAAAAATATGCAGGTATTATTTTTGTTCATGTGTTTTACAGAAAGATTGTCATCGTTTATGAAATTATCCTTTCTCATAATAAGTTAAAGAATCGAGGTTATCAATATTTTCCTATTTTTAATTAAAATTAAATACGATGGGTCTCAAACTTTCAAATTAATTAGCACCAAATAAGTACGGAAGCAGACATTTTAATTTACTTAAACTAACTCCTTAGTCTGGATATTTTCTAAATTAAGAGGAACTTACACAGACTTATCACTCTCAAGTTTCTTGCTCCTTTTCACCTAATTTTTCTATGATAAACTGAAACTTTACGATAATATTAAAATTCGAACGGAAGGTCTCGAAGTCGTCACATTAAATTATAAGGAATGGACTGAGTGATTAAAACAAATTCAATATGTCAGTGTGTATGTGAGTGCGCGCGCGCGCGCGCGCACTTATTTGTGAGGGAAAGAGGTGATAGAAGCTAGAAAATAGACAATAAAATGAGCACAAAGGAGAATATATTTGCTCACTAATGTAACTTTTTGCACAATGTGCATAACCGCAACTGTGGGAAACTGACTGTGTTGTGGTAAACATTATGGGCCTGATAGACTGAGAGAGAGAGAGAGAGAGAGAGAGAGAGAGATTTAATTTTTTTATGTAGTTCTTTTTTGAGGATTTGCGCGTGGCAGTTTGAGCGGATTAGAGTGTTCAGTTGCACGAAGAGGGAGTGAGTTTCAGCAACTGCTTGCTTGCCTCAGTTATTTTGAATTATTTGAATTTTTAGTGCCAAGAGTGTCACTGTGCATAGATGGATATAAAGAGCTTGACTAAAAAACATAAAATTTTAATTCTTTTTTGATTACTTCCTTTCCGTATATGTATGTATTTCTATCCAACTTATTTCGATAGATTATTTGGTATCAGGAAACAATAGCCAGGTATCGGAACATTAAAGTGGTAATTGTATGAAAGTCGTATTTATTCGATAGGCGAAAGAGCGTCTTTTTTTCAGACAATAATAACTACTCAAGAAGATAAATGGTCGTTAAGACTATTGAATAATAAATACAAGTCTAAATTTACCTCATTTCATTTTTGCCCACAAGAATATAAAGTACAATGCTATGATATTAATCTTGCTTAAGAGGCTATTATTCCAATAATTAATTCAAATCGTTAAATTTTACGAGGATACAAGGAGCTTTGTAATATTTTAATATTTATGGCAAGGACTCGCGAGTAATATATTAATGAGAAATTACCGATCGCGGTTACTTATCCGAACGGAGCGTATAAATGGAATTTTCATTAAGCTACATTTTTAATATTCTTATCGTTGATAAGGAGCCGTGGATGTCATTATGCCCTTAAAAACCCACTGAATGTATTTGAGGAAAGCTTTGGTTTGAGAAAGCCAATACTAATTGGCAAAGTGAAATAATTGAGCGGAAACGGTCGGGGGCATAAATTTTAAAATTCAAATTGGCGAAATCCTTACTTACTACTGATATTCAACGTGCAGCGTGTGCTGTATTGAGCGCAGCGAGTTAACGGGCGAGGGGCGAGGGTCGAGGGTCGGGGGTACTTGAATTTCGCTCGGCTTAACTGTGCGATAGAAGCGAACAGCCACACAGTGTTTGTTTGTGTTTATCGATGCCGTGGAATTGATATTGAAGTAAAAGACAGTGGCGGCGGTAGCGGCGTGTTTAAATAATTAATTGCAGCTAAAGCTCTCCGTTCGAGCGACGGAGGACGAAGAATAAGCGAATAAGCACGGCATGGAAGAATAAAGAAGAAACGAGAGCACGTGAATCATCTGGTCTCCCTCATTTCCCAGGGTTGCGGGCAACTCAGAAGTCGGCGAAGGAAGCCTCGAGCCAAGAGGCGCGTCATGATAAATCCCGGTCTTCGCGAGGGAATCGCATTATAAGAAGAACTAAACAACGAGGGGCGGGGAGAGGATGGGCGAGCGGAAAAATCCGACTTCCGTAATTAAGTTTCACGCGGAAAAGCCATTTGCCGGTGCTCGGAGCCGGGCTCGGTGCTGCTGGTGGTGGTGGTGGTGGTAGTAGAAGGCGCTCCTCCTCGGCTACGCTCCGCCGACTAATGGAACAGACGGTCGAGTGGTCCAGCGACTTGAACGAATATCCTCGGCTACCCGTGTCGACTTAATGGGCGGCCCGGAAAACCGGCGCTCGGAATACATCGGCTCCGAACGTTATTCTATCTCTGGAGCGCGTATTATGCAATTTTCGTGTTGCGCGTTTCTTTCGCAAAAGCGAGAGTTGCGAGCTCGGGGCGAACATGCGATAGTCGATCGAGTCCTCATAAAAATCCTCGATCCAATTTCGCCTCCGATTCGAGAGGAGGAACCCGTACCCTCGTGCACCACAACACGTGCATAAATAATGCAAGAGGCATGATTTTTCACGACTCGGGTCTGTTGCAGCTTGTAGCCGGTGCTTGTTCGACCTATTTTTTCCTCGTTAACCTAAACCGAATAGATCTGTCGTTTCGATGCTACTCGGACGAGAGAGAGAGAGAGAGAGAGAGAGAGAGAGAGAGAGAGAGAGGTTCGCGGCTCCGTGCAACTCCGTCGTTTATATTTGCCCTTTCCGCGCTCCCATTACAAGCTCTTTTGGCTCTCCTTTGGCTGGCCCTGAATGAAAAGTCAACCGATCGCCATTAATTGCTTCATTAAATTCGTTAAATCGGAAGACAGAGACGAAAAATTTCAGAGGTTTAAAAAAGGCAAATGTCCCTTTCCCCCTGCCAGCTCCACTTTCTCGCCGGTGAGAAGGTAGAGCTTTGTCAATATTGCATCCAAGTGGGCTTTAAACGTAGCCGCCGCCGCCGCCGCCGCCGCCGCCGCCGCCCAGGCTAGAGTAAACATTCCTCTGGGCACACGAAGCACCAAGACCAGGACTTTCGTTTATTGCTGAATGCCGAGGGCAATTAACGTCGCCGGTTATTCGGTTGGCAAGGCGAGAGGCAATGTCGAGCGAGTATCGAGAAAAACGCCGATGGGTCGAAAGAGCGAGATGCGAGAGGCGAGAGGCGAGGGTAAATACGAAGCGTCGGAGCGCAGGTGCCGCGAATTTTTGCATCTGCCGGCAGCAAGGCGCCCACGTATGCGGGATTTAAGGCTCGAGACTGGGCGGGGTGAGGTAAAGGCGAGGTCAGCTGGGGTTTGCGCAATGCCGCTAGAATAATGACGCAATCCCTTACAATGTAACGTGGGAACGGCTCGCGCAGGTTCATAATCCGGGGGATAAATGAAGTCCGTGGGCGATGCTAAGTGCCCCCTCCCCCGTCTCCATCCCACCACCCCAATCACACACCCACATGCCCAAACGCCCACACATCCCAGCTGCCGGTACGTGTGCGTTGGTTACGTATCGGTCGGTGCACGGCATTCCGCGGCGAGTAGTAGATGTGTCCCTACCGCGGATAAATACAGGAAGACCAGACGAGATGCTCCATTGCTCATCGCGTGCTTTCGAGATCGACCGATTCCCAATTTATCCCCTACTAAGCCGTCTCCCTACGTCCTTTTTAACTTCTTCACACGTATATCTAGAATTATTCCTTGATGCACCGAAGGCATTTTATATTTTATCTATATCTATTCATTCTGTTTTTTTTTGTCTGTTGTGATAAGTTTTCAGCAAGTCGCGAACACTTTTACGAGGCTCCCCTTCATTATACTAATAACACAGCATTCGTTTGCAATCGATTTTTAAATAATACATTCGTTGTAACAGTTATACGTTCCAGAGAGCGGAATATTAATTAATTATTTAACCGCTTGAAAATGTCGAACCTCGTTCTCTGTACATAAAATAATGTTATTACAATCTTATAGTCTACTATTAGATCTGCACGAACAACGATTCCGAGCATTTAAAAGCAACGTCGACAAAGAAGTTATTTAGTTAAAATACGTCTCCTCTCCGACTCCGTATCCCCCCCTCCCCCCTTTTTTACGGGACTAAGGACATGAATTCCGAACCAATTATATTTATAATTCTAAGGCTTGAAAAGAGAAAGTGAACTACTATTTCGGTATAACTTTTAATCAATAAGCTAATAATATACTGCGGACTGATGGATACATTTCACTGCAGTTGGAAGATAAGAATTTTTAGTTTACCTCGAAAACTTGCGAAAATAATATTCTTAATCGTTTGAAAATTCTTCCTCAAAGTTATAGAAATTATGCATTTCAAGCTTCGTACCTGCAGTTTCCCGATATCGACTAATTCTTTCTGCCATTAAAAAATTGTTGTAATTTTATTACTATGAAAATTATATGATTTTCGAGAACTTTTATAATCACGGTGTCGCATGTCAAACTTTTTCATCAGGACGGAGTTTCCGTGGCGGTTATTAATTTTTAAAATTCCAATTAAAATAAAAAAAAGCGACTAGAATGGCACTTTTTTCAAAAAGAAAAAGAAAAAGAAAAGAAAAAGAAGACAATACAAATGTTTTCTAGGAGACGCATAAAAATTGTTTATCCAGATAAATTAGTCTTTTTCAACAGATTACTTGGAAATTATTCTTGACTATAAAGAACGAAATGGTTTTTTTTTTAATTCTTGCTCTCAGCTTTTAGAATGGCCTCTCGAGTTTTCAATAACGGATGAAAAAAAGGCTCTCCTTGCCGTTTCTTGAAAAATCCACACTTTATGTTCGATCATTGATCTAACGTAGATGCATTATTAAATCGTGCCATCAACCGCATGTGAAACTATCTGTCAATGACAAATGTCAACATATACGTAAAACTGTGTACAAATAACTTATCATTCATTAAACTGCATACCTGTGAACAAGCATATTATACCTTATTTCGATTAACCTTATTAAATCTATTATTCCGTATATGTAAAAACATAGTCATAAAATTGCTTTTTAAAGATTCTAGTAATTCTAGTAACGGCTGAGCCGTTTATGAAATTTCTTTGCTATCTTTAACAATTTATACAATGACATTTATTTTAGAAAATAAATCTAATTCGTACAGTAAAAGTAAAAGAATATTTTTACAAATTTTAATACAATGCAATCTATTTAAGAAACGTAAAAACGCAACGTAAAAAAAATTATTTAAAACCAAAACCAAATGCTAATTAAATTTTAATACCTATAGAATGAATTAGTTATTTAGCTGATTTTCATATTCATAAATTATATTTTATACTAAAGGTACACGCAGCATTATGAATAATAATTTAAAACTATGGAAACCAATACATAGTACGGAAACAGTAAAAGTTCTGACGTATTTTTAATTAAAAATTGTTAATTGTTAAAAAAATACGTTGATAAATTTTAATTTCATAAAAACTGGATAATCAATATTTAAGATGTCAAAAACATTTTCCAATTATATGCAATCATATTATAAGGGTAAAATATATTTTTCAATACAGTATTCGATAAATTTTAAATAACGGGTTGATTAAAAACTTCTATTAAAGCATTACAATGAATGGTAGGATATTCCTAATTTTATTATTATATTAGAAAGTACGGCTATAGTCTCGCAACTTTGCCAAAGTGTTTTATTTTTATAAAAAATACAATGTATAAATATCGTAGGCAATGATATTCAAATATTGTGCATTTTTTAAATAAACTTTATAATAGAAATAGTAAAAGCGCTAGGAAATATTGCGATTCTATTTTGTTTTAAGCTTTACAATAATATTACATAAAATTTAATAGGAAACAATATATTTTACAAAAAATTGATATAAAAGTTTGTATATACATCAATATTGTCTGTAAGTGTTGTCTACGAGTAGGTAATAGGCTAATGTGTTTATATTTTATAATAATAACATTTGTAAATGTGAAATGAATTGAAGATTTAAGAAGGAATAATCGAAGCCGAAAATCCATGATTATGAAATACAATCCATTAAAAATGGTTCGAATAGAGAATAAAGTGAATGCATTTCAAAGTTCTTACGTAATGCACTTAGTTCAGTTTAATGGAGATTAAGTATTGGGCTGAATAAACGTAGAAATACATGTTTATTTAAAATATTTAAAAATTGATAATACATTCTACGAGGGAGCCAAGTTTATTTTTACGAGTTTTTAAAAAACTTCATGTTTCGGAATGTCAACGCAGAACTCGATTGAAATTTATAAAAATTTCTCGCTTCTAGCAGTATAAAGGATATTTAAATTAACGCTCATACTTTTTCATACTTTTCAAATACTCGAGTGTTAAAAAAAAAAAAGAAAAAAAAGTGACATGACTAAGAGAGCATATCTAATACCAATACAATCGCAGGATCTTTGCTGTTATGTGCCGTAGAATAGCATCGGAGAATTTCCATGTACAGCGTAGACTATCCAAGTGTTATTACTAAATATGGAAAATGAAATTGTAAAGGGAACTTTCTAAGGAATTAATGCAGTTACATTCGGACTCTCGCTGTATTTGCAACTACTTCCAATAAGTGTTTATCAGTACATCGCGAAAAGTGATAAGGTACGCTACGACTTCTCCTTTACGTCTTTCCCAGCATAAGTTTGTATCAAACCTGCAAACGCGATATACTGGGAAAATGAAAGCTAAGACCGACAATAATGTGTCTTATGGTCTTTGAGTTTGTGTGCGTGCGTGCGTGCGCGCGCGCCAGCAAATTGACTGAGTGTCGTCGTCGCGCTTACCTTCCGCGAAATGCCGGAAGTGTCAATTTCGATGTTAACGAATAGCTAAGCTTACACCAGCTTGAGGTTCGTCAATTTCATTATTCTCGAGGTCGTTGGCTTTTAAAGGGTTTCTTAAAAAGCAGGAACCCTTTTTTGAAAACGAACGTCAAACTGAATGCAACGTGATCAAGGATATGTATTTACAGTTAAGGAGAAATCGATGTTTAAATATAAAAGCCCAACCCCACAATAAAGCCACAATAATCTTTATAAATTCATCTTCTTAATTCAAAACAAAATAGTTATTAAAAAAACTTCTCTTGTAAACTTTTGTATTTTTTATTTATTTATCATGTACATAGTGCGCTAAAAATAAGGTAAGATGTAAAAAGCATTTTATACTGGAAGAATACAATTTTAAGTTAATAACATTTAATTCCTATAATTTCAAAAAGAAATTGTTTTTTAAATATACAATAATGTATGTCAATGTGTAAATAACGGGATACTAAAGAAGATTTAACTATTACGATTGAAATTCCAGTATTATAATTAATTAATTAATTAATTAATTAGAATAAATATTAAAAAAAAAAGAAAAGAAAAGAAAAGAAAAAAAAGGAAGATTTTTTTAAGCTCCTCACAAATGCATTTTATAAGTATTTAACAATCATCTAAGAATATTGGCCATAAAATAATAAATTGTGTTAAACAGAAAAGTATCTGTAACCATTGGAAATGAAAAAATGCTCGTAAGCAGTTTCAATGACATAAAGCTAACATCAATTCCCGAGAGTATTTCTTTATTTTCAGAAAAGAGATAAAAGCTTACGAATATTTTAGTTGAAATGCAAAGTTACGAAGCTACTTATTAATATGTAAACCAAAGTTTCCACGGCGGACTTTTACTTAAAGAAAAAAAAGGAGAGAAAAAAACAGTAAGTACTGTATGAAGGAAATGCTTTAATTAATTGAATACAGAAATTTTTTCTTCAAAGCTAACGAATAAACAAAATTGATTGATTAATTGATTAATTTACATAAGCAATACGGATATAAAATTTTAATTATATTTTCATTTAAAGTATTGATCAGAATTAATTAAACATGAGAAGAAATATTCTTTTGTTATTCTAAAACGAGTTGTATAGCAGTCCAAATCAAAATAAGGACTTAATAAATTCCAATGATGCTTGATTACATAAAATCATTAGCGTACTTTCATTGATTTAAATACTAAAAATTTTTATCAAAAATATGATAGGGAAATGTGCTTAATGAACGAGGAATGAAAGGATAAGGATAGCACGCATCCTTAATATCTCTTAAGAATTGACTAAACTATTTCCGCATTGAATAAATACTAAATTATTCTCCGTTAGTATTGCTTTCTCAATACTCTGTATGTGTTATTTTGCGAGCTCCTGTCAAGTGTCCGTCAGAAAAATTGACTGCGATTCTCGACAGGACGAAACAAAAATTGTGTAAATAATAGCCAGGATTTTGCTTAGTGAAAATGACGTTAAATATTCAAATAATGGCGAGCATATTAAAAAAGTGAGACAGTAATCGACTGTCCAAAAGCCATAAATGTTTCCACGTCTTTGCGTACAAACGATGATGTTACGGAGACATGAAAAGGAGTCATACATTACGTCTATAGTAAAATGTGATTTATGTGATTGATATAAGGGGAAAGGACATCAATGAATCCCGACGTGAATCAGAGATGGAAAAAAAGCTTTAATTTAATGGATAAGCATTCTGCGCAAGAAGTATGGATCAAATTGTTTTTAATAAGACCAATAATTACCAATGAACACTTTAATTCTGGATAACAAATATCAGCGTTATTATAGAGATTGTGCATTATTGGTTTAATGGACGTTAAATTAATGATAAGAACAAAATGAGTTTGAGATTGATGTTGAAAAGTAATGGAGCGGGCAATATAACGTGCCCTAAATAAAGCCAATTAGCCATGGTTAAAATAAAACGACGATCAACGTGGCTATTTTTAAGAAAACGAGAAGAAAGAAAGAAAGAAAGAAAGAAAGAAAGAAAGGGAAAAAACATAATTAGAATTGAATATTGCGGCATAAAGTATATTATTTTGCGGTTTAATGGATTCAATTAAAATAATAATATTTCATTCGCATAATCATTTAAGGATTTTTCAGAAAATAAGCTTAAAGGCATACCGAGACTCCTTGCTATGAAAAAGAGTTCACGGTACTGAAGAGGAAGCGGGTTACTGCTGCTGCTGTTACTGCTGCTGTTGCTGCTGCTGCTGTTGCTGCTGCTGCTATTACACGTAGGTTGAAGTGATTGAAATTGAAACACTGAAAGAGTAAAGATGAAGTGCAAGAGAAAGTATCGGGAGTAAAAAAGAAAAGCGAAATATTGACAAAGAGACGTGACGATCGATTTTGATCCAAGGGGATCATTGAACCGATGCTCGATGAATATCGGAATTTTACTTTTTAACTAGACCGCTCTTTTAAAGATCCAATCAATCGAAACTCACAAAGGATGTAAATTTACATTTAAAAATATTATAAAATAAAAACTATTTCGCCAAAAACCTAAACATTTGATTTTGTTAATCGAATCCAAACGAATAAATAGATGTAGCAGTTTAACTTATTTTATTACATTTCATTTCGAATTAAATGAACGAAAAGAAATTTATCAGTCATAATCGTTTTTTTGTTTCTTTTTATTTTATTTATTTATTATTTTTTTTTTTTTAAATAAAATTTCTTTATTAACGACAGTAATATATTATAATTTTCTTAATATTAAATGAAAACGGCTTTAGTGAATAATTAAGGTCTCTTATTTCAGTTGATGATCAAGTCCTAATCGTCCGTACTCTCTCTCTCTCTCTCTCTCTCTCTCTCTCTCTCTCTCTCTCTCTCTCTGGGTATCACTCGTTCACGCACTAACGTTTCATTTTCTTTTCGTTTCTTTCTTCGTCAATCTAGAGAAGAAAGCTTTCCGAGTCGCGTTCAAAATCGCAAATAGAAAATACAATAGCAGTTGATTTGATTTACGAATTCTCTGTTAGTTGAAATCCGTCCATCCAATTAATTATAAAAACAATCCGCTTAATATAGTCAAACGGTGCTTAATATAGTCAAAGCTTTCGTGCTTTGTCAAAATTCTCTTTCGACATTTCAATAGAAATCTGCAATTTTTCTGCTTCCGCCCTTGAATACGGGAAAAAACGGCGGCTTATAATTCATTCAAAGAGAAACGTTTCGTTATAATGATCATAATGCGCGGCAGTGCTACCGCCGTACAAAACGATTATTAATAAATATCCTGTGTATTATGAGTTAAGTCACTCCTCGGTTATACGGCTCGGACATAAAACAGCGCGGGGATCAAGCATGAAAAAATTTAATATCCCTAGTAGGATCGTCGATGCACGCAAGCCCGTGTTTTTGTTACCTTCTCGAAAAGGATGAGCGGACGGACGGATCGATTGGCTTACACAGTGTCGGCAAAGCTTAAAACTCACTGGGCTGTAAATACGAAATAAAGCTACCGTAGCTACCTGCGTCATCGCAGTCCTTTCTTCGCGCTGTAGCCGAGCTTGCGCCCCTCCGACGAAGGGGTGACGAAAATTTTTGTTAATCCCCGCCAAAGCTCATTTGAAGAATCTTGCGAAGCGATCGAAACGAGACGACATATGCGGAAACGTGTAAATTGCTGACGCACGATAAGCTTTCGTGTCGTTTTATTTATTTATTTATTTTTTTTGTTTTTTTCATCATTTTGATTAATGTAATCTCGCCTCCGTCATACATTTCAACCGCAATTCAATTATTTAAATCAAATTCTGCACCCTTCCAAATTTTTGGCCTATCCTCGGCAACGTAGTTGATAGATGATTATTAGTTTGTCAACTCGTTGCTTCGCAACACAGATTTTTCGATTGGACATTGACGAAAGCGGTAGGCACCTCATACCAAAAACATAATCCTGCTCCAAAATTCTGAATGATAAAATCCAATGAAATCATGACGATTCATATTTTATGTATTTTGTGTACGCGATTAAAGTAAAACTTTACCTACATTATTTGCCTTTTACCTAGATTTTATAGATAATGTTCCTTCCGTATTTATAACAAGTGTTAAATGTTAAAAGCTAAATCACATTTTATATTGCTTAGTATAATAAGTATTCAGTTATCTAACATTTATATTATTACATGCTATTAGATAATAAGTCTTGGGTTAATTGAACGATTGAAATTCCCTCTCGGATTCTCTTTTTTTATTTTTACAATGTCAATAACTATTTATTAGACAAAGACTCTATTCAGATAAATATTTAAAATATCTATTGTAAATCGATTTATCTTACAATAACTTGAATTTATAACGAAGCCATTAAATTATTATCTGTAAATAAGTATCAGTAACAACAGTCTAATTGCTTTTAGGAAACTAACTTGTATAAAATATTGTGTGTTAAGAGTTCTATTCTAAAGTGCAAAATATTTTCTAGTCTAACGTTGCTCGACTGAGCAACCTGAGTTAACCTCAAAATGATTTAGTAATTAATATAAGAAAATGAACGAATACGTGAAATGAGAAATTTTTAATTGTGATATTTCATACATTTCAATCGTACAAATAAATATTTCGTCGAATGTATTTTGCATATAGTCGAAAAAAAAAAAAAAAAAAAAATTAGTCATGACTCAATTCTACGATATTTTTAAGCAAGTCGTTCTGTTTGGAATAATTTTAAAAGTTGCCTTCATTTACGATGACATTTCTATTAAAGTCAGGTTGTCCGCATGAAAAAGGTGGTCGATCTCTGCTCGACGTCTGCCCCCTCCCCCGAGCCCTGTGGATATAAAACGGCCTCATAAACAAAATCCTTATCCTTTCTGATGACATTAGCGAATTATTAAAGTGTCAGATGGGCGTTAAAGAATCGCACTTCTGGGAAATGGCAGAACCAAAGGCGTATTCTTTGCTCCTTAAGTCACGCTATCGCGAATTCAGCCGGTCGTTAAAGACACGTGAAAAAACAATGTATTTAAATATCTCCCATAAACTCGGCTATTATTCGAACTTTTTGCTTTCTTTCTTGTGTAGCCTTAGACTTCCTCGTTTCATTCTTAATCAAAGAACGAGATGAGTATTACGTTTATGCGGATTACATATTGAGGAAGGACTCCTTGGATATTTTAAAATGAGTGTAATTGAAGAAGGTACTAGTAACAACAGCAACAACAACAGCCGCAGCAGCGGCGGCACTAAGTATAATAATAATAATAATAATAATAATAATAATAATAATAATAATAATAATAATAATGACAACAACAACGATAACAATAACAAAAAAAAATAAGTTGATGGTAAGGTTGAGCCCGATCGAGGGAAGAGCGTTAAAAAGTACTGTGTGAGAGGGGGTGGGATGGGGGGTTGGCGGGTGAGAAGCTCGTCAGCGATCAAAGATATAAAAATAAAATAAAAGTGAGTGTAGGAAAGGGAAGGAAGGAAGGTCAAGGTAGACTAATCGGTGCCGAGCCGTTAATGCGTTAAAATGCACATAACCTCGTTGGCGCAGGTCATTAGAGGTGGGGCCGCGGCGCCGAGAGGAAAACCGAAAGTAGTCAAGCCACTTAATGAGTGTGCCCGGGTTAGCGAGTCGGGCGCGCGTACGCGAACATAAATAATCCCGGTGGAATGATAAGGCCGGTCGTTCCAGTTCCTTGTGCTGCTGCTGCTACTGCTGCTTCCTCCTCCGCTCGACAGTTCGGATCTTCGCCGCTAACCCTCGAATCGGCGCGCCGTTCAATTGCAAAAGCTTCGGCTTAGCTATCGAGCGATCCGATAAAATTCACAAAATAAAATCCACGGACAAACGGTCAAAGTCCTAATCCCTTTTCTTCTTCACCTTACTTTACCCACAATATCATCCTTGGTTCAGTAGCCCCAGAGTCCTCCCCCCCCCTCCGCCCGTCAAAGAATGAAGTCACAAAAGCTCCCGCGCGACTCCCGCCGTAGCCTCATCATTTATAATTCCGAATAATTTTTCCCAATAAAGGGCCTCTTGTCGGCCTCAATTAACAGCTCACCCAGATTACTCTCCCTGGCAACGACAATCTTTAATCGCGCATAATACTCTGTGTAAGAAGAATGTACTATGTTTAAGGTAGCGAATACGTGGGCAAACAAGTGCATCCAGCCAATGCGCATCGATCGTATCGGACTCGACGGAAGCTTCCATTATCTATCCTACGCATACAATGTTGCATTATCATATACAAAGTCAGATTAGAGAAAGTTTAGCATCTCCTTGGAGGCAGCTCGACTTTGCCGAATAAAAGTCTAGATCGTCCAGGACGATCCTGCGATCCGGTGATTAGTATTCGGTGAGATATAGCTGGCAAAGTGCGAAAGGCAACCGCGGCGGCCACGATAATCGTGTGTAGCGGAAGAGTCGGTTGTAAGAGGGGGGGGGAAGAAGAGAATGGCTGGTCGGTGCATAACGTATAGATCGCGGAAGTGTGTGTGGGTCAAGTGAGACCGCAAGTTTCGAGCTAGATCTTATCGCTCAGCGGCCATTAATCGTCGTAGGGAAACGCGAGTTCAGTCGTTGTGCCGATGCTCCTTCGATAATTTAATTCGAGGGTGGACGGATCCGATTTGGGCTGGAATAGGGAAAGGGGAGGAGGAACGCAGAGGATCGACTTTTCCTTTATCCCTTAAACTTATCCCGTAAACTTACGGGCGCGATGATCGGCCGAGTTTTTAATGAATTTTTCGAGACTATTAACCGAATGAGCCGACGCACGCCGAACAAGATCGAGGATCGACGGAATTTTTGCAATTCTGATGGATGATCGAACCACCCCGAGATTAATTGCTCGGCATTTTTCTCATCCCGATAAGATAAAGCTGATTAATACACACGAAGCTGGCAGATAGCCTGCGCTTGATTTAGATATAGTCATTTGTACCTTCAGTGGAATTATTGCCTTTGTAGTGGCAGCGGTGAGCGGCGATCCTTAACGAATCGCTCGCGATATGAATGCTGGAAGAAGTTCGCTTGGGGGAAAAACGAATTCCTACGATGCAATGGTATATATCCTCTTATCATGGCAGGCGGAATTACTCTTATTTATCCGGTCAAAGGGATTCGTTTTGAGAGAGAAAAATGAATAAAAGATCGACAGAAACAGAGAGAGAGAGAGCGAGAGAGAGAGAGAGAGAGAGAGATCCGATTGTGTTAAAGATACTTACAACGACAGTCTCACTTACGTCCGACAGTTACATGCATCATTCGCTTAATGTGCATAGGAGTTTGTCTTAGAAAAATTAAGTTCACTTTATAATTAAAGTACATTAAAGTATTTATTCCGAACGAACCGTTTAGAATGCGAATACATTACGAATACATTGCGAATACTTTTTCATTTTCTCTTTGTTTCTTTTTAACGGCAAGTAGACAAATTCGTGTCCCTCCCCAGGAATATTTTTATCGCTTTAGGGAAAAAATTTCTATTTTTGATTTCATTAATGAATCTGTTTTCTCAACACTCACTACAAAATAAAATTGACTCCTTCAAATTTTGCAGTGCAATAAAGATTCGTCTGAATTATGTTATTTAATGTTTATTTTATTGCAAAGGATAATCATTTTTTAATTAAATTAATAACATTTTTGACAACAATCGAAGCTTAAGGCGTTTTTAATGCATTTTAGAAGAAAAAAATCAATAGATAAAGTAGCACATTATCCAAGCATCCCAAAAACTATTACCAGTAACATAAAAAGAAATTACTTTCAATGTAATAAAGATATACGCTCCGTTTCATTGAAATGAAAGAATTTTTTTATAGAAATATATGTAAATTCGAATTTCGCAACTCAATTTTCCACTTTTCAACGTAAAATAAATATCAAAGTTATACGAATGTTCGATATAAGAAATGAAGGCAAATATTTATTTGCGTGTCCTTTTAGATTTGAATCCAATTCTTTTATACAGTTTGCAAATAAAAATAAAAAATAAAAAATAAAAAAATAAAAAAAAACATCTAAGGAGAATCTGTAATTATTAATGCGCCTTTTAAGCGTAAAATTAACGATTTGACTGTGGTAGAAGCCACATACCGCATTGATTTATTTATTATTCCCTCGTGATTTTATATACAGAAACGAAACTTCCCTACGATATTGAATATTCCACTATTATTTCTTACAATAATGATGTGGCTTAAGCTAAATATTACACGAGAATATGGGAACTCGTAAATTTATTTTTTGCATTCAAAAGGATTAAGTATTAATGTTGCGAAAATGTAGAAAGTTCATTATTGAAATATTAAATCTCTATGTGGTGTGTTAAAAGATGACATTATATTAGATCTGTAGAAACTATGTTAAAGTATCAGAAGAATATGAATGAAAGTTGGAGCTTTCACAGTAAATATTTTATGATTATCATTCTTGAGTACTAGTTGGGAATGAAGTATGATTTGCAGGTAAATTGTTGGAAATACATTCTCAGAATTCATGAATATATTAGAAGAAATGTCTGTAAGATACTATTGTAACATTGAATTGACAAACTCCCCCGAGAGTTCTAATATTCCATTTTAATTGAATGTCTTAAATAAAAATGAATCTGGAAGATTCGGGTAACTAAAAAAAAAAATGTGTAACCTTCCAGGTAATGACGATAATAATAGCATTAGAAGTATATAAATGCATATATTTCTGATAGCCCTACTGTATTTGCTAATATCAATGATTTCACGATAATATTGCATAATTACTCAACCAGAATCCAATCCTTTTACTTTTGTGGGTCTAGAAAAATTTTCAAGACATAGTGCAATTAACTGTAATTTTGTACTTTGCCTATAAATTGATTTTCTAGCAATCGATTCGTAGAAAATTTCGATTAAAAATTTATACAAATGAATAAGCGGTTGTAAAATGAAATGGAGCTCTTAATTTCACTTAAACATTATTTTCAAATTTGCACAGCACATAAAGATATTAAATATTATAATGATGAAATGGAATATTTCTGTCTGAATGGTATGTGTTTATTTTTTTCTCTCCCAAATACTTTTTCGTAAACTTCTAAAGAGAAAGTTTTTTTAAAGACAGCAATTTTGGAACAGAAATTTGAAGAAACGATGATAGTTTCCGTGCTGCTCACAATTATATTTATAGAGTCTTACAGATAATATTATAGGTACTTTGAGTCTAAACGAGAAAAACTCCAAATCTTTATCGTTACCTCTATCTAATACGTCCTTTTTTTATTTCTTGCTTTAAATATACCACTGTCTAGTTTTTAATACACAACAATATATTATTATTATTATTATTATTATTATTATTATTAAATGGATAGGAATATAAATTAAAAATAGACGTTTAACGCCTAATCTGAAATGCATTTACTTTATGATAGTATTGTGTCATAAAAAGAAGAAGACACATGTATAAACATGACTTAGATTATTTTCATGATAATTAACGTGACCGATGGTTTTGCTTCCGGTTATAGCGATTTGACGAATGTAAAGGAAATGCTTGAAAGGTCAGTGAAGCATATTTCACTAAAATGTCGGTAAACTCGAAAGATCACTTTCAACTTTCCCAGTTGCACTACTCTACCCTTGCAAATTACACCTGCGAGTTTATCCTTGTCTTGCCGTACATCCGATGGTGGAATTGCGAACCTCGGCTTCAAAGCCATTGAGAGAGAGAGAGAGAGAGAGAGAGAGAGAGAGAGAGAGAGAGAGAGAGAGAGATCTATAGCGCTGTGAGTTCCAGCAGTGTATGCGATTGCTTCGTAAAGCGTGTGTAAGTAAGTAGTCAGGGTTACGGCCCTCGCATAAAAATAGTTCTCTTCTTCTTTCATCCCTGCCCCTGTCCGGCTCCCGTTGCTTAGCATTCGTACTCGGGTTTTTCGAGAGTTTTATTGCAACCGACGGAACGTAGCAAAGTAAAAAGACACTGTCAACTGAGATCTACTCGGACGTACTCCGCTGTAATCTCTTTATCTGACGCGCTAACCCCCGAGGACGATGTTCGCGAATTAAATGAAAGCGCGAGACTCAGGTTTGTCCGATCCTAAGAGTCAGCTGTCTAAATACGATCTCGCTTTTCCGATATTATGGCTGCCGACTAAAGCCAAAATGGAATATAATAATGATCAGATCAACGGCGAACCCCGTCCATTAATTAATCTAACCGCTTATTCGTGTATGTAATATATATATATTATAAGTAGTCAGTTGCGGAAGTCCGTAATGGCGTTTGAAAAATATATTTTCGTCCATTTGGTTATTTTAGGCACGACGTCAGCCATTTGCTTTTATAATTGTCGGGATTCGGCTGAATTATAGTCCATTAGCAACTCAAAAATTTCTCATCGTTTTTCTCGTGACGTAAAGTCTATTGATTGTAGCAAACGTTTTTATTGCTTTTCTGGGTACAAACGAGGCACTTTCTAAGTGCAATCACCGTACAAAATCAGCTGAATTTCTAACAAGCACAACGATTCGCTTTATGTCCCTTCCTATTATTATTGTTATTATTATAACGATGTTGTGAAATGTACATGTACAAACAATAAATGGCCTGCGTTTTATTATGCGGCATTACAGCTCGAGATCATTTAACTGCACTACAATTAGACACGTAAATTAAACAACAATTCGTCAGTGTAATGTGTAGAAAATTGTAGAGGCATACCCTAAGATTCGTTATTTATCATTCTTTTCTAGACGTCTTTAAACTATCCAAATTAACCAAAAGAAAAAGAAAGAGAAAAAAAAGTGTATGAATAGCAAACATGTCGATATATATATATATATTCTAAGCAATTCTTGACCCAGAAGTTTTTACAAATGCTTAAGAGAAAGTTAGCTTTACCATGCCACTTAACCTTTTAACCGTACGATTTTTTCACGACACTTACCTCGATTTCAAAGGCCTATCGACAATTTCGTTTTAAAATATAATCGTTAGCTAAACAAGATTTATAATTTTAATATCCGACTATCTGACGCGTTATGCAATTTATTTTTATGATATCGACGTACAGTTATAATGTTTTGACGAGGCGCGTTCTTACGACATTGAAGATTGAATTTTGAAGTATATGCACTTGGAAAACGAGCATACTTCATTTTCTGAAAATTAGTAAGATTTAATGATTATTAGATTCGCCGTAAAAATAATGAATCTCCTTTAATATTCTCCCATAATTATCTGATATAAAATTTTATTCAAAAATTAACGCCAATTCTTCTTGAGTATTACTATACACTAAGGAGAAAATTTACTAATAAATATTTAATCGACGATTTTTTACTTTCAATAGATTTTCTTTTATTATAACATTTTTAATTCAGTTTTCTATTTTATGATGGAAATTTTTTAAGATAAAGTATACGAGCATTAACTCGTTACGAAAAAAAAAGAAGAGTATGAACTATTATGAAATAAAAAATTTATAACAATGATTGTACTATTTATCAGAAAATTCCAAATATTTTATTTTAAATTATTTACATATTATATAATATTTTTTCGGAATTTACTAGGAACATCGCTACATGTATCTAAACGTAATATCTATCTACAGTTTAAGACCGATTAATGAATTAATAAATTTAAAGAAAATTTAAATTCATTGTTATTTTAAATAATTCCGTATAATATTTTAATCTTGCTCTATACGAACGATGTAACGAATAGTTGTTTATGTCGAAAGCTAATATCTTAAAAATTTTTTAATAATTTTCTTCGTTTGTTTTAACATAATCAACATTTTAAATTTAAAATTTGTAAATTTATTTAAAACTTTATGAAAATACAGATTAATTTTTTAATGAACTTCGTTCGTAATGTTATTAAACGTATTGCATTAATTATTTTAAAATGTTTACAAAAATATAGACAGATTAGAATCAAACTTAATTTTACCTTTAAAATAAACATAAAATACTTAAATTTGAAAAATATATTAAATGAATAAGTCGAAACGATCGGGAGTTACAGATCAGAAAAGATTTTTTAATTCTAATTTTATTCGAGGTAATAATTTTATTCGTTATTATACATGATTTTTGTTGTCCTGAATTTCTGTTTATTCGTATTTATACATTTTATTTTAAAAACCTAAGATGACAATTTATATTACAAATTATTTTTTTAAAAATAAAAAATATATAAATCTACTTATTATTTAACTCTTGTCGCACGCAAACAATTGTTTTTGTTACTATTTATCCTTTGTAAATAATTAAAAAAAAACAAAAAACAAAAAACAAAAAAAAAACGATTTCTTAGATTCAAGCATAAGCAAGGGCTTCTTTTGTGATAACATCTAAACGGTTATTCTTAGCAAATAAGAATATACGACTAGGACGAGCCTAAGTATCGTACTTAAATTAATTTTAGCCTGCGCTTCGATAAGCTAAGCTTTAACGATTAGCTGATCCGAGGTGCAAGGACGGAAGCGCCCAACCCTCGTTTTCTCACGCTTACACGGAAACGGGGAATCGCGATTGTTGAGTTTCACGAGCGGAAAAGTGGGTAGGTAATCTTTTCGATAACAAGAACGCAAATGATAATGCAAGGAAAGTGAAAGAAAGGAAAAGGAAGTATCGCGCGATAAGCCGCTTGTTCCGCTTCGAGGTCATTTGTACCATGACAAATTCTTGGGGTTAATAGTAATTTCGAATCAGGACCTCCAACAAGTGCCCAAGTTTTTACTGGAAATTTCAAGCTTTACGATCCAGTTGCCATCGACTTTCTTATCCTCAAGAGCATGTTAATGCTATCTCGGTACTAAACTAAAAAAAGAATGTGTCTGCAAGTACTGCACAGCAGTTTCAAGTATATTTAGAATTAAGGCATAGCATCTTAATTCTAAATAAACTTTTTATACTATTTCTATGCTATTGAACGAATTAAATTGTAGTAACAATGTTAGGAAAACGCTTAAACAATATAGTTGATCATTATTTAAACCTTATTAATGTTAATGAGATAATGTAAATTAATTATTCATAATTAGAATCTTGAAATAATTAACTGAATGGTATAATTATTTAATTTCTATTGAATTGAAAATAGTCGTTGAAAGAAAGGACGAGTTACACAGAAATTAAAGGAATAAGGAAAAAGTAGGAATCTCCTCTGCGTCCGAATCTTTTATCATTTTCAATACTTTTCCGTCCATAATAATATTGGATGATTGGGAAACGTTTTAGCCACGTACTCATAAACTTTCTTTAACCGTTAACATCTGCTGCCAAGTAGATATTAATATTATATTACATTATTTACCCGCTGGTTTTTTTTTTTTTTTTTTTTTTTTTTTTGACAACATAAATAGTCCTCGACAAGTTAAACGGTGCCACTGATGAGTTTATTTTATCTCGAAATACGCAATAAATTCCTTACTTTATCGATTAACTTGTTTAATACATGTCAAATTCACGAAAAATTTCGGTATTCTTCGCCGTGCGTTTACTCCTTCCTTTTCCAGTATTTTTTCTTCTTTCTTTTCCTTTATTTATTTTCATTTGCTCAAAAAATTGTAATACGTGAAACGGTGCACGAGGGGAACTATAAGAGCAGAGAAAAATTTTATCTATAGGATCATAATATTTGGTCAGAAAGCAATTAATCGTGAATTTAAATACGAAATTCAGTATAGCAGAGATCGGACTTACTTGTGAATCATTAAAGCATATTCACAAGATGTCGCTTCCACTCGATAAAGACATACTTTCTTAACTATTCGATTCCAAGAAACTGAAATTGTTGTCTGGATTCAGCTGTGAAATCGCAATAGAGTAGATATAATGAGATAAGCCATTTGCAGAGAAATTCAATTTAGCTACGTCGACTAGTTGACGGGTCGGGAAAAGAATGTCAGTTACAAGGTATATCGGAAATTTATAAATATGTACTTAATTCATTCGATTCGCTCGATCGAAAGTATTTACATTAATATTAATTGTAATACTTAAGAATACGGGCGGTAATCATTAAACTAAAATCAGTTCAATAAATACAAAAGCACATATTAATGACTACATATGTACATTGCATGACTTAATATTTAACGGTTTCAAAGGTGAATTGCGGTGCGTTGACAATCACCTTGTTATTTTCAAAGTACGATATCTTGCTTGATAATGAGCCAAGGCTCTCATTGAACGTTAGAGGTGAAGAAAGCCTTGCTGATCGAAGTTACGAATCTAGGGCGAAACCAGGCCAGAAACGCGCGTTTAATTTGAATGGTAAGAGTTGCCGAAGTAATGCTCCTTATCTGCATGTCGTCAATAATGAAGAAGAAAAGCGGAAAGGGTGATGGGTGGTACGCTATTCTACGTTGGAGTTCGGCTGCGAGTGGAAAATCAGTAAAATGAGAAAGCCGCGGGTACTTTTCACTGACGATTCCGAGCGAGATCTCAGCTCGGGGAATTCGAATATTTTATTAGCCATTAGTCCCGCTGTTAAAGGAATCATTGAAAAGCTTGTTGCATGGGGGTGGGGTGGGGAGGGGGGGCTCGTCAACGGCCTCATCAACGGCCTCATCAGCATTAAAGAGGGAGGGCAGTCATAATGAGTCGCGGGAGCGAGACTTGGTTATCCTTGCAAGATTTCCCTCTGCCTTTCTAATCCCAGCTCTTCCGAGGCTTGACCCACATATCTAGATCGCCCGGCAGTGCTTACTTCCGTCAAAAATCCGTCTACGTGCTCGCGTACCGCCGAGCCTAGATTACGTTATCTAGCGGCGGGAGTAGTCGTAATATTTGGAATATCGGCCGGCGGAGTTTCGAATTGCGCGGCTTCGCTCTCGGACACCGAGTCTTATTATTTCCTCGCCGGATCGAAAGCGGATCTCGTGCCCGCGTTAACGTAAATAAAGCCTCGAATTATCAAAGTTCCCGGTAGAGAAATTCAACGAGTGTGAAAAAAAAAAAAAAAAACTTTGAATGACTAGATTAAATTACCTATAAAATTAAATTCCGAATTTCGGCCATTGCAAGTTTTCTAATTTCAGCTTCACTAGAACACGGAAATTGCTATCTTAACTTTCATTTATTTCACAAGCTTACTCCGATGAACATCTTTTCATTTAACTTTGAACTTTGCCGTTGTGTGAACAGGATCATTTTAATCGACCGAAACAGACCGAATTATAGACGGAACGGCCGCCAAGTCGTTAAACCACAAATTAAAAATATAAACGGCTGAGCTTCTTTATATATTTGCTTATTTGCATACATATTTGCAATTATATTCAATTTCAAGCTGGTTAATTACCATTTGTACGATTTGTACCTTCCAATCACTGGAATTTAAAATAAAAAAATAACTTTATCCATTTTTTATTGTTGCATTTTTTTAATAACGAATTTATTGTAATTATTACTCCATAAATTAATATTTTCAAACAATAAATGGGAAATGCAAACGTATATAATCATAACGTTCGTAGAAAATGAATACAAGAGAGATTTTTACCATAGAAACGGATATATTCATATTATTCAGAATTAGAGCTTACAGTAATGAAAGTTTAAAATGTAATTCTGAAGCATTAATGATAATTCTCGTTTTAAGAGTCTCCGTTGTCAGTAAAAAATTTATTTACCGAAACAACGTCTGCGTCTATGGATTATTAAAACTTAATTCTAATCGTATAATAGCGTTAGGGAGCTGCGAAATGAAAAATGAAACCTAATTTTCGTAAACCAGCCAGTATTAAAGTAAATAAATATTTTCAGCTCGAGGTAGAAAACGATGAAAGAACAGTCGCTTACGTTATTCCTCTAAATTCAGAGAAGTACAAGTATAATTTGTATTTCATCAGTAGCAGAAATTATGCAATAAAATTAACGAGAAAATATTATGTCTGCTATTTAATTTATCCAAATAAATATGCCAAAAAATACTTTCATAAAGGAAGAAAAAGGACAAACTCTTCAAAGTGCGTAGTGAGGAAAGCAAGAGTTGGAAAATTAACCACAAAAACTGGCAGTTCTCTATTTTAATGAGCTTTAAAAGACTCGATTTACCTTTTGTTGGAGATAAAAAATTAGTCTAAATTGAAAATTGGCTTTGGAGAATTATGAGAGGTAAAAGTAGTAAAAGTTCATAATCCCAGTAGAGGTATGAACGTTATGCGGTACTCATTTTTATGTGGGTTCAATAATTTTAAATTTCGCGCTTCGCTCGAGATAATAATGAATTTAAAATTGGATCTACAATACTTGAATGGCTATAATATTCTTGTCTCAGTTAATTTCAAATTGAAATCCAGATAAATTATATTAAAATCTTATATATATATACATGTTTTTACTTCAATTTCACATCGAATTGAATTTAGTAGCTTGAAAAATATCAAAATATTTCGGATATTAGAAAGTCCACCATTTTAATATTAATTCATGCTATTGATCACATGAAACCTTTAAGGTGAAAAATCGTAGTTTAAGCTTATTATAATCATCTCTCTCTCTCTCTCTCTCACACACACACACACACACTCTTCTTTTCAGCATCGTGAATATAAAATTTTAAATTACGGTACTGATAAAGTATCCGAGTTTATTAACTAAAGTCTTAAAATTCTCGTTAATTTGATCCTTGACCTAGATCACGGACTTATTATAATATAGTCTTCGTGTATTAATAAACTTCGTTTATCTTATGATTTCCAACATTATTAAAGCAAAGATGTCTGATCTTATTGAATAGCTTCGAAAATAAAGCTAAAACTAAAATTGAATATTTTTATAAAAGAAAAGAAAAAAAAATGCAGCAAAAATGATAGTACATGATATCTGGACGACTTTATGTGTTACAATTACAGCACATCCGATCCATACAAAGTAATCCTTACCTATGCAAAGTATATCGAAATGGCTCGTTGACCTTATTGAAATCCGAAATTATAATTTTAATATGAAGCCCTTTTGTAATACGAAACCCGTCGTCTAGCGGTATGAAGCCATGGTATGACCAAGGAATATATAGCAATTGACCCCAGTGATTTTAGAGAGCCGGAACCGTATTCGCAAGGCCAAACACATAACGGTGAAACTTGAGTATCGTCGACAATGAATACATATCTATATCTATCTCTACTTTTTGCTTCTCTCTCTCTCTCTCTCTCTCTCTCTCTCCTCTCCACGCCAGAAAAAACTACGAGGGGACGTAAGTTGCATGTAATCCTATAAAGGGTACTACTACTTAAATGCAATCATAAACTTCTTTTTGACGAGGATAAACTTGAATAATTTTGGCTTTGTAAGTCGACTACCGAGCGCATTCGCATAAAATTAAAAGCGAAAGCTAACAATTCAATTTACTAGATGCAGCTTGATATGTTTAAAACGTTGATACGTGTATAACGTTGAAACAACCAAGAATTCAGGTGAATCCAAAGATGTACATCCGTATACAATTGTTGCTTAGGGTATACCATCTTTTTACAAAGCATATTTCATTATCATAATCAGCAATTATATCATTTGCAATTAAATTTATAGTAGTTGATATGCGTGCGTTTTTCATTTGTTTCGCAAGAAGAAAAAAGAATTCTTAATAATTTCATGAGCATGAAATTTATTATTGAATTAAATATACTTATCCCTTATATTAATACATAAACTATATTTGATAATAATATTGCTAATGAATCTTACTGCTTTTAGGTAGCGCTGCCACTTGGTAACAAATATTTTGTCTTAATAAGCTACGTATATAATAATTAAACTTTTAATAATTAGATCGTTGTAACAATAATATATTAAAAAATAAAATAAACAAAAGTAACAAATGGGATAGTCGCTCACAAAATAATATAAATATAGTATAATATAAATATATTAATGAAAAAAAAAAAAAAAATGTATATGATAAATTATTGATTTATTGCGTAACAAATATATATATATATATATATATAGAGAGAGAGAGAGAGAGAGAGAGAGAGATCAAGAAGGAATTAACTTTTTTTAGAGAATAATAAAATTTGTATAATTGTATAAAATTAAAATATATAACATTGAATGTTTAAAAATTCCTAATCCAACATACATTGTATCACGTTCTTATTAAAACATGTAAATAAATTAAATACAAAAAAATATTTTGCTTTGTATTTTATTAGTTTTAAAATCTATAGTATATGTAAATGATTAAATTTCTTTAAAATACGAAGATTCAAATTCATTTATTATTCTAAAATTAAGAATATTCAGTTACACTTGTACAAAATGTAAAAAAATCATCCTTATTCCTTAATAAATAATATAATGCCATACTCAAAACTGACAACTCTTATATAAAAATTTTGTAATCTTAGAAATAGATGTTTTGAATTCATAAACTTCTATAAGAAATCAAATACAAAGAAATCCAAAGAAGATATGATTAAAATATATTTATAAATGAATATATAGTTTCTATTTGCAGTCTAATTATGGTAATAATGTATGAGATATAACAAAATGTGTATGAATCTTATATATGCAAAAGGTTTCATTACTTTCAACGGCGTATTTTAAATTTTACCTTCTGTAGGTATTACAAACTCAGTAATTTAATTATAAATATTAAAATATGCTTGAATAAGAAACTCATTAGGATTATATAACTTACTCGCAAATAGAACTCCATTGAAACAAATATAGCTTTCGATGCACATTTATTATTCATCGTCTTATTTTCTAAAAAAAACTACAATGTAAATACATAAGAAGAATTTGAATTAATATCGAACGTAAGTAAAATCCCTTTCACAAATACAAAATATATTTCTTAAAAGTCCGTCTGAAATGATAAATTATATTTTCCTTTATTAAATGTTCGATTTGTGCTGAATGTGAATCTAAAAAGACAACTGCATAACTGAGGTTTAAATTAAAAGATAAATAAAATTAATATTTATATGAAATTTCAAAAAAAAAAAAAAAAAAAAAAAAAGCTACCAATTATGACGATAAACATCGTTTACGTTGGATAGAATATTTCAAAAAATTAATTAGGACAGCTTTTTACGCGCTAAATAATTTGTCAATAATACTATTCGTATTAGTAAATCATTCTGGCAGTGATAATTATTAATAAAATGATTATTAAATAGAAGGAAAATTGTAGCAAAGATCAAGTAGGAAACATTCCTTTTCGCGTGAATCTGAACATAAAGAGTCATTAAAAGAGCTTAGTGAGTGTGCAACGAAGCATCTGGTTGGTCATTAACGAAAGAAAAAAAAAAAAAAGAAAAAAAAAAGGAAATGATAAAAGGTTGAAAATCCTCTTGACACTTTGCCTGCTCATCTTTTCCAAACACTCAATATGAAATAAAATTCAAAAGTTTTATATGCACTGGGAGCAATCATGCGTGTTAACACATTTTTGACCAGCTAATTTAACAATTTTCTCTTTTTTACTCAAGCTTTCACGGTCCGCAATAAAATTTTCAGGCCATGACATGTAACACGTGTATGCATATAATCAACAGCTCGTTCAACTTATTCATCCATTTTCTTCGATTCACGATTGTTCTGGCTTAAATAATTTATTCGAGTTTCGCGGGGCACGTTTAATACGGTAAACACCCGTCGATAAATGATATTGTACTCGGTAAAGACTAAAAATCTTGTTTAATCAGCACTGGACGACCCTCACATTCTGTCTCAATAATGTATTACAAATAAATTAGTGCTCCAGTAAAGCGTTATTAAGACTATTTCCATTTTTCAGCAACTAAATAATAATTTTAATAAATATCTATTATTAACAATATAAATAAGTAAGCATAAATACGATATTTATCAATAATATAAAAAACAAATTCATATTTATTGCAGCTAATGTAATGATCTTCATAACAATAATAAACGAGACTAAATTTTTTTACATCTACGTAAATTGTATATTAAGCTTTTTATAATAAACTGCTGTAAGAATATTTTAGATCTAAAATTAATAAACCTTAAAGATATCTTCATAAATTATACCTTCGCCATTACTATAGTAAATTTATAAGAATTTAATGAATTTATAAGAGTAAATAATTAACGCGATATACAAAACTACATTGAATATATTACGATTAATATTACTTTTAATGAAAATATGTAAACCATATTAATCGCATTAAGAGTTACTTTAAAAATTTAATAATTAGTAGTTGAAACATGATCCCTGAGAATAAATATTACCTACCATTTTTTAGAATTGAATTGTCACTAAGATACTAGTACTAATAATACATACGGCGACTGCACTCGATCCTCCGCTTTTCAACGTTTTTAAAGTGAATTAACAAAGCGAATTAAAAAAAATGAATATTAAATTAATAAGTCCATTCTTCCTATTTGTTTTTCTATGTATTCATGCAGTCATGGCAGACGCAAATCATATACGAATACATTTACGAATCGATATCAAAACAAATAAGTCTATTTAGGATTATCATTCAAATAATGAAGTCGAAACAGTATGATAAATAACATAAATTTGCGAATAAGAAAACAAAGTGAATGTCCGTTAGATTACAGTAGAGAATTATTAATACAATATTTCACAAAACGATATGCGGTATTAAGAAATTCACATACGGGACGAAAAACGAGCGAAAACGATGAAGAAGAGCTTTCCGAAAACAGAAAAAGGGGAATAAAAAACAAGGATAACACGGGGGAAGGTATAAGGAATTCCTCTTCACATAGGGGAAAAAACAAAAAAAAAAAAAAAAAAACAGAAAGAGAATGAGAGCACAGGCAATCACAAGCTGAGACGAAAATGTCCTAAACAATAGTTAAAGAGAGGTTGCAAGGGTTTCAATCTCTACCGCTTCCCAAAGGATTTATTGGTTTATGTACGTGTGGCTACATCCTATGTTTACCAATGCCGACACGTCCACTTGACCCCGATTTTACAATTCAATATGAAATTGTAGAAAAAGCGGATCTGATGACCAAGTTGTACATGAAGAACTATTGAATTAGAATCGCTCGAATAAATTCATCCGACGCCTCTTCGCTTCTTTGTGGTGAATCAACAATCAACTTCCTCTTAAAAATTAGAGCTTCTTTATTCTAAATTATCTGCTGCGCCCTAACGAATCATTTCCAATCATTTTTAATTCTGGTCATTGCATACTACAAAATATGAAATTTATTTAATCGGGTTCTTTGTGATTAAAACTAATTACATACTCTTTGCTATCTAAATCTTTACTTTCACATTCAAATAAAATTATTTTCTCCCTATTCATGCAATCATTCTCAATTCATATATAAATAAAAATGAAAACAACGTTTGGATAAAATTTAAGAACTTAAATGTATTATTCTAATATTGGTCGTGCATATCTAACGGCAATTATTTATCTAAATCGAATCCGTAAACATATTCTCTAATCGCATTTTATCTGAAAAATTTATTCTCCATGCTTATAGAAGTAGGGACTTATTCTCACTATTGACGAAGTCATTTAAACGTGTATGAAGCAAAGCCCTTTTTAAAAAGTAAGTTTCAAGATTTTTCATAAAAAAATTAATTAATACTCCTAGTGAATACAAAATCTTCAATGTATTTATTGCAATGGTTTTGAGTGAACTTGATCGCTTATCTATTAGAACAATATTTTAATTATTTATATAATATTAAAACATTATCTGAAGAAAATATAACTACAGATGCAAATATGGATTGATGATAATTATGAATTTGAATGAGTAATGGGCAAATAAAATAAATATACGCATTAAATAACCTTTATGTTGCGCTACAAAATTTCTGAAACAGAATAAAAAAATTTTCTTTATACGAACACATTCAATAGAATGGAAATTCTAATCTATAAGAACGAGCAGTAACCCAACGGTCCAATGAAAAATTCATAGATATGATAAAATAAGAATGTATTGTCATAAGCAGAGTGTCCAAACATTCAAATGGATATAATGCATTATCTTTGCATTGAATACAATGAGCTGAAAATCGTTGAGCTTGTATCTATTGATACGAAAGCTCGAATTCAGAATCTCTGAATTAGTAACGCTAATAAATTACATTCAAAATAAAGAAGCAAATTAATTAAATAAAACATAAAAGAATGAATGATATTGAAAATATACAATTACTTTTTTCAACTAGTATTTTATTTTAACATTTTTTCTTTTTTATATACTTTTTACAAGCGTTAAATATAATTATCTAGTAATCAGTTGTAATATTTTAGTACACATAAATTTTTTGAAACATTCGAAATATTAATAATTATTTTATTCTATTTTCTTTAAGTAGTTGATATATAGTGAAAATATTTTTTTTTCAGTCTCTAAATAACTGCAAAAAATTATATGTAAAAATGGTCCTAATTTTTAACCTTTTTTTTTTTTTATACATAATTCGTAGCATTTTAATAAACGGAACAACTAGACTACTACTCAAATCAAACAAAAGAAGTTTACTGCAATTCCTAGAAATAAGAGAGAACAAATAATTTTACATCGTAATACCGTTTATATTCAAAATACGTAAATCATTAATTATTGTATGGAATTTACATACCACAAGGCAATAATGAAATAAATATCTGTAAATACAATTTATACTCTCTATTATGTACAAACATCGATATTTACAAATATAAATCTTATAATGTAAAATACGTAAACTTATGTAAAATGATATATTGTAATAAAATTACCATTATATTAAATGGTTACATTTATTTTAATGATACAATAATTGATTTCCTTTAAAATATTTTAAGGAGATATAAGAAATATTTTTATATTTTAAATATTCGCCCTTGCAGCAAATAAAATTAACGCAGCCTACTAATTAATCTAATATTATTTATAAAGTAAATTAATTAATCCATGATGTTGTTGTATTATCGTAAATAATTTTTATTCTCAATTTATAAGTAAATATACTTTTTGTTACTTAACAATAAATTAATGTATATTGAATGAGTAAGTAACAGCATCTTTTCTAGTAGGACAGAAACAAAATTTGTCATATTGGTAAAACAGACACCAATTTTGCCGGCTTAAATAAAAACTTTTTATTATCCGAATAGTCTTTAACGAAGTAATTTTATAATATTACTTCCAACCAATTAAATTGATTTTTGAAAATTTACAGTAAATAACTCTAACATGGCTTTAATGCAAAGATTTAACATATTATTAATATTATTAATTTCATATAAAAAACTAAAACGTACTTTTAAAGTTAAACCATATTTAAATTTGCAATATCATTTTATATAACTAAACTATTACATTTATCTTTTCAGATAATAACAATTTAAAATGTGTAGATTGATATTAAAAATATATCATGCTTGCACATTGTTCTTAATAAGATGCTTCACCTTTTTATGTATATAAAATAATGTACACATGAATTAGAAAACAATCCTCCTGAATATGTTCTAAAATATTTTGAAAAATCTGTATCATATTTCATGTCTCTGGTAAGCAATAAAATGTAATTAACTTACCTCGTAATGAAGAAGTTTTATAATAAGAAGCAAACTTAAAGTGTTAAATATCCAAGAGCCCTACCTTGTAAGTTGTCCAGCATAAACGACAACAGCTTGTGGATTCCTGATGGTTCACCATACAACGCCATAACCTCCTTGCTGAGTGGATTCCCTTGTAGTCCTAACACTTGTAACTGGAATAACTTTCCTAACTCATAAGGTAAAACGCGGAGGAAATTTTGATTTAACAGCAACTCTCTGTAATAAAAATATATAAAATAACATTAATATTATATTTATTTTCAAAGCAAAATCAGATATTTTTATTTTCCAGTCAATAGAATGTTTTGCAAAGCTAAATAATAAACACTTTCCTTATTATTATATTTCAGATGGATCCAATATCCAATATTATAAATTTTCATTATAAACTAACATTTTTTCATTCAAGCTTTAAATATTTTTTTAAATACAATATTAGATGATCAATAATTATATTTATTTTATCAAACTTAATATACTATTTATTGAAAACGACATCATTTTGTACTCATTTTTATATTGAACCAATAAAGTTATAAAACATGAAATTTGTAAAGCATATTCTAATCTTATAACATTGTAATCTTTACTTTGAACTTTGTTTGAAAAACTGTAATGATAATTTATTGGCAACTGTTTATAAAAGATTATTCATAGCATTACTTAATGATTTGAGAAATAAAGAATACAAACTACTCACAGAACATTAAAAAAAAAAATCTAGTCAGACATAATCTAATAGATTAAAAATTAATAATATTAAAATCGAGAAAAGTAAACTAGTGAAAAATAAGATGATGACCTGAGATAGATGAGATCTCCTAGTTCTGCAGGCAGACTACGAAGTTTGTTGCTACTGAGATCAAGTGCTCTCAAATTTGCTAAGCGACCTATTTCAGATGGTATCCTTTGTAAATTGTTGTCATTAAGATAAAGGGCTGTGAGATGGGTCAACTGCCACAAGTTTGGACTTAAATTTCTTATGCTGCCTGTTATCTCCAACTCCGGCCAATAAGATTTCTTCCCAGAGTTCGCGTCTTCCGTGGACATGATAGTGTGCGTACGACGCAGGTTGATAGCTTCATACTTGTCCTTATGATTTCGGGACATCCTAAATCCTTTAAATAATGAAAATATGTCAATTACTGTGTTACAATTAGAAATAATTATTAAGCTGGTCTAGTATTATTTTCAAATAATAATAACAAACCTTATGAGCTTACCAAAAATGTGTCTCTACCAATTATGTCAGCTAATATAGTGAAATTCTAGTAATCATAAGTTTTATTTATAAGTAAATATTGTTCTACATTAATATACAGTTCTGTGTATAATTAATGATTATAAAAAGAAAATCTAACCTATATAAAGACTAATGGAAGGTTTAGGACAGGTAGCACAGTGGATGACAATGACAGGATTAAGGATAAATCGTATGTATGTAGACTCTGGCAGTATGAAGTATTGAATCCACAGTGAAATCATCAGAGGAGCCATGCTTGGACGAGGACCTAAGAAATTCTCATTTTACTCTTAGGAAGACATTTGGTGTGGTGTTTAGGATATCGATGGTGAACAACCAAGGAAAGGAAGGATACCTTAAAATTAAGGATCAGAAATAAGTAGACTGGTTGACATTAAATAAAATGTAGAATCGAGTACGGTAAACGTATTTAACGCTCGTTTCAAAATTGTTGAACCCCTTTTGCTTTTGTCAACAAAACAAGGAATAAAGGAAAAATAGGATAATTGGATTGAATGTGAAAATGTTAGAATAGAGCCGATCGAGCATAAATAAAGAGGCCGCAGTCAATAAAGCGAGGCAAACAAGAGACCGACTGGGCAAAATATCAAGCGATTGGTCAGTTAGTCGAGGCCTTCGCGTTCGTAATCCTCATCCGGGGACAAGGAGAACGCTTCACTGCTCGGCTGGCATAACCTAACCGCGCGCACCTAACCGTCAAGTCGTCCCCGGGTCCTCGCGTATCACGCCAACGAGGATCCCGAGGACAAAGGGTGGCCAACGGGTAACGGCGATAAGGAAAAAGTTAGGAAAGCCCGGGCATAGACAGTTGCAAAAGAGGTTTGTCATTTCATGGTGTCCAGGAAGCCGCTCGGATGGCGCCAAGGAGCCTTGACCTCCGGCAGCTCCTTCTGGACCTGCTAGGATCACCCGGATAGACACCTGGCGCCGGTGGCGGCGTCGGCTGCGACGCACCGTCGCACGCACGCACGCACTCAAGCAGATGAGCGAGGGAACGCGGGCGAGAGAGCGCGCGCGCGCGCGACTTGCCTCTCTCGAGGAACTACGCACCTTCATCTACCTCTCGGCGAGAGCTCGACCGGACGCGTCGTAGAGGATGCCGTCGACTTGGCTCTCCGTTCCTTTGGCGCTCGCACCACCACAACTCTTCCTTAACTCGCGCGCAACGTCTTATCGCGTAAACAAAACCACCCTGACAAGCGCACAGTTACTCCATTTATCACGACTGGCCCCTCGCACCGTCCGCGCAGCGAACTACAATATTATAACCCTAGGAGTCGAGCGCGATTGGCTGCCGCGAGCGCGAGCTTTGCCGAGGAGCAGCCGACGTCCTGATGAGAGATGCCCCCGTGTTTGGACTCAAGTCGCTCGAGTCGCTCGAATCGCTAAAGTCGCTGACCGTAAGCTTGACGCGGGGTCTCGCCAGTCAGTCCTCCCACCGCTCAAGGATGTAACCTGGACGTCCTCTTCAAAGAGAATTTCGAGCGATATTTGCGAGGAAAATCTTCTCGGAATTGACACCCGGATGATCGAACACTTGGAGAAAACGAAGCGCACAAGAAAGACTGACTAACTCGTGACTGGTCGCTTATATCATCGACTTTTCCTAATTATTCTAACCATGGATTATAATTGTCCTTGTGATTACAATATTGCTTTTTTGACCTTTCGGCTCTTCGATTGCAATGGCTTAACTGTATCCCTTTCCAGATTCGCAGAATCGATGTCGTAAGTTGTACCCGTGGGCTCCTCCTTAACCTTGTTCTTATCTTTTTCTTAAAGGCCATTAACGCTGTTCGATATGCGTCTACTTCTGCAAGTAGGGCAAATTTTTCCGTCTATATTTTCAATGTAAAAAAAACTTTCTATAAACTGGATATATTACTATACATTTATTAAATTTTGTTACAAATTCGAACTATACATAACCTTACTCATTCCAATGCAATTATGAAAAAAATAAAATTGAACATAAAAATACGTTAAGAACAATTATGTAAAATAAAATAGTTTTATTATAAAAGATATTTTTGTAACAAAATTTTAAGTTTAAAACCGAATGTTCTTTATAATCCCAATGTTATGCATTGTACTGCATTTATCAGCGATTATAAAATTATTTTTGAATTAATCACATATTTACATTGAATATATTCTCAATTAACTCATGTTTTTATATTATTTAAAATAAAAATTTTTAATATATATACAAACACGTAAAATTGTATAGAAAAAAAAAAATAATATAACTTATTTAAGAATAAATTTTTTTCTAGGTTGTCGTATTATCAATATTCCGCAAACAATGTAATAGTAAACCCAGAACTGAAATTAATTGACTGAATTTATTATATATCAGCAAAAATTTGAAGCTACAGTTGATATTACTGACAAATGAATTCTACTGGTAAGAACAATTAAGATTTATTCATTATTGAAAGTAATTTTAATAAGGTTTGATTTTTAATTATTTTTTAATTTTTTTTTAATTTGTTTAGAATGAAATTATTTAGTAAGAGTAATTGTATCGAATTTAATTTTAATCAAGGAATTATACAAAAAAACTATTTATAAGCACAGTATTGATTGTTATAATGGAGTATTTATTTAATTTACTTTTAGTTTTTGTTTGTTAAATGATAAAATAAAAATTTGTTATAACTTTAATTGGAATCGTAATTTGGAAATTTTATGAGTCAAAGATTTATGAATTAAAATTTAAATTTAATAATGATAACATTTTTTTTAGCAGTACTTTGCTGGAGTAATAAGCATCTTTGTTTTAAACACAAAAGTACATATAAGAATACACGAAAGCATTATATCATTGATAATAAATGAATATTTCAGAACAATTCTTTAAATAATGTAAAACTTATAGTTTATATTTCCTGTCCCTTTTAGAAATTCAGGGGAGTCAAATAAGTCATTACAAAAACAATCTGGACATCTGTCTCATATTTGGACAATATTTGCCTAGAATATGTTTATCTATATAATTTTATTAATGGATATACCTATATTCTGCAGTGTAAAATATTTATAATTGTGAAAAACCAACAGTATGATAATAAAATCTTATAATTCATTAATTGAATCACTTTTCTTACGGTTTCTCTTTCTTTTTTTATTTTCAAATAGAGTGAGCAACAATGTTAATGTTTTTATTAACAATAAAAGTTTATTATTATAAAAATAAAAATGTTCAGACTTAAGCTAATATACAATTTAAATAATAACTTAATAATATTACGAACTTCGCTTAAAAAATAAAAATTAAATTATGGTTATACACTCTAGAATTTTAAATTTATTTTCAAAGAAATTTTAAGATTTTTTCCCTGAAATATCAACAGCTCTATATTATGATTATAATATTGAAATAGGTTCAAATGATAGTGTATAATTTATTTTATTCTAACATTATGGCGTGAAGCTACGATTCCCGTTTGGCGTATATTACAGAAAAATAAATGTATAGTATGTAATTATAAGAAGAAGTACGTGATTATACTAAATGTGTACAGTGAAGCAAGAGATAAAATGTTTTCTATATACGTACGAACCTTCTAAATAAATTCAAATTACATCGAAATACAAACTAATATGCAATGGGAATGATCCCTTTACCATCGCTAGCAAAATTCGCGGAATGAAACAAGCCTACTAAATTTGAAATTCGTTTATTCGATTCGTGAGGAATGAAAGAGGTACCGATCGTAAAATCCCATTATGATTACATAAGGTCATAAACGAGTCCAATGCCAAATCGGAGGAGGAAATTATTTAATTTGCGGAACTTGCTGATAAGAAAGAATTAAATTTATAGATTTTTAATAACTATCAGGGCCTCAATAATTTTTCAGAAAAGTTGTTAAAGTTCTTGTCGAATTTAACAGAATTTTTCAATACTTTTAGTTTTAGACTATATAATCAAACTAGTTCTGTTTATTATTTGAATTTAATTCTTCACCCCGTCGAAAACCCAAACAACCTTGACTTATGTGCGAATGCATGTTTTGTTTTCACATCAGGACATTAAATTTACAAATGTAATTTAACATTTAATATTAATATTAATAAAATATAGTAATGACCGAGTACCAGCATTCAATAAAACTTTTAATAAAAACATATTACAGAAGTTTTTAAAATATCCCACCTACACTTATTAACATAACCAATATTATCAATACAATTAGATCTTAAATTATAGCTTCAATAATAAGAAATTACTCTGTAATTGGCTAATATTAATAATACGTTTCTTTTTGAAATAAGAATTTATTTTTTAAAATCAAATCAGACTTTTCGAACGTCAATTTTAGTCACAATTATTTTTAAAACGTGTTTTAATGGTGTAAAATGGCATCTGTTAATAGTAGGTTCAACTGACTATATTTTTTAGAAAAAAGAACATATTCCTCTTAAACTCTGATTTGTTTATTATAAATCTGTATATTATTAAATAAACAGTATTTTATAAGTGATTCATTTACTATGACATGTAGTTTGTACATTTTCTTTTCAAATACTAATCATAACCTCAATATATCTATTAAACAATGATAATAAAAACATAAGCATGAATTATAAGCAATTAAATCTTTTATTTGAAAGAAATTTTTTGAATTGATATTTTTAAACCTTAAATCAAATATTTTATAAATATATGACTTAAAATAATTCATTTATTTCATGAATTTCATGAATTTCATGTTGTTTAGTTATACAATATACAAAATTTTTAAAATTATATATTTTTTTTAATATTAATATAGTACTATTTTTTTCATCAAAAACATTATTTAATTATTATTTGAATTATTAAAAATAAAAACATTTTATTTAATTCTTTATTAATTATTAATTGTTTTTATATATAATATTTTTTTTTAATTTTGTTTTATTTACAGATATTATTCATAGTGGGATTAATTTTATTCATAAATATAGTTTAACTAATAGTATATTATTACCTGCATTATCACAAATTCGACATTATGCAGCCAGAAAAAGTACAAGAGAAAAGGCCAAAAAAAAGAAAGCCATGATAGTGGTTAAAAAGCTGACATTAGCTGATAAAATTGAAAAAACCAAGAAGATGTAATGTTCAAATTTAAGACTATTTTAATTTTTTTTTTAATTTTTATATATAATATATTTACATACATGAGTCTAAAAGTTCAATTTAAAAAGTCTAGTTTTTGTTTAGATTTACAAAATATACATATTTTTAAAATTTCAATTAGTACCTTACAATTTAATGATAGTATTTCTTAGAAACAATTTAATATTATGAGTCTTTCACTGTTTACTTATTTGCTTATTTATTTGATAAAAATAAAGTCTTGTCTGCACTATTTTATAATTACTGAATATTTGAGTTGATAAATATATCAATAAAAAATTATTTTTATTTTGTAGGAAAGCTGTCAAGGTGAGAAAACCAGATATGTTACATTATTATGATGAAACGAAACCCGCACCAGTAGATGATGTTTACTTAGGAAGAATTTTTAAATGGAATGTGTATAAATTTGAAGATGCTATTTTAAATCACCGCCAATTATTTCATCCCACTATGTATGATTTTAAGGACCCATATGTTCAGCTTTTTATCGAATTTAATATGAAGGTAGATTTTCAATTATAATAAATTAATATTCTAATTTAATATTTACAAATTTATATAATAAAATTTTATTATAATTTTATCTAGGGTGTTAAGAAAACAAAACCTGTTGAAGCTTTTCAAAAATTAATTGATGTAAAACATAAATTTGATCATGGTGAAGAAAGAAAAATCTTAGCAATTTGCTCTCCAGAAGAAGAGCAAAAACTTGAAAGTGCAGGTGCTGCCACTGTTGGCGGAACAAATATCATAAAAAATATTACGGTAAAACATAAGACTATAAATTGAAAGTGTTAATAATTAAAATTAAATTTTAAAAATTTAAATTATAGAATGGAGAAATATTATTGGATGACTTTGATATAGTTATTGCAAATGCAAAATTAATGGCAGAAGTTTTAACTATTCGAAACCTACTAAGAAAAAAACTTCCATCCTTAAAAACAGGTAATAATTTAAAAATTGTTTTAAAAACTAATAAAATAACTAATAAAATACAATAAAATGTAATAAATATATAGATCTATCATGAAATTTTATTAACATCAAATATACTTTCAATATCTGAAAAATCTTTTTAGGTACATTGGGGTTAGATACTTTGAAAATATTAAATTTTCAACGTCATGCTATTAGATGTTCTGTTACTCCGTATAAAGATTTTCCAGAATTTGGACATTCAACTGTGTGTATAGGAACAGTAAGTTTGTAATGTCATTTAGCTTATATTAAGAGAATTTCAATTTATAACTTTCTAGATTGACTTTTAGACTATAAATTAGATAATCATGTTTTCAATGTTACTATTATTAAATAATCGAATATATTTATATTATATAATTGCTTATTGTAATGTACATATTTTGTATGTATTGAAAATTCTGTATTTAGCATTCTATCATTAATTTATTATTCAATACATTAAGGTATCTATTTAATTTTAGTTGGATATGGATATTCATCATTTAGAAGAAAATATGCAAATCATTTTAGATCATATCATATCTTCAAAACCAAAGAGACTTGGAAGCTTTATTACAAGGTATATTATTATATTACTCTGTACTTTTATAACTTCCATAACATGTACACATTTTAATTTTTCAGAATTCGAATTTTATGTCCACCATCTATAGAGAAATTTAAAATTAATCAAAATTTATATATTAAACAAAAAGAGGAAAACGACGATGAAATCGAAGATGAAGTTGCTTTGCCTTTAAAATAAAATATATATTTAAATTTTATGATCTTTAAAATGAAGCATCATTTTGTAATAAAATATTTAGATATATGTATATTCATTTACACATATTTCATTAATCATTGAATGACAGTGACCTATAGTTTTAATATTTGTAGTTATAATTTATAGTTTCAAATAGATGATTAAAAAAAATATTAATAAAATTATTATTAAATATTTACTTATTATTTATTGTACTTGCTTTAGTTGTATTCCATAATAAAATATTAAATTTATATGTTTAAAAATATCTAAATAAGCAAGCTCGTACCAAGCTAGATATAAGCTGTGATTATTTTAGGTTTAAAACAGTGCTTTCGTACTAAACTGGCATTATTTCGATTAATTGTGTGACATGCTGATCGGGGCATCCTTCCCTCCTAATCGAAATTATTCAGTTATTGAAGGACCAATATTTTTACAATTACATTTTACATATTATTTTACATTTTTACAATAATTTTTGATTCCGCTTAAAAAAATAGTGGTTTGTGCAAGTATTATAATACATCAGAAGAACAATAAATTATAGTTCAGCATAGTATCGTCATTACTTAATAACAACGGGAATTCAAAACGGACCAAACTCCAAGGACCAATAATCATCATTGGAAACCATCGTTTCCAATTTCTTGCCGACAACAGATCGATGCGAATAATAAGAGGGCAATAAAAACGAGTTACTTAAGCTACTTCCCGTCGTTACATTTATTTATCAATATTTTTGCGCTTTCACTTTCAAATAAGTATTATCTCATAGGTAACTAGGCTTTTTTTTAAAAAAAAAGCCATGCAAATAGATTTAAGACAGAAATTTCTTTACGTATAAACATTGCTCATGAGCGACTAATTGTAAACTTGCTTTTTTATACTTTCGCAGAGGTGGATGCTGTTATCTAGAGCCAGGAAACTCATATCTCGTGACCTTCGAAAACGTTTAATTTATATTTATCACTATATATATTTACATTAATAGTTGAAACACCGTGTTTAGAAATAATAATCGTAATCCCGAAATCCATATTAAAAGCTGTTGAATTACGGATTCGTGCACAAAGGATAAAAAGCACGTATGATAAACGGTCACTATGTGATTTTATTAATCATTGCCTTGTTCAGTATTCAATACTTGGAGCAATATAGGACCTTTAATATAAATTTTTACATTTTATATATAAATTAGATGACAACTATGCCGTTAAAGAGAAAACAATCTAAATTATGAGTACATAAAAAATGAGAAGTATTATCTGGCTAGACCGTGGACAGGCCAGCATCCCTTCTTCGCTCAGTGCGGATTCATGGATAAATAGCAACAGTTACTTTCTGAAATAGACAATTGAAATAATTTGTAAACATTCTTTTAGGAATTGGACTTGGTGGGACATCAGTTTTTTCTAATAAAGGAGGAGAAAAAGCTCATACGGCAGGATTGCCAATCAGAACTAAAGAAATTGAACAGCTCGTCTTGGCTAAGTCACCGGGAGTCTCGACATTTAATCAACTTGCACATACGTTTGTTTGGCCTACATCCGATTCTGTCATGCTGCAGGATAAGAAATTTCGCGGTAAAGATTATCATTGATAAAGGAATTCGAGATTCCTTAGGCAAAGGGATCATAAATTATTATTATAAATTTTAAAATTCAACAAACTTTTTACATTGATTTCATATTTAAAGGTCAATGTTACTCATAAATATTTCTGTATTCAAAATACTAATAATTTACAAACAGAAATTTCAATAAACATGTTCTATTTTATGCAAATAATAAAATATATTACTCAAAAATTAATAAAATCTATTACACTTTGAACCAAAGACAGAGTTATAATTTATTCTTGAAAATGATCATTAATACGTGTGTGTGTGTGTATGTGTATTTATTTATTTAACTATTGATATTTATTATTAAAATTCTTTATCGTGATAATCGCGTGTCACGATCGAGCACTTGGATTTCTATAATACATATTTGATATAAGTTGATCGATGAAAGATAAAAATTTACGTTAATTATGAGAATTAAAATTAATTAAGTACAGCTTGAAAGTAAATAAAATAATCAGGGAATATAATAAATCGGGTAAATTAGTTAAAAACAAAAAACCCCAACGAATTTATAGTTATTATAATGTAGTGTTTGTAATTGAAATCAGGTAGATTTCATAGGCTTTTGTAGAATTTTTAAGCCAACATAGGTATGTACGATGTAACAACGGCTTTAAATATTAACAGGTGTGCGAAGCAGTTGTTCCCCTTTCTATTCCCCGCGAGTCGTAAAGCTGTTGACCATCTGTGACTAAGATATCAGTGGGTCGTTGGTCGAGGGAATGCTTAAATTATTTAAGAAAAGATTCGGCAGCACAGAAAGTTCCCTCTTATCTCGTATAACGAATTACCGATTTTCTGCCATTACGCTCCTCTCTCCCCTCAATAACCGATAATAAAGCCCGAGCTCAAGCGCTCGAGCGATATTTTCATCTTCGTAAGTTTTTACACGTGATGCGTTAAGACTTCTTTTAGATCGATTTTCTTTGGAAAATCCTTGGATTCAGAGCAATTTTATGCTCACGCACTTTTATATAAGAATATGTTGAACCGATGCTTTTCAATATTTTCGCACCTACGAATAGTTTCAAAGGAATCTTCGTTACCTGGCCACGATATTATTAATGCTGCAACGCCATTACGTATTTCAATGCGAGTATAAAAAGCTCATACGTGTCGGTTAGAAAGTATCGACCACCAATCGTTAATTTTAATATTAACTAATACCTGTTCTGGCTTACATTATAGATCTTATTACAGATATATATAGAAAGAGACCACCGATCAATATAAATCATTATAGAGGCATCGTTGCCGTTCGTAAGTTATAATGGCGATGGGGGCCGTCCAGTTGAAAATACTACGGTCGAATTATTAACAGACATTGTTAATACATCGAGTAAAGTAACTGATGGTTGTATTTTATCGATTCTGGGAAATTTTATTTGACAGTAAAACAATACCCCGAAGCTGACGGTGCCCGTGACGTCAAGTATCACATCTTTATTTAGTGTTAGGAACCCACTCCGCGTGTAAAATAACACATTGATGACATTGTTGAACTGTAATTGACGTATTTTCTGTATAGAATTTTCTACGAGTTCAAAGACGCATTCGAATTTGTATTAATCATACAAACGCATAAATAATTTAAGAAGGCACGTGAGTACAATTATCATATAATTCTTTTATTAAAAATGAACGATTATAAAGCTTTTCTAGTTCAATTTTTTTTTTATTTTATGCATCGTTAACGTTGTCGTTAACTGAAACTGAATTATAACAAAAATTCAAACTTTGATTATTCATTAAAAGTTTCATTCGCTTAGACAATTTTTTAATTCTTTTAAGCTGTATCGCAAAAAAAACTCATGGTATGGAGTAAAATGTACAGCTAAAGGACAAAATTCTTTAATATTGTACGCAGAAAAAATATTATTAAAAAATATGGGATCGTTCTCGACTGGGGCTACATATTTTTACATTTATACTTAAAGAAGATTAAGCTAAAGTAATGGCGTAAGAAATGAAAGACGAGTTAAACTTCGATAAAAATTTTTTTAAGTTGCAAAACTCATTAATATTGAATTTATGGATAGCCGGCATGAATTTTAGATTATGGAGAAGGAGATGGATATGGTATTAATATAGGCTGGAAAGAAAATAATACGCTATTTCAGAATTTACGACAATGACAATTGTAATTATGGGTATAAAAAAAAATAAATAAATAAAAAATGAGAAAAAATATAACGTTTACGGCCATGAGAAAATTATTACCAAATTAGTAGAGGAGAATACGAGACCAAAAGCAAATTAAGGAATATATGGAAATGGTAAACAAATTTAAAAGAAATAAGGGAAACAACTGATGACTGGTTATTAAGGTAGTCATTGTATCTCAATGATTTCGAATCGGAATTGAAATCTATATTTTATGAGTAATAGAATTTTTGAAAACAAAAGTCGTTTCAATTGAAGGTTGACATTCTTTTATTTACACCTTACGGCTCTCTATAAATGTTTCAATGAGATTAATATATTTTTCTTCGCTATGAGCTGTATATCCGTTATATAGAAACAAAGATGAAGTTTTCGTTTTTTGTATCAAATAACGTAAATTGAACATGTATTGAAGGGAACATTGTATAGTTCAGTATAGTGGACGTTATCTGGTATGTCGGTATAAGGTACAAAAAACTATAATAGAAAGGTAGGAAAACAAAAGTAGTTATAGAAGACTAGTAGAAGAAGAGAAAAAAAGAAACGAAAATGAACAATATATAATATTAAAACAAAACTTGGGTAGCTATACTATTTAAGGGTTAAAAAATGATATTCATTAATTAATTTTTATTTTTAAAAAAACAATTTTTATTTATTTCCATACTAAGACAGAGTGTACAATTTTGTAGTTTTTAATTTTTATATTAAATAATTAATGTTAAATAATGCTAAATAATCTTAAACATTTGAATATCTTCATAAATAATACTTAGGCTAATCAAATATATAAAAAAGAAATCTTTATGATTAATATATATATATATATATATATATTTCTTCAATAAATCATTCTAAATAATTAGAGTAATAAAAAATTATTAAATTAAATTTTACTTCTTGATTACAATATTCTATACACATACCTTTTTTTATTATATAACATTGACGCATATCACTTAAAATTTATTAATATCATTGGCACAAAACACCTACATCTGATAGTTATATTATAAGTAGCAACAATTGCAATAAATCTACAATATTATTTACTACCGGCTATTGACAACCATAATTTCTGATCTGAGCTCATCAACTTCTTAAATAATTTTTATTTTATAACGGTATTAATAATTATGTTATTTTAATATTTAACAATATTCATATATGGTCATGTGATTTTGGACTCTTATAATCTAATTAGTCATTTAATATCTGTATCCCATACGACTTCATTAACATAGTTGTGTTATTAACAATAATTAATACATGTATACATTTTAAATACAGATATTTTTGAATTAAACGCATTTTTAAGTTATATCATATATATAAATATGATTATAAACTGATATAAATTAAAAAGAATTGAATTTTTAATATGTATATTGTAAAATAGAATAAAAAAATATTTAAATTTAAAGTATATTTGAAAATTATTTTAATTAAATATTTTACTTCAAAATTAATAAATACATTTTTAAAATATTCTGTTTTAATAAACTGATAATAAATATTCAATTTTATAATATTTAATAAAATTATTTTGTTATAATGAAAGATTATTAGAGTTAGTTACTATATGAACTATTTACATCCAAATACATATGTAACACCCATCCATATATGCACAATTTCGCAAATGGACGCATATAAATATGAGTATGCTTCTTTTTGGTAAGCTCTTGCGTTGTCGAACATATACTCGTTAACTGCATCACAAAATTTTTAAGCATCTTATCTACAAGGTTTATAAAATACTACTATAATTTCAATCACATTAAAAAGGTTCATTTTCTATTTTTATTTCATTGAATTATATTAAAGTGAAAAAATCAAAAAAATATTTTCCATTTTTTAAAATCTTTTTAAAACGAAATTATTAATCTTTTACATTTTGCGATATGAGAATGACGATCGAGATCAAGTTTTTTTGTCTTGTAATTAACTATAATTATCTTATTCGTTAAATTTGTCTACTTTTCCAATTTAATTTCTGAAAACAACTATTTTTTCATGCTGATCAAAAATCTTGTTCACTGTAAATTGGATATTTTTTTAACTTCGGAAATTGTATATGAAATTGTATACCGAATGTATCTTAATTATTTATATAATGTAAATAAAAACTTCCATTTTTTTCGTTGCTAATTTATTTTGTATACAGCTTTATATAAATGCACACGCCCATACGCTATTGTATGTATGTATGTATATATGTATGTATATATGTATGTATGTATGTATGTATGTATGTATATATGTATGTATGTATGTATATATATATGCCAGTCAACATTCAATATGTAACATAATATTAGATAACAGCAATATCTCCTTTAGAAAAGAAAATATTTTTTTTTATACTTTATTAATTTAATAAAATATTACTCATTATGTTATTACTAATTATTATCTTAAAATATTATCAAAGTTAAAAAATATTTATGGCTATCAATTAAAAATTTGAGAATACTGTAAGAATTCAATATTATCAATTACAGTTAATATAAATTTTATTATACTTCAATTAATTAATTAAATAACTGTTGATAAAATTAAAAATTATAATTCTTATAAAAATAAATTAAAGTAAAAATTCATCATCGTATATTTAGAAAATATTTTATTTCTTATACTTTACGCAAATGATATTTATTAAAATATATTAAATATTATAAATTATTTTTGCATCATATAAGTCTCAAGATCATATTAGAATTATTCATTATTAATTAGAATATTAATACAAATAAAATAAATAAAGTGCATAGTTTGAAACCAAATAATACCACATTGTATTGATTTTATTTTATTTACCGAACTAAAAAAAAAAAAATAAAATAAACCGAAATAGTAAAAATTTAGAAAATATTTTGTTTTAATTTAATTATAAAACAATTAAAATTATATCTCGTAATTTTATTTAGAGTCGAATTCATAAATATACAACTGACCGCGTGTTTGAAAGTATTTACTTGAAAATAAGAGTTTATTTTAAAAATAGGTTTAAAAAATAATATTATGTAAGCGCATTATTAAGTGAAAAGTAAGTATCTCCATGTAAACGATATATGCTTGATAATCAACTATTAAATAAAGGAATAACGAATGAAATTGCTAAAAATATATATTCCTTGAATATTTATCGATTTCAAATGACCGTACTATTTAAGAAAATATGATGATAAGATCTAACTAAAAATAAAATAAATAAATATTAAGAATTACAATATACGATACAATCTTAAGTGTAAATTGAACCCAGACAGTAAAATAGTAAAAATGGAACGATTGGAGCAACTTTGTTTACAAACAACTTTGCTTGTTATTACATCTACATAGTTTACTACACATTTATAAACAATTTTTTAATGACTACTTTACTATTTTATTTCGGATTTTAAATAAAAAATTATTTTTTGTGTTTTATTAAAATGAATATCTAATTTAATGTTAGGTTTCCCTACTTTTTCATTTATGTAATAAAACTTTTCCACGTGAGGTCGAATTAACAATATTTCTCTTATCAGAATGTTAATATTTTTCATATATCGAATTGAGCATATTTGCACGAAAAATAGTTTTTTATTCATTTAATTATTATTTGCTTACTATTAATTATTTTTGTTTTAACTTTTAAGCCATTTAGAATTATTTTAAATAATGATTTTTTGTAATAGAAATTAATTGCGCAAAAAAAATTCACGTATATTAAATTAATAAATGATCGTTTTTGTAAGTAAATAAAGAAATATGTTGATTTATATACAATAAAATTAAATTCGTAATAGCATAAAGGTAAATTTTACATAATGATATACAAAACTAAAAAAACCATTCATTAAAAGATAAATAATAAATAATTAATATAAACATTCTTTATTCAAGAGTTTGTGTTATTATTAAATTATATGTTTCTAATAATAACTTTATTATTGAAAGTCTTGTATTTTATTAATTTAGGTATAAATATTTGTTCAAATTATATTGTAAAAATGCAAATAATGTTAATATTCTATTTTATTCGTCATTAAATATATGTTTTATAATTTTGAATAATAATTTTTAAATATATATTGCAAATATGTTAATAATTTAATGGCATTATCTGGAATCAAAGTTATTATTTTATCTTTATAATTATTTTGCATTTAATTTAATTCTAAGCATTAAGTACAAAATTATATTTTACTTATTTATTAAATACTTACAATATTTAATAAATATTGTAAAACTTTAAAAACGGATAAATTAATAATAATTTAGTTTTAAGTAGAAAATAAGAAAAAATTAAATAGGCATGCTTAATGAATCCTTTTAATAACAACTCAGTAAACAAATTTATAATATAAAATATAAAAAAACAAATACTATATGTAAATTTCAATTTATACGAATACATCCGTTGACATGAAATATATCAATTCCATACAAATATATAGTTTAGGTTTCAAAATTGGTTTTCATTAAAATACAAGCAGATATTTTTTTTATATTTTCAAATATTAAATGTAACGTAAAATTTAAGTGAATAAAAATTTATTTCGTAAAGTGATACTTATCAAATTTGATAATTTTTTTTTCTTCAATTTCTAAGGCTTTCTTTACTTTATTGTTTTTGTCATTAATTATTTACTGTAATAAAAAAATTTCCGAATGAATTAAGAGTTTTTGTTAAATTTTTATTTTTAACATTTTGTTAGTTTATTATAAATTTTAAGTTGAAGTAATTTAATTTATAAACCAAATTTCATTTTCATAAAGCTATACTTTAGGTTTAATGAATATAATATAAATATCTCGAGTGAGTTGTATATCAATATTTAACAAAAAAATATTAAAAATTTAAAAAATTTTTGTTATAAATTGTGTAATGGATGGATTTTTCACTATTACATACTGCAAATGTAACATCTTTACTACATTCCTCGAAATATTATTGTTTATATTAATACATTTGTAACAAAATTACAATTATGTGACTAAGAGCTTACTAAAGAGGCAATGTAATTTAATATTACAAAATAATATTGAAATTAAAAAAATTATAATTAAGAAGAATAATATTTAGTCAGTAAGAATATTGTCTACTGATTTGTACTTTAAATAGACTTATCCATCTTTGAATCGTAACTATATTTATTTTGTTACTGATATACATTATGCAGTATGCTCTGACTTCAACACGTACATTTAATACATTCTTCTACACTTTAATTTTTAATAATTTAATTAATTCCGATATATTTATAAAATTGAATTTTAATTAAAATGAAAATAATTTATTTAACTTTTGTAATTAATCGGTTTGCGAAATGAAAAACTGTCTAATCAAAACTGAGAACCAATTTTTTATCCGTTTTATATTTACTTAAACTATAGCTATTTTACAAAGGAAATAACAAGACTTCCTGAATCTTTATTAAGATTCATTTTACTGGAATTTTTTATGCCTGGACTCATATTCCTTAGCTTTGGAGTAGTAAAGGAATAGCAAAGCTTATTCATTCCTACGTTTATCCATAGAGCATCGCTATAATTTATCCTGTTAATTGATTTAATTTGCCTTATGTTGACTTGCAGTTTCTTTCATTTGTCTTTTATAAAGGCAATGTTCCATTTGCAGGCGTTGACGTATCTCGATTTAATGAATTCAGTAGCTCCTCGTTCTCCTTGCGGACTGAAACATGGAAAAAATATTGTAAATAGTTTTTTTTTTATCAGTCTACAAATATAAGATGCGTGTGGAAAATTTTTTATTTTGCTAATTCATTGCGACCGATCGACCGTCGGGGTAAGTAAGCTAGATGACTAGTACACAGCGAGTACAAATTGTCACAAGCGACATACTTTCAAATACAAAGTCTCAGTTAATTTTTCGCGCATTCGGATTTTGACGGGGCATCCGGGATACGTAGTAAGATAAGGTATTGCACCTTAAAGTCCTCCGGAACTTTAAAGTTCCCGACTTTAAGGATTAGGAGAGTATCGTCACTGATGCCTTGTTCAGGCAGCCACTCGAAATAAGAGCCTGTGAGCTGCTGTGCTCAAATGTCGACAATTACAAAGAGAATGATCGACGAAGACGACTATTAAACTTCCAAGTTTCATGAAAACCCTGGCCAAACTTGCCAAACATTATTGTTAGTTTGGGATTTTCCAATCCCATGTATGAAACTTCCGCTCTTGTTTGAAATACAAGGTGAAAACTGTGAGAAACGCCCCCAAGAACATTCCAAGCTCATGGGGATCACGAGGAATCAGGCAATAATACTATCGATTCTTCAAGCACATAGAGCTCAAAACTCTTTGCGAACCACCAGTGAAAACGATGCTGCACAGAAACTGCAGGAGTTTATAATGCGAACATAATCTGCCTGAAGTCGTCTTTCCGATTTAACCGAATGTTTATCGGCCTACTTTAATGTAGAAAAGATTTTATTCAGCGAGGAAGCTTGTATCGACGCACCGCTTTCGCAAACCGTTCGGAACAATCACTTGATCCTTCTTTATATCGTTATAATTTACAAAATTAAAATACAATGAGAGAAATTCGTTATAAATGTCTATTGAACATGGAGAGTAAATTTTTTGTTATCCATTTCTCTCTATACATCACAATGACGTACGAAAATTAAAATGAGAGTATAATATATTGTTAATAAATCATTCTCTGTACTAAATTAAAATATTTTATAGTTGATAATGTATCTTTATAATACCTATTGAAACAATAAATTACAGATAGATAACGTTTTAATTTTAATTGCCTATAAATTTTAAATAATTATTAAGGAGCTTGTCTGAAAAATTTCAGAAAGTATATATAAATATATGGTAAATTATTAAAAGATGTCAAGATAAAAAAATATTCAGATAATTAATAGAAGTCGGTTAAAATGAAGAAATATATTAATATTATGAAAGCGTGTATAGAAGAGGCATTCAGCGTAGATTAATTAAATAATTATTATTATTATTTTTATTATTATTATTATTGTTATTGTTGTTGTAATAGTTTTAATAGAAATTTTATTATTGAAGAGCATGCATATTCATAAATCATATTTACAAAGTCTTGAGATGCATACATATGTAGGAATCGACACGCGTAGATGAAAGATAATCCAAACAGGGATACAGGGAATCAGTTGGTATACCAATTTAACTTCGAATTGGCCCATTCTACCCGTCGATTCAATCTCCCACAGACAATACAACTGAATACGAAATATCAACACTTTTTTTACTCAGTTATCGATGTACTAATAATACTCTTAACGAATGCGTAACCAGATAATGATTATCGCCGTAATATCTCCATTCCGATTCTAATGTACCATTTTCCTCCAATACATTTGACATGCATATATATCTTTTCTGCATACACGGAATTCCAGATACGTGCATTTGTATCGGCGCTTGCTGCAATCAATTCATAAGATCTATTTCATTATTTACTAGTGCATTCATATATCTACTAATATTTATTCATTATATTTATGGCTCTTATTTATTGATTATGGAAAATCACTAGTACAACAGCTCCAGTTCTCTATTTAATACATTATTATTTATTGTGCAGCAACATTATCCAAGTGCAGTATATAACGATTTCTATAATAACTAATAAATGATTCTACGAAAGTAAAAAGTATGTAAAAAAGAGTTATGCGAATCTATGATATTCTTCAGCAATAAATGGAAAATAGTTTATCGATAGTAACCGTGAGAGACGCCATATTTTAATTTATTATATATTTTATAAGCTATTCGCAATATTATATTTATGCAATTCATTAACAATAAATTGTTCGATCATATTAACTCGTTTGCGTTAGACTCGATTGATGTTTTCACAATATAAAAACGTATTCAAGAAAATATAAGCTTGTAAGCTTTTTGATATTGAGAGTAAATAGTTTATTGTCTGTGAATCGAAATAAGTTTTACTTTAAACGTGATACTGTAACAACACTCTCGGTTTATATATCAATGTGCAATTGTATTAACAATATTTGAATTTATGCTTTAATATTTACGTTTTAAAATTTACAGTTACAGTAAAATTAAAAGGCTTATACTTATACAAAGTATTTTTGCGCATAAAACTCTGGATGAAACATTTAATGAGGTTTCTTTGAATTTATAATTAATTTTAATAGCTGAAAATACTTTTTATTATCCATTGCTATACACGATCACGTATACCTAAAAGAAGAGTTAATTTATTTTCAAATATTTTCCTTCCTAATTTTTGAATAAACAACATTACAAAGGTATTCGAATCATTTAAATGGCCAAATTGATTTAATAGAGAAAGACTTAACTTTCATACATATTTTAATCATATCGGCAGAATGCTTGCACTTACTTGTCCTTTGCTATTTTAAAATTCCTATTCATCAAAATTCTTTCGTGATTAGATCGCACTGTATTATAAATATAGTTCAGATTTTATGCCGATGTACAACAATTAACTATTCAAACCTTAGATAATAAATATCAACTATTAAACACTTGACCATTTACACACAAAAACTGTTCAAAGTAGTGTAATAGCTTTGTTATTCAAGAATTCATGAAAAGGAAATTTTAATTAAATACACTTCATTGAATTCATTGATTAATTTGTATTAAAAATAATATGGTTAAATAACGAAATCGTTTATAAGTAAATAGCTAATAAAGCGGCAACAGTAAGAGCTTTCAGTTAGTAAAATATCTTTACATAATCGTGATTCACTTACACGCAGTTTCATTCGGCATGTTTACGCCATCCTATGTTAAATAAAAAATTAATCATTTGACTAGTAAAGAATATCTGCAATGAAAAAAATTGGATAAAATATTTTTAATCGATGACTTTTAATATTACCTTCTGTGAAATGCTATTATATCTGATTTATTGATATATATATATGTATGTATGTATGTATGTATACAAGCACATATACATTTCATTGTCTAATTTGTTACTTAATACAATGTAGCAACTAAAATTAACGGTCGATAAGGTAATACCTTACTTCACGGTAACTCGGTCAGAGAGGAATAGCGGAATGGTCCATGATTTTAAAATTTATAATATTATAATTTTAGTTTTATAATTTTTTTTTTTTTTTTTTTTTTTTACAAATCGAAATCATTATCCAACATATCCATAAACAAAGGCCTTTAGTAATTACACATAAATAATTCTACAAACCTAATTAATACCTTTAATAGACAAGTAAATAAAATAAATAAGTACAGAATATTAAATAAGTAATATACCTATGAGTAGAATTCGGTATTTTATGTATTATATTTCAATTAAAAATTCGACAATATTTAATAACTTAATAAATTCACTTAATAAATATTATCCAATCCAAGTTATCCAATAAATATAAATAAATCTTTCAATGCTATTTATTATGAAAGTGCACTGATCAAAGGCAATATTTTTAGGTAACGTTATACTTGTATTCTTTTAAGCAAGACATACACCCCCGTAATAAAATATTTACTATGAAGCAAGGTAAAAATTTTGACCGACTTCTTTAAATTTAATCTTAGCTAAACAATAGGATATTGTATTTTATATATAAAGATATTGTAAATTTAATCCCTGGTAATATTATTTTATTGCCAGCCTATGTTTCGGTATAATTTGACATATTTAGGTAAGCTTTGAGAAAATGTCAGATGAAGAATTATTCATAAGTATAAAATAATTCCTCATGTTTATAAAAAAGAAATAGTTAAACGATCGCCGGCCAGCCAAGTAAACGTATTGGCTGTATATCGGATTCGACGTAATAAGGAATACTTCTGAAATTGTTATAACATGTGGTGTTGCAGGTAAAATATGATTGAAGAATGACGCGTACAATAATTACGTTGGCACGATGATCGGCCAACTCCTTGGAGCCGATAGGAGGCCTGTGGAAGCTGCTGTGGGTGAGCGTGACCACGACCGCAAAGACCGAAGCCGCCAGGATGAAGAAGAAGGTGGCAAGGAGGATGGTGGTGATGCGCCGGTGCCGACGTCGGGCCAGCTCCGCCTCCCGGGACTCCTTCTTCGGACCCTCGAGGCTCGTAGCGCTGAATCGTCCCCCGCCCTCGCTGATGCTTCGCGTCGGTCGTATCGAGTCGCGACGCCGAGCCGAACTCGGGCGTCGCGACCTGCTGATGCTGCTCCTCTTGCAGACGCTCGCACGGCGACCGTCGCCTGGGCGAACATCGTTTCCACTCTTAGCTCGCGACTCCGGGATAACGACGGGAGAGGAGTAGGCACGCCTACATCGGCAGCAGCGAGATATTGAGCTGAATTTTTGCGGATCGGCTATTAATAGCGGCAGCACCGGTCGCCACTGGCTTCCGTCGGCTTCCACCGGCTTCCACCGGCTTCCACCGGCTTCCACCGGCTTCCACCGGCTTTCACCGGCTTCAACGATATCCCCATAACTCCCGTATGTCTTCTACGCGTACCCATCGCCTTACTCAAAGCGCGTTTTAAGCCTCTATGCAGTATTCTTAATTCTCAAACAACGATCTATTTCCAGGAGCTAATGACGAGTGCTAACCAGCACCTCCATTCGACTCACTCCGCCCGTCAATTTCACCTCCAGCTCAATTTCTTACTGCTTCCGGCAGTCGGTTTGTATCATAAAATAGCACCTCATTAAATCCTCTACGCTTAACCATTGCATTCCTTTGGCTTACTTTATTTATTTGTACTTTCTCTAAAGATTTTGATTGTTTCTTCCCGTTTCCTAGGCTAAATGTCACTGTTAATACAAAAATCTGCTCCTCAAATCCATTAGCTTTCATTAAGATTTCTCAGTACTGTGCTGCTGCTTCAAAAACTTTCACTCTCGCGTCCTCGAGTCTTCTTAAATTTTTCCTATTTTTAAAAAGATTCTACAGGCATCATAAGTTTAGCAAAGCTCGGAGAAAGATCTACTAAGGAGGCTATCCCCCAATATTCTTTGTTAAATAAAAATAAAGACAAAGCGTATTAAAATATAATGTTAAAGTCTAATGTGTGAGAGGGGGTGGGGGTGGCATATATTCTTTTAACATCCCTGACAGAGTTAGCGAGTGATGAATTTTAGGGTGGCCCTATTGCGATTATTCTCGACCCTCGCAACATCTCGTAAATTGTGGAGCCTCTTGTGGAATGCGCGACCGTGGCCGGAGAATTTTACGTGAGAATTCCGTGGGCGGAGATAATGAATGTATGGGAGGTATCGAGAAAGTACACGGAGAAAGTACACATTGTGGGAAATTCTTATATAGGATCTTAGCCTATGGGAGGCCAGGTAACCAATTGTCGACCTAAGAGTTATATTATTGGAGAGTGGGGACTAAATGATATTATATGCGGTATGTGATCTACGTGCTTGTTATTATGACCTTCGCGGAACCTGTTCGATTAGCAGGTAAGAGTAATTTTCTGGACTCCCGTAATCTATTGCACATGACAAAATATCAAAAAATTTTACTTATTCGTCTTCTAAGCGAACACGTTCCGATTTCTCTTAATTTTCGAGTCTAAATCTCTCTTCAGAGTCGAAAAATTTACAGTTTCTCACAAATTCATCTTTACATTTTCTCTTCGCCTTGAAATCATCATTTTTATATAATTATCAAGAAAATTCGATTTCATAGCACACCAATGAATCATTGTGTGAACTAATACTCGTAATATCGAACAAAAAAATTAGATAATGCAGATTGAATAATATTATAATGATTTGGTAGTCTTTTATGATTTTATGATTATCTGATTTTACACAAACAGTATTAAATCAAGATTTTAAATTGAGAGATTCATTAAGAAACGATTGACTCAAACATACAATTTAATACTCATAATACCTGAGGACGTAGTTGAAAATAAAATTAATCTGTTATTATTTATTTACTAAAGCATTTGTAAGAGTTGTGAAAATCTTATTGTAATAATTGATCTATTATTTATTAACCAATTAGGAAACATAGTTCTTTTGTATTATTCTCTCAAACAATCAAAATCCTTAGTTATTACGATTTTTCAATTTTATTCAAATTTTTTTATTATTTCATGATATGCTATTTTTGTATACAATTATTAAATACGTATTTTCTTTGTGTGGAAGGTATATACTTTGAATACATAAATTGTACATTACATCACTAATTTCATCAAATTCATTCATAATTATGAAATATACGAATCAATATTTATGTGGAAGAATTTATTTTTAAATTCATACTTAATAATTTTTGTTACTAATTCAAAAGAAATAATATAGAAATAGCTAGAAGAAATATTTTTTTAATAAAACTATCGAAATTAATAACTTTGGAGCAATATTGTAAAGGGAAGTAAATTAGCTCGTATTAACATAATAAAGATATCGAAATAAAGATGATGCCAGAATATGAAGCATAAATAGTTCTACATTATATAATAAAGCTCGTAGACCACCTTTATTACTTTTTTATTTATTTATTACTATTCAATAATATTTGTAATAAATGACTTTATTTAATATTATAAATTTGAAGGTTTTATTTATTATTTGTAGACTAATTACAATTAAGCGAGTAAGAATTTAATAAAAATTAATTAAAAAGTAATGTATTTCATAGTACTTAAAATGTACTTATAAACAGTGAATATATCATTAGCATGTTTTAGCATACTTAAAAATAATTAGATTTTCATCTATAACCTGCAAATAATATTAGAGCTTTTACGAAGATGATTTACGAAAAATTATCTAGGAAATTTGATATTTTTCAACAAACAAAACTTCCTTGCTTTATACAAAAAATATTTAAAATCTTTAAATTTTATTCTTAAGAAATATAAAAACCTTTGCTCGTATTACTTATGCATATTACATTAAAATCAATAATGTACAAAAGAGTTACAAATTAATCAAGTATATAATTAGATAAATATATAATATTATATAAGTAGATAATTAGACGGAAAACTATAATAATATTTATTTCATATCGGCTATCAAGAATGATATACAATTTTGTATGTATTTCTTTTTAAAATGTATTAAAATCGCTATACCATACAGCTTTACGTTTTTATGCGAAAAAAAAACAATATAAAAAACAATGTTCAATGAATTTGTAAATAAAATTAAAATAATTGTTACTTTAAATTAAATGAAACGGAAAACTTCATTTAGTAATGGCATATTCTTAATCGACCAATTAAAAATCTAAAAATGTTCGATTCAAATTCGTATCGACGTTTGAGGCAATATTTTAATTTATTGTTAAATGAATCAACATCGTTAAAATATATTTAAAATTAATATACTAGCCTAATTGTTAATACAGATTGTCGAAAACACAAAATTATTTTTAAAAAACAGAATTTGATAAAATTAGCGATCGTCAGAAATTTATGAAATGAAGTAAATAACTAAGCTCTCCGCTTTTAATTTTAATTCGTTACCAAATAATGTTTTTATATTTCGACGAATGAATCTTTATCAATAAATTTTGTTTCATAAACTTTTGATTTGCTTTATTTCTAAACTTACCGTGAACCCAATTGTCAATTATGGAAATTCTTAAATTTTGATTAATACTTTCCGGAATCCTTGGAAAGTAAATTAAAAATCGCAAAGAGAGTATTACAAGAAAAAAATTAAATCGATCTTCGTATAGAATACGTAGTATTAAACTATGTTATCGCACGAATGATTATTTCGAACTTTCATCGATAAAAAATGAATAAAACTGAATCCTTATATTTTCATTATAAAAAAAAAAGGATTCAATTTTCGATAAAATAGATATAAAATAAAAACAAGTAAAACAATTTTTAGTGATTATATATTTATGTTTAAATGTATTTTTCTGGGACTGTACTTTTTTAAAAATCTATCTTGCATTTATCTAGTTTGATCGTATTGTTATTATCATCGGGCGTTTAAAATACCTGCATTAACTATTTTGTTCCTCATTTGCATCGCTAATAATTATAATAAATAAATGTAATTTAGACCAATTAATCCGTCGATTAATTATGAATTTTAATGGAAAATTGAAATAATATATATTTAAGGCCGACTCGATGAATTTTTTAAATTCATAAACTCATGTTAGAAGAATAAATTTTCGGGAGACGTAAAGTATTGAAAAGTTGTAAAATATTGAAAATTTTGTAATACGAGATAAAAAAAAAAAAAAAAAAATAGGCGGAATGTCGAATAATGCATAGTCGATTGATTCCGTTACGGCTGAAAGGTATAATTTGGCAAAATAAAGTGAAAAAGCACTGAAATACAAATAAAATAGTAAAGATAAGGTAATAGTAAAAATAATAGAGTACGACGTGGATCAGATAAAGGGTTTTAAAAAAGGGTTTTAGCCTGGAGAAACGGAAAAAGGGAAGCTGAACGGTTAGCAGAGGTGGCTGTATCTGCTGTAGTTCAAATAAGTCCAAATAAGTAGTAATAAATATTTAATCACTAAGAATAGCTTGTCGCGTTTGTAATTAGCTTGTTCCGTCGAAAAAAAATCGGCCAATGATCGTATGATGAATTGGCTTTGAAGCATCGATCGAGAACTAAAAGTTCTCCCAATGATTAAATCAGCTCTCTCTCTCTCTCTCTCTCTCTCTCTCTCTCTCTCAGGCTTTAAAGCGCAAGATTTATAAAACCTGATAATCAGAGGGTAATTATATTAATTCAGCGTAGATTCGCAGAAGCTCTCCGCGTACAAAGGCTTCCAAGAGCGGGCTAAGCGTACAGCTCCGTTAATTGAGTAGAGCGGGTCGTTTCTATGCGCATTAGCTCTCTTGGATAGCGATATGACTATTGGAGGAGGTCGTGGTTGAGTCTAGGATGTTAGGGAGGGCGGCCATACCTAGAGGTGTGGGCCTTGCACAGCTGTGGGAGCGAGACCTGTTCGCCCCGGAATGGCAACTCGAGTTCCGTCTGGCGGGGTGCTCGAGGCACTCGGAGGGCCTCCGCTGCCTCCTGGCCCTCCCAGTACCATTAACGTTGCCGCCCACGCACTGCGAGGAGAGGGAGCTGTTGCGCCTCCGCTTTGGGGTTTTTATGGAAGCGGCTATAGGTAGGATGTCAGCCGAGTCGCAGAGTCGGTAGTGATGGACCTCCGGCATTATGTCCGAGGAGGGTGAATAGTCGTAGGGTAGCCCGGGCATCTCGTCCATGTAGAAGATCGATCGGTTCTCCGGACCCGGCGCCATCCCTCGATGCGAGTGCTCCAACTCCCGGTAATTCAGCTCCATATCCACCTAATCAGCTCTACAGCATTTTTCTATCATTTACGATTGCCGACTTTATTTACACCCGATTTATCCCATAGATCCTTTATTTATAAGCGAACTGCTAAATAAAACGTAACTATTTTACAACAGAACAGAGGGAAGTGCAATTCCTTCTTTCCGTCCTTATCAAGTATCCTATTCGTATTAGTTTCAATTGTATTTTCTTGAAGAGAACTTGAATTCCTTAATGACTTGTAATAATACTTTTACATTTACATTATGATTAACAATGTGTTTTTAAAGTCACAAAGGCAATTGCCATAATTAATAGAGAGTTTTATATTCCTCTTCTCTTCAATGACATTTTTTTCTCATAAAAAAACGTTACGACCGTTTCTGTACTTGCAAATATGCCGAAAAACTGGCTTATATAGATAAGCTACAGTAGTTAAAAATCTGTGACCTAAAAGTGGCAAAAGGTCTCACTGTAGTAGTTAGTAATTTTCTCCCCTCGGAGGATTAAAGCCTCTACAGCGTCGTAAAAAAATATATATAGTAGATATTACGGTTCGGAAATATTTTTACCCTAGTAATGCAAAAAAAATTTCAATCCATAATCTGTATATCCTTTGACGAAGAAATTTTCATCTTTATTTCACAATGTATCGCAAGTCTGTGTCACTTTCTCGCCTTTTTTTTCTCTTTATAATTGTGAAAACGTTTCCTACGTCCTTGTATTATAAATAAAAAATTTGAGTCTCGAGGGGATTGGCCGCATCAAAAAGTTATTTGAACTTAAGAGATCCAGCCACGGATCGATCAACGACTTTTTCTAATAACCTACGGCGTTTCCGATTCATTGGAAATCCATGTAATCAAACAGCATAAAAACATGAAAATATAATATAAAGTTTATCTTGCGTTTTTACAAACGCGCGAGCGCAGAATATATAAGTAAACTGATTTATTTTCTGCATCCGTAAATATACCTTTTAAATGTATAATTATTTTGGAAGCTAAACTAATAATGGTGAACATCTTTACGTACCAAATGTGAATTGTGTTTTTTTGTTTTTTTTTTTTTTTTAGCTGTTTCAGTGAATTTTAAAACTTTACGCTAAAAATTACTCGCTTTGATTTATGAAAAAACTCTTTTGTTTTGCATCCTTTACATAAAATAGAACTACATAGGTTATGCAATTTTTCGGTCTCTATTTTATTTTAGTCTCGGAATAACATTGCCGAAAGAATACGACTATAAATCTTTCAAAATTTCATAACAATTTTTTGTATCTTTTATAAGTTTTATTGAAATTATTAATTCATTTTTCGTAAATGCAATTTTTGTTATTCCTATGTAATGCTTGTTACAAATAAATATCAGAATTATAATATTCCATGAATTTTTTAAATCTTTCCGATAGGTATTTTTATACTAATTTCATAAACCGTGTGTGCGTGCGCGTTTTTTTTTTATTTTTTTTTTTATTATACATAAACACTAACTAAATAAATGTTAAACGACGTTAGATTCATTAATGACGTAATATAATAATGACAATTAATCTTCAATGTACATTGCAAAATAAAGATAAAGAAAATTTGATGGAATTTTGACTGTTCGAATATGAAACCTTTGCGACCTTTAAGTATTTTTGTCGCTTTACGTTGATTAAAAATTGAGAATTTCACAGATTTTTAAAAAGAACGTAATGTATTGAATTCTGAATCTGAATAATAATTACTTAACTATAATAAATATCAAAATTTCGAATACATTTATAGAATTTAAGTGTAATGCCATACTCGATTCCTCTAAAAAATGCATTCAGAATTTCAACCCTCGATAATATTAAATATTAAATATAGGAAACAAAAAAGGTGCCAATAAAAGAATGCATACTTGTTTTACTAGTCCATTAAATTGATTTAGCGTTTCGGATAAGAATAACATCCTCTCTGAGCAAAACACGTTCTATTCTAATCTTCCCATTCCCGATCATTTTTTTTCTTCTTTTTCGTGTTCTATTGGTTATTTCCTCAGCTCGACTTTTTTTTGGCCTTTATTTCTTTGTATTATGGAAGAGGCTGTCAACCAGATGCTATTTTGTATCTCGTACTCTGTTCAACGGCAAGTATATGCGTAACTCTCAGTTAAATCCATATTTCTATGTAATCTCTTATTACGTAAGGGCAGTACGATAAAGCGATACACAAATACAATTATTTAACAGTTCGCATTTTTCTTTTCTTATTGTAGCAGACAAATATTTGCCTCTATCTGATACAGTATTTACTTCGTTTTCATTATTTTTATCGTTCCAGCCTGCTGATTGAAAGTCCGTGGCAGTGATTAATCAGCCTTTGTTGATTTTTCTTTCGTATATGTTATTTTCCTATGTAACACAAGCAGAATATCTTAAACTTGCCAACACACGTGCCCTGCAACCAGTTGTAATAAATTTCGTATAAGGACTATTGATCAAGTACTGTTTCTACACGACCACTGTCTTGATTTGACTTGTTTCGTATTAGCACAAATTTCACCGTGCTTCAATAATATTTGCATAACTAAATAATATTCTGCAATAATATTGTGTGCATAAAATAAATTAATTTTAGTAATGCGTGCGTGTACCTGATGTAAGAAAAATTTACAATTTAACGATTTATTGATAATTCAATAATATATATATATATATACATGTCACAACAGTGTAATAGTTAAAATGTTAAGGTGGCGCAATGAATATTAAATTTAAGGTTTCCTTTCGCTAGATGTAATTTAAAATTCAGACAGTTTTAAAACGAATTTATACATTATGATAACGAATTACGAGAATTTTGAATGATTTTAGAAGACAGTTCTTACGTATTTATTAATTTGAATAGTAATGCTGTAATTACACAAATACTATTTTAGGATATCGGTATAGCTTAACAAACATATAATTTTTTAAATGAATATTAACATCTTGTACAACACATACAATTAAAAAGATATATAGAAAATTGTACGATTCCTATGTACTGTATTATATAATTTTATAATTTACTTGACATATTTAATAAATTATCTTGTATTGAGATCATGAAAATACGGACGATTATAATCATTGTAGGAGAATAAATTTTTAAACTTCAATCATTTATAATATTTTAATTTTTCAATCTTCAATTTCGGTATAAAAAAATATTGCAATATTTACGTGAAATTTATTTACCAGATTTTTATTTATAGCGATAACAAGTTTAAATAATTATATCAGTAATTATTATATTAAAATGATTTTTCGTTATAATGCATAATTTAAGCATATATATCATAGTATAGAACATAATCATTAATTACATTGAGCTATTTGAATACCAAAAACAGCAAGGAGTTGAGGATATTTTAAATATTTCTTATATCGGCTTCGTAGTTTTCCACTATAGATTCCCAAGAATCTCCTGGATATCATTATTTTCTTAAAATGTGAATATTATTTTTAAATCGCGAGCTTAGAAATTTAATGTTCTTAAAGAATATTTTCTAGTCCTAGATATACGTACATTCAACTTCCAATGCATATACACTTTGTTTTACGAATAAATTCACTTATGTATTAGTGCAGTATAACAGTAGTGAAATGGAATAATAATACATAAAATGGCGCGAAGTTATCGAATCTGTCAGTTAAATTTTGAAATAGTTTAGAGTAAGAACTGTAGAATTTATAAGATTTTTTTAGAGGCGAGCCGATGCTTTACTTTTGGCTCAAATAACTTTTTCATTCCCACTTCAATAAATACATCTATTGATATTAGTTTATATGATATTTAAATGAATAACAGGATATTCGAAAAGGTTATTTGATATTTATGAATTTTAACCAAATAAATATATATTGTTTAACCTGTAATAACCTCATTTAAAAAACACTAAATCCAACATTTTCTAATGAAATTTTTATTATTCATTAAAAGATAGTAAATACACGATAAATATAGAGGCTGATTTGATTAATGTTGATTTAGGTAATGAAATGAGACAGTGGGCCTATAAATTTATGAATAATTTAAATTAAATTGTTCAATAAAAATAACGTACCCAAGGTAAAACAGTGGTAAAACATCCGATATTGATGTATTATTCGTATTCCAGAAGGATAAAATATTAATATTAAAAATTTATGAAATTTAATTTAAAATTATCAAATAATGAGAAAATAAAGAAATAATTGTTTTAAAAATTAATACATTAGTATCAATTAATTCTGCTGTATCCGATTCCAGTACATGAGAATATACTTTCATACTATTTCTAGGCTATTCTATAGTAAGATCTTCTGGTTGAGAAAACATCAGCATTCCCAGACTCTTGAATCCTTCTACTTCTATGATACATTGACTTTAGATACATTGTGATCGATATCCTTTATATCAGAAAAAAATATATCCGTTTTATCTTGAAAGCTAACTTTTTCTACGTCTCAACCATAGGCCGTCTTTTTAAAAAATATATCCTAATAAACTACGTTCTTCTCATTTATTCTGTATTAGTTAATATCATTAATCTTCGGATTAGATTTTCATCTACATTTTTAATGTTATTAACAGCATATCATTTATAGTTCTATCGAGCATGTATATTTTTACGAGAATATTGTTAATCCATCCATTCAATGCTTGGAAAGGATAGTTGTTGAATCATTCCCGTCTAACGTAAAAATTGTATCTACGTAATGAAGTTTCGTAATTAAATGTATTGTCTATTAGTTTTATCATATTAAAGTAGACGCTTGCCAGTAATAGATACAGGAACAATTTACTTGATCTCAATATCTTCTTACTTAATTTTTCTTTCTTAACTACTGCGGTTAACGATCCTTCCTACTATGATAAATTTTATTTTATTTATTTTTCTCCTGTTCATTTGTATCTATGGCGTGTTTTATACATGTGTAATATATCTTTTATATGCTTTATATTACCCTATAACATGTTTTACAATCATTTTCATTCTTATCAAATTATATTGTTAAGGATAACTTTTCTTTATCATATTTTTATTTATTTTTTTTTGTTTTTACAGTCAATTATAATAATTAAATTTATAATTTACCATCTTACATCTATATTTAATAGCCGCATATTTTTCAATTTACTCAGGATTTTTAATTATTTCTATTGCATTAGAAATTATTTTAATTGACATGTATTAAATAGTAATTGATAAAAACTTAAATGTAAGAAATTTATACAAAATCTAGCTTCTTTGTTATTAAATACAATATATTACAATATATTATTTACGTTAATTTCATGAAATATAAAAGTTTTCAACAGTTCTGCGTATTCCAATGTAATGAAGAATGTTGATTATTCGATTTGCTTAATCAGAATCATTCTGAGAATCGGACAAATTTAATTATTTGATTATATTGAAATGCTTACTGTTAGATATAGAATTGGCTAAATTAAATAACACTAACAAATTCGTTTTATAGGCCTAGATGGTATAATTGAAAATAAAAACTGAATATAATTAAAGATTTAATGAATTAAATCATAAAAATTGTCGATTAAAATCGATAACACGGAATGATAAAATTTTAATATTGTAATAAATCTTCTCGAATAATTTAGTATTAAGGAATAAATTAGCTTTTAATATAATTTGCTTAATTATGTATTTAAAAACGGAACAATTCAATGAAGAGAATCAGTTTTCATGGATCGTATTAATTACGATACGTGAGATTTTGAAGGAGATGCTTCCTGACGGCTCGAATAGAGGAAAAAGAGGCCAAGCATGTGTCGCTACTTAGCCGAGGGAAATTTTAAATCCGAGAACAGGAGCGGCGATGAACTGATAGAGCCATACCTTGGTGATGAACAAGGCAATCAGATTTGCAATTAGACCGAAGTCACGATTCGTCGCATATCCAAACGTTCGCTTCTTAATACACAAGATTATGTTTTATGATGTTTTTACTTTTTTTTTTTTTTTTTTTATAGGCTGATAATAACAAATTATTTAGTTTTCGTACAATTCCGTATAAAGTACTTCCGAAGGCACATTTTTAAATTATACACACGATAATGTTAGCAATTTTAATTGTAAAATAACCTTAAAGACAAAGTAGCTTATTAACATGTTTTGTTAAAATGCAAAAACTGTTTCGTTTCTTACAAAATAAAAAAACAATGTATCACAGAAGGCCTTTATGCGCAAAAATGATTGATAAGAAAAAGATGGAGAATAATAATAAGAAGAGGATTTATATTAGTCTTTGTATATGGTGTACTATAAATAAATGTGATAATGTGGTAAAAATGGTTTTGAGATAAGCGAGAAAGTATAACTTATCGAAATGTTCTAATCGTTATTTTTCTAAATATAAAAGTAAGTTATATAGCGGATAAAATATAGCGGCAAATGTGTTTTGAAATTAGGCAGATTTGATAGAAATTTGATTAAATCAGCTGACGCTCAAATACGTGGAAAAGCTCCGTCAATCCATTGCCGAAGGGATTTCGAATTTAGAGATGCACATTATGTTTTGCCTAAGGGCATTGAGATACGCGTTCCCTTCTCGCAAATTCCTCTTAAAATGCAGACGCAATTACGATTGGACCACGCTGTATTATCCGATTTTAGATAAAATGTCGCAACTTGTAAGAATCGGCTCCCCGTCATAACAGACGCTAAGAGAGATTCGCATTATTTTTCATTTAATCGCCGTCAGACTCTAAGTTTATTTATTATAGTATTGGCTACGCAGTAAGCATTTAGCATTTATTTATATTTACTAAAACAATGTGCTTAAGTTGGTAAATACACTTTCTGTGGGCTAAGGGGCCACATTATCCATATTGAATTTCATCTTATTTCGTCACTTGTGAAATAATAAGCAATGGAAAAATTCAAACAACTATGTGGACCAGATAAATTTGAAATCGGATTTAAAAAACTTAAGTTATTTTGAAGCATGAAGATTTTACGAAATATAGATGGCTTTGAGAAATCTCAACATCCATTCATCCTCTGCTATGTAAACTGTATAATTTTAAAACTGAAGTTCAAAACGGTTTAAAAATACTTTCATCATTAACTTTCTATTTAAATACGCACTTTAAATAAATTACATACATTAAGATACTTCAACACAAATTAAAAGTACTGCGTAGGAAGTTTTAATTTTAAAAAATTAATGTCTTCAATACTTTGTTTCAATTTATGTTTATTCATTTGAATGTATATGAAACTATAACGTACTTGTGCACGTCTATTATTATTAATTCGATCGCAATGAAAACTCATACATTGAATATTCAATATTTTTTTGGGCCATTAGACATTATCAGGTATATTTAGCTAAGAATTTAGTTCAGAATTTTTAAAATTACGAAATTAATTTCAACACGATGTATCAAAAACAATACAAAATTAACCTTCATCGAAAATAACTCATTTCAATATTACCCAAATTATCTTCCCATACATGAATTCAATCGCGAAGGAATAATCTTAGCCATTGAATTAGAACGTTACAGGATTATAAAAATTAATATTCGTACATGTATGATATTGTCTATTCGTTTCTGATTTTCATACGCAAATTACAACGATATACTAAAATTGTGAATTGCTTTTTTAAATAATATATACTAACGCACACGCGCGCTCGATGTTTTTATAACCGAATAATATTATTACTTGAATATGGATAACTTCAATTTTTATCATGCTTTAAAATAAATAATTGGCAAAGTAGCTAACGCATACTTAATATATTTTATTTTATGTAGATTACAATAAGTTAAATCTTTATTATGAAGGATTACAATTGTGAATCGGAGCACTCGATCGAATGAGCAAAGGAAACAGCTCGCGATCCATTCAACCAAATTGACGATCAATCGGAAATTTCTGAGTATACAGACGTCTGATTTCCATATAACGATAAATAATAATGGCAAAATCAAGAATGTAGTAGTCACCTAGTCAAGGAGATATATGAGACGATTGGCACGAGCAAGTGCATTCATGAGCTGAAACAGACTAAAATATGTATCCGTGTAATGAACGGGCGGCTTTGTGCTAATCAGTAGTCGCCCCCCCCCACCCAATCCCCGCACCGCCGTTGCAGCGACGTGTGGTCGACTTCCGACAATTTTGAACCAAGAAATATTGAACAGCAATTGGCGAGAACAGAAGTTTGAATGTCCGGAGCGCAGATTTAAACGGATGAAACGACCGCGGCGACATGTAAATTCTCATTCGGTAAAATCGCTTCGAAGACGAATTCCATGAAACCGATAAATTTAATCGCTTAATTCTAATGTAAATGTACTTTCACAATTTCTAAGAGAATTAAATGCCATTATTTTTCATTTATTCCAACGTATATGATATTCAAATCTCAAAATTTCAAACAAATCTCCATAGCACGCAATTATAGTCGCTAAAATATAAAAATTCTCTTGTTCGAGAGAGTCTCTTGGAATATATGAGCCCTTTCGTTTTATAGTACTTTTTCAAAATATTAGTCGTTTTAAATATTAATATATTAGTAGTACGGACGAGTTAAACGGACTTCAATGTGGAAAAAAAGTACGAGACTGGCGGTAAAGGCGTATGAGGGGGAGGGGGGGCGAAAGAGAGATATTCCTTATATTTTAAGAAATATGTTATTTTTACATAATAATATGTGACTTGAAATACGTTGTACAAAAAATCAATCTATAATATGCATTTATATAAACCATCATAATATGATATGAGAGTGTAGTCAAATAATGAACGTGTGTGTGTGTGTGTGTGTGTGCGCGCGCGCGTGTGTCTAATCAAAAGAAAGTTGAAAAATATAGAATATAGCAAAGAAGCATGGAAAGTAGCTTCGACTTTGAATTAGCGATTTAACTGTATGTAAAGTACAAGTATGCAAAGGATGGAAAATGATGATAGAGTGACCAGTAAAATCTCACACGTACTTTATTCCGGCTTGAAATTGCTTTTTCCCTTCCCGCGTGCACACAGGTAACCCAGTTTTTTCGACATAAATATTTTATTTCGTTTTCAAGCTGTCGACTCTAGACAATACCATTATCCTTATCCCCCCCCACCCACGCGCTTCACGCCATTCGGCACATCCCTATCGCCTATTCAACTCGTACCTCTAAAGGCTCGTTATTTCCATGTATATTTTAACAAGTTATTTTCTTGACTCCAGCGAAAATACGTGTAAAATTGAGCTTGAAATGGCTAGTCGAAAAGAACCGCAGCTGCTCTGCTGGTACTTATTTGGTAAATAAGTCAATGATATAATCGGGGAACTAAACTAGCTCGCGAGAGAACCGCGCCTCGATATCCACGTGCACAATCCTTTTATTAGACCTAATCGATAGCAAATTTCCCTCGACAACGACTTTCTATGTCTAAGTCTTCTGACTCAACGTCACTCGCGAGAAATCTCGTTGTCGTATTCATGTACTATTTCATTACCGCAATCAACAATACGGCAAACAGCATATATATATATATATATATAGAGAGAGAGAGAGAGAGAGAGAGAGAAAGAGGGGGTGGAGGAGAGAAGTAACGTTAAAAAATGTTAAAATCGATAGTTTACAGCGAAATATAAAAATAAAAATACTTGTACGTCTGATCACATAAAGTTGAAAACGCAATCTCCCTATTTAAATAGAAAACATTACGTACATTCGTATTTTATGCAAAAAATTCATCGGATTATTATTTATGCATTTATTTATTTAACTTTAAGAATCAGGATAACTTGCATAATTATTTCTTGTTATTAAAACATGTTTTTACATTATAATTAAATAATCTACAGAAGCCGTGCGTGAAACTATTATTATTATTATTATTGTTGTTGTTGTTGTTGTTGTTGTTGTTGTTGTTGTTGTTGTTATTGAAAATTACTTTCCGCAGAAAAGATAAAAAGTATTTTTCATCAATTTTCTTCAATAATAACAATAATAAGTTAATATCTGGAAACATATTTTAAAAAATGACAAACTTTTATAAATTATAGGAGTTAGTTTGAATTCATAATTTGAAATCTGGGTGTTCGGTATTAAAAATTTCTATCTAAAAATAAAAAATACCATCATGCTGAAAGAAAAAGCGGATTGATTGGCAGCACATTAATAACTCACAATATAATGTCAATCACTATACTACGCCAATGAGATTTATTACGAATACCTTTCGGCTCATGAGTGAAGAAAGTCTATCTTAACAATGTTGACAAACGTTATGATTTTTATAAATTACCGACTATTAACTTGGAAACGATAGATATTAAATTGAAAAATTTATTTATTTAGAATATAAATTAGTATTTATTAGAAAATAACTTTTATGATTGCAATAAAATTGATTACCAAAGGTTGATTTAGTTATCTTTTTCGTAATGTACATTCAAAGTATCAACGTATGCTTCTGGCGTACTTACAAAATTTTAAAGATTTCTAACGCACATTACTTCTTATGATTTGCGGTATTTGAAATTCTAATGAAATATTTAAAATTTCGCATGCAATGCAATATTCGATATTTTCACTATATTCTTAATCCACGGTTCGATCGATTCGAGTGATTTCAATTTCAGTAAAAGAATGAAAATCGATGTAATGAACAAAATAAGTTGAAGTTTGAAGATAAATAATTTAGTTGTCGAATTATCCTGTTGAAATCTTAACATTAAAATTGAGTCTCGTATTCGCAAAATCGGATAAAATGTAAAGACACTTTATGTAAATAAATTTTCTTATCAATTCGGTAAAATGTTTAACGTGTTATTGAATTACAGTGCACGCATAATACGAATCTTAAGGAACTTTAAATTATAAAAAAAAATTTGCTATAAAAAAAGTCAACATCCCCGTATAAAGTTTTGCGACAACAAAATATTATAAAAAAAAATTTATAAAAAAATTATAGAAAGCAACAGGAAAGCTACGTGAAATATATTATTAAAGAGAATCCAAACAGATGATCCGCGACTTTAGAAAACTTACTGGCAAAAACTTAAATAGAACACTTTGCATTCATGACGTCAAATGTTCAAGGTTATCTGTCAAAAGGTTTATACTAATTGCATCAGTAAAAAAATAAACAATCAATTGCTCATTAATATTCTAAAATTACTATTCCTAATATTCCTGAATAATATTCCTACGCGATCAATTTTGGGTGGCAAAATTTTTTTTATTGCTAATATTCTTAGTTACAGCCATTAAAATTCCTTTACAATGTAATCGTTCAGCGCTTCAAAAATTTAAATTTTTATTTTATTTGTAAAATTATCGATACTTGTGTTGTTTTTTTAAGCATAAAACATACGATGTGTTACACAGTATGATTGGTGATAGGAAGCTTGTAATTATCAAATTTTTATAATTGAATAATTATTAGATGTTTGTTTTTAATGGGTGAGTGTGCTGCGCTGATGTATGTTTGTGTGATCGAGGATAGCCATTGAATGAAAGATTTAGTAATGTAGAATAAGGTAAATATTAGCTTTCGGCGTAAGTGAAATGAGTTCCATAGTTTTTTCGCTTTTACAAAAGTCTAAGTCTAAATAGAAATAAAACAGATCTAGAGATAGATTTATTTATTTCTATCAACACTTCTTGTCTCTGTAATTTTGATTTTAGGTCAATTATTTTTAAATTTTACTAAGAGCATAAACTTTAAAAATTTATGTAAGAGGTAAGCTCTTAAATGTCGTAATTTTGTTAAAGTTTTCCTTCGGAATTTTCAGCAACTGAAGCTTTGAAAGAAATATAGAGCATCATCGAGTTTTAGATTTTTGGAAAGCGATTAAATAATCTGCGAAATTTTAAATAAAAATATGCGTTTGAAATGAAATCATGATGCGGAGAGTTAATGTCACACAATAGACGTTGACTTATTTTCTAATAAACATGAAATCGTTCTATGTAATTACTGTGATTGAATTTGGAATTACTTTAGATCATTGTATATTTGAAAGAAATATAAAACGCGCTTCTTCTACAATATAATAGTATAAAAATCAATGTTTTTTCTTACTTCATCATTATTTCAAGCATATTTATTTTTAATCGAAGCTCTTAAATCAAAATGATTGTTCTTTGCTTGATTTATTTGTAATTCGAGAACAATTCGTCTTCTTGTGGTTCCGTAAAAATTTCATATTTCAAATATTAATTTCAAAAAATTTTAAATTCGCAACAAAATAATTTTTCAACATTCAATTTTTTTTAGCATATTATAAATGTAGTTTTAACAGTTGTAACTTTTAAACAACTTTTAATAAAAGTCATAATTGTATTTAGCAACGTTAAAGTGAAAAGTAGAAATTGCATTTTATTAATTCGTTTTTATTTTAGTGAAAATTAAAAAAAATTCATTTCATAACGAATAAATTTATTATTATAATTAAAAATTCAACGAATTAATAAAAATTAGTTTCGTATGTTAAATGAATACTTTATTATATTAATTATTTGTTTGGTTAAACAAATGCCAGTTATTGTTATTGTGCCTCATGCATTGAAAAATATTCTTAAACATCTAAGTATGTAAAGCTTGGATATTTTCTTATCATTGTATGGCCTTTCTCACTTGTTCGGATACTCTTTCATTACTATGGTCAAGTTGGCTGTTGGTCAACAATAAAAAGAGGACACATATATCTGGACATATTTTAAAATCTCTGTGTATTAATAGATTAGTTTTCGAAAAATGGAAATCCATTTAAATTACGCGTAAAAATATACCTCAAGATAATATTTAACTCATACGCACTTTCGACATCAAGACATTTTTAAACAATTAAGTGAATTACGTATGAAAAGAAATCTAATCGATTGCTTCAATGCCAGAAATATTTATAAAGACGATACGCGTATTACAATGTATTGAATAAGTAATATTTCAATCGATGGGATGAATATTAATAGCTACGTTAATTTCGGCATTAAACATTGACTTTGGTTTTATAAATTTTATCTTGTCATAATTGATGGAATAAATTTTTTAATCGAAAATACGGATTAGCCATTGGCTGTCGATGTAATTTTTATTACGTTAAATTAATTTTATTAGAACTCGGATGAAATCATAAAATGCCCGGTATATAAGGAGTAATAAGGGGACATACATTTATGATAAAAGCTCATGCGCTATATTAATATGATTAAATGGGCTTAATGGATAAGCACGAGGGGCTAATAATAATAATAATAAAAAAAAAAAAAAAAAAAAAAAAAAGCAAAGAAGGCAAAGTAAAAGTCAGGCTTCCATGTTGAAAAGGTAAAATCGGCGGCTTCGCCGTGGCGAAGTATTATTGTTCGACTCGAAGACGCAGACCGTCGGCGATATGAATAAGACAAAAAATTCCGGTACTCTATGCCGAGCTAAATGGACCAAGTAGACCTCGTTTATCCATAAGCTCATCTCTTCTCTTCCTATTTCTTTTCTTTCTTTCTATCTTTCTATCTTTCTATCTTTCTATCTTTCTTTCTTTCTTTCTACTCGTCCAATTGATCTTTTTAAAAAACCCTGTTTTTCAAATGTACGTCCTTGAATTTCGTCATTTCGAAACAATTACACTGTTCTTCTTTAACTTCTCCTTTAACCTATCCGTATGTGTATAGGGGCTTTTCAATCGATCTTGCCGTTATAATAAGACTTTCTTTGGAAAATATTTGTCTTGGAGTTACTAAAAATATGAGCATAATCGTAAAATTCAATGAAAATTCTTTTTAATAGACTTTCATAAATTTTCAATAGAATCCTTCGTTATCGTTTCGGTTAAAGTCAAAAAAGGAAACGCAACTTAGATCTTGAACTGATATTTTTTATAATGTCACTGAAAATTTTATAAGTCTTTTTTTTATTTATTTGTTCAATAAAAATTGAATTTTAAGTAATTTTGAATCTTTCAATCAATGACGACTAATAGAATAAAAGCATAAGAATCTTTAAGAATATAATTCTTTTGAGATAGTTAAGTACAAATGAAATAATTAATTTCTTTCTCTATTAACAATGTAATTTCATCTTATTAATTTGTTTAGATAAATATTTTAACTTTAATTAAAACGTTTCAAGAAACTATTTAATTAACTAAAAAATTATACTAATATTATTTTTATAATATTGTTTCTTATACAATAAAAACGTTAATTTATATTTAATTGTTTATCAGTATCAGGTGTTTAAAATAATACAATAGTTTAATTGCAAATCTTATACATCATATAACTTTTCTGATTTGATTATATTACTCGTTTACAGTTTCTAATCACTCACTTCCCCCTGCCCCCCCAGCTATTTCAAAGAAATTATAGTTATTAAAACACTAAGTTTCAATTTGGTTTATAGGATGACACAGTACATGTAAGACTGCGCCGTAATTGTTTTTTTTTTACTATAATAATATTCGAAACAGAAAATTTAGAAGATCTTAGTGAAGGAGAAGTGAGGGAGGAAGATATGTAGGTTGATTCAGTGTAAAAAAAACTTAGAGGAACAAGGCTCGGAGGTAGACTATACTAATTTTAAGGAATAAGCGTTAAATTTTTATTTGCCCACATTTCCTCTTTTGCTTTCGTCGCGTTCAAATGAAATTCGTTCAAGTGACGAATCTAGTTTGCTTACGCTTCTAAGCAAATTCAACTATTCCTTGTAGAAAAGTATTGCAATGCCTTCACAGTAAGTAAGGCTTTAATAGATTGTAGCAACAGTCCAATTGGAAATGTTTCAAAGTTACTAATCAATCTTTTCCTGGATTCTTTCGACTATTTACTTTATAATTCTTATGGAATTCACGAGAATTCATTGGATAATGATTGGAATGCTGAAATGAGCTTTTACATTGAAAAGTCTGAGAAAATAATAGAAAACTCTCATTACTTGAATATCGAAGTTATTTAAAACTGTCTTGAGCCTGACGCGTAATTTGGAAGACAAACGAGCCAAATGACGCCCAATTCAATACTGAGATTCATTATTTCTCCTCACCCTCTTACTTTTTTTTAAATTCGATATCCTTTGGTCCTTTATTTTTTAATGCCTGCATACTAAACTAACGTTTTACCAATTGAAATTATCATCGTGCACACATGCCCAAACGCTACTTCTGAGGTTATTTTATTTATTTTAAAATGTTTTGCTGGAAAATACGTTACGTCAAAGTTTATAACACTTATAAATAATAAAGGCGTATTACTTTAAACATTTTTTCACAAACGTTTATTTTATTGAAAAAAAAGAGAAAAAAAAATAGAAAAGAGAAAAAATACGCTTACATCAAATTTGAATCAAAATTTCGCAACTTCATTTATATAGTAGTTTTAAAGAAGAACGAGATAGCGTAATTCATTGTGAACTACTTCTTTTTATTTTGTTTATACTTTATCATATTTAAGTAAAAATAATAATATATAATCTTTGTGGATAATATTTTCTAAATTCTCTTACGTTATACTTACTTATTTTAGAATATTATAATTTACTTTATTCACAATATAGTGTAAATCATAGCGTACATAAGTAATGTAATAAATATGTTAAATGATTTTATTCTGAAATAATACTTACAAGAATTTATGGTCTTACGTAATTTATAGTTATAGAATAATTACTAAATTTACCTGTCTAAATGATAAATTTGAAGTCTCAGTATCATTACTGTCACGTGATTACCCAAGCTATTTTCATAGACTGGTTCTGAATGTGCCTTTTTATCAATATTTTAACTAACCATACATTTAAATAAGAAGACAATTAGATGGATTTGTCCTTTTAATGCGGAATATGAATTATGAGAAATGGTAATTTTTCTTTAGGACTAGACTACACCCACTAAATAATGCTAACAAGTTTCCACAAATCATGTTAGTAAGTCACATGCATAAGCTCTCCACAGTTTAAGTAAGGTACCGCAGAAATAAAGGAAGTATTTCATTATATAAGGATAAGTAAACTGCAAGAATGATCTTAAATATGCCCGTTCGATCACTTAATATTACCTGCCAATAAGTACAACAATACATAATAATCGACCATTGAAATAAATAAAAATAGATAAAAAACAATAAAAAATAAAGGTACAATTGCTTTCTGTTAAAAATAAGGTCAAGTTTCTTACGCGCTTAAAGGGATTTGACGAGATGGATCGTGGAAAAACGTCAATAGATGCATTCGTCAAGAATAAAAGGGTTAGATTATAATAATACGATCGGCTCAAATCTAACGAAATTCTACATATATACTGCTGCGATATTATAGAATTTCTCCTCCGGCGCTCCATATTAATAAGTTTCAGTTTTATCGTTAAGCTAATTAGCGGTACCACGTTTTAATTAGTTAATACTTCGTTTCCAAGATACTTTCGAAGATACTTACTTGATAACGTAATATCAAGTTCTTTAGCGCCAATCAATACATGTATTTTCGCTATTTCGTTAGAAAATTATATTAATCGACTTATTTTCAGGGAGAGTAGGCCGAGCTTTATCTTTTAATTATTTAAATAACATACTAAATGCCCTTTGTTTCCCCGTAAAACATATTATTATTTTATATATAATGTACCCTTTTCTCTAGAAAATTTTATTTTTTTTTCTAAAAATAAAAATTTCTTTCAAAGATAAATTAATTAAGCATTATTTTTTTTTATATACACTGTAGTTCAACTTACAAATCATAAATAAAAATCTGACCTTACAGCATGATAAGGTTTACATTATGTGTCATAAATATTTTATTCAACATTTACGAATGATTTGAAGTTTAAAATTAGGCAAAATAACATTGTCAAGAATAATAAATTATGGCTACTGCTCTTAAAAACGCTAAAATTATTAATACTTAAATACGTAAATAATTTCTGGTAGAAATTTTTTTTTAAATATACGCAGATTCTCTTATTTATCTAGCAAAACTAAATTGAATAGATTACTTTTTCTAAGAATCCATGAAAGCGTATATCATAACATAACTTCAGATATTTATTACTTTATAACAGAGCAGCACCTTAACGTTCGAATAAAATATAACTTTATAAAAATCGTTAAATTACCAATAAATATAACGAATCAAATCAACTCAAGACTCATACAGTTTGTTGTGTTTGCGATCTACGTATAAACAAGTAATTAAAAATCAATGAGTATTGTATGAGGGGTACAAAAAAACAAAAAACAGAAAAAAAAAAAATTTAAATGAAATGTTTAATTGTAAGCGCAGAATGCGTAATAATTTTAATTTAACGTCGATTATGAATGAAGAGTCATTTTCCCATAGACATTAAAATGCATTTTTGATTGCAATAAAAAAAAAAACAAAAAACAAAAAAAAAATAGCAAACAAACAAACAAATAAATAAATAAAATATCTGTGTGATGAATAAGAAAATAATGAGAAGGGGAATTAGGTGGAGTAGATGGATGAGTAATTTGACGGGTGTAAGGGGAAAGTCTCGGGAAAGCGACGGGAAGCTATGAGGCGAGAGCTATGAGGTCGCTTAGCGGTCGAACTCAGATGTTTACGCTTGAAATTTTTGATGGTAAGGCCAGACCGAAGGAAAATAAGGTAGATTAGGGAAGGATGACCAGGATTACGGGATTTAATGGGAGTCGGGTTTACGGGTATGATATACGGAACGTGTAAGCACTTGAGCACTCGGGCGGAGAATGTTGTCGGGCCGGCGGCAATAGGATATCGGGGGTACCTGTCCCCCGGCCAGTCGCGCCACTAGATCTCCGGAATCCCCCAGTCACAAGGCGCGACTCCTCCAAGGGAGAAGAGATCAACAAGTTAAAAACACTGGGACGCTTTTGATTCGCGCACTGCTGGGACTTTTGGGCAGACTGGGGCAAAGAGGGGAAGCCCCGGCCCAGGGCCGAGTCGGGGCCCCAGGCAAAGCGAGTGTCGAACTGCCGGTCTCAGGCGCCGAACCACGCGGGTCTCGTCACAATGTACTTGAGTGGAGCGTCTGCGGTGCCTAGGGCGCGAGGGAACTCGAGGAACCACGACTGCACCGCGTCACCGGCACCGAGATACACGGAGGCGCGCTTCCCTCGAGCGCTCGGCGGCTATTTCGGGAAATGTGGGAAGCCGTTCGCCGCGAACGGAGTATGTGCTTATATCTACGTCACTCCCTCCCAGCCTCCCCCCTCTCTCTCTCTCTCAGCTCTGTGTTATTGTGGGTGCCGATGTGCGTGCGTGTAGGTGTAGGTCTGTGTGTGCTACCTCGTGGAGACCCACCGGCTGACTGGAAGACCGCGCAGACGTGCGCCTTTAATTTAGAGGCAAGGAGCGCCCTCGACCTCGCCTCTCCTTCTCTCTCCCTCTTACACTCGATTCATTTTGAATTCGCGTGTGTAGGTGCTGGCTCCTCGACACTGGCCTCCTCTAGTCTCTGCCGAACGAACACGCGCGCGCGCGCGACCCCCGCTCAGGGAGGGAGAAAAAGAGCGCGCCCGCGCACCAACCAAGCCACCCGTAATGTACGCGCGTGCGTGCGTGCGTGAGTGCGGTGCGTGAGTGCGTGCGGTGCATAAGCAAGGGGTAGTGGAAAAGGAAGAATAAGGGGCTGGTGCTAGATAGACGTTGTTCCAGTAGCGATTGGGCAGAACGCGCGGGGAAGCGATACAGGGGGTTGGCGAGGCAGGGGCGTCCTGAGGCCGGGCTTTAAAATGCCGCGCTTAGTAAGGGCGGCGGAGCAGAGGATGGAGGAGGGCTGGCGGCCGTGAGATAGGCGTGAGCTAATTAGCTCGGGGCACCTTAAGTACGACGGGGGGGGGGCAGAGACTCAGCAGTGGCTCAACACTGGGGAGGCTCGGAAGTACGGAGGGAGGCTCTCCTTCGGCTTTCTTTAGCCGAGCTACTTTCTTGAGCGGCTCGGTCTCGGCTTTTGACTTTGGCGCGGAATCGATACGGCACTCGCGCGGCAGATAGCGAGGATCGAGTGGCGCCGAGACGTGAGGGCGAGTAGGGGGTGGCGGTAAAAGGGGACAGGGGGTTGGGGTTGGGTGAGATCGAGCCCTGGAGAGGAGAGCTTTAAAGAATCTCGAGCTTCTATCGCGGCTCGGAAAAGCCTCGAGACGAGTGCTCGAGCTCGAGCTCCAGCTCGCGACCGCGTCCACGTTCTCGTCCGCCTCTCGAAAATCAATAGTTAGAAGGAAAAATTCCCTTCTAGAATTAATCTTGCCTCCCCTCCGCCGGATTGGGCCCGCGAAAATAAAACGACCTCCTCCTACTTGGATATCTGGATTATCGATCCCAACAATACTCTTGCTCTTTCCGCTAGACCTCTTCTCGTACCGAGACCACCCCCCCCCTCCCCCCGGCCCCAACCCTCCCCGACCCATCCCACCCACCCCCCGACCCCGGCCCTGCACACCGAATTACGGCCAATCTCACCGTGTGCTTTTTCAATATAAAGCGCGTGACTTGACGTTACGCTACTCCCGCCCCGCCCTTCCGTTAACTGAGCGTCCACTAAGCTTCCCTCCACGTTATCTCAGCTAGAGAAAACCCAGTCCTCCTACCTCAGCGTTTATGCATGTATGTACATGTTGCGTCGACGTACTTTAAATAAAACAAGCACCGCATTTTTAGCGATCCGACTAATGTTAATACGAGTGTAAACCTGCCAAGGCACCGCCGTCACATTTCCTACTTTACAATTCAAAGAATCTGTATAAATCTTTTTCGTATTCGATGCTTTTTATCCCCGTTTATTATTATAATAAAGCAGAAGTTAACCAAAACAATCCTACCTATATTTCTCTGGTTGGACATTCACCAATAGCCCGGGGAATTATTGCGAACAAGCGTTTCACAACACAAGTCAAACGAAAGGTCTACTTAACTTAAAGCAATTGCCTCTTCTGCATTAATATCTAACCGCGTCCGTATCTTTTCCTCCTTTCTATTATTATAAATGACTTGCGTCAATCCAACTATTCCTATATATAGGTATCCTGCACTTGTATTATCTAAATAGAGCCTTAGTCGAGGAATGTCAAGGAATTTCCATACAGTCTTAATTTTTCATATTCTCATGCACATTAATTCTTTAAGAAAATTATTATTTTTTCACATTTTTAAATTACTTGCCGTCAAATTTTTAATTACTTTCAAATTTCTCCTAACGCAAACATAATATCGCTAGAGCTCTGTTTTCGGGCTTGAGATGATAAACAAAGTGCAGGACGATCCTCGATTATGATTATTTTATAGTATTCAGCGAGGATCAATACTGATGTAATAAAGCATTTATTACATTTTCAAAAAAAAACTATTAAAGTGTTTTGCCGATATCGTTATGTCCCGCTACTCGGACTTGAGGAAAATGAACGAACGACTAAACATTATGAAAGTCTTTGCATTAGATTTTACAAAAATTGTAAAAATAAATGAATGTAATAAGAAAAATTATATTAAAATTCTGATGAAAACCGAATCCATGCGAATTTGAATGAAAATAAAAACGTTTAAAAAAAGTGAAAAGGTCAATTACACGAGATAAAGCCAATCGGGAAGAAAGGATAAAATACTCTTTTGGATAATCTTCCATTATATTTAGGTCAGTGATTAAGAAATCTTATGAAACTCCTATAAAGCTATAACGCTCAATAAATTTAATTGCCTATTCATTTGACATTATTGATTTATATATTTTTATATATGTGTGTGTATATATATTAGAGAAATTCTGCATAAACTACCATAAATGCATTTTAAGATTCGGAATTCAATTAGCGACCCGCGTAAGTCCAATAAATGCCCTAAATGCCAAAAGGATTAAATGATACAGTGGGATGGGTATATTCTGTTATAAATATTATAAGCAGCAAGGCGACTGACAAAACATTTTATTCAAGGTATCTGTCCTCCTATCAGATTTGCAAATAAATATCCTCTGCGCACTTAGCGCGCCACGTCCCTCACCAACGGAATGTTCAGTTTTTGCAATATCTGAAAGGAAAAGCTTAAAAATGATCGGATTCACTGCATCACTTAATTAATAATCAAGGATTGCGCTTGAATATTGCATGCCAAATTTTTTTACAAAATTACCGACGAGTATAGATTATTTTATCGTCCCGTTCGGTTCTGCGAATCTTCACGTCTGAACGTAGAATTCTTGATATTCCTCCAGCAGATACGAAGAAGCGCCCCTCCGAATAAGAAAATTGCTAACAATAATATAAAATAGCACGGGCATGCAAGGAGTGCTTAAATTTTTTATAAAAAATTTATTATATTATTACTGTTGTTGAAGGCAAATTTGTGTTGGCTTATTATAATTTGAATTTTGAATGGCTTAAAGAATATTTTTCGGCCAAGTTTTCCGAAAGTTAAGCACATACGAGGATAAAAACTATTCAAGATTGCAGATGAGATTTGAAATGAAAATTTTAAACTTTTCCAATAGTTCATTTCTTACTTAAGACACAGCTAAGTTTTAGGTTTTTTAATTTTTCATGAACTTGATGAAGGTGTATAAAAAAAAAAAATTTTACAATTAAAATCTGAAGTTTCGAGCATTATTGTCTAAGCCCGAAAGCGTATCATCCACAGCGTAAGGATTCATTTTTCATTTTTCATTTTTCTAATTTTATGTCTAAAGCAGTGCACCGAAACGTTGTTGTTATTTATAACAAGTACGTTGGTTCCATAAACATTTGCTAAAGTGATCGTTAATTAAGGAGAGCGAAGAGGGCAGAATTGAAAGAATAAAAGACAATTATTGCTTGAATATTTATTAAAATAGCTCGCTGACTGTAATCAGAGATTTTAGCATGTTGATGTTGAAAAGAAGCTACGGACGAGTGTAAATAAGTTGCTCGAATGAAAAAAAGTTGCCTCAAATTGGCCGGACGGGTCGCGGGCGTTGCGGGGAATAAAATTCGTGTAAAATTGGAATAGAAGAAATGTCTTAACATGAGCTTGAACGTGCCTTAGTTCAACTGAACAGACTATTTACAACCCAAGAGGCAAATTGCTTGTGGGTCATGTCCGGCCCGTATTTACACGCCACATAAACTCTCTCGGCAAAAAATCGACAAAAACAGAAAAAAAAAAGAAAGAAAGAAAAAAAAGATCTTTCTCATTGCACACGTGACATGTGCATTCAATTTAAATGGCATAAATTAATATCTCCTCGGAATATAAAAGTTTTACGCATTCAGAGTGTGAAGGAAAAAGTTAATGTACAACCTTCTGATTTATTCCCTAATTTTACGCGACGAGGTTAATAAAATATAATTTGTCGTAGAAATAAGCTTAACAATCCTATATGAAATGAGAAAATATCCTGGGATTTTAAATGGGACTGGGAACGGCCACGAAACTCCGTACGACCAAGGAATTTTTCATTTTTTACAATTATCGGATTCAATAAAATTATGTACAAAATATGTACTAAAAGAATATATCAACTAATTTCATGCTTTTTTTCCTCTTTTTTTTTCACTACTTTCTTTAACGATTATTTAATGTTGTCTTTCTTCCGTAATAAAATATTCAGAACATAAACGATAAATTTTAAGCGGATAGCAATTTCGTAATGTAAACGACTTTAATAATGTAATAGATGTTACAGTATAGACGTTTGCTTTTTAAAATTTTTATATTGCTTGCCTGAAAATGTATGAAGACCGTGAAATTATTTAGATGCAAGAAAAATTAAAGTAATCTGAAGATTTTGAAGTATCGATCGGTTCCCTTATTCCATAAGGATTGTCTAGTAATAATCTGATAAGTAATAACAAAATGATAATAAACAATACGGGGCGTGTGGGGGGGGGCGGAGGGGTACATTAATATTACGTTGGATGTGTTTGATTTGATGTGATATTAGAATAATATGATAATTGTAATGCATTATGTAATAATTATACAAAGTAATGCCATTAATTATTAATTGAATAATAACGTTAAAGCCCTAATATTCCCGTAGCAGTTAGATTTGATTGTGTTAGGCACACAGGCGGACCAGTGAGCAATGATAACAGTTACGTGAAACGCTTTTGTATTTCTTGCAAATACAGTGAATTATTATAAACCAGGCAATTCAGCGCCATAGCCAACAAGCTGCCGTAAAGAACCGATCCAGATTCGTTTCGGCCAAGATCTATGTAGCGAGACGTGCTCGTGTGGGCTGGGACGCACCTTTATGGAGCGAATTATAAAGGCGTGACGAGGAGACACAAAGGGCAGGAGTCGGGGGAGGAATTTCGGACCCGAATGCCAATATCTCACGATTTGCACGTCGTTATCGATTCTACCGAGGCATTCAATAACAATTGCACAATCAGTAGAGTGAACGAAAAAAAAAAACAATAATAGTAGTAGTAATAATAATAATAATAATAATAATAAAAATACCGCACGAAGTTGATAATATATATATATATATATATATATATATATAAACTTTCCAGTTGAAAGGGGGCAGAAGAAAATATCGGTATTTTGTATGTTGCCAGTGTAAGTAGATGAATGGCAAATCGGATTAACGAGCCCCTTCAAAGCATCCTATACTTTATATTATATTGTCGCCACTATATTTTAAAATTATTTCAAAGCTTATTTTATAAAGTACTGGCTTTTCGCACATGAGAGCGCGGATTTATAAAACGTCGGGGATTCAGCAAAAAGAGATATTTTTTCAGTGATCTAATTGCCGAGGAGACGATGATTCGTACAGAAACGAATCTCCGGATTTAAACTCATAATAAAACCTTATAATTAAATGGATAAAATTATCCATTCGCAGGCATTCCACAAACATAGTCTGATAGATATCTATTTAAAAAAAAATATGTTATACTTATTAATCGAGCTCGTTTCTTTCCCATTAAAATTATCGCACCTTTTTTTTTCTACGAATATCCTCTAAAATATATAATTCGCAATGCAATCTGTACGCGAATGAATACAGTACGTGAATGTGTTTGCGTTGTGAGCGGACGCAACGACACTCGCTTCTTGAATTCGATGAGGGTTCAGTAGAGAGAAATCTTTTATTTCTCGTCGATTGCCATTACCGTCATTGGGGGTTAAATTAGCGTGGCTTCGCTAATTTTTTTGTTTGCCTTTGATTGTCAAGGGGCAAGGATTGATCGCGCGAATGCTGATTGCCGGGAGAGAATAACGGGCATTACTCACCCATTTCGTCGATGATGGGCGCCATGCGGAGGGTGACGCCGACGAGAAGGAGCGACATCGCCAGGAGGAGACAAGCCGTGGCGACGATGGTCCACCGAGCCCTCGAGGAGAGATCGTCGACCTCCAAGCCCTCTATGTCGACGAGGCTCTTTTCGCCCTTGGGCCGCTTCCGCTTTCTGCGCGGCCGGTGGAACCGCTCGTGAGACCTCGGCCTCGAGTTGCTCAGCCGACCAACTGCTCCTCTACCAGCTGCCCTCGCGCTCAGACTCTCCTCCTCGTCGGCCACGTCGGCCACGTCGGCAAAGTCGAACGCCAGATAGTCCTCCTCGTCGTAGTGGTTCTTCCTACCGATCGAATAAACGGCTCAGCTCACCAAGACAATGATCTCTCTAGCGCCTCGTGCACTTCTTTTCCCAGGAATTTCCTTCCGCTCTTCCGCGCGCATACATTACGATTCCCGTAATACTCTCAATCCGACTATATAATCACCCGGTCAGTCTAATCTACTCCAATCGATTGTCCAAACAATTAAATCGACCCTTTGCGCCTCAATGGCTTAGTTTAATCTATACATTATACGCGCATTTCCAATATCATTTCATTTTTAATAATACTTACAACAACAACAGACTATGGCTGTTTCTATTTATCTAATGAAGCGTGAAATTTATTGGTAATATAGTGAGCAGCAGGTATGCGAATATTTTTATTTACCCAGCAATCGGCAAATAAACTTATAATTTAATAGCGCTACATGACTAGTTTCTATTGTTTTCTCGTTATTTTTTTTTTGTTTTTTTGCTTTTTGTTTTATGACAACTTGTTTATAAATACTCTTTATCTTCGAGGTTATTTATTTGTGTTGTTATTAATTTTAAAAGTCAAAAAGCTTACTTTTCATTCGTAAACCTCTTTTCATCTGATTAAAAAACATATTTACCATTTCAAATTTATTCTGAGAACTTATCACCATCCCCATATATTATACCATCGAACTATGTAATATTCTGATGAACCTATTCTTAGGAATCGCCTGCACATTTGGCATTTTCTAAAAAATGTTTGTAAATCCAATTCAAGAGGCGTGCAAGAGTAGTTCATTGAAATTGTCGTGTTTGTTATAAAGATAATTGCTTTAAATAAAAGTTCTTGTACTATGGAAAAGACTTACTTTTTAAAATGTATTGTTAAATATCGAAATGATATATAACTATCGCACGTGGTGAGGAATTTTTATAAAATTTGAGCTTGATGACCAGAAAGGATTTCTTTGCCTCGTAGCATCACATGCTGTACGTATTTGTTTATATTCCGCGGGTAAATATTTAATTTTTAAAAATATATAAAGAATCACTTCACCGTACGTAGAAAAGAATTTAAAAAATTAAAATATTTGCATTTCGATAATGAATGATATTTTCAAGTTTTTCTTGTTATTATGAAGTCATTAGGAAGCGTTCAGAAATTCCTCGAACCAGAATAACTTGACGATAGCCCCATTAATTGTAAATATAAGCTATATAAATATTAATAACCCTGACATAAAATTATTTAATCGTCAGCTTTAACATGGACTGTAAGGTTTATGCCTTTTCATATAAATATACATATATATATTATATATAATCATAGTGTAATTATTTTAAGTAATAATTTATATAATTAACAATAGCATTGATATAATATTTAGCCGATAAAGCGACGTTTTTGCTTCTGCTTATTATGAAACAATATAGAGGCAATAAATTGTATAATTTACACTCTGAAACGTTGCCTAAATATTGTTGTTAAAATATTTTCGAACGGGAAGTTAAAGTAGAGATTGGGTATTTCAAAAAGTCGCAATGATTAAATCGAAAGCTTAAGAGGAAAGGTTTCCAGTTACAGTGCAGTAATGATATCTGAGATACGAGTGCCTGTTCTAATAACTGATCTCTATTTTGTCCAATGAGACCGCTACTTTGTTGAAAGAAGTACCAGGAGATTGAGCCGTAAGTTTTTGATTTGAAAATAACGACTTATTTATTATATTGGAATACCGTGAATCCGATTATAATTCCTTTCATCTTAATATTCAATGAATACTTATACTTTGTATACTTTGTAAACCGATTGTTTTTCTATTGTCAGGCTTGAAGTAGAGTAAGTGAAAGTAATAATCATACGAATTACTCAAGCGAATACAAAGGGTAGGATTTCTTTATAATTCTTTATTTATATACAAAAATTCAAACGTCGGATAAATCTTATTCACAATGATAATTAAATTCTAAAAATTCCAAGTTTATTATAAATAAAATTTATTATAAGAAAACTGGCGCTTTCAATGTTTTTGTTTAGAAAAAGGTATTTTTAATACAGTGTTGTTTTTTGTAAAGAATTTGAACTTGCAAGGAATGACGTAAGTAAGCAGTTAATTAGCATTAAGCAGACAGTCGGCCGGCAAAGAAAAGGGGGTAATAAATAAATAAGATATTTGTTAGAAAGCTTGGGCCCAGTCGCGTTAAACGGAGAAGGCTAATGAACTGCTAGGCTGGCTCACTGATTCGCAAATACTCTGACTCGGTTTATATTAAGCGTTATGAGCATTTCTCAATCTTACGATTCCACTGTCCCCATTTCGATGTGTAATCTCAAGCCTGGACTTGTACAATATTTGGCAAAGCCAGCGTTCCGCCCTGCTGGTTTTCAAATTAATAATTAGATGTTTTAGCTGTAAGAGCAGTTAATCTTTTAATCTTTTATAATAATGAGCGATATCGCTGAATTCGTGAAATAATGAGCCGTTACCGCGGGGGTTAACGACCAGCTCGGCCGTTTTCTATCATTTCATCTCGTTATCTGCGGACCACGGCCAAGCCAGCAATTTTTAATATTTCATTTAACGCGTAAGAAGATTAAGAGGACGGATGGGTCGGGGAGGGAGGGGGCCAGGGAGCTTAGGAAAATAATTCGGGATACTGAATGGAAATGAAAGAGCACGGTCGCTTACCTAAGCCGTCATATGAAACCTAAATATTTATTAGGTTCATTGGAGCCTTTGGGTAAAAAAATGTCCGTCCTCTTAATGTGTCATCGCGATCGTATGTTACGGAGGCGATGAAGTGCGCGGACTGTATAAACTCTGTCTGTACGCAGTGGGCAATGAAAGATCGGGACAAAGCAAAGTGAAAAGTAGCAAAGTAGGCTGCGCGGACTAGTAGCGAAGGGGCAATAAAACGGCAATCGTTAAGTAAGTATTGAGCAGAAGTGGTACTCACAAGTGAGCGGTGCTATGAGAAACGTAGCAGGCACTTTGGTGGAGCTTTTGATATTCGGAGCCGTCGCTCAGCGCTTCCCTCGTCCTCTCGAAATTCATGATCGCGAGCTCGCGTTCGGCCTCGATGCCCAGAACCTCGAATCTCGGCTCGAGGCTCGCCGACATCAGCTGGGAGCCCCTCGACTGCCTCCAATGCCTTTTCCCCGCCTCTCGAAGGTCCACGGACCTTTTCTGCCCTCTACCTGATGAAACAATAAGCCCCCGGACCCCACCCCCGCCCGAAGTCACTACCAAACATTCGTTATTTCCAGCAACATATTCGACAACGTATTCGACAACGTATCCGACAACGTATTCGACGTTATGGAATACCTTGCCGGAATGCACGTTGTACTCACTCGGCCATTTATCGTGAGCAGAACGCGCACGTTTCATTAAATGCATCCTTGTGTACATTATTAGAGATTATAATAAGTATATATATATATATATATATTTTTTGTAAGAGTGAGGCCCCGCCTCTCCATTCCCAGCGATGCGGCTTACTTTTACTAATTTCCCGACTAACCTCTACACAATAATGATTTTAACAGGCCAACAAAATTATTTAATGGAATGCTATTTCCATTCGATGAAGAAGCTAAACGCTACTTTTCCATCGGACAGATAATGAAACGTGCAAATTTATTATCCACATGTGTACACGTACGCGCGTCTTCGGTACATTATTCCCGTGAATTTTTATTAGCATAATCCTTCCAATGAAGAATCTGCGTTTTAATTAGAATTGGAGCTCGACTTTGCAATTTGCTCTTGTATCTTCCGACGGATTTTCCCCCTCCCCCATCCCCCGCCCCCTGCCCCATCCCTCATCCCCACTGAATTTACTCAAAAGACAATAGTTCTTAAAAGTAAATAAATAAAGGGGAAAAATAAACATATCGGTAGCTTATTAGGTAGGAAAATAAAAAGTCTGTATTATTACGAGCAATATTGAAAAGGATTCATAAATTCCAATGTACATATAGCTTGAATAAACTGGTTATAACTTTTAACAATGAATAATATTTCAATGTCTCCAAGCTTTAAAATGATCATTTCAGGCAAAAGTTATACATTACGAAACAAACTTTATATCAATTCCGTATATAAATAAACAAGAACTTCAATTTAAAATGCAACTCATTATGAACGTTTGTTTATTAACTTATCGATTGAATTGGGTCAATTTAAAACTGTATTTATAATATTTATAATATAAAAAATAATGTAACATTGAATTTCATTTGTATTTCTATAATAAACGATGATTCGTTGAATGACTTGTAAAATAAGTCGGATGTCTTACTTTTATTAATTCGCATATTTTTTCGCAAAATAGCTTCGTTCGCTCTATTGTAGAAGTGCATAAGTAAATATTCTCATCAGTTACGATTGAAATATTCAAAATGCAGTTATTCGGAGGATTATTAATTTTTTTACATTAAGAATCCAACCATTTTCACGTAATGATAATAACAATAGTAATAATAATGCTATCAAGTCTTATATATTTACCATAAATGTGTTTGAATTAATATTTTTTGCACTAAATATTGCAATTAAATATTTAAAAGTCTATTCACGTAAGATTTTGTTTAAGAAATCTCATTATTTTCAATAAATAAGCTGTTCATAATTGTAAAATAATATTCATAAAATATGTTCAACAGCGTATCCTAAATAAAAGAAAAGATTTTTTTTTTTAATTTAATTTAATTTTTTTTTTTGTATACAAGAATATGATGACGAAATGTGATGTAAAAAAACATAAATTCGATGACTATGCACGTTGTTTTTATGGTAAAAATAGTTTAATTCTTCCCATCAATCACTGAATCTGTAATCACATTATATTTTCCGGACTTATATATTAGTCGTACGTACATTTTCATATCGTACCGTGGATAAACCATTTGATTATATTTTTAAATTAATCTACAATTAAAAAAATTAAAGTACAAATTGGAATATTTATATAACCAGACCTTTATATTCCGGCTATGTAATATACCTACAACAATATGAGTATCTGGTTTAATCAACAGTTCCGATTAAAATGTTGGTCTTTAAGTCTTTTTATCTTTAAAATGCGAGACAATGTTTCAGAAATTTGAATTCATTGTCTCAATGCACTTAAATAAAAACGTTGATTAATTTACTAGTCTTAAAGCTGATTTATTTATGACCGAATATACTTGTGCCGTTGATAGTTTCAGATAAAATCTCGCCTTTCTTAAACATGTAATAAAGAATAATAAATAAAAGCAAGAGTAAACTTGTTTTTCAAATCAAATTCTTTTTTAATGGCCTAATAAAAGCATCAGCTCCATAATAGTAAACGTATCGTTACAATAGTTCATTTACGATACGCGTATCAAGAAAACGTCCTTTCACCCCCCCCCCAACCACCGTTTTTTCCCTTCCTTTTTATTAGGATTCATTCCTCCAGAGCTCAAGTGCCTATTAACGTTATTTTTTATAATACGATGAATACATAAAGCAAGTTATGAATATTCTTCGAGCAATTAAAAGTACATTCGAAGCTGATTTTTCGAACTTATGAACAAACTCGGACAAAAGGATGAATTATTTTTATGATTTCATCAACGTAGGAAAAATCTTTAAGATTTAAAGAAAGTGCGAAATATTTTTATTTAAAAAATTTACTATACGTATATATAACTATATATTTAACTGGATAATTAACACGTACATAAAAATTTTCATAGATACGCTATTTAATTAGAAAAGGCTGTAATAGTAAAAAAAGTAATACCATAATGAAATACCGTTAAACTATTCCGATCCTTATGTTATGTGAGGATCTGCACAAGTCAAGAATTTAGATTGCGATTTTGTATTATATATTCGAGTAACGAAAACGATGCGTATATGTGAATAAATTTTATATTTTGTATAAATAAGAAATGAACCTTCGGTATGGTTTATGCTAACGATGTTTATATAGAAAGATGCTCTATTTGTATGTTTTTTATTTAAATAAGTTCGTTTCTCCTTGTAATTTCTGGACTTATTCGGTCAAGTGAAAAATTATTAACCATTCGGATGACATAAGTATACAAATTTAGTATTATAAGGAGCTATTTTTATCATAATTACGTACAAATGGAGATAATTAATGCCTCCCTCGGTACATTTAGCGTCAGAGGGGAAGTTTTAAATACTCTAACAACGAAGAAGACATTTCAATTATACAATTTCTCCTACTACGAGTCTGGAATATCAGTTTAAAGATAATGTGAAATCAGGTTAGAAGAATAAATAAAGTGAGCAGCTCATTCTCCCCTGCTCCCGAAAATGTATGAACTTTACGTTGCCTGCGCACAGCCCTTGTAAGATACACTTTTTTTTAAATTACAAGTTGTCGGCCTGCTTTTGAATATCAATACGGATTTACCTATCTGGTGGAAAATAAAAGTTTTTAGCAGCAAATCGCAATACTAATTAATGTTATATTTAGATTTTAAAAATTTTTAAAATCGCTGTGATAGTAAATCCATTGCTATAGATAATATTAATTGACTAAATAAGAAGATAAACAGTCGATCCTTCCACTGACCGTTTTATTGGCCGAATAAACGGGCAAGTTGTACGTCTAATAAATTTCATTGAAAATTAGCACAATTTCCAACGCGGGCAGATATTGATTTCATCCGTAATTTAATTAGAACGAAATTTACCCGGAATCGTAACAGAATATTAGGATCTTTCGATTCATGTCAAATTCAGCTACAGATCCGCAATTTGACCATCGACGACAACTCGACGAAGAAAATATCGTTCCTTAAACAATAGCGAAACTTTTCAAATAAATCGTATTTAAGTGGCTTAAAATGCAACTTTAAATTGCCACGGATGGAAAGGCTAAACGAGAGTCGAGTCGATTAATTACAACGTCTCAGTGAATATTAAATAACAAACGCACTAACAGGTTTGTTTTAGCGTTCAAAGAGACAGACAGAGAGAGAGAGAGATAAATTATCTGGAGACTGAAAAACATAGTGACGTAGGCAAAGGTTATTAGTCTTGGCATTGGTAGGCCGCTAAGTGAAATTAGCAGTAGGATTTATGTAATGATTGACGACTTTGGAAATTACACAATAAGCATTGCTTGATACTCCGTGTTAATCTGTACAACGAAAGCTATGCAATCATCGATCCCGCACAATTATTACAAACGAATGTACAATAGTCGAGTACAAGCTTTAAATAAATCGACCAATAAATAAATTCGCGTAAATCTCTAGATAACAATTTAAAAAAAAAAATCCAACAATGTTCGCTGTTGTATTGTCTGCATATTTTTTTTAAATATTCTGCACAAAAACATATTTATTTCCTTTGAAGGCGATATTGCTTACTTGATTTAAATAGCGTGAAACCTAATGACGACGTGTGTCTTTCATCACTTTGTCAAGTTTACCGTGCAAAACAGTTATTTATAACGTATTATAACGTATCATGTATTTTAAGGACTTCGGAGCGAAGTTTGATTAGAAATTTATTTTAATGCATTTATTTTAAGTTTATTTTAACGTATAAATTAAGCTGGCATTCATTCCGATATATTTTGCTGTAAACAAACAAGTTTAATCAAACAAATACATCCGTCGGAGTGACGATGATATCAAGAGTGCACTTTCGTAGTCTCGAATTCGCTTGGACAAACTAATATAAACTATATAAATAAATTCAACTCGAAACTTTAAGTTACATCGGAAATCTTAATTATCGCATGTGTATTGCCTGTCGTGTATAGGTGAGGTGATGCTGCCATTCAATACGGCATTATCTGTTTAAGTAGACGAGGGCTGTTATGCGTTGGGAAATTAAGGAAATCAAGGAAATTAAGGTATCGGATAGTATACGGATAAAAGAACAGTCCTAATGGACAACGAAGAGGGGGAACTCTATGTCTTGCATTTTCTCACCCCCTCTCACCCCCTAAATATCGTTTATGAGAGCATTGACGATAAAGAGCAATCGAAGCAGGACGAATGTCGTATACGAAGAATCACCGAATTCAAGGAAATAGGATGACTAGGGGCCGTAAATCGAGAGGACATGCCGAGTATCCGGGTAGTACAATAAAAATACAGAGTACCTCGAGGACGAAAGCTCGTCGCACGGACTCTAGAGGATTCGGAACCGCTGAGAGTGAAACAATTCTTCTATATATACCGTCAGCATCTCTGAATCAAGAGCTTCCATCTCCCCGTACGACCCTCCTCCACTCGACTATGTACATTGTATCACAAGTTCACGTGCATTATTTTTAAATATCCTTTCAAGGGAGTTGCACGAAGCTTAAAATAATGGTCAAAGGCAGCACATGCCAGTGCACAAATTCTATTAAATATGTCATTTCATTGGCCGAATTTCAGTCTCTACGATTCTAATACATCGACATTCTCTTCGGTTCCGACCTTTCGCTCGTATGTATATATAGGAAAATTCGCGCGATCCATAAATTCCCAGTTTGAGTTTTTCCCGATAAATAGGTGAAGCGATAGAAATGAGAAAGGAAAGACGTTTTAAGATGCAGCAGCAGCAGCAGCAGCAGCAGCAGCAACAACAGCAAACAGATATTATTGTAGCCTGACTAAATTCAGCCTCTTCCACTTGCAGGCTTCTGACAATTCACAATTTCGACATCGATAGCAGATTTTTTTATTTTAAACGAACCGTGTTAAGAGCTCCAAATAAAAATAACGAACTACGTAAACGGAAACAAATTCAGATCTTAAATATCCTATCTCTAATGCGTATTATTATATAAGAAGAGATGATGTGGTCCGTTAAACGAAATTCAAGCAGATTAAATAATTCAGGAAATTTGATTATTTCTCGTGATAATAGCCTTCATGAGCTAAGAAACAACGTAACGGCTACGGATACCTCCCTCTTCCCATTCGCCACTGCATTTTAATTCACAGCCTGAGTCGGAATAATTATAAAAATATGTCGATTCGCTGATCACGTGACAAGGCGAGTCCTTAGAGCCGTACTTAAGATACCTGGAGCCGCCGAGTTCTCCGAGGCCGGCATTCAGCAACAACGTTTTTTTTTTTTTTAGTTTTCGAACAGAAGCGGATCGACGTAATAACAAGAAAATATAAATGCCTTAAAATATTTATATCAGCATTCGTATCCTTCTTGCAATAATATTAAAAGCTACGATAAATATTGCTTTTTATTTTTAGTATAATTGGTAAGAATCATTGGAATGCAAAAGAAAATCTGCAATGTATGCGGATATTATTTTAGAAAATTATGAAGAATTATTTTAGTTATTCCAACGTTAACGTATGCGAATACATTACTATAATATAATTGACGTGTTCTGACCTCCTACTACTACTACTACTACTACTACTACTACTACTACTACTGACGCTAAATGACACGTTGCAACTTAAGGGGAAATATGCTAACGATAATTGAATATCCACCGAGCACAGAATCCATAAAATGTAGGGGAAATTGTGTAACAATTAATTGTAATATAATATCAACAAATCAAAGAAAACTTGTTTTATTTATGCTAAAGTTTAATTTACGGCTATGCTTTGTAATTTTTCCGGCTTTCGAAAGTAAAACAAGTAAATTCGAAAAGTACGCAAATTGAAAATTTTAAATGTAATTATGCCATTCTGATAGAAGTTAATTGATGGATGGTAATGGATAACGAGTAAGACGTGTAAGTCTTGATTAAAAATGCAGCAAATAATATTTATAATGTCGGAGAATAATAATGGATTGAGCATTATCTCTGATAAATATACATCGAATGACAAACGGAATTATTTTCTATTGTCTCGCCTTTTCTTTTTTTTTTCTTTTTTTTTTTGAATATATAACGCGATAATTAAGAATTGAAAGAAAGACTTGTATTGAATGTAAGATCGAAGTCATTTGTGAATTCGAATAGATTAATTTAAAATAAGCTGATTTGAATATTCCTTGATAAGAAGAGAGAGAGAGAGAGAGAGAGAGAGAGAGAGAGGGCGAGAGAGGCGCGCGGGGTGGCTGTGTATAGAAATTGCGGAACGCCGAGAATAGGTGATAAAGCGTAAGGGAAAAATTTATGGAAGAGGGTTGGGTGGGAGGGGGGCGGAAAAGGTTTAATCAATAGCCCTTGAATGGAGCGCGGGGCGGATGACGAACTTGTAGCTGCCAATTACAGAGCTCGCCGTGGCTCCACCGATAAAGCTACAAAATGAAAGGGATGCTTGATTAAAGCTCACCATGGGCTTGCTTGTGTTGGTGGCTGATTGGCTGATCGATGATGTGGCCGCAAGGGGCCGATCCGTGGCGACGATGTTTCCTACCGTGACGGTCCTTCCGGTCTCGATGATGCTTTCCATGGTGTTTCCGGTCCCCGTGGCCCTGCTCCAGCTGATGCTGGTGCTTCTGGTGATGATGGTGGTGGTGGTGGTGATGATGATGGTGATGGTTCTGGGAAGAGGAGAGCGTCGATGAGGAGGTCAACCTCGGGCGTCTGGGACTCGGGGGGGCGCTACCCGAGCGTCTCGTCGCTGCCTCCAAGGACGAGGAGGCCTTCATCGCCTCGACTTTGGTCTCGACGAGGGCCGCGAGGACGGCCTCGAGACGAGCCACCTCCACCCCGCTGGATGCATCCTCCGTCGAAACCGCTTTGTCCGCGACATCGGAGCTCGACGGCATTACCGTCATAATACGGGAACGTGCGAGCACGTCATATAACCGATGTAGTACTCCTCCCCGGTGCCGCTGCACATTCGCATGTGGCGAAGACTTCCGAAGCTTACCCCGACAATCGAGCCCGACTACGGAACGGCAAGTCTAAAGATTTCCACGATCGTCCGCCAGCCCATCTTGGCCATATGCCGAGATCCATCTTCCTCCGGGAGCCTCGAGGAGCCTCGAGCCCTATAACCTCTTTGTCCCGACTCCTATTTCCGACGTTTAATTCTGAAAATATTAAAAATTAGTTAGTTCTGAATGAAGGGAAATAATGAAGCGTCCCCTTTGATCCCTCTGAATCCAGCTACGAGCTGAATCGTAGCTTTGCTTCTATTCCAGCTGCCGAGGCCGGAAGAGATAAAACGGATAAAAGATCTCTTTTATCACGGACCATAAGCCGCATTAACAGTGACCCGACCCTCCCCCCTCCTCTTCCGCCACCCCCTTCCACCGCCCATCTCTCAACCTCGCGACTTTTATAATTCTGTTCCTCGAGAGGACCAAGCCCATTTGGCGAGAGGGGCTCTTTGCACTTTTCAATTAATACGAGGGACAGGATCGATATAACCTTTCAACTAACTCCATAATCTCCCCATCCTTGCGAATCGTTAATTATCCCGTCTCCCTATCCGAAACGCACTCGTATCCTCCTCCTTATCAATTTAAGGAGACATTTACACTGCTTTTAACTAGAAATGGCTCTTTATTCGTATTCTTTATTCGAGAATACGAATCGTTAAGAAGAAAAAACGGCGATTGCTAAAAAATAAGCATGAAAAATTATTTTTAAACGCAACATACGTGTGCTTACGTATATGTGCAGGTACACGGTCTCCCGAAGTGAAAAAAAAAAAAAAATTAACACGTCTGAAAGTGAAATTTAAATTAAAAAAAAAGTGTAACACAATTTAGTAGCAGAAAATAATCCTGCGAATTCTTTTATTAGCAATAATAAAGCACTTAGGATGAATTGTATGCAAATAGGCGTAATATCTCAAGTAGTAAAGGATATTGTAATATGCACTTTGATATATTACACTTATAAAACCTTATCCGTTAAATGTAATTTATTTGCCCTCTGCCATACCCACATGCCGCTCATTTACATAGAAATCAAGCGCTTAAATAAGAAAGTAAATGAATACTATACTGTATGAAAAGGTTCAGAAGAACGTTCGATTGCCAATAAGATTAATTGGCAGCAATATTATTAAATCAAATACTATTATATATGTATGTTGAACACAAATTACCCATTACTTCATAAAATGTATATGTTTTACTCCTATTACTCTTTATTTATTATTTTTTTTTTTTTATTATTATTTTTATGTAAATTCGCTTAACCCAATCTCTTAGCCTGACCTGCTTACTTGTACACCTGCGAATATAAACCGCATTCACAGGTTAATATTATCTAGTCAACTGCAACATTCACATTCTACCGAGCAATCTGCTTCCTCTTTTTTAATAATAATAATACTCACGTTTTTGATGCACCTTAATTTTTACATCACGAGCTTATATTCCGAAAGTGGCTTTTAATATATTTATTTCATATGAAGCTGCTAATAAACAAATAAGATAAAATTAAAATACGAGCTCTTAATAATGAAATAAACGGCAGTTCAATACAAATTCTAATGCGCAATTAAAATAAGTATTTATATTCATACAAATTTTTAAGGCAAATATGCCATATATACATATATACATATATAATTATATATGCGTATATGTATCAAATAAAAATTATTACAACCGGAATAAAATAAAAGTATAAATTACTTTCGATGTCTATTCATTTGCTTGTATTTATTTATAATTAGGATTAAAATGGATATAGCATTGAATATTGTACAATATTGAACAGCATACATAATGAAGCTCTTAAAAATACTTTTAAAGTTTAAAACCGTAATTTGAATATTATAATCACAACTTGTAATTATAATCATAACTTGTTTTCACTTAAATACATATTAGTAATAGAAATTTTTAGTACACCGCAATGAAATAATAACAATATATAATATTTTTATTGCTTCCTTTTACAATGTTTATTATAATACAACGGGTACGAATGACCGGAATTCATTAATTGTTGGGTTTGGGTCGGGAGGAGGAAGGAACAAAAAAACGGAGAAACCAAAAAGATAAATAATTAAGGATCGATTCGGTCTTTCACATAAATAAGGGCACTTAGATATCGTGCTCGTCGGAGTTGTATAATAATCAGTTTATTTTGCAACTTTGTATTATTAAAAGTTTTTGAACTCTAATGCGTTCGAAGCTCGAGAGCCGACGATCAATATTCATATGCCATTATTACTTGTACATTTAACAGGAGCAAAGAAGAAAAGACGCCTCAAGTTTATCCAAAAAAAGTCACAGAGCCGGATAATAATAATAATAATAATAATAATAATAATAATAATAATAATAATAATAATAATAATAATAATAATAATAATAATAATAATAATAATAATAATAATAATAATAATAATAATAATAATAATAATAACAATAATAATAACAATAATAATAATAATAATGATTAGAAGGAATAAAAGGATACGTTCGTGGCTGTGAGCAACGTAATCCTAGGGATAATCAGGGCGAGGAGCGGAATCGGGAAGATTTGCCGTGATCGACGCTCGGTCAATTCCAGAAACCGAAGACCGGAAGCGGAGCTGCACGTGGACGCGGGGCCGGGCCCGTTGAAATATCGCTATCCCTCCGCTCGCTCACCTGTGTGAGTGAAGGGAGAATGGGTGGAGTCCCCTTTGGCCTGGACAAGTAACTAGTGGTGAATGTGGTGGTTGTGAAGGATACGTATTTTTAGTCGCCGATTGCCAGAAAAGAGGACTAGATTGTTTTTTTTTTTTTTTTAGCGAACAATGCTAATTGCATCGTCACTTTAATAACTTCGCAGTGCATTGTCTTCCTCTACTGAGGATTACTGTATTAAAGGCTCAAGCGCATACAAACGTATTTCCACTCCGGAGTTTTATAACTTTTTTTTTTTTTTTTTTATAACATTTTACAGTTTAGTTCAAAACAAATTTAGTTAGTTCGTACAGAGTTATTACGTAGAAATTTAACTGGGAACGAGGATCAAAAATGGTGACACATTCACTCAGACGTCCCGGCCGTCTCTGAGTACGCGCACCGCCCCAATTACATAATACAATAACATTTTTTAATCTCTCCTACGTGTATTACATATTTTATACATAAATTTCTCACTTTCATCCATTCGACGCAATTATTTTATGGAATATAATCATCATATTTATTCTAAAATCTATAAAATTCTATAAAATTTATCACTTCTAGTAGACGATATATGTGGTGCATATCGTATGCATAACCTGGCGGCCATTATAATTTATTAATTAAGTACTTTACTAATACTACAGATGCATGATCATTATAATATTACGAGTAAATGCCGGTTCGCATTTACATAGCTTTATTACGAAAACTTGTTTGAATTATTATTTTCAGAAGCTTTTAAGCGATTTCGCAAATTTTCTTATAATAAAATGTTGAGTTTCAAGTGTATGGGGACTCGTTCTTACAACCGACTTATTTTCGAATCAATTTCAATGGCATGCGATAAATTTCGAAGGGAATAATTACGATAGATTTTATCGAAATGAACCGAATGACTGACTGATCGAATTTAATTTAAAATAAAATGAGGATACCGAGCAAATATCGAACCTTTTTTATACTTTAGATAAATACTTATTCATATCCCACATTATTTTCATTTCGATAATCTGGAAAAAAAATTCATGCATATATGAACTCGCGAATGAGTGTACTTTTGTTAATAAAAAGTTTCTCCTACGAGAAGGAAAAGCGTTATTGTAAGTCAGTAGGTCAAAATAAAAATAAAGTTGCTATTTCTGTGATTAGTTTTAAAAAATTGAAATATTGATTTCATTTAATTAAATTTATAACGATCAATTACAATCGATAATAAAACTTTTTACTTATATTTATTAAAAAAAAAAAAAAAAAAAAATAGAGCCGGAATATTATATTTACATGTAAGAGTATATCTGTACAATGTATTATTGTAACACAGACGATCCAAGCATTTTATAATTACTTACCCTTTTTTAAAATATAAGCATTACTCGAATTGATTAAATTTTGGATATGCGATATGAAAAAAAAACGTATTAATTAAAAAACGTGAGGAGAGGAAAGTTGATGTTGTTAAAATCAATGAATTGTTCATACGTAGAAATTAGAATGAAATATTTTTATATATGGAAAAATAACGAATGGAAGAAATTTATGAATCTCATTTGAATAAAAATTTTAACGCAATTTAAAATATAATTCGCGCTCATCAACATCAATACAATGTCCTTGGCAGCTCTATAAACCCGAGATTTTTTTTATACGAATAAACTATAATCCATTATGTAGAGCTTGCTTGACTTTCTCTCTTCGCTTTAAAATCTAAAGAAAAAGAACGAACGAGTTTTATAAAAAATGTACTGAATTAAGGAAATTAAGAAGCTTTCTGAATAGGATTTTTATATGAATCCGGATGAAACTCTAATGTAAGGGTCGTTTCGGTTCGTCTCCACGTATCCTTTATTCTACCATTTCAATCACAATTATTAACGGGAAGCACGAGAAATTACATCCTTTTCCTGGGAAACCGAAAATTTACGCAACATATAGCCCTGCCATTGAATCTGAATTTAATCGTGAAAGCAGCGCGAGCCTCTTTGTTCTTTATATTTCCGAAATAAAGATTACGTTATAAAGCAGCATCGTCTATCGATCAGTCTAACGATCCAGGTGGCGATAAATCATTTTCACACGTTATACCGCCATTATACTCAATCACAACAATTTGCATTACCAATTACTTACAATTTCATAAGTTCTTTCCGTGATGCTATTATTTACATTTTAAATTACATCCGTAAATGCAATCACTAATTCATCCAGTTTACGCGCACGCCTTAAAAATCCATCTGAAGCTCTTTTATTTGCAACGACTTGTAGAAGAAAGCGAGTGTGAAAACGTGCATTTTCCGCATAATTAGGATCGGACGATTAAAAAACAGTTCGTTCGCTATTAAATCTATAGACGTAGAATGTTTATTCTCCCGATACAATACGGTATTCTACAGACACGCGCTATTGTTTACTTTTACTAGTGAATAGTAAACAATTTCTAACCAGCAATTAGAGCTATTAGTCGAGTCAATTTTATTTTATTTGGCTTAGTAGCTTTATTAGGCTGACTGAGACGTGATGAATGCACGTGAGAAAGGGGGGAAAAAACAAAACAAAAAAAAACAAAAAAAACAAATGCCAAAAAGTAATCATTTTTGCAGATATTGTGAAAGACTGTGATTGCAAGGGTGATATAATGTTGATAGAAGATTCTTCCATCATATTCTGGAGTTACACTGGGGCCACAGGTCACATCTATTCGCAAGCGCATAGTCAAAGGAATCTTCTCGATGTAAACAAACCTTATGAAACAGTAGTAGTAAGATGCGAGTGCGGGTATCTAAGGAAATTATCTTTCAGGGATAATTAGACGAGGAGTCCATCGAGCGAGTGGGAGCTAAATCCGGCCTTAACGCGGCTCTTTCGCCCTGGAGTAACATCTTGGGCCATTCTGATCCGGGCGATAGGCCAACTAGAGGAGATCCCGGAGCCGGAACTCGAGCCCGGAAGGAAGTGGTGCGCGCGCCAGGCCATTCAACAAGTAATTTGCCTATCGTTTCCGGCCCTCCCGCCCGGCCCGCCCTCCTACTCCTCCTCCTCTTCCTCCACGTCCTCCTCCTAGGGCTGCTCCTGGGGCCTCGCGCCTCTTTCGCGACGGTGTCTCCCCCCCCGCCAGCCGCCGGTCTATCCACTGCGCCAGCCTAGGGCGTCCCGCGAGCCGTCGGCGACGAGCGTCAACTAGGGGCTCCGCCGAGTCCAGCAGCTCGAGGATCCGGAGGAGAAGACGTCGGCCTCGCCCGAGTGTTGAGGTCTCCTCGGAGCCCGGAGCGCAACTGCCGCCGCTTCTCCGCTCCTCGGCGTCCACGTCCCTGGCAATGTGCGCAGCAGCGACGACGTCGCGATGCTCGGGCTGGACGATACCCATGTGCTCGGGCGGGCGCTTGCGTCGGCGAGTTATCGAGGCCGCTGAGCTCGGGCTCCTGCCGGTGCCTCCTCGGGTCGGGGGCTCGCGGGGCGCCGTCGGATCGCGGTTGGGCACGACTGCGCGGCAGGGTACGCCCGGTGCATGCGCCCTCCCCGACCTCCCCCCGGCGGGTGGCTGAACCCTCTTCTTGGCGCTGAGCCTCGCGGTGCTTTTGACTCCGGCCCTTAGCATTTTTACCTTCCCCCTTCCTTTCATTCCCTCCCTCCCTCCCGATCCTCCCGCTACCATTTGCTTTTTCGACACTTCTTCCTCGAGTCGCATGCGACCTCATCCTCCCGACGATTTTTACTACGACATCGGCAATGACGGCCGAGCCGCTGCCCCAAGCCATTCGTTACACACATATCCATTACATTATTATCTGATAAAATCTAAGAGACGTCTCTTCATCTCTCTCTTGGACTATCGACCGTTTATTCAATATCTCATAAAGTTTTTCCATTATCATTGAAATGTCCCCTCCATTTAGAAAGAGAAAGGCTTATAAACGACAAGCGAGAGCTCGATGCATAGAATTTCATCAAATTTTTCTCGAAGCGTTAACTATTTTTATTAATTTAAAAGCTATTAATCGCGAAGATTTCAAATGGGTCGTCTTATAGTTACATTTGAAGTAAAAATGTAATTATATGAAAATCAGAGCGAAAGCAATGATAAGCAATGTAATCTGCCGTTACAAAACCTTTACATTTATTGTCAGTGTCAACAGGTACGTTTCCATGTTGTTATTGACGTTATATAAAACTCCCTCTTGTAGATGGTACATTATAAATATTTGAAAATATTTATCGGTATAACACTTTTATTCTCTTTTGTTTTTCGATACGAAGTTCATGCGAGAAGTACAATTGATTTTCATTCTCATGTAATAACATGGGATATGATTATTATTTTTTCCCTCTTCACGTTAAAAAGCAGTCAATAAATATAGCAAGCATTGCATGAGCCCCTCGAGAGAGAAAGAGAAGAGAGAGAGAGAGAGAGAGTATGCGCTACATACAGTAACGTAAATAAATTAAGTAGAAGGCGCGAAGTAGATTACAAGACTTACAAGTAAATATCTGTCTTATTTTAAATTAATAAAGCTGATTGATTGAAAAATGGTTAAAGATTTCGAAAATCATGATAGCTAAACCAGCACGTGATTGTAAATAATTTTAAATATATCATAAATAATAGTGTTTAGTAGTGGTTATGGAGTTAAGTAAATAGCCGGTAGTAACTAAAATTAATTGTAGATTGTTTAATATTAAAATTGAGCAGATTGCATTTGGAATGCTTTGAAACGAGTAAAATCACGAATTCTAAACTGCTGTCAAGTGCAGAATAAATTAAAATTCAGAGAACTGAAAAAAAAAAAAAATTATCCTTGTATTATTATAATTTTGTATTTAAATCATACAAAAATCGCCATATAATGGGTCGTTCGGTCTTGGACTAAGATTTAGATGCAGCGAGATGCAACGAGGGGGTTAAGAATTAATGCGTATCATACGTACTAGCGAAGCTGAAAACATGAGAAGCTTTAGGGACATTTAACATTTAACGTAAAAATGTTATTAATGCCCGCGGATAAAAAGCTACTTTTCGTATTTTTCGAGATTTTATTGAATGCTCCTGTCCCCTTTCTTCCCTCGTCCTAATGCCGAGCAATTGGAAGTTGCAGTCGTTGGCCCCCTCGGACGAGGAGCCCCCCTCAGCCTCTTTTAGGTTGACTTGTCCGGGTCACCGTCGCCATGTGACCTACTCCTTCCCTACGAATTCAGTGCAGACAGCGAGAGTTTGCGCGATCAACTTGTTAGCAATTCCAGTGGCTGCATGATACAGAGTATCTCACGCTACAGATACGGACTTTGAAAGCGGAACTTTGCTCGCGATCGTAAAATCGGAATGACGAAACGGCGATAGGAAGGGCGCCTCTCGAGCGCGGCGAACTCGTTGGGCCGTGGGGGATGGGGAGAGAGGTGGTAGGGGGTGGGGGCTGGAGGTAAGATAAGCACAAAGAAGGAGAGATGGAATAAGGACATTGGGGTGGCGGGTGAGGGATGGCGGGGAGAGAGGAGGAGACATAAGAGAGAAGTCGAGTACCGGGTTAGAGGGGCGGGGTGGTGGTGGTGGTGGCGGCGGCGGTACTACGTGCACATGACGTAGATGAGCGATACGAAGCGGCTGCGCACAGAGCCCGTGTGAGTGAGGACGATAAGGCCACCCTCGCGAATTATTTATTCGTTTTATTCATTTTCTTCGCCAAAATATTACAAGACCATGTTGTACGCGCTCACTCGGTGCGCATGAAAAAAATATCATAACCTACCTCTCTGCCGGAGCTTTAAACAACGCTGCGAGCTGCATAAGGTCATTAATTCGTTAAGAGACTGAAACTATCTGAAATTCATATCTGAAATTGATATTTCGGTTCGGTTATTTCGAAATATTAATATTTCAGGCCATTCGTTAATAAATTATTTACCGGAAAGCCGGGGACGGGTTCCCCATGCCGATAGGGGTAATTTATTAATCTCGAGGCACGCTTACGAGTAAATAAACATAACAGCAAGAAAAACAAATCATTACCCGGTATAGAAAAAGCGATTCCCCAGTTGTTTAGTCATTTTATTGAATTAAAAAGTTTTCGAGGGATTTGAGATAACTGGCACATGACTGTTGGATTACCGAGGTTGGATTACTGGACTCGGTAACTGAAATGAATTTTTTTTTTTTTTTTTTTTAAATTGCTATTTATCGCTTCTGCTATTCCTCCCTTTGTTTATTTGAGTATACGGGACGTATAAATCCTATTTAAACAAAAGATTATTTAACGCTTTTGGAATACTATCCGGAAGATGTACATATATATATATATATATATATATATACGTATGTACTTGTGTATGCATGTATGGAGAATAATGTCTGCAGGCTGAGATATTCAATTACGAGGAGCTTTCGGAAAATTGAGCTTCCCCCTTAATGAGGATGTTTTCCTTCTCTTATTGCGAAAAGGGATTAAGCAGGAAAATACCGGAAAATGAAATGCATTTAAAATAAAGAAGTGCTAAGTAATCGGCCAAGGTTACTCGGCAGTCAAAATGAATCGGACCATTTTCAAAGCAGAACAAATATTTTATAAAAATCTAATTTACTCGACAATGAGAAGTAAATTACACCACCGACCAGCAATTTTCTCATTCTTAACGATAAACAGTACGGAAAAAAGTAAGAAAAGAAGAAAAGAAGAAAAAAGTACTTTTCCAAGAGCCGTAAAGAATAACTTTCTGCCGGGAATGAAATAAATGAATCTGTCAAAACGATCATTTTTAGAAAACTTGTATTCGTTTCATTTTTAAGTGACTCTCAGTGCCTTTGAGTCCAAAGCTTCCACGCACTGAATAGAAAACATTTTCTGTTTTCTTCTTCTCCTCCTCCTTCATTTCTTCTCTATCTTTCTTTTTATTTACCTACGGTCTTTAAACTTATTGCTTATTGTTAAGTTCGCTTAATTCAATCAATTAAACTATTAGATTTAGCAACTGTATTAAGTAGTTTTTAAGTACTTTTCGTAACGTTAATACGAATTAATAACGGCTTTGCATCTGGAAAACTGACAAGTTAAAGTTTAAAGTTTTCTCTACTAATTGATTATATTTACTTAATGATTTCTTGCAAAATGTCTGGGAAAATCTTTCTTTCTTTTTTTTTTTGTTGTACAAATTTGTTAATCGAAGCCTTAAAGTAGATCGAGTAAAATCGTAAGAATGTCATCTCGCGAACCCGATTTATATCATTTAATTTCATCATTTTTCTGAATTCTGCACATCCTGTATTTAAAATATAACGAATACTATACTCAATTTCAAGACGAGCAGGTCGAAAATTATTCACTTTTCAAGGAATATATATTATTTCTCTTTGTACACTCACATTTACATAACACATTAACGATAGAATACATAAATATTATTTGCAATATTTTGACTTTAATGTCGGCAGATAAATTATTTAAATTGTCAAATATTACTAAAATTTATTTTAATTCAACAATAAACTTACCTAAACTCTCCTAACTATACGATTAATAATATAACTTCTTGCTAGTGTTATACATAAATTAGATTTCATACATAACTTTAATGAAGTTTAAAAGACAAGTGACAATATTTAATAATATAAGTTTTTGTTTATTGCAATAAAGCTAAGTGAATGATACAAGGCATTTATAGTTTATATTTATAATTATTTTTGAGCGTAATATCATCAACTGTCATAAATAAAATAAAATTAAATGATTCCTGTTGGATGATGTATCATATTGTCGTGGCTATTGTTGGGTCGTTATTGAAAATACTTGTGTATGTGTGTGCGCGTGCTCGCGCGCGCGCGTGTGTGACTAGATTGAATTAGAATAAAATTTTTAATTAAAATTGAATTACTATTGATGCCATGTAAATGTGTAATTAATATTTAATATTTATTTAGTCTTCTATACGTTATGGAGTTAAAAACAAAAATGAGCTGAAAAAATATATAATTATCAAAATATTTATAAATTATATTTAATAATATAATATTATATGGATTTCATTAAAGTTTTGACGTCGGAAGTTGATTTACAAAATTTCAATTGAAAATAATGGGAAGAGCAAATTTATATTCGTATGGTACGTAACAGAAAAATCGTTTCAAACGTACAGGCAGTCGATTAGTGAACTTACAAAAAATTGCTAATAATATGATATTCGAACACCGAAACATTCAATAAGATTTAATAAGATTTATTAGCATAAAGTATCTAAATCTATCACGTATATGTTATACAGGAGTATATTCACTTTACAAATAGATAGTAATAAATTAAAATGAAATATTACTTTTGGCCAAGAATTAACGAATTATATTAAAGAAAACGCTAGACTTTATATACTGACACGAGTATTTGAATTATTATTATTAGATTTATTGGTTTGTTATAAAAAAAAAAAAAGAAAAAAAGAAAAACAGTTCAAATAAAAATATTACGATTGATTATAAGAATATGTCAAAGGTAAGTTTTTACCTCTACTTACATTTTTTATATTCTAATTGAAGTTTTGTCGTGACAAACACGTGTTCATGAAAGCAATGGAATATAAAAGTTGTGAAGAGGATGTATTACGATTAATAATAAAAAGATGTTATATTGAACTGAAAAAGGCGAATAAATGATAGGCGTATGCATGAGATGGAGATCTGATTGAAATAATAAATATATTTTCCCGAGTGCACTAACGCCTTGTGAGTATAAGACGAACCGTAGACTAGAACGTATTAACTTTATTTTTACCGCTGGACAAGGTATGCCGATAATCCTTGGATTTTCATGCTCCGAGCACGATCTCCAGTTAATATAATGCTTTAAAACGTATAAAATAAGATGTTAAATCCGCTTTTATGATGGAAGTTTCTCTCCCTCCCTCCCACTGACTACAGCATCTACGCCTAGCCACAATATATGTGGATGAGAGAGAGAGAGAGAGAGAGAGAGAGAGAGAGAGAGAGAGAGTATATGACTCGGAAGAGGAGTCCGCGTGAGAAGCAACAGCAGCAGCAGCAACAGCAACAGCAACAGCTATTGGAATCGATGTAATTACATAATATCCGGTAGATAAAAAAAAAGAGATGTGGGGAAGGACGATTGGCAATAGCGGTTCGCTTAAATAATATCATAAAAGGAGGGGAATTAATATCTGAAGCGCCCTCGAAACTTATCGCCTTTTTCACGCGGCCGTTATTTCAAAGACTACAGTGCCGACAGGCTCGTATGCACTCGTTCTCGCATAATCTGGGAGGCTCAAGATCCCTTGTCTTGTCTCATCAAGTCCCATTTCCTCCTATCCACCCTCTCATTGTCCCCCCCCCTCCCTCCGCATTCCCCGTCTACAATAGCATTCATCATTCGCGGCGGCGCGCCTAAAAATAGATAATTTTTCTTATGCAGCAGCAGATCGATAACGCGCGTTCCATGCTAATGATAATTTTTTAACATTATTACCGACTCGCTGTATCATCCTTACAATAAAATTATTCTTAGCGATAAAGCCCTCCGCGCTAATGTTGAGAAACAAAGAGCTTCTGCCGCCTAGGAAGGGCAGGTCGAGATCTCTTTGAGAGTTTAATTGAAAGGCTCGTGGAGCATTTGGCTGGTTTCGAAGTAAGTAGCTTCGATATACAGACGATAGATTTGTGTTTGGAAGGGGAGAGAGAGATAGAGACAGAGACAGAGAGAGAGAGAGAGAGAGAGAGAGCGACTTCTCGTTATTTCACTCATCATCCTCTGGATACTCGTTACAAGTGCGCTAGTGATACGCCCTTGTCAAGAATCTATCGTGCCGAGGCCAGGGCCGTCAAGTCGCCTCGAACAAAGGCCTCGAGAGCTTTTGTTCCGGCTCGAGATCGAGTTAAACGAGTGCTTTTGCTGCTACAGTCATTTTTCTTCCTCCTCTCTTTATTACGGGGCCGTGAGATGGGTTAGCCGGTTCGATCGAGTCAAAGTAGCGACGATCAATAATTATTCCACAATTACAGAGTACTTGGGCCATTAATTGATTGTTCATCGAAAGCTTAATAATATACCCGCTGCAAAGCTCTACCGAGCTCTTACGATATCAATAAGGAACCCCTTAATTACCAATCAACAAGGACTTTTCTGTGATTCCAAGCACGATACGCAGATCCGGTGCACGAGGCAATCGCTAACCTTTATACGACCTTCGAGTCGTTCGAGAGAATACAAAGAGAGGCTTTATGAGCTACGATCCCCTCACGATTATCAATTTACTACAAGAGACGGAGTGGGAGCGTGGCAATGTAATAAATGCAATAATTTTTCTCATTACTTTAATTAATTAGCCGAGCGAATAAGCTCCTCTGTTACAGTGGATTTATGATAAATCCACCTTGCACGAGCATTCTCCCCGAGCGCACGAAGCTCAATTTATTTATACGGATTTACAGGAAAGGAAGACCAGCTTGGCGTCAATTGCAAGTGCAATGCTCGAACTTGATGGAAAACCGCAGTCGATGTCACCTGCGTCGGTATTAAACGCTCTAGAAGAAGAAGAAGAAGAAAAAGAAGAAGAAAAAAAAATTAAAGCAGAGGAGTATTGATCAGGTGGAACGCGAGCCCTTTGTTATTCCAGGGAGTCCATATTGAAACTCGGTACCTGCTCGCTACATCCTATACTGCGCGTACTCCCCCCCCTCCTCCAATAACCTCTCCGCCCCATTAACCGACTCTGACTCGTCAGCTGTTGATTACGACAACCGACTCCTTGCCGTCGGGGAGCAGAAGCTCCGGTTCGCAGGATTCTTTAATCTGGAAAAAAAAAATGAATTCAAAGGCTCATGTTCTCGACAAGCTCAACTGATCCGTTGGAATAAAAGATTTCCACTGGTTTAACTGGTGGAGTGAACGCGAGCGCGGTACCTTTGCCGATCTTATGGATTTATTGCGTGAGCGGAGCTCCTGGCGCTGGGCTTCGGGATACGACATCGTCACAGGATAGGAAAAGCTCCCGTCGGCGGATCTACCCAGTCCAATGAACAACCAAGTGGCGAGTACAAAGGGTATGGTCCCGGTATAGCCGGCGGGGAGGCTGCTCTGAAAATTTTGTAGATCGAGTAAGTCGAGAGTTGGGATGACCTCGAGGGAGAGATCGGAAATGCAAAATCACCGGTAAGAATATGGCCTGGAGGACGTGCTGGAGGCAGCCGGTGCAAACGACGGCGACGATCGTCGCTACGGCGACCTGTCCATTCATCACTAGAAAGCTTCCCCCTAAGCTCGCGCCGGTCAAGTATCCGTTAAATCCCCATAAACCAGCGTAGACGCTCTCGTGTGTCGCCCCGACTTGAAGACCTGAAACCGCCATTAACGCATCCCACTCATCTTCAGACTCACCTCCTTCGTAATACACTCGGTAGAGTTATTGGGGTTAAAACTTACCAACGAGCGAGGATATCAGCGAGCCCATATAAGCGAAGAGACAGGTCATTGGTGAATATATTAGAAGGCTCAGGTAGATAATGGCGCCCAAGGGGACGCTGTCTCTTAGAAACAACTGGGACGCTGAAACGACCGAGGCACGCACCACCTAAGCGAATACGATCTTTCCTCAGTCTCGTTGCTCCGTCGCTTCTTACGTTCACATTATTTACGTGACGGAAGGGAGAAGGTCTTCCCGACTGATTATTAATATAAGATTGGCGGGGAGTGGTTTCAATAAAATTTAATGACATTCGAGTCGCGGCTCGAGCGGCTCAGCCGATAAACTCACTACTCGCCCGAAACTGAACAAAAATGGAGCGCGAGTGTGAAAGGACGAAGCCGGCCGACGGAGGATAGACGAGGATACTTCCGCTCCCGGTCACCGACAAACTAAGACAATGAATCGCCCCGATATCCTTACCATTCCCCAGTCGAGGTCGTCCCCCACAATACCCTCGCTCGCCTCGACACCAGCTGTTATCGGCGTCGACACCGTCGTCCCATTGTCCTGCAAAATAAAAGACGACTCTCGTTATGTTGCTCTCTCTCGCTCTCTCGCTCTCTCGCTCTCTCGCTCTCTCGCTCTCTCACTCAGGCTGGGCAATTAACGAAATTTCGAGCGTTAGAAACGCATTTTAATACGTATTCGTCGCTTTTTACGGCTCATCCGGACACTTGCACCTTGGTAATAAGCGTATTTGTGGTGGTAGCGCCTATGCATCGAAGCCGAGTGATCTAAATAGCTTCCGAGTTCACGAGCATGAGACAATGAATGGCAGCGATGAAGATCTCCTCACCCAGCAGTTCACGTTACACAAAGTTACGCCAAGAAAAACTCTCGTGCCACTCAAATCCCTTAATTTCTTCTTGCACTTGCTACTGCCGGCTGCGCTCACAAAACCGATCCGCTTTATTTTATTGCCAGTCATACAAAATCCCCTTAAGAATATCATTTACATTTTACAACTTGGACACTCTTACGATCCGCAGTTCTTTACTAGTACTTTAACTCTTGTCATCCGGGTCATTCCATCCTCAGAAACTCCTTTCCCTGTGCTTTAACGGCCTTTTTATAAAATCTTTAATTTTATGCTCTCACCCCCTCCCCCCAAACTCCCTCTGAATTAGACGCACATAACGTTTAAAAGTCTTTTTGATAAAATGCCAAAATATTAAATTTTGAACGTAAGAAAGCAGCGGACAGGCCGTTATTCGAATGTAGCTTAAATAATAATTGCACGCGTTCGATCAAGTGGACCGGGGGAGTGGGGAGGGGGGGGGTCGAAATCGAGGGTCGAGAAATCTTTTATTGAAAATGAATTAGCTGGACGGCTATTTTCAAAATTTGACGAGCTCCGGTTTACGTGCTTAACAGTCAGGATACTTTTTTCTTTATTTTTTTTTTTTTTTTTTTTTTTTTTTTTTCTAAAAGCATAAAAACTTCACTGGCTTCGAGAATATGTCCCGAAGAATGTAAAATTTAGTCGCAGTAATAAAACTCTACACAAGTAATATAATATTCAGCAGAATGCCTCTCCATAATGTCCATAATCATTAATACTTACAATTACAAGCTTTGTAAATAAATTTATGTGGTAGGAATAAGCGCCAATAAGCCGATTGGATTTAAATGTCATTATATACATATATATATATATGTACACAAATCTAAATTTAATGTATAATCTTCTAAAACTGTATTTTTCCATCTCAATTGTGGACTGATAAAGTAACGCAGACGCATGCACGCACTCGTGATCGCATATACATCGACTTTTCGATACATCTCTCTTGAACGGCAGTAAGGAAAACTTTATGCGCACCAGCCAATCCACTTAACCTTTTCTTCTCTTTTTCTATTTGCAATTATCGTAAATTTAAGCTCACGGTATCTGATCCATATTTTCCTAATGCAAGGTTGTTCGAATTCAAATGAACTTCCATTTACAAAACTCGTACGCTTGATGCATTTAATGCCACCATTTCTTTATTTCCTTTCCATTGAAGTTCCCTTTTCTTATTATTAACCAATTAAACTATTTTTACTATAATAAAATAAATATTATAATTCTATTGATTATCAAAATAGTTAATCTACTTTTTGAGTGAGAACATTACGAGAACTTTAATTTAGCTCTAACTAATATTTTTCCTTTGATCAAAGAAACGCAATTTTTTTATCTTACAGTGCGAGCTTTTATCAAACGAACTGCAATTATTAAATATTGATTAGAATTTTCAATGTATTTAAAAACAAAATACTTTTATAAATTTTGTCAAAGTTTGGAAATTAAGAGTTGCCTAGTTAAGGTTGGTCTATCGCTCAAATGAAATTAGCTACGGACTCATGAGAATATACAAAATCTAATGGATGATTACAATATAATGTTTATAAAATGTATTACTTTCATATTTGCTGAGCGAGAAATACTGGCGCAGAGAGAAAAGTTGATAAGGATGTTTTCGTACTAAATCTTAATTTATGAAGAAAATACACTGTTACTGTATTTATTTGTATGCACGTGGATTGTAGAGGAAATAAAATTCAATATTTAATGTTGTTTTTTACATTGAACATAAAAAATAAGCAACCGTTGTAAAATATATAGTGAATGTATGCATGTATGTATATATCGATATAAACATTTCTAAGGCTGTATTTAATGAATAATGTAATTACTTATCTTTAACAGTTGAATTGATATTTGCATTAATGTTAATTGACTTTGGGTTTATTTGCCGTAGTAAAAGCAAGGATGAAGCTGTATAATGTAGACTGTAAAGAAAACTCACCGCACTTAACAGTGGCAATGCTAATAATGCTTGAGATGTTGGCACACCCAGATGACTTTGAGCATTTTTCAATGTAAAAAGTAAGATGAGTTCAGCCAAGTTAAATGGCATTGTTAAGCACGGAATATAACCATTTCCGCAAGCTCTCCAGAAATATGCACTGTAATCAATTGTATTTCGGTACAATTAACGAAATATTATTTAGTCTATTTTAATGAACAAATTTATTTTTATGATATAATTAAATTCATTAAATTTATGCCTTACGCCTTTCGTTGTATTTTCTTTTCTTTCTTTACGCACACATTGTCTCGTGTCTGAAAGTCTTCAAATAAAATAGGCAAAAGAATTATATTTTATAATTGAAATTGCCAAATTAATTATAATGATAATAGTAATGATAATAATGATGATGATGATGACGACGACGATTATAATAATAATGCTTTGGATGGCCGGTAAATCGATTGAAATGCCATCTGTTCAAAAGTAGTGGCCTAAATTTCTAAATAATTTAATTAAATCTCATGGCAAATAATATGTTTTCAATATGTATGCCTTATTATTCTGACGTAATATCTGTAAGGAATACTAGTTTTCCTTAAGTAATATCAGTAATTGTAAAAAAAAAAAACATTTAACTTTAATTATTCGTGGTGCAATTTATATGCAAATTACTTATGGCCATTGGATGTCTAGTTTACATCAAAACGATCTACTTAATCGATAATTTTAATTTCTACAAGATTGATTTAAATAAACGAATTATTTATATGTTACTTAATATTATTAGCTATCCGTATGAATGGAGAGTTATTATAAGGGGATCATTTAACCTTCCATTAAATGTAAAAAATAAAAGTACTATTCCCACGTGAATCGTATAAATTATGATTATTTGACTATTAAAATGCTTTTCTCTTTTCTCCCGGTGATGTTTAATGTATTATTTTGAGTGCCGAGGAGCATTAACAGTTTCAGCTCATCTTTTTTACATTCTCTAGCTCCTCGTAAATCACTGATAAAATATTAACTTGTATTTGACTGAAAATATATATTTTCTCCTGTTGATAAATTAACGGTAGCGCTGCGCTATGAGCTATGACTGCGATCTGACCAAATTAACATTAAAAAACTAAAATTATGAAGGGAATAAAAAAATGTTCTCAAAAACTGGGGGCTATAATTCGAATAATTAAAGTGGCTATAACGTTTCGAATGATGAATGGAATATCCAAATGAGACATTCTGATTTTCTAAAGTCTTTGAACTGTCGAGCCTTGAGTTAAATTAAACTTGGGCTTCATAAACCTTTGCGAATATGTTACCTGATATGCTACATTATCTTATGATTTATATTACACTTTCAGAGCTTCACTCGAGCTTTAAAATTCTAGATCATTAAAATGCTCTACTTCTATCTCCGCGCAAAAGTCTATGTAATATTAAAAACATTATATTACGATACCTTTCCTTCTTTAAGCTTCGGTTCTTTAAAACAGTTTAACGATAAGACAAGATTATACTTTTGCTGTTTAATTATTGTTTCAAGTCTACTCGATATGTATTTTTCAGTCAAGATTAAGAACCAAGACCGCCGAGAGGATATATATATATATAGAGAGTGAGAGAGAGAGAGAGAGAGAGAAAGAGAAAGAAATTTTTATTTGCAGAAAATTATTTTTAAATAAAAAGTTACTAATTTAAGTATAGCAAAGCAACATCCAAGCCTCAGTATATAATAACTGCATAGAAGAAGAGAAAGAAATGATAGCCGAGTAAAATTAGTACAAAAAGTATTTTGTATTTAGAATGATATAAAAATTAGATTATGCTTAATTAGAGTTAATTATCGACATGAAAAATTATATTATTACTTTCTTCAGTTTCTTACGTGAATGAAGTAGGAAGTCCATGCTCTAAAATAGCTTATGTTGTTATTATTGTTATTATTATTATTGTTGTTGTTGTTGTTGTTATTGCTGCTGCTGTTGTTGCTATTATTATTATTGTTGTTGTTGCTGCTGTTTTGTTATTATTATTATTATTTATATTTTTATAAAGAATGTCAAAAGGTTGATAATTGATTTTTCAATTTACGCTAAAAACGAACGGAACCACTCGGGCAGAAAAAAAGAAACAACAAAAAATAATTAAAACGAGAAATTTAACTAAGAAAGCAAATACTTACATAAATATGACTCCTAAAAGCATCATTAATATGCTGAAGCCGTCAAACACCCCGTAAACTATTGGCACAAAATAATAAGATACTGCGCCAAAAATTAATGGATTAAACACAGTGAGTCCATTCTCTACGTTAAACGCCGGTTCTTTTAATGACTGAAAATAATGAGTTCGAAACGGTGAATTATTTAAATTATGGATCCGCAAAAATGCGTGAAATATAAAAAGGAATGCGCTATGAGGTGGTATCATTAGGTCATTTAAACAAAAGGAAGTTGTAATGTGAACTTATAAGTACTTCGATTTTTAGTACAAGAATTAGGAATAGTAGAAACGAAAACGATATACATATGGGGCGGGGCAGGGGCAGGGGAAGGGGGGAGTCAAGTGATTTGAGATAGATGACTGATTTTAATGTTTAAAGCTTTCCCCGGTCCGAGGCTAAGGATAAGCTCTAGAAGGGCTTTTCCTCACCGCTAAGGCCGACCTTGGCTCAGGTAAGCAGTGACTCACAAAAAGCACAATACTAGTATTTAACAAACAAAAATAGGACTTTGGATTTGGCAGAGAGGCTCTGCTTTCTATTAATTAATTATTTCCACATCAGAAATTAACCGCATATTGTCATATAAATATTTTTAAGCGATTCGAGGTGTAGATCTCGTACTCAATACGTGAGACGAATGTGTAATATAAATTATTATTGTCAAACATCTGTTGTTATCCGTGCGATAGATCAATAAGTCGCTCCTCCTCCTCCTCCTCCTCCTCCTCCTCCTCCTCCTTCTTCTTATCCTCCTCATCCTACCACTATTCCGACCATCACGATTGATCAAGTAGCATCAGACATCTTAAAAACAAAGTTGTCTTTAATGGAATTCGGCCACCTTCTCTGCACCGGTGGTATCGACTGCGGATGGTAAACCCCCTCTCCCTCCTTCCCACCTCCACGCGCTCGGCAATCCCGTCACTGGTTTCCGCTCTTTGATAGCCTCGCACCCCAGAGTGACTATCCTCTATGAATTAACCGCGAACCGCTAGATCGACCACTATTCGGAGGCGTGTCTCACACTACTACGGATGACCCAGAGTTTACAGGGTCACTCCCCCTGCCCTCCCTCCGCCGCCATCTCCGCCACCCCTACATATCCCCGCGATCCATACCCACAGAACGGCCTGAATCGCTTTATAATCAATTTGTGCAATATAAACCTGCAGGGCCAACAGAGATTTTCACCGAATTTCCTTATCAAATCATAAACAAGACCTAGATTTATCTACACATACGTTTCCAGTACGTGTATATTGGGGACGTCGGTGACACTCAATACTACAGAATCTTACTTCATTTATATTTATTAGTCTGAAATCATTGATCTGAAATATGTCTTTAATTTATTGCACTAACAAATCATAAGTAATAAAAAAAAATAAAAAATAAAAAATAAAAGCAGAAGCCCAAATACATTTGCAATGAACATGTATTTTATATTAAACTGCGCATACAATGTTTGGCTCACAACCGCATATCAAATGTGGTGAATTGTGCAGACTCATATAAAATATCATGTTTTCTAGCCGATATTGCTAAACAGTGTCCCTTTATACTTGAATAATAGAATTAATAAATGAAATTATTAAGCAATTAATTAATTTCTTATAATGGGTATTTCAAAAACAAAGTTCTTGCATGAAATAAATAAATCAATGAGTTTTTATTCCATAAGTTTTATGTCTAGTGGGTTAAATTAATATTAATCCATAACAAAAAAAATTTCCATTTAAATAGATGCTAATTTGCAATATTAATTGCTCGAATATCATGAATATTGCATTTCGTTTTTTAATGTAATAAAGAAAGAAGGAAAAATGCACGATTTCAAATTGTAAAGACTGTATAGTTACGATACTTTGTTGCATAACTAAATAAAGCTTATTTAAATCGCACCTGATACTGAACTAACGACTTTTTGTTGTCATTTACATCGATGCGATTGATAAAATAAACGGGGAACGGGGAACGGGGAACGGGGATACAAGTAAGTATTAATTTGCTTTGGATCCAATGTTGACGTGCGTGATACAGAGATACTCGGCTCGCGTTGTGAACATTAGTCGAAACAAATAAAGAGATTCATGAAGCTCACGAGTGGAATCCATGGAATTTCCAGACGGAGCTTTTTGAAAAACGACAAAAAAACAACGACACGTATCGTGAGAGGGGGGAGGGGAATTCGTCCCTCAGACCCGGAGATCGATTGAACGCATCTTCGTCTGGCATTGGAGCCTCGGCTCCAGTATAATCTCTGTAACTTTCACCTCATTATTGCAACAATATCATCGTAAAACAAGGCTTTCGGCAACTACGATTCCATCGACAGCTATACATTAACATTTAGCGTATGTGATAAGTATGACAAGTGAATTCCTCCGACGCTCGAGCACTTATTCCACCTATTATAAGCTTAACACTCGTCCTCAATGACGTTACATTCGGCTCTCAAACTTGTCTCCGCGTTATCGCAATAGGTGATAAGTAATAACGTCACGTAGAGAAAGCGCGAAGCCTTCGATAACTGGATTATCGGATTTTGATGCTGTGACGAGGAGGATTTCATGCACAGCAAACATACACGTATTAATCCTATAAATAGTTTGTATTATTTCAATAATAAAGTTCGAAAGAAATTAGGTGCATTATTCGGAATTAGAAATGATAACGTGGTTTTAAAATATAATAATACCAAGAAGATGCCTCGCTTGCTAAGATAAGATGACCGCGTTAAATGATTTTAAAGGTAGAAATTCAGCAAGGATTCTGACTCGTTTTAAATAAGTTTAGACTGTAAGAATAAAAGAAAAAGAAAAAGGAAAAAAAAGAAAAGAAAAGAAAAAAACTGTGCGAATAAATAGAATGAATGGAGATGTCGATTACGTTACTTTGCTTATAAATATAAATAAATAAACGATTGCTTTATTTATATTTTAACAACGATTGAGAAACGAATTGGCGATAAGGGTATTTAAATAAAAAATGTTTATACTTCAAGCGCTTACCATTGAAATTAATTGTCCGAGTAAACCCGTTACTGAGCATACAATAAATGTACCTGGTGCAATTGATGCGACAGCAATCATTAAGATAATCCCAGTTATTGGATTATTGGCAAACGCCGCCTGGAATTAAATGACCAAGTTTATTAAATACATTCACGCCTATGTTCATTTTTACTTATGTCAGTATAGTTTATTGTTTCTCTCTCTCTCTCTCTCTCTCTCTCTCTCTCAATTGATTCCCTCCTCGATTCACTCCATTCATCATAACTTATAAAAAGAGATTTATTTTTCAAAATCTTATTGACTGGAAATCTTATTTTTATTTTGACATCTGATTAAAGAAAACGAAAAAACATTTACACGAATCGAACAAGTAATAATAAAATAATAACAAGATGTTTGTTATTATAATTGTTAATGTGTCAAATGCGTTACGTAACGGTGCACACATAGCAGCCACTGAATCCAATGCCGTTTACTATTTATTGTCCATATAATAATAATCCGCGTTAAAAGTCTAAGAGTTAGCCAACGTAATTTATTATTTAAGCTTCGTATTCAGTTTGTATTTTGCCTGTAAATTCTATTTCAGGAATATTGCGGTTCAACAATAAAATATATTCCATGCGACAAATACGTAATAAATAGATTTCGTGTAAATTTAGAACGACTTTAGTGTCCTCACATCTAAATGGTCAATACCATCATTAAATCAATAATAATGTTTTGAACGAAAGGTATGAACTTTGCATAAATTTATAAAAAAAATTTATGCAACTATATAAATAACTAGATTTATTATTATAGTAAATATTATTAAAATTCATTGTGGAATCATTGATCTCCAGTTTGAATATCTTTACTTAATAGCTTTTCCTTAAGTTGAGTTTTCCCTAATTAAATTCATCATTTCAACATCAAGCGGAAAAACGTGTAAGTAAATATCGTTCTAGATAATAGATTACCGAAACAAAATAAATTTACGTCATTAATAATAATCATAATAATAAACGCAATCGTATTGTTTGAATAATTTCCTTCGTCGACGATTGATTTTTCGTCCATTCGATAAAATATTTTATTTTGAAGAAAGGAACAGCGAATCCGTTCGACTCGCTCGATAGACGATCGATAAGCGAATTCCGCTGCGATCTAGATCGAAGCTTTATCAACTAGGATATTCCTCCCTGGCCTCGCGCTCATCCATTAGCAACGACAATCAATTCAATATTATAATTAATAATGTGTAGCTCGTGATTACGAAAGAATGTCATCAACAATTACGTCGATGGAAAAGAAATGTAGCGATTAAGCTTCTGATGAAATGTCGCGGAAGATCGCGGTAATTCGTACGTATTATCTGCAGATTAAGCCAAGCGAGATTATGTGAGAATCTTACGAGGCTCCATTGATAAAGTCAGTACTGGATCAATAATGGGAAGGAGGGTGAGGTGGGGGTAGGGGATAGATCCAGTCTCCAGTCGTTTACGAATTTTGAGAATTCGCGAGAAGAAATCGTCTACGAAATGATATTGGCGCGGTAGAATAAGAGGTGGGGGGAAAGCATACCTGAGAGAATCCCCGGGCAAAAGCGACGAAGAATTTAAATGCTGTCCATCTTAAGCCTTCCTTGTCCTCCAAGAATTCGCGCAACAGGGGACAATCGCCGCCGAGGGTGGTCCAGCCGTCTCTCGGCTAAGGACAAAGTGTTCGTCGGATATTATTCGGAACCATTACAATACAAAATAATACAAGCAATGCCCTTCCGTCCGAATCAACGACCGCCAGCCACAATTAATTTTATACAAATAAGAAGGTCCAAAAAGGTGAGTGTGACGGCCGAGGGATGATGAGGAGCGATTGGGCGATGTTTGGGGGAGGGGGGAGGATTCGGAGTTCCGAGTACCACTTGTACGGGATAAAGAGTGGGGTTGCCTGTTCCGGGGGAGGATACCCTTGCTCGGATGCATCCTCGGGCAGACTCGTCCTTCGCTCGGCGGACATTAAGAGAGAGAGAGAGAGAGAGAGAGAGAAACACGGCGAGCCGCGACGACGACGACGAGGACGACGACCAACTGAATCCAACTCTGCCTTCGACTCCCTCCCTTCGAGCGCACGGGATAAGGCCGTGCGTCCCCATGGCCCCCTCTCCACCCATACTATCTCCGCCACGGCCGCCTCGCAAGATAAACGCAACGCGCACCTCCTCGTACTCAATCGCCCTCCACCTCCTCCGTCCACGATAATCCGGCCATCGCCGAAGCATCGCCGGAGCACCCGCTCGAGGACGGTATTTTTTTTCCTTCGGTAAAAACGGCCTCGTGCCCATTAGATCGTACGGGCCCGGATTTTTTTATCTTCTTGCCGGGGGGAGGGGGAGGGGGACTACTTTTCTTCTCTCGTGACGATTAACTAAATGACTTCGTTCGATTATTTCGATACCGATTATCGTTTTTGTATTTATTCAAAAGCCCTTATTCAACCGATTGTCGGTTTGCTTGCACAAATGAAATATTTACGCAAAGATAAAAAGTTTAAATATTAAATTCCAATGCTAAATACTCGTTTTTTCAATTATATTGATTATTTTTGCTATCGATCATTCTAATAAACTATTTACCATTTAGCCTGGACCGTTATTAAATTAAATCTTTCTCTTGCGTTCGTGTATTTTTATTCCCCCCCCTCTCCACTCGCTCTCTTTAAATACCGCCAAACCTATACAACGAATGGCTCTGTAATTTCAATATACATATTTCTATTAAATTTGATGCTAGACAATCGATCAGACAAGAGGTTCGATAAACTTTTTTTTTTTATAATTTCATTCCATTTCATTTTAAACAAAATTTTAAATAAAGCGGACATTGGATTAATAAGTTCAATCAAAATTTATACATTCGTGCATGTAACACATTCCTTATAAAATAATGAATTGAAATCATAATAATTCATATGTATTTTTACTTTTTATTTATAAAAATCGTAAAAAAATTTTAATCGCTCAATTAGTACAAAACATTTTTTACTTTTAATTTATTTAGTTACAATAAAAATTATGTTTAACTTGAAAATAAAATCTTTACATTAAAATCTATTTTACATCTACATTTTATGAAACATTTAAAAGAATCAAATATTTCTTAATTTAATACATTAAAAAATGCTCGTATTTTTAAATGATGTCAGGTATTAAAAATGTTGTGAATTCTAACTGAATATTATCAACTATTAAAACTACCTAATGGAACTTTGAATTGACATAGTCTGTATAGAATGCTTAAACAATTTCTTTTGTAAAGAATTCCTTGTTAAATTACTTATTAAAATTTTATATAGTAAAAAAATAATTTAAATTCTAGATGAATCTTCGGTGCTATAATACAATTTGGCCTTAAAATTTATTTCTCACTTTACAAATTAACTTTAATCTACAATATAATTGGGATGCACAACTAGCATGTGATCTTCCTCTTCATCGCCTTGCAATTTCGCAACATTCGTTGTTAGAGGGATAATAATTTGATCGTGATAAATGAGTCTGTCGATGATTTTCTCTATTAAAGATTTTCTTTCTAGTAATTCCGCTTCCGAATCAATTTGATCTTGTATTTTATCAAGATACCAAGCGACCAATTCAGACTTCCTTATACCTTCTTTATTTTGACCTAAATTATTCAAGAAAAGAAATTTATAATTCAAAATTATTTTTTTTATCTATCCAAATGTTATTGAAACTTAGTACTTTATACAAAATGAATAATAAATTTTTACTAAAATTCAAACCTTCTCTTTCAATTCGAGCCTCTTCACCTCTCATGTATATCGCTAACATATTACTAAGATTCTTATATTCTTCATAAGACATAGAAAGTTTTTTCTTTGCCTGTGACTGGTTGTCATCTTCTTTAGCTACAAAAAATATTTTGATATGTATAGTATACTTAATGTACAAAGCAATTTTTTGTATGTAACTGTATTGTAACTATTACGAGTTATTTATTTAAATCGAAAGTATATAATTTTTTATAGAATACGAAATAAAAATCAATCGTTGCGTTTAGACAATCATTGTGTAACATGATTTACAGGTCTTACATGGATTTGTATCACCATTATCAATATTATTAAGTGCAGCCATAAGTGGTGGAGCTTCATCAACGTCCATTTGGTTGGCGCCATCGTTCCCATCCTCAAGATCAATATCTGGTTGTTCTACCCGAATTATACTTTTACTAAGGAGACGGCGAGCTTCCTTCACATGTTTTTCTGACACCTCGTCCTGACACTCCAACTTCGCAAAAGCCTCTGATAATCTTACTAAACTCTCCAATTGTCTGACAGTTACCCTCCACGTAGATTTTCCACCTCCTTGTCCTTCTCTTTGACGCAGATCGGTATATGTGTTTATTAACAGCTCCCCTGCGCTCTATTAAATATAATACAATCGCTTAATAAAATAATAGATAAAGATAGAAAAAGTGTTATTTACATAATGTTAATACCCACTCATACCTGTTTTAAAATAAAATGTAAAAAATTAATTTATGCGCAGTAAAATAAAGCATAATAAAGAAAGAAATTAGCTTCAGAAAATTAATTACGGCGCTTAATTACAGGGCTTAATCTTAATAAAAGGAAATGAATTAATTTTATACTTACTCCACTTAATATCGGCTTAAAGTGTCGTGCAAAATTAATATATCGAAGAATTTCTGCTTGAGTGTAAACAGTTTCTATGGCAACATAATTATTACTGTGTAAATCCACTATTTTTTTTGCAATAGCATTATCAATAATTTCATTACACTCGTCTACTAAAATAAAGAAGAGATCAAATCTTGACATGATTGGGGCAGTTAACATCACATTTTGCTGTAAAGATTTCGATCTATCGTAGCGACCTCCAATAGGATTTGCTGCTGCAAGAATTGATGTTCGAGCATTTAAAGTTGCTCTTATACCAGCCTACACATGTAAAATAATATGAAACAATCAGTTTTTAGCAATATAATAAATTTTTAATTTATCATTAATACTACTAACTTTAGCAAATGAAATAGTTTGCTGCTCCATGGCTTCATGAATTGAAACTTGATCCTTTAAATCCATTTTATCAAACTCATCAATACAACAAATCCCATTGTCGGCTAACATCAAAGCACCTGCTTCAATAACGAAATCGGATGATTCCTCGTCTTTAACTACAGCAGCTGTTAAACCAGCAGCAGTAGATGCTTTGCCAGAAGTATAAATAGCTCTTGGTGATATTTCAGTAACTTGTTTGAGTAGTTGAGACTTAGCAGTACTTGGATCACCGACAATGCAAATATTAATATCACCTCGTAACGAAGTCCCTTCAGTTGTTACTTTAGCCACGCCTCCAAATAACATCAGCACTACACCCTTTTTAACTTCATCATTGCCATGTATAGCAGGAAACAGACTTGAAACTAAATTCTGATACAAATTTTTATCTTTACTCATATCATAAATTTTATTCCATTCATCAGTCGTCATTTGCTTCTTCATCATTTCTTGAGAAATTTCATCTAATGCCATTTCTGTACCTCCAAACTATTTAAAGAAATTAATAAATATCATCGATAGCTAAATGCCTAAGCTGATTAATTACATAATAATTTTTACTTAAAAATATTAAGAATAAAATTTACAAAACATTATATGAAATATTACCCTTAAACTAGTTGGTGTAATACTACATCCAAGAAATGCCATTTTATAATTAAGATCTCTGACTCCAAGTGCTTTTAATCCTCTGATGCCATCACCTTGTTGTTCACCTTTTTTATGTCTGGAACCCAATTCAGCTTTGGCTCCAGGCATTGAAAGTACTCCAACATCAGGTACTACTATTAACGTTCCAGTAAAATCATATCTTTAAGCAATAAGTAATTATATTAAATACTATTTCATTTGAAGCTACATTTTATTTGATAAAACATACCGATCACCAGATTGAACAGTTTCAACAGATTCTGCTCTTAAAATAATTTCAAGAGAACGAGGAATACATCCACGAGGTAATTCTTCTTGTGTTTCTTGAATCCTAACTTTTTGAAAATCTACAAATTGAGAGTTGTCTAAATCTAGTAAAAATCTTCGTCTATTACTACAAACGGGATTAATACAAATTGTTGGATTTGTAAACTAAAAAATATATTACAGTTGAAAAAAAAATTAAAAATTAATGAAAAAATATAAGTTATAACAGGTAATCAAATAAAAACATTTAAAGTATGAATAATCAATTTATACTATTATTATAAATAAATAATTGTCTAAAATTCATTGATTCATAAAACAAAATATTAAGAATAAATGAACAGTTCAGGAGTATTATTTACTAATATAGTAATAATAATAAAATTTATGTAACTTACTTTGAACTGCTGTTCAACATTTTTAATTAAAATATTACAATCAAGGCACAAAAATGCACCGAGCACCAATTCCGGATGAACGGGATGTGTTCTAATGACTTGACCTGAAATACGTATTAGAGTTCCTATTTTTGCTGTTGTAAGTTCTCGTAATTTATGTCTTGTTGGTACATCAACCAAACTAATGTAGCATTCTTTTTCTTTTGTTAATTCACCATGATCTGTTACAAAATTGCAAACAGCTTGACATAAATAAGGATATACTCTGTAACAAACACAAAATTGTTATACATGGAAAGTAAATTTTTAATTTAAATTTTTAAATTTAAAGTTTACAGTAACAAGTATACAATATTCCTATGAGTACCTGTAATACTCCTCTATTATGGTTGTGGCTAATACTTGATTGTATTTTTCTATATCTTCAAACGAGACTTCCAATGTACTACGTTCTGGACTAACAAGTTCTTTGGCTGGTTCAAGATATTTTAGCTCACCATCTTCTTTAAATCTAAAAACAAAAGCTAATAGAGTTAATCACAGCCTTCATTAATTATCTTATATAATGTAATTATTTAGTAAATTTGTGAATGAGAAAAAAGCCAAAGGCAAGTATGTATATAAAATATAGTATCAACTAACTCTTCAAGAAAATTCTGAAACAATTTTTGTGTCTGCACCCCAACATCATCTCGAATTTTCGATTGCCGAGCTGGCACATCTCCTAAGTCCATATTTAATAATACAAGTATTTATTTATCAAGTCAGTATTACAATAAACGCCGCTTCGACAAATACAAAACACTTTATGGAACGCTATTTTGGCGGGAAAAAGGCGGCTCGCTAAAAAAAATCGAATGTCGTGCTCAGCTAGCGGAATCTGACGGCCATTATTTTAAATTCTTCTTATTGCTCAGCGGTCACTTAACCGAACCCTGACCGTGTTTTACAGTCAAATTTTTTCAAACCAGAATCGAATTATTCAAAACTCTTTACAACGGTTTTTTTTTTCCTTTTCTTGCTTACCTATAATTGTATTTAATTGCAATGTCCGCATTGCATTGGGAAAAGGACGATGGAAATAGAATGAAAGAAACCAATGATTAATATTCCTAAAAAAATTGTTACGATTTCATAATTTATGTATAAATAAAATAAAAAATATGTAGTACTGGAAGAATAAAATTTCAAGGATTGCCTTTTTCGATTAACCAAGAAACTAAAATTTATTTTCCTATTTTTACGAGCTATTCAGTAAAAAACTTAACTACTGTCGCACAACTTCATTTGCACTCATTAAAAAAAAAAAAACTATTAAATTTTAATTTCTATTTGCGTAACAATGCGCGTGCCTTAAGAAAAGTGAGTGAGGCCATTAATGCTTTATCCTTTGAATATAAAAGACAAGTTTAATAATAAATTGAATACGAAAAAACCTTACTATACTATACAATTCGTCCTGCATAATTAAATTATATTTTGCATCAACTATACAATTTATTGTTTATACATTATTGTTACATGTCCTTATTACTAAATCAGTGCTCATAATTTTTACATTCGAGTCACTCAAATATACGATTCATATAAATATAGAAGAGAAATTAAATAAAAAACACATTTCTTTAAATCTATGAAATATTTTTGTTAAATATATGCGTATGAAACTACCAGACTTATCTGCATAAGTCATTCATAAATTAGAGATTCTAATTTCATATGCTTACAAGGTTGTTTATATTATGAAACTTAACCAATTTGCATCAATATAATGCTATAATTATGCAACTAATATTTATATTATTTAACACTGCCAGACTAGGAAGAATGTAATTTAATTTTTTGCCATAACACTCTTTTAGATAAAAATTATTAAATGTTTAAAAGCTTTTTAATCTTTATAAAGCTGTTCCATGAACCTGGTTATACCTTATTCTGGAGTTTGAAATACATCATATTTCAAACGTTAAATAATCTCTTGAATACTGTTTGAGAAAAAGAAATTTTTATGACTACTATAGTACAGAATATGCTAATGAAATATTAATATTAAGTATTAATATTAATATTAGTAAATACTGCGTAACAAATAAATACTTATAAATAAATCATTTTTATACTTTACAATTTGTTATTTGTTTGTACAGTTCTTTCTTAGTATCTAATCTTAAAAATTTAAAGATTTTCTTTTAAAGATTTTTTAGCTTATACATTTTTCATAATTATTTTTTTATAGTATTATGCCTATAAGATGTGCAAACTATAAAATAGTCATATTACATACCGTAAAAAGATTTTTGTAAACCATATTAAAAAGCGCGTATTTTTATTAAAAGCCTTTCGTTATTTAAACTTTTAAAAAGATAAACGTTTGCTAGATTTCATTTAAAACTACAAGGCTAACGATATATATATATATATGCAATCGCCAGAAAGTAGTAATTTAAATCTACATTTATGCTTGAAGCTGATTAGAAGGTTCTTTTATTATTATTAAATTTGAATAAATTCAATTATTTTTTAGCAGAAAAATAATCAAATAATAAGCAAAAATAATGAAATAAAATATATTCTTGGAATGAATTCAATAATCCTAATTTTATTAAAAAAGAATTTTAATTCCAAAGTTCTTTCATATGTATTATAAGTATATTAGCTAAAAAGACTTAACTTAATTTTCAATAATCTAAAATGTTTAAAAGAAATCTAAAGTATAAATATATAAATCAGTTTTTAGCCTTTTGATAGAAGAAGTGTATTATAAAAATTAAAAATGTAAGATTCTATTCAAATATATAATATATGAAAATATAAATAACATTTTAAATGACAAATCCACAACATATTGGACTTTGTTGTATATATTGAAAGATATATACTGTACGTATAACATTAGATTCATTGAAGTTTAGTAATTTACAGTCGTAATATCTTACAATTTTCTCGTCCACTAAAAGTGTAAAATAACGATATAAAGATTACCACTACATAAAATCGTCATAAAGAAATGAACGTCTGTAGTATTCAAAAGTAAATGTTTTATTTCATGTATATTTGAACACTTGGTCATTTTAACCTTTTGAAAGGTTTAATTTATTATACAAATACATTGCTGGATGGAATTTACAGAACATACCGATCCTATCAGTCTGGAATATTTCACCTCGCTATGAACTTGTTACAATATATTTCTTATTGCTGTTGCATACAGTATCCGTAAACATGTTATTATTATTATTATTATTATTATTATTATTATTATTATTGTTGTTGTTGTTGTTGTTGTTGTTGTTGTTGTTGTTGTTGTTGTTGTTGTTGTTGTTGTTGTTATTATTCCCATCCGTAGTCTGCACCTTGTCGAAGATCGACTGCTTGCAGCCGATCGGGTGATGGGCTTAAGGGAGTGGAACCCGAGAATGAGTGACAGTGTGAGTCGGTGAAATATTTGTAAGAGAGGCCGCTGTATGAATGATTCGAGAACCTTCGAAATAGGGTTTTCTCGATGAGTGAGTACGCGCACGGAGCGGATATCGAGGCCGCGGGCCCTATAAATGGGTCTTCGCCGGCTATATCGAGATGTAGGTGGACGAGCTCCTCGTGGGCCCTATAAACGGGCATCTTGCGAGGAAGGAGACCACCCGCGGAGCGCTGGCCAAGGAAACCCCGCGGAAAAAAAAAGGGGTATAGCCATGGCCGTTTGAGTGCAGGTGAATGAGGGAACCCTATAAACGGGCTATTCCCGAGCAAATGAGGGCATTCTGAATGTGCTGAATGAATGAGGGGAACCACTCCCGAACTAATGGCAGACCGCCGTGTTGGCCGTGCGGTGCGACCCGTGAGCTGCCAAAAGGAGATCCTGGGTGGTGAGGCGCATCCGAGGCTGCGTGCCAAGGTGACCCAAACCATCTTTGGCTCCCGCTGGAGGCAAGACGGGAGGCTGGACCGTAGCCTGGTCCGGTCAATCGGCTTCGGGGCGAGTGCGGTCTGGTGCGTGACGTCCCCTGGAAGCTCTCCAGAGAGTGGAGTGTCTTTGTTGGGACACAAAACTCGAGAGAGACGAAGGGGGAATAACGTACCAGGGTGTGCTATATCCCTACGTGATGGCCCGATCCAGGATAACCCCTTCAGGCATGTGTTGGGGGGTTATTCTGGTGAGCTCGCCGTTGAAGGGTCCATGGATGCCGGTCACACGTAGGGACGAATTAACAAACATAATATATGGAGCAAACAAAACAACAGGGGAAGGGAACACGGCGGTTCCATTCCCTGAAACGGTGATCGAGGGGGAGGGGGAGATCCCATCCGCGACCGGAACAACACCCGAAAGTATCGGTACCGCGTACGAGGGCATCTTTGCCTCCATAAAGATCATTATGACGGAGATGATGGAGGCGCTAAAGCGCCAGCCAAACGTCACCAAAGTCATAAAAGAGGGCCTCCCAGTACTACAGGGGAAGATAGAGGCCCTCGAGGAACAGGAGTGAAGGGAGCGGCGAGGGATCCGGAGGAAGGTGGCGCCTCCTCTCCTGAAACCACAGACAACGGCCGGTAAAAGGCCACCACCGGCAACACCACCAGAGGCCCAAGCGGGCAAGAAAAAGAAGAAAAGGAAGAAGGAGGCAGCGGTAGCATCGCAAACGCCTCCTCCAACCACCACCGTGGGGAAGAGCCCGACTGGCGCGGAGTGGAGGAGAGTCCCCACGCGAGAGGAAAAACGGGAGGACCGCCAAAAGACGGTAAGAGACAGGATAAAGGGGACCCCTACCAAAAAGAGCGCCCCCAGTAAAAGAGGGAAGGTAAGGCCAGAGGCCATCGTCCTTAAGCCATCGGAGGGCAAGACCTACGCGGATATCCTGAGCGGAATCCGACATCAGGTCAGTCCCTCCGAGCACGGGCTCTCGATCAAGGGCATCCGCAAAACCCAAAAGGGGGATGTCCTCATCGAGATTAGAAAATCATCGTCGGTCGAGTGCAAGGAGGGCTTTGCCGATGCCTTGAAGAAGGCCGTCGGAGCCAGCGCAACACTCCACACTCCGATCCCCAGGAGTACACTGGAGATCAGGGACGTGGACGAGTGCGCAACGACCGAGGGGGTCAGAGGCGCCCTCCTTGCGATCCTGCAGGACTACACTGGTCCTCTAGAGGTGCGACTCACGGGAGCCAACAAAGCCGGCAAACGGCTGGCGATCGTGACCGTCACAGAGGAGGCCAGTAAAAAGCTACTGGAGGTGGGCAGGGTCCCAGTAGGGTGGGTCTACTGCGGCATAAGACCACGGGTCCAAGTCGAGCGCTGCTTTAAGTGTCTCGGCTATGGACACCGGGGTACGAGCTGCAGGGGCCCAGACAGAAGTACGACCTGTTTCCGGTGTGGGGAACAGGGTCACAAGGGGGCCGGATGTAAGGCTGAGCCCAAGTGCTTCCTGTGCCCGGGGACCTCTCCCGCGGCAGTACACCATGTCGCGGGGTCAGGAGCCTGTGCGGTTTTCTGCGAGGCTCTAGCCAAGTGCCGCCGAAGTGGCTAATATCCTGCGCGCTGATATCGTTTTTATCAGTGAGCAGCATCGGGAGGGGTCTGCGGGAGGGTGGTATCGTTACATCACCGGTACCGCTGCGATCTGGATCCCCAGCCCGCACTGCTTCCAGGCAGAGTGCCATGGAGCTGGTAGCGGCTTCGTTTGGGTGAGGAGCAGGGGCGTATATTACGTTAGCTGTTACCTCACTTCAAACGAGGCCATCGATGGGTTCCAAGTTAAATTGGACGTCCTCGAGGATGCTATCGGAGACATGGAGGGTGAGCTGGTAGTGGCCGGGGACTTTAACAGCAAGGCTGTAGATTGGGGTGAACCTGTGACCGACTCCAGGGGAAGGCGAGTCCTGGACATGGTATCCAGGACAAGACTGGTAATTTTAAATACCGGTTCAACGGCGACTTTCCGGAGGCCCGGTTACAGACAGACCATCATTGACGTCTCCTTTGCGACGGAACGTCTGGCCGCAAAGGTGCGGGACTGGCGGGTGATCGAGGACTATACAGCCAGCGATCACCAGTACATCACGTTTCGCGTTCGTGATGACCGGCCGGTCGGAACGGCGATCGTACGCCGACCTTCCAGATGGCTCGTTGCGAGGATGGATGATGCCTTGTTTTCCCGTGCCCTAGAACGCGGACAGCGAACCCTGGACGGGGCTTCAAGGAGCGGAACGTCCTCAAAGCAAGCGGAAGCGGTGTCAGGCGCAATTATGCGCTTGATTCGCCAAGCTTGTAAGGAGGCGATACCGAGGATGTCGGCGAGAAAAACACGCCGTCCGGTTTATTGGTGGACCAGCGAGATCGCGGAAATGAGGCGGAAGTGCCTTCGGCTACGACGAGTAGCCCAAAGGGCCCGACGCCTCGACCGCGACAACTCTCCGATGATCGTCGAGCATCTGGTGGCGAGAAGAGCCCTCAAGAGAGCCATCAAGGCGAGTAAAAGCCGATGCTGGAAGAAGCTGGGGGAAGATCTCAACAGAGATCCGTGGGGATTGGGCTATAAAGTCATCACCCGCAAATTGGGGGCGTTCGCCAAGGGCGCACCCATGAGCGAGGTGGTGATGGACGGGATCGTCCATGCCCTCTTCCCCACACATCCCGTTCGAAGGGATGAGCCCCCGGTGCCATCGGGTCCTGAGGCTCCACCGTTTACAATGGCGGAGCTAGAGAGCGCGGTAAGCTCTATGAGGAGCCGTAAGGCACCAGGTCCCGATGGCCTTCCGGCAGAGGTGATGAAAGCGGTGGCCAGGAGTCATCCACAGCTCTTGCTCACCATGTACAACTCGTGCCTTCGAGCGGGAGTTTTTTATTCCCGTTGGAAGGGGGCGAGACTTGTGCTGGTGAGCAAGGGCAAGGGATCGTGGGACGCTCCGTCGTCGTATAGACCCCTGTGCATGCTGGACACCGCCGGGAAGCTCCTGGAAAAGCTGGTGAGACCCCGTCTTCAGGCGGCGCTTTTAACATCTGGCGGCCTCTCCGAGAGTCAATACGGCTTCCGGAGAGGTAGGTCAACCATCGACGCTATCCAGAGAGTAGTGGAGGCGGCCAGGAGCACGGAAAGGGGAAACCATTTCTCCCGACCGATATGTCTCCTGGTGACATTGGATGTCCGAAACGCCTTCAACTCGGTAAGGTGGACAGATATGCTCGGGGCAATGGATCGGAACTTCGGGGTGCCCCAGTATCTCTTGCAGATTATTGGGGATTACCTTCGGGACCGGTTCATTGTATACGAGACGGCGGAGGGCTCAAAAAAGAGGGCACTGACGTGTGGTGCGGCCCAAGGCTCCATCTTAGGACCCGATCTATGGAATATTTCCTACAACGGGATCCTGAGATTGGAAATGCCTGAAGGCTGCTCTCTGATCGGGTACGCGGATGACGTGGCAGCCATCATTACAGCCCGTAATACGGTCCTGGCACAGACGCGACTCGACCAGACCATACGGAGAATTCGCCACTGGATGGACGATCATGGGTTGGAACTGGCGGAGGCCAAAACCAAGATTGTGCTCCTGACGAAGAAGCGCGTATCCAGAGTCCAGTGTTGGTCCAGACCAAAGCAGCCGTAAAGTACCTGGGGGTGACGCTAGATGCGAGGCTCATCTTCGGGGATCATATTCGGAGGGTGGCGGATAAGGCGTCACGGGTAGTGACTTCCCTGTGCAGGATCATGGCCAACGTAAGTGGGCCACGTCCCTGTATCAGGCGGTTGCTGCTCCGTGTCGCTGAGTCCGTCATGCTTTACGGTGCAGAGGTTTGGGCCGACGCGCTTCGATACAATATGTACCGAAGACGTATGACGGCTGTGCAACGGAGATGCGCACTTCGTGTAGCGTGTTCGTATCGCACGGTCTCGGAGGCGGCCTCGCTAGTGGTCGCTGGGGTAATTCCCATCGACCTCTTAGCCCAGGAGAGGAAGCTGGTCCACCAAGCAAGGGGGACACTCGACCGTGGTGAGGCCAAGGTGCGAGCCAGGGATATATCTCTGGCTAACTGGCAGGATAGATGGGAGCAGGATACGCGCGGAAGGTGGACCGCCAGACTAATCAGTCAGGTGGCCCCGTGGATCGGCCGACAGCATGGTGAGGTGAACTATTACCTCACCCAGCTGTTGACCGGCCATGGGTACTTCCGTGCGTACCTCCACCGTATGGGTAAGGTGGCGGATCCCCGATGCGTGCATTGCGGATCCGCCGTGGACGACGCCTTGCACACATTTTTTGTGTGCGAATACTGGGGGCGACAGAGGGTAGCGTTGGAGGGCGATGTCGGAAGGGTCACTCCTGAAGGCATCGTCCCTCTGATGCTCGCGAGCCAAGAAAACTGGGGAAGGGTCGCTTCTTTCGTCGAGGATATCCTGAGACGTAAGAAGCCGGCTCTTCCCTAGGGCAAGGCGGGAAAACTTAGAGGATGCCTCGAAGGCATAGTTTCTGGTTCCCTCCCCGAAGTAATGCTTAACGGCGGTGCCGGGGAGGATATAAGAACCAGGAAAGGAGGTCTCCTCGACGAACTCGCGTCGTCCCCGCCCTGTGGTCTTCACTACAGGGCGCGAGCGGCGGGAGTGCGCTTAGGGGGTGAGGTTTTAGTGGGTGTACCGGCATCTTCATTGCCGGGGAGTCCCACACACCGGGTACCTGGGTCTCTGAAAAGATTTTCTCCCTCCTTTACAAAAAAAAAAAAAAAAAATTTATTATCATTATCATTAATATTACGTAGAATTCGTAATATTTAAATTTCGCAGATAAGATAAAACAAATTCTGAAAATAATGATAATTTATAATCAGCAACTTATCATCTATTTAGGCTTGTTCGTACAACAGAATTTGGTAGAATTGGTCAGTTTCTCCTTTTTCATCGTCATCGATACATTTTTTTTTATATTTTGATATATTGTCTTTTGATCTTTTGAAGTAAATTCTGATTCTTATGGTATCAAAGCTAAAATATCATTAATGACGAAATAACTTCATTCCACTGTAAACTTTTTTTTCTTTTTCTTTTTCTGTAATTATGTCTATATTGATTACGTAAATCTAATTAATTAAGTGATAGCAACCTTATGTTGCAGATAAATCATTTAAATTGATGTTTAAAGAATTTTAGAAAAATTATTTACAACAAAGAGGAAGTTTAATTTCTAACTAATCTTATTTATTTTTGCTTATATTCATAATAAATTTCATAATAAATTTCCTATAAAGAAAATGCTTCTCCAAAATCTGTTTTCTTAATATTAAACTCTCAAAATTGAGAAGAATTTCCATCCAAATTATTTAGAAATATGAACTTATATTCTGTAACACGTAATGCACGATGTAAAAAGTACAAAACAGATAGTAGACGTCGTTTCACAAAGAAAATTATTATAAAGAGTTATTAGAAATCAAATGATTTCATTTATATTACAAAGAAAAGAAATGTATAATAATCATACGATAATTTTATTCTAATACATCAATAAGTGAAATTTCGTTTAATTTACTTTGATTTCAAAACTGTTTGCAAACCTCTAATGACCTTTAATTTGCAAATTAATACATGTTTTATTGAGTTTGGGCATTGAAATTGTCAATAAATAATACTTAATATTAAAAATTTTAGTATTTACTTTAATTATAATATTTTCAGTAATTATTACTTTCACTTTTTAGTAAATTAAATAAATTTTAAAGGCGGTGATACTGTACTTTTTTCGAAGTTAGATAATGTGAAAGGAAAGATACGGAGAGGTTTTACAGTAAAATAAAACACGAAAGTTTCGCGCTAATGAAATAATGGAAATCTCTTTATTTAATGAATTGCCTATTTTCTATTGATTTATATTGTGGATGAGAATAAAAAACTGATATTAGTTTTTACTAATACTTTAAGAAGACTAGATGACAAATGTTTTCGATGCATCTCCAATCGAAAGCACTTCGAAATAACATTATTTAAAATATTTTTCATTCACTGCTAAATGTAGTGGACTTTACATTTACAATTCATTTCTGTTAAAACATTCTTATCGTCATAGATATAATTCTTTACGTTCGACTTGTAGAAAAACGTTAAACCTCCTTTGGTTCACAATTCATGCATCGCCCAGCTAAATGTGGTATACAAACTTTATCGAATATTACTGATCTTAAACCATAAATTCAGTTATGCCGTCGTTAAAGAAACCATAAAAACGTTTTGCATCTTTTGTTTTTCTTTTACGAATAAGGCCAAGACTGTAAATGCTTATAATAGTAGTGTCCCTCACTCGGTTATAATATATGATATAAACATTTAATACATTCATACGAATTGTAACTTTTACGGCTAAATTAATCTTTAATATTAATTTATAGAATGTACTTGTACCTTTTCAATTTATGCAATTGAGCACTGGATAATTTTAAAAACTCGAGATCACTTTTGCTTAAATACAGATTCATTATCATCTTCTTCTCGAAATTTAATCTTTATAAATGTAAATAGATAATAAATATAAATTTCTCGAAATGTGACAGTCCTTTTAAAATTTCACTGATTTGATGACTAGAAAGTAGTTTTCATAACTGCCAACCGATGGAGCTTATAAAATTATTTCGATTAATTGATAATGCTGCTGAATTTTAATAATTTTTCTTTTTTTTAATTCCCTCAATATAGATTCAATGGCAGAACGTGAAAGATGCATTTAGTTTTGTTTTCAATGTTATTTTCTATTTGTAATATTTGTAATATAAGAAATCTTTTGAGAATAAGACATCATATATTCTAATTTTATAATTATTTTTTTTTTATAAGAATTTCTCCACTGACATTTCTGAAAGGCGACATAATGATGACTACGGAACATATATTATACATAATATGATAATTAATAATACTCAACATGATCCTTGTTTATTATAACATGTGATATTATGTTTAATCAAATGACAAATATGAAAATATGGAAAGTCGAGGATTTCGATTTTCAGGTTCGTGCAAGCTTGACAATTATTACATTATCACTCTATCACATTATTAACGTTCAACATCAAAATATGGTCAATATCAAAATGTCATTGCATTTACTTGCCTGTATTGCCTAATACAAATATGCATTATATACTTTTACGGTCTCCAGGTCAACCAATTGATTTACTATTTTACATTACATTTGATTCTTGTTTCTTGTAAGCAGCATATCTAATCTTGCTTATAGTGCATGCTCAACATTTCTTGGTCATAATAAAAAAATATTATAGTAAGTGAGAACAAATTTATTCTAGAATTTACATGACCATGTATTGATTTACTATTCCGATTTGGAATATATTAATGACATATTCAGACGTGCTGAACTATATAAAACTTTAGAAAATAATCATTAAATAATCCTACAATGCAGAAGATCTTGTATGAAATGCTTGATGGGCTCGTTTCTCGTCGTAAATCAGTAAACTTCAAATTACTGGATCTATAAGATAGAGTTTCTAGGTAGTACTTTACATTTTCATAAAGCTTATTTACAAACTATTGTTTCAATCCGTATAAGTTAGTAAAAAAATTGCAGAACCACTAATTATTCCCAAAGTCGAGTAACTAAGAGCGAAACTTCTGAAAACCTGAAATTAATAAGAAAACAAACATTTAATAAAAGCAAGTTTAAAATATATATATAAAAAAAAAAAAATAACAACAATAATATATCATATTTACGTAAGTGATATTTTTAATGCGATGAATCCAAGTCAATACGTGCAAGTAAATGAAACTGATCTTTGAATGACTAGTCAAGTAAGGATCTAAAAATTCCTGTAATTTAAAATAAATAACAATTATTGTCATGTTTTTTTTACTATACAAGAATTGCATATTCTTTCTAATGCGAATTGTATTACAAAAATAGAAGTACACAGTACAGTATTTAAATTTAGTATAAATTATGTACATTATTCATGTTAATGTTATACTGTAAGTTATTAGACTAGTTATACGTTGTAATTCAATTAGAAAATAAGAAATTTAGACTTCTAATAGTAATATTAATATTTTGTTTAATTCATATCTATTATAATCTCTATTATAATTATTCATATCTAATTCATAAAATAATTATATGAAATCAATATTAGTTTACAAATTTCACATAAATAATTGGCAAAAATATTCACGTTCTGTACATTTTTAGTTTGTTTCTAAAATATAATCGTGAAATTTATTATTATATTCGTTATATAATTATATCTTATATAATATGAATTATACGTAAATAATTCTTTGCTCACGTAAATGTAATCTACATTTAATAGTTTCACTTAAATTACCATATGAATTATACATTAAGTATTATGAAAATACAAATAAATTTACCAGTTATCATCTTAATTATTTAGGAAACTTGTGAATTTTATTAAATATAAAAGCCATAATATTATTAATGATCATAACATATTATTATTCCACATTACTAGTGGAACATGGAAATTGTAACTTTCTATTAAAATGATTCTATTGCCGATCGGTTTTAAATAATTATTAAGTAAATATATATACAGTATTTAGACTTTATCAATTGATTCATGTGAAACAGCTTATAGCAAATCTCAATATTCTCATAAAAAAATTTCAAAACGATTGGCTAATAATTTTTCTTTAATTTTTCAAGCTCATCTAATTATTTAATTATTTAATTACATAAAAATAGAATATCTTAGGGCGTGAAGAGCCATCGAGGCTTTATTAGTAACAATGGCGTCGCACCCAAAATATAAATGTAAATATAATATGAATGCGATGAAAAAAACAAGGAAGCCACAGTAAATCGTCCGAGAGATGAATGCGTATGTGTAAGGAAAATGAATAATATGTGAAATATAATATGACATGGTTTCGTCTCGTAGGAACGCGATATTTAATATTTCAAGCTTTGGACGCACTCGCGCCATCAATCATAATAATCTACTAAGCTTTTCGGCTTTATTCTGTGTGAGAGGATCTTTTTTTTTTTTTACGAATATTTTGCCTATGAATCTTCTATATCTGGATCATTGAGATGGGAAGAGATTCAGGAGACGACGTTGATGGAAATTAACGTATTATAAGTCGTCCTAAAAATATTTTTTCTAAGTCAATTTATATTTATTAAACATCTAAATACATTATTTGCCGATGATTCAAGTCTATTCGTTATACCTCTTGTAGCTTGGTACACATTAATTTATAATATCGTTTAATAATATTTTCAATTAAGGGAATAATGTAATAACATATGTATATTATTCAATGTCAAAACATTACATAAGTAACGTGTTACTGTTCGTGGAAAAAAAAGAATAACCGTATTATATTATCTTAATTACTGTTAAATATTATAAAAAAAAAAAAAAAAAAAAAAAAAAAAAAAAAAAACCGTAATCATCCCGTTATTATATAATACTTGTGTTTAATTTTGCAAAAAGAGTGCATAATGGCATTATAATAGAAAACTTAAGTAAACGGAAGCTTAAATAGGCCTTGACTTAGTAATCAAGTAAGATTATGAGTGTTAATTTGTATTTATGCAGCTTATTTGGATTGTGATCTCATATGACATCATTTTAAAATTAAAATATTAACTTAAGGTTAATTTTGATATTGCTAAACCTTAAATAAATTTAAAATTTTCTCAAAACTAATTTCTTGTAATAAATAAATAAAAAATATAAAGAATTTTCAGGTAAACTATTACCTCATGCTCACTGTGTTGATCTCTTACAAAAAATTCATTTTGCATATCTCCGTTTTCCGAGACAGTGTTGGTGCTATAACTCTTATTGCTGTTGCTGTTACTGTTGCTGCCGTTGTTGTCGTTGTCGTTGTGGTCACTGCTGTTATCGTTGTTTATGAAATTTACCGCAGTAACGTAGCTATTGTCTTTATGCAGCATCTGACCAAAGTGCGATGTTGTCATCTCGTCGAAACGAAGATTCTTGGTACCAAAAAATGACGTGACGTCATGTATGTGGAAAAGGACGTGTATCGCGTAGATAGTCAGTAAGCAAAGGAAACTTCTGTCCTGTCTCCTGACCAGGTGCCCGATCATTTCCTGCCCACGTCTACGCACCATGTCATATCAACAATGTTGAAATGGCTTTTATTAGCAAATTGAGGACACTGATTACTGACAAATCACTACCTCACGTGCAATATTTTTCTTTTTCATAAACTAAACAACTTTACTCTCACAATGTTTTTAATGAAGATTTTTACAATAAATAACCGCTTCTTATAAACACTTATATATTTTCTGCTTGATATATTACATTTAGAATATATATTATATATACGTAAGAGAAGAAAAAAAAGGTGGAAATTATATTAGCAATATCCAAGTGTTTAAAGAACAACATTGTCGAATGAAGATTAAAAATGATTAATTACGCACGGGAACTTTAATAGATTTCTAAAAACTTTAATTAAAAACCGGGAATCAACGTATTGACTCTGCACACATTGTATTAACGAAACATTTATTTTTAGACAATAAAAGTGATTCTTACTTTTATTAAATGTACTTTATGACATTCCGTTACTGTTGACTGGCGTTTTTTTTTTCTGTATTTCTCGGTTTTTTTTTTCAAATATTGCTTCAAAATCACAAGGTAATTTTTTATTATTATCTATTGATTTCTATTAAAACATTGATTTCATTTTATTTGTTGATAATCTATTCATTAAATATTCCAAAATACTAAGACAGTGATTAAATATCTACAAAACAAAACAAAAACAAAAATTCAAGTGTTTTCATACAAGGTAGTGAATAGTGAAAATTCCTTTATTTGTATTATGATTATTTATTGATCTGTTTAATATTATAATATTATTTTTTGTCATTGGAATATAGTTTAGAATATATTAATGGGATATATTTAAATGCCATAACATATATCTAATGATTAAGAAAATAATTTACAGTCATGCAACAGTAGGCGCTTACAAAACTCTGAGGAGTATATAGAAAAGGTAAGAGATTTTAATTTTTAAAAAGGATAATGGTTTGGTAAAGTTTACAAATTAGAAATACATTAGTTCTGAATGGCCGGTAATCGTTCTCTCTTGGAGAATTTTTTCGTCTTCGGCCAAGGAAAAGGCCTTGCTCGAATGGGAAATTAAGGAGGCGAGAGATGACTCGTGAGAGGAAAACGCATCGTAATCGAGATTTACTGTTCGTACTAGATCAAGAGGTTCAAAAAGTGCAATGAGACGAGAAAGTGGTAAAATGGTATAATGCATAGAACGAAAGACGCGTCTATCGGTTATCGGACTGTACGAGACTGCAGCGAGAATGTGAGTGGCGATTTCCATTACTGCGTGCGTAGGTGTGAAGTCGCCGCGACTTCGCCGGAGAGGGGGGGGGGCAAAGGTTCGCATGCCGAGCTGATCAGGACGAGTTGAGGCCAGGCGAACGAAGGACGAGATCTTCTCTGGAGATTGATCGTTGCTTTCGATAATAAAACAACATCGACAGGATTATCTGTCCCACAATTACACATAATAATAATAATAACCATATTATTTTTACCGTATTATTTAAACCAAATAATTTTTACGAAGAGTTTTATTAATATTAATAATTAATAATAACCATCATAATTATTTATATAATAATAATATGATGATGATGATGATGATGATGATGATGATGATGATGATGATGATGATGATGATAATCTCATCTTTGCTATTAAAGAGGCTGTTTCTTACGCACACCGTCGTCAGAAATTCCTTTTAGTTAGACAGCAATTGTGGAATTTTATTTGATGTGGTTTCCCCTTTCCCGCGAATTTATAATCTAAAATAAATTTCAGATTTAGAAGTAAAGCCGCAAGGTAGTTGGAACCTATTATCATTAAATCGAACAAGACTGGAATACAAATTTTCGTTACGAAAAGATCATTGTACCGCTTTTGTAAACAGATCTTGATTACAAATGAGCTTGTTCAATTTTATTTCTGATAAAGGCGTATCACAAATCATGCATAGCTATATTGTAAGCGGAATAAATTTGAATGGATAGAAACGATAGTACAAATGACCAGTTGGTCGACTCTTGCAGATACTATATTTTAGCAAAGATTTAAGTAATTGCAGCATAAAGTATATATTTTCTGTCTAATATTTTTTTTTTGTTTTGTTTTTTTGTTTTTTTTTCAGATTAACGTAACATCGAGCAGCTCGCGTTAAAAGCAATCGATCGAGATATCTAAAACATGCGATGATAAATATCGTATTTGTTAAGAAATCGTACGACCTAGTGAGCAATTGACGTACGTTACCAAGCAATGTTTGATTTAAATGATTACGGGATATATAATTTATATGACTTGCGTAAGTACCAAAAGATTCTGATCATCAACTCATTTGAGATATTTGAGATATTTGAGAATAATGATATATGATGTAATGTGCCTGTTGTTTGCGGTATCAGGAGCTGATAGATGAAGTAGACGAGGCGAGAGGCGAGAGGCGAGAGGCGAGAGGCGAGAGGCGAGATTGGAATAATCGCTTTTCGCTTTTTCCTTTTTTTTATTTTTTTATTTTATTTTAAGCAGGTGTATCCCGATTGGAGTCCCTTCCTGTCACCTCAGTTGCCGCCGGATCGTCTTGCCTTAGTCGGTCAGCTGATCGCTGTGCGCACGACAGTGTCGTCGCCGCTTTCAAGGTGCCCCCCCCCCGCTATGAGCTTCGGCTGCACGTCGGCTCGTCGGCGTTCGGTGCTGCGCTCCGTGCGTGCGCGCCGGCGTCCACTATAGGCCTTTGGGTCTCTCGACTCGGCACGTCCCTGCGGGACAGGTAGGGGGAGGGGATGCTGGTGGTTCCGCAAGCGTCGCCTCCTCGTGCTCGTATGCGTCGGCTGTAGCCGATTTTGGTTTTGGCGGCTTCGTTTAATATGCGGCTACTTCACCGTCTGCTGCGTGGTACCACGCATCCGCGGCTCGTCGTCTCCTTGTCTTGCGAATCCCACGCGGTAGTTTCTCCACTCTCGATCGCGTTCCTTTCTTTCAAAACGAATAATTTGGCGACTGTTTTCTTGCCTTTCTTGCTCTAAAGTGCTTTCCCTTCCCTATCGGTACTCTGGACGCGTTTTCGGTCCTCCCCCCGGAAGCCTTTTGATTTTCCCAATCCCTTCTTCCCTATCGGGGTGTACTGGAGATCTTTCTCTCCCCCCTTTGCATGCGTAGGGGACCCCGCATCTGTCCCCTCTTGGTCCTACTTCTCATGCATCCTCCCCGAGTCTTATTCGTCTCGTAGATCGTCGTGTCGTCCGTGTGTTGTTGTCTTCGTAGTGTCGTTCATTTGTCGTATCGTCAGCTGTAATATCATTCATTGTAGTATCAACTCGTAGTATCATTCGTTGTAGTATCCCCTTGTCGTATTATGCATTGTAATACCGTCTCGTAATATCATGTATTGTAGTCTCGTCTTGTAGTATCGTTCGCCCTCGTTTTCCCTCAGTTTCCGCGTATTCCCCTAGCCGTCAGTAACAGTGCTGTAGGGATGTCGTCGAGATGTTCGTTTGCAGGTTACCGAAGTAGATTGACGGGAAATGCTTCTTGGATTCGCCAGTAAGATAATACACATAACCGGCTTAGGGCTGTGCGGTCGGTAGCACTCGGAAAACTCAAAGTTTTTCTGTAGCTTCTGTCAATTCGCAGCCTCTACCCTCGGACAATGTCTCGCGGCCTCATAAATAACATTCCTTGCTAATTAATTCACTGTTCACTGTATATTTAAATACGCTGCTTGAGCTGCCTATCGATATATTTATCTCTTTAAGGTATTTGTACAAAACGAAATTACCACTAAAATCATGAAAAATACGAATCCTTAGCTGGAAAATAAGATTTTTCTAGCAATGCCCTCTTAAATTTATACAACGCGCGACTATAAGTGAAAGCTTAAACAAAAAGTTCAATAAAAATGGAACATTTGAAAATATTTTAAACGTAAAATTTCAATAAATTAATCGCTAAAAAATATATTATAAAATTTTTATGTCTTACGTTAAGGCGGAAAGAATAAGTAATCTTTGTAGAATCGAAATTTAAAAAAAATTTAGTTTTCCAAAACACTCATTGATTTTATCATCTAATAAAAATAAACTTTTGAGAAATTCATTATGGAATGCTCCTAAATGTACATATATGCATTTAATAGAAAAAAAGTATTTTAAAATTTCATTACATTCAGCATTGTTTCAATTTAAACACTTTGGTATCTTAAAATTTTAAATATATATAATCCAATAAATTTATTAAGAAATAAGAGCTGATATCCCACTAAGAATTTTATTGTACAATTAGTACATTTTGCTTTATAATAATACTGAGCATTCAATACATACATATATTGTCAATATATGTACGACTGTGTACTATACTGTATAAAAACATGAGTATAAAAAGCCTCTACCCATAATATAAAAAAATGTTTATTATTTATATAATTATATCATATATTAGAGAACAGATGTGCAATTTAAAAAGTAAATTTTTTTATTATTGATTGAAAGGTAAATAAATAATTTTTATAATTATAGTTTCTTGGCTTAAAAATATATAATACTATGATTAAAATATTTTTCACATGTACTGAAATAATAAAAAACAATCGCTTATGACATTTTTTGTAGAAAAAGTCATTTTGGGATGGGGAGACAGAGGAAGAGAGAGAGAGAGAGAGAGAGAGAAATGGTGGGAGAGAAGACTAAATTCTCAGAATTGATGAACAATTACTGGATGAAAGAATGAAAAAAAAACAGTTAAAAATAAAATTATGCTTTTCAAAAATAATGTCTAATTAGAGATAATACCGAAATGTATTTTTGTACTGTAAAATAATTTATTACAGATTCAGCACAGATTTATTAATTTAAAAAATCAGTTTTTGATGCAATTAATTATTAATTTAACAATAACATTCAGTTATAATAAAAATATTTATTATATAAACTCTCCAGACAAGACTAAAGTGAATTGGAATCGAAGGTAAGCAAACGGAATTATTATTTTTTTATTATCCTGAATATTTTTTAATCAATTTATTTTCATTTGTGCGTAAAAATATCGTATTATAAATACCTTTACGAGATAGGCTGGTCAAAATTCATTAGCGGAAACGGTTTTCTTCCAAGTATTTATTTCGACGGGTCTAAGCATCAAACATATAAGCGCTTACAACAAATTCAAAATAAATGAAATATAAATTAAGTTGAATTTAAAAATAGTTAGCCTTATATTAGGAAAGTTGCCAAACAAATACATCATTTATTTGGCGGTGGAATAAAAATTAGACTGCAATTAGAAGATAAAAGGAGCGGAAATTAGCCATATCGTAATTATTATCGGTCTATTCAAATACCCTCCCTATATATTCAAGTGTTTCTTTCTTTCTCTTAGCAACAATATTATATTTTATGTTTTAAATATTATTTAATGTTCATTTATGATATTATTTTTACCGAAACCTTGTGAATTTTTGCAATAGGTCGACTAGGTAAAAGCAAGTAGAAAGAAAATGGGAATAATCTTCTTTTAAAAATTCTACTCCATGATTTCTGCAAAATTATATCTTAGCACAGAATTCACGATTGGCGAATCCTAATAATAACAATACTTATAATACGACCGATCAAAACGACCAGCAGATCATAAATCGTAGTGTATATTGATATATTGATAATTTATTTAAATTATAACAGCTATAGATGGCTTTTATGCAACGGTATATTCTTTTTTTAGAAGCTTTACCTGAAATATATAGAATTCGAATCAACAAAAGGTTTTAACAGTATAATTATTATGAAAAAGTATTAAAGTTTTAGAACCGCTACATAAATATACGGATTTTTATTTTAAATTCTTTTCACCCTTTAAAACTTAATTAGAAGAATTTTGAATAAGTAATTATTAAATAATTTAAGTTTAATTTATCGTTTAAGTAGATTTCAGGTTCATAGTAAAAATTCTTTGAGTCAATAATTCATTTTCCAATACTACGGACGTTATGTAATATAAAGAGGTAAAACAAGTAAAACATGCCGCTTAGAATTAAAATGAGAATTACATGTTAATAAAAACGTACATCAGAGCATATGAATGTTTTGTAATACGCCGTTTGAAAAGCGAAATGAACGCTCACTTTTTTGCTGCTTCACAGATTGAAAAACTCCTGAAAATAAATAATTTTAACATTCCTTATTGTTGAGATAAAAACAATTTTTTATCTAAAACAAGTGTCTGTCGATTAGATACATTAGCGAAAAATTCCAACAAGCCATTAGCAACAAAGAATTACTTCAAACACGATTAGACATGGTTTTTATTTGATAAAAATTGTACGAATTGTTATCCAATGATGATGTACCTTTACGTACGAATAATAAAATTATATAATTACTAAGCACCAATATTAAATATGTAAATAACTCCTGTAAAGTATACATCTTTTCCTTTATGTACTTCTTGCGTGACTTTTCATCTGTTCACGCATCGTTTATTCTATTATAAAATTAATATCATATCACTATGACTAATACTTATCGTTAAGCGATAATACTTCGCGAGATACCTCACTTAAGATTATTGTTTTTTAATGTATAATGCAAATAACTTTGATATATTTCATATTTAACATATATTATCACATTTCAAAAAATTACTTTCATAGTTGGCTTAATGGCATTTTTTATTCATCATTAAATTATCTATAAATTTTTCTTGAATTGCAAAAATAATTTACATTCAGTCCATAATTAATAGAAACAATATTTATAAATGCTTTAAATATTTCAAGACTCTGTGAATTGTTTAATAATTAAGATATATTTAAAACACTATTTATTTCATCTGCAAAAAACAATTTATATAATTTATATAGTTAATATTATAATATATAATACTAATTTATTTGAATAGAATCATATAAATTTTAAATTTTACTTACATAGTTAATTATACGAAGCTTATTTAGCTTTTTAATTAAAATAAAATGAAATCAATTTTATTAATTACGATTAATTATGTATAGTTCGATATTCTTTAATCATACAATGAGTGATATATAAATAAATGAGCCATAGTTAGTGATATACTGATTATGTTGGAAATTATTAACTAATGTTAGATACTGAATAAATTATTATGGATTCTGGTAGATTTTAAGTTGAAAAATTGGTAATAAAATCATTCAAAATTTCAAATATTCAATTATAAATTTTCTGTAAATTCTTTATCAAAATGTATATCTGAAATAGCTAAAATTTTGTAATGTGCTAATAATAATGCGACCTTCATTAATAAATAGTGACGAATATGTTGAATAAAAAATATAATATTTCCAATGAATTTTAATGAAGAATAAAAATTTAATTTGATATTAAAGTGATTTTTGTAGTATAAAATTTAATAAATAATTATATTTAATACTGTAAAGCAAGAAACTTGTTTGAAAAAAGTACTTTTAATATAAGACTATTAAATATAAGTATTTTCAAAAACAATTTCATTAAAAACATTGTATAAGATTCATTTACTCATTATATTTTTAAATTGTATCATCGTAGTATGTATAAATAGGTACTAACATTGAACGTGATCTACTTAAAAATATATATTAATCTTATGAGTAAAAACTATGTTTTTAGTATTATTATACAACTTTCTAAATTATGAATAATACTATTATGATAGTAATGATAATTATTATTATTGTTATTAAAATTTACTACGTAAGGAATGCAAGTGATTCACTTATCTGTACTCTCAAAAGAAACTTATATATATCCTTCGTATACGTATTTTTAATGTTTTAAATACATTATTTAAATAGGAATTTTTATATTACTTATTTATATTATTTATTATATAAATATAATTTACTTATATACCTATTAAAAAGATTCGATACACTTTAGTTTCTGTAACAAAAGCATTCTTTTCTTAAACATATAGGCATCAATATAATATCATATCATAAAAATATCGTAATGTATATACGCTATATTATTTTTATTTAAATGAGATAAGCGAATCGTCTTGAAAATATCTATTTATATGAAATGATTGATAAAAATATTATTTTTTGCCAATGTATTTCTAGCTAATTCAACAATTAGTATTTTAAGTATAAAAACTAATTGAGTTCGACGAATTGTGTTTATTATTTCTATATAACATTATATCTATAATACTTAAATAAACTTGTGTTTTTATTATGCTTATCCTAGATTGTATCTATAATTTTAAATATCAAATACCGGCAATATAACATAATTGATTAACTTTCTAATCCATTAGAACTTTTTTACTGATCTATTATACTAATATATTATACTGAGAAAATGATCAAAATACAATTGTTCTGTGATATAAAAAAATTAAGATTCGTAGTTTAATTTATTTTATTTTTTTTTTAAACCTGATATAACGATTCCATCATTAATTTCATCTGCAAAAAAATTGTTCATATAAAATAATATTTTATTTTATTTGACATTTTATTATTATGTTCTTTTATTCTTACACTTTATTCACTTATAACCGAAATTTGAAGTAACTATTTATTCTTTATTAAATAAGTTGACTAAATATACGAAGAAATAATGATTTGTAAGCAAAGATGTAGGCGTCTTTTAAAACTTTAGATGTTAAAATAACTTTAAAACTAATCATTAGAAATAATGTTTTTGTAAATGTTGTTAAAATAATAGATACATCTTACGTTGCAGACATATTGAATAGTGAAAATATTTATTACAATAAATATCAATTAAATATAAAATGCACTGAGAAGAGGTGATCGCTCTATATTTCCTAAGTAGTATAATTATTTGACTTAGCACGTATAATTCACTAGCACTTTGTAAATCGTGAGGAGGCATTTACTTGAAAATATATCAAATCATGAATTTACACCTACTAATAGATCATCGTATTATTTTAACTTACATGAAAAATGAATTATTCATAGTCGTCGATATGGAGGTCGGTCTGAAGCACTGGCCGCAATCATTTATGTTTGTCCGTAAGCGTAATGAAAGAAACTTGTTGCTCACAGAGGAGCGAAAAGCAAAATCGACTGGCCGACAACAACATGGATTTCTCACTGATTGCAAGTGAAACTCTTCTTCGCTTACGTACCTATAGAGAACCGCTCGGCAAGATAAAGTTTTTAACAAAACGAGGCAATGCTATTGGTAACGTCATTGCGCCAGTAGTGTCACTTTCGTTAGACATTTCACTTCACTTACTGAATCCGAAATTTCCTAGGCCGTTTTTTTTTCGTCACGCGTCCACCTGTAATGTAATATATAATCTTGCAGCTCAGTTTATTATGTATTTTCTATACGACACGTGTAATTTGTCACTCTTAATTAGCCAATCAACATTTTATTCACCTGTTGCCTTCTCCGAAGGCTCTTATACAACACAGATGGCACTACATTGAGTTCTTGAGAAAATATGAATATTATCTTTCATAGTCAACGTTATTTCACACATTATTCAACAGTACATCCAATAGTAATAATATTCGCTTGATAAATAAACGTTTTAGTCAATTATTACATTTCAAATAATTATTATAAAAATTTATTATTGTTATTCTCGTTGTTGTTGTTGTTGCTGCTGTTGTTATTATTCTTCTTCTTCTTCTTATTATTATTATCATTATTATTGTTATTGTTATTATTATTATTATTATTATTATTATTATTACACAGATTGAAATAAAGTAAAAAACATTGATGATTTACAAATAGTTATAATTAAAATTTTAATTATATAAAGTAACTGAATGTAAACAATAATTCAATGCATATTAAACAGTTATTAACTGGTTACATCTTTGTCTTCCACTGCTATTCTTTGATGATTAACTAAAAAGAAATGATTATGCCCTTGATTACCCTTTTTGAACTACCTTTCATTGTCCATCACCCACTAAAATGAATATAATATATAAATATTAACAGATGATAGGATAATTTTTTATAAATAATTTAAAAATTCTATTATTTTATTTTAAAAATTAAATGGTACAATTTTTAACATCAATAATCGCTAATGAATAGTGCAAAGACGTTTTTCGTAATCTTTAATTAAATTATTTAATTGTTAATAACTTTTTAGATTAACTTAACTTTATTTGTATGTGTGATAAAAATATATTCATAAGAAACACGACTTAAGCAACTCTGGTACAGAGAGTAAAATAGTTAAAAAAAAAACAAAAAAAAACTCGCCTATCTTGCTTACAACATGGAAAAATCTTCTCAACAATAACAATAATAAATATTAATCTTTCCATATTGAAGGGTTTTTTATTTAAAGTATTGAAATGTATTTTATATAGAAAACTCGGGTGAGTACGGAAAAAACGGGTCAAATACGCTCCATTTTTGTTACGCGTTCGGTTATCGGTTTTCCAGCACAAAACATGGGGTTCAAGGCTTTTAGCCAAACTCCTTTTTACTACGAGTACGAATCATCTCGATACAATTCCCGGAAGTAGCGAAATGTGCAATGTCGTTCCGCATCCGTATCTTAAGCTGCGGACAAGGACGATCGAAGCTGGACATAAGATGTCCGGACTCCACTTCATCTTCACGTACGATCTCTGAAAATTTAGACGTAATTTTCAAGCAGTTTCGCTGGTCCCTGCTTTCATCGTACAATTCTATAGCTCGTAAAATATCGTGGATCGGAGCCTATGTCATGCATAATCTAATATCAATGAATTTTAATAATTTTTATGTACGACCGCATGTCGTTATTTTAGATTTCCAAAACGTTCATATAATGTGTAAAAATTATTAAATGACATGTAAAGTAAACAAAAATATATATTTATGATATTTATAAATTAATACAATAAAGATTCGTATTACTGTATTGTATTGTACAACTGAATTACATAAACTTAACACCTTATATTTAATAGAATTAGTTGTGAAATTGAGAAAAATGCTAATCGATAGACCTGACATCTATGTTACCTATTTTTGTCCGCCCTATTTGTATAGGGTAGCTGAAATTATTGATATTTCAATGGGACAATTCCCATAAAGTCTAGTTACACTATCCTCGAAATAGCTATCTATTATAACCTCAAAAGTATTTATAGTTACGGTGTCACATGGGATTTATATTGTGATTTTTAATGTAAGTTTATCATATTTAATTAATTTAAAATATTTTTCCTATATATTGAACGATATATAAATAACTTTAAAACGATATATATACTATCTTTAATTAGAATGAAAGGTTCAAGACAAGTAATTCATTATATTTTATCAAAAGTGTGATGTACATGATCATGAAGCAACTTGATATTCGAAACGGATAAGGTTTATAGATAATCAGTCTTCGAAATCTCCTTAAAATAATAGATTTGCCGTTTTTTTAATATCTGAAATTGAAAGAAAATTACGTACTTCAATTCGGACTTTCAGTTTTAATACTAGAAAAATTTATAGCGATTATAACGCGATCGGTAAATTGAGAGCGCGGTATCGAGTGTGGAAAATATTGTCTAAAATTAAAAGCCTCTTCGAATAACTAATTTAAAATCCAGAATATTGTCGTCTGAAAATTACATCGGCTTAATTTTGTATTATATTTTGTATTATATACCACTTTTCTGAATATTTAAATGATAACTTCTGACTTTACTCTTTTGAAAATGATTGTTCTTCATTCGATCCAGGCCTTTTTTGTCTTTGTGGAAATCATTTGTACAGGTTATTCCAACTCAGTTTTTCATTTTGCATTTTATATTAAAGTTCTCGATGACAAATTTATCAAATTTTTTACTTGAGGTTATTAAAAAAGATTGCTATTAAAAACGATTGGGCAGGTGCGATAATTATGACTAATCCAAATTATCGGCTTAATTGGAAATCTCTAGTCTCAAACAAAAGAAAATGTAAACGATCAAAATATGCTTATATTAAATAACAAAATGAAACGAAGTAGAAGGGGAAACTTCTTCTAAATTCTATAAATGTTAGAGCTACAGAGAATACGTAGTTGTTATTCTTTTCTAATTTCAGAAAACTTATTCGCTATAATTTAACAGTTATAGAGTGTAAATAATGTAAACAGGACGTAAAATAGAATGTAAAATATAAATTTTATATACATAACTTCAATTTCCTTTATTAAAATTAAAATTCTCCTAATGTTCTTCAAGGGCATTCTATTTACTAGGGAATGAAATAGAGGAGTACATTAAGCTTCGACTACGTTTGACTTCACATTTAAATAAGGCCTTTCCTGTTTACGATGATTTGAATCTACACAAGTTAAATAATAAATTCATTAAATTCAAATAATATGTACGGCTTAGACATTTTAGAGCTCTCCCAAATCTCTGCAAATATTGTAGCCATAATTAATGGCTAAAAAACCAACAAACTGTATTGTACTATATCGTAAGAAATAAACGAAAGTTTAAAAGCTAATTAAAATGGATGAATGGCGGATCGACAGAAGATCCGCCCCATCCAATAACGTCAATCAGATACCGTAAATTCAAATACTATAGTACAAACACGCGTAAACCAGGTTTATTAGGTATCTCATCCATTCGTTTGTGGAACTATGATTACCCATTCCCTTACATATCCAACGAATAACATAACTTTGATAAATATTTTTTATAAATATATCTTTCTTTTTATTAAAGGATAAATAATAAATAGATATAGAATAGATATAGAATTGTAAAAATAAAGTAGATAAGTATACATATTTTAATCGGTAAATAAATAAAAAAAAATACATTTCAACATAAATAAAGAGTCTTTAATTCTTTACGATTAAAAAATAAATTAAAATAAATGCAAGCAATAAATAAATAGGTTTTATTTATTAAAATTGCACTAAATACTGAACAAGTTTTTATTGGCTGTGTTGGTGATTGCGTTAACCTCAGAAGAGTAGCATATCGATAACGTCCTTAGAATAATAATGGTGCCTTTAACTTATGTTATGTATTGGATTTCCTCTGTACCCTGAACGCGTGTCCGGGTCCAAATAACGATAATCTATATAAAATCGAGTACATATCTACTAATAAAAATTTATGTTCATTTTCAGAAAAATAAATTATTTCGATAGCTATGAATGATGAGAATGATAATATACAAAAAAGTCTTAAAAAACAGAGTGGGAAAAAAAAGGAAAAAAATAAATTAAAACTATTTGAAAATTTATATTGGGCTATCGAACACTACAGGCAGAATCCTTTTCAGTATAAACATTCGAAAGAAACCTGCAGATTAGATTCATGGATGATATGGTGCGAAGACGATCAGTTGCGCTTTCATGTCAAGTGTGAAATAGAGTACAACTGCTTTTGGCGTAAGGTAAATTAAATACTTTTCGATAGTTAATCGATTATAACAGATATTTCTTAGCTTACTGTTTACACGTGAAAATTGTAAAATAACAATAATCTTTTCCCTTATATAAACATTTCGGCGATATCTTCTTTTATGTTAATATCAACGAATAGTCGTTGGAGGTCAACTATAATATTTACTTTTTAGTAATATCGAGTAAAGACCGAATCATCGAGCCTGTAATCTTACATATAATTAAAGAGTACGAGCCAGGAGTGTAAATAATATATATTTTATCTAAAAATATAGCAGATCTCGGTTAGTCAAATTTTTTTCCCTACCGGAAACATGTTCTTTAAACAGAGTATTTATGTTAAAAATGAAATCACGTCGCGATAACTCGTACTCGCGAGCTATTTTTTGAAAGTTTGTAAATATTAAGTCTTTTTGATTTTTAACACGACGTACACAACATCGTGTATGTATACCGTTGCCGAAGAGCTATTTCTCTTCGACGTCGGTTTATATTATTTATGTTTAAAGTAAATTAAATATATACTATATAAATAAATAAATAAATAAATATATCATAACATAACTAAAGTCATAAATAATATGTATAACAAGTTTCAAAATACTTTTGTGTATTCTTTTTCTTCTTCTTCATCATCTTCTTCTTATTATTATTATTATTATGTTATTCCTTTTAATAAAATTTTTCACCTAAACCATTTATAAATCATATAAATCATACGAATCAATTAAAAATTAATATAAAAACCATCATCTTCTAAAAGTCAACTTTAATGTGTATTTGAAAGTTTATGATACTTAGTATCATTGGTCAATCTCGAGTTGTTTTCGAATTTACTGAATTGCGAATGAATTATTTTAAATTTACTAGATTACAGTTTAACTGTCGTCAAATGTGAATTATATTTTTATAATAATTACTATTATGAAATAGATAAAAATTTTTTTATTGATTGCTTGTACATAATTTATTTTTCCTTCTTTTTTTTTAGAACATTGTATTTATTTAATATTTTTTACTTTTAAAGCATAACCGAGAAACGCTATTTCGACATCTCAATTCTTATGCTTGGGATATAAAGTACGATGACTATTTTGATGAGGATAATGACTATTTTAATTTGAATAATTTATTTTTTGAATCGGATGGAGATATTTGGAAAACCTACTACGAGGATGACATCGACGACTTATACAGTTTGAATATTCTTTTTCGAAACTTTTCCATAAGACCTGAATGTAATAACTGCTGTGAAGATATGTACGGTCCATTTCAATCAGATTATGATCTTTGTAATATTTGTTCCTGCTGTATTTTTTTGAGAGAAATTAATGAAAATCAAAATTCAAGAGGCACGTAATGTCGAATACATGTAAGAAGCTAAATTCAATTTTTCCTAAAATTTTAAATATTAAGAAAGTGACGATTGATTATCCGAGTAAAACAATTTATTTTAATTTTTTAATTTTTAAATCTATACATTTTAATGTTATACATATATTGTCTTCAGTATTTTCTTATCCTAATCATAACCTCACTCTTACAAACAATAGGTAGATGTGAACTAAGAATAGCAATGAAAAATAATCACTTTTTAAACATTTATATTAATGATAATAATAACAGTAGAATTTAGATAGATAATAATAGAAATAAACTAATAGATGCAGGACATTTATTGTGCATTCTTTATTATTTATTGTTCTACTGCAGAATACGCCTATTTGAAGAAATTTTATTTATTTAATTTTATATTTTAATATATTTTATATATTATAAATAATATTAAATAATATATAATATTATATAATATTATATTTTATATATTATAAATATAATATATTATATTTTAATATATAATTTAATTTATATATTAAAATAAATTGCTCGTTTGTATACTATTACTATAAATAGCAGGTGTCTATACAATATGTTATTTTTATATAAAATTAATTAACTTATTAAATGTTATTATTGAATATCAATTTATAAATAAATTATGTATTTTGATAATCGAAGATGTTGTTTATTTATTTGGTATACATTTTTAACAAATACTAATAATTGTTATCATTTTATTCTGTTAAAACAATTGTAACCTAAAAAGCTATTTATCATTTTTTTTGTATAGTGTAATAAAGCTTATTAAATGTTAAATAAATCTCTTAAGAATGATTTATAATTACAACTAGTGTTAACATAAGTTAAAGTATTATGTAAGAACATGAAAGAAATAAAAACATTTATAAAAAGCATTATTTATACAATGAACACGTTTGACAGTGTTTTAGACTATATTATTATTCTTACTAATAAAGTAAGTGAATTAATGTTAATATATATAATATTAATAATAAACGGTAAAATTACAAGGAAAGCATTTCACTTTTATCGACACATTGTTTTTCACTCATTAATGTAATTTTAATGAAAAATATAAAGAGCATAACTTGAATCTATGTTATTTGTTACATAAACAAAATCTCTTGTATAAATTAATATAAATTTTGACAGCAGGAGGTACGTATATGTCCATAGATTATAAGTCGAGTAATATATTGAGCCATTTATTATAATATTAAGATATAAGAATGAAGTGTATTACAAGTATTTTGAAATTTTACAAATATAACTATTTTTTATAAGATACTATTCAACAGAAATAGTGGCCTAAAGTTAGTAACTGTTAGGAGGTATATAAATTTGTTGTGCAATTATTGTTTCAAAATATTTAAAATAATAATGTTGGGTGGGTAGGGAGTGAGGAGAAGGATGTACAAGGCTTTAAAAATTGACAACTGAGTCAGTGGAGTCAGAGGCGTGACAATGGGTACTTTTTACAAGTATTAATCGGTGGGAAGAGTCGGTGGTACGAGTCGGTAGCGAATTGTTGGCTCGTCGTTTATATCGACAAACGAGCTATACTATTTCTCGTCCTCGGAAAATTTCGCCTCGATAGTTTCGTGAGATCCCACTGGATGAACGGACGGCTTCCGAGGAGACACAGGCAGCGGTGACACGACGGCTGTGGCACGAGTCAGCTGGAAGCGACTGTCGATCAGGTACGGGCCAGCGGTCGATCAGTTACGACGGGTTGGGGTACCGAGACTGGGCAGCTCGTACACGAGAGGGCGACATCGGTCGTGAGAACTCGAGGTTCGACAATGGCTCCTTGGCCGCGGTCCTGCGTCTATGCCCCCTCCCAAGCCGTAAGGCCAAGAGCGCCATGCCAACCGCCGCACTCAAGGCAGTCAAAGTCCCCGCCGTCGGAGCCGTCGAGCAGTGGCCGCCGCTGCGCCACCGCTGCTGCTCTTTATCCGCTGGCCGTCGGTATCTGTTGGGTTGTGCTCTCAGTGCATGTGCTGGCGGCTGCGCAGCTAGGCTGGAATCGTTATTGGTAACTCCTGCCGTAGGAGTGAGTAGTGGGCGCCTCCACGGTGATCGAGGAGGAGATGTGCTCGCGGCTTGCGTCCGGATCAGCTTCCTCGTTAATATTGGCAGTAGTAGGCGCGAAACTCGCGGAGGCGCGGCAACCCCGTTGAGTCTCCCCAGAGAACGAGGACGTGGATAAAAAGAGAGAGAAAGAGAGAGAGAGAGAGAGAGAGAGAAAGAGGTGTCAGACGTCTCGACTCAGCTGTGAGGTCGCGACGGTGCAGCGCCCCCGACTTGGCCTAGGACGGACTTCCCGCGTCAATAGGCTCGCTTTTCTGGACGCGGAGTTCCCGCTACCCATCCCCGTTGGCGACCATTATTATGAGATGGCGTAGCCGCAGCGCGCGTCCACGACAGTGCCCGCCAAGGGCAGTAGCAACAGCAGTAGCAGCAGCAGCAGCAGCAGCAGCAGCAGCAGCAGCAGCAGCAGCAGCAGTGGTAGACGAACTCTCTTTGGCTCCTTACTCGGTGAGAGAGGGCCCGCGGTAATGGGCGCCCGCGAGTCCGCCTCTCCTCGCTACGCGGTTCTGCTCCAAGTCGGCTGATCAGCCGGAACCGCGGTAAAGGAGCTGTGCTTCGAGGGCTCGATATGTCCCGCTGCTCAGGAGGACGCCGCCGACGCTCCTCCGACAGATAAGCGTCGCGTCCGTGGCGCCGCGACTGCTCTGCACCTGGAGGAGGACAAGAGACGCGAGGGCGCGAGGAGTCAGCTTTGTCTCTCCCTCTGCCTCTCTCTCTCTCTCTCTTTCTCTCTCTCTCACTCACTCTTCTACCTCTCTCTCTTTTTTACTTACTCACTTCCGCACACACAGCTACGAAGGGGGTGCCTTGCCTCTGCTTTTGTTGCTACGGCGTATTAGTGCCGCTCGTTCCCATTGTCGTGTGCCGCGCTTCTGTGCCTCCCACCCACCTCCCCATCCTCCTCCTCCTCCTCCTCCTCCATATCTCACTCACTTACTCTCACTCTCCTTGTTCCGCCTGTATCCCTTCGTCCCCTTGACCACAATCCCCCGACCCCACCTTCCCCGTGTGTGGTAGATAGTGTCGACGGTGCCGTCGGCGTTGCCTTTGCCGTCGCCGTTGCCGTTGCCGTCGCCGTCGCCAGGCCCTTCCATCATCCGTGGGGCCCGAGCTGCCGCTGCCGCTACCGTGCCGTCCTAAGCTGTTGCCCTGACTGTGTGCCTCGGCACTGAGCAGGAACCAAAGCCGGGACCATGTTCCCCGATACCTGCGGTCTCGTCCTTTTCGTCTTACTCCTCGTACCCTACATCGAGAGCGGTGAGTTTTGGACTTGTCTCCATTATACTATATCTTCCTCGTATTTCAATAACCATAACAGCTACTCAGCTCTACTCCTACTACCGACCTTCTACCCTGACTGGCAGCCTTGCTCGACCTTATGCTACCAGATTTTGGTGGTCCCTCTAATAACAAAACACTGGGCTACACTCTGCAACGAGTTCCAGCTCCTTTGAACTTAACCTCATTTCTTTTAAAACAAAAACAAACAAAACGCTTCCTTAATAAACACCTCGTCGGATTAAACATACGCCCGCGTGCTTCTGACCCCCCCCCCACACACACATACACTAATAGCGGAGAGCAAAGCAGCCCACATTTACGCAGCATCTGTTTTGTTTCCCATAATTTTACTCTGCTATAGCGTACTGTTACTAATCGCTATCATAATATCAATTTATATTCGTATTCTTTATAAGATATTTTTAGAATTGTCATATTCCACAAGATCAAACGTACCTATCATTTGTAATAAAAAGTTACACCCTTAAAATTAGTTCTTTTGATGTATGTAACAGTATTTTATTAAACAATCTCTTATGTGTTTTCCATTTTTCTGCTACAAAGTTTCTTTTTCATTCTTTATTTTGAATAAATTTTCTACTCTTTAAAAGTAGCATTAAATTTTACTTAGTATCACATTATTGATATGTTTTTCTTCTGAAAATTTCATTTTTATCATTTTTTTTTATTTCATTTTTTTAAATCAATATACTTTAAAACTTTTGATAATTATATACATTACATATTACATTATACATTATATATTATACAATTATACATTTCATAGTAATCTACAATTAATATCAGCTTCATACACTATTCTAGTCATAAATAAAAAGTACATAACCAATTAATTCTATAAATAACACAATAATATAATTTTGTGATCACTTTAAATACTATTTATAATCAACAATTTCAATGCTAAGTAATTACTAATTTTGAGAACTAATTTATAAAAATTCTTTTGCATATATTATAAATATGAGCAAAATAATCACTCTAGGATTACATCAAAAGTATTCTGTACATGTTGTTTTTGAATTGCCATAAATGTTTTCTATATCATTTAAAATATTCTATTGTTTTATTACTTATTATATTGTTCATTAAAGTGAATCGTATTACCAACATGCATAATGAAAACCATGTAAAATAATATTTATGTTCTATAAAATATATTCTTCATAACTAATGAATAATAAGTGAAATATAATTGTGCATTATTCTTAAATGCATAATCTGTATTTAGTTAAGTAACAATATTTTATATATAAAATCATATAAAAAAAAAAAATATTATCAAATTCACATTAAAATTACTTATTAAAATAAATAATTTTAAAATAATTATGAAACTTCTTTAAAATTTTAAATTTATACTTTGCAGATATTTATTTAATTAAACTGAATTGATTTAAAAATTTTTAAACCGTATTTCTAGCTATTAAATGAAAATTATTTTAATAATTCATTATTCTATTATTCTTATAGAATGTTTCATAAGAGTAATTTAGATTATTCTATTTTAAAATTTCTTTTATACTAAAAATAAATTTATTTATTTATGTTAATTTTTAAACGAATATTACATTAAACAGTAAATAATCAGTAGTATAAAGTTACAATTGTCATAAGAAAATTTTATTTGTCTATTGTAAATCAAAAAGAGAACACATGTTTTATAAATGGAAATTTGATTTTTTAATTATTTAAAAATAAAATTTTAAATAAATATTATTCATGTATAATAATGATATATATTATAAATGTATAATAATGATAGGTCGGATACTCTTAAAATAATAATTGAGTAATTGAGATAATATTATACCTTAGAAAAATGTAATTGGTAAATAAAAACAGTTTCAACATAAATAGATTATCATATTTCTAAAAATTTATATTTCGTAAACTATTTTAATAATGTAATAGTAGATATTATTTTAGTCAAATATTTAAAGTTTTATATTAGAATAAACTGATCATTAAAATTATATGTGATTATTGGAATAAATTGAATACATGTTTTATATGAGGTAAGAAAGTGTATAAGAAGAATGGAATTATAAATCTATTTTTTCTAATTATATTTAAACCATTAAATAAGAAATCAGAAATTATTAATTTTTTCACAGTTTTTAAAATACTTTTGTTATTTCGATTATTCTTATTGCAATGAATTAATTTATGTGTAGCGCATGAATGGTAATGTTTTGAATGGAAAAAACGTAAATCAGATTTATTCAATATTAAAACCCGTAAAATATTTGTAATTCTTAATTATTTAGTGCTATTCAAGAAAATTTATTATATTTATAAATAATTTCTTTCGATGAATTAATGAATGATTACAATAATTAAAAAATGTTATGTATACAAGGAAAATGTAATATTTAATTATAACAATTTTCGTTCGAAATGTTTCCTTTATTAAATAATTTTAACCTAAATTAATTTTAACAAGTAAACAAAATATATACCGTTCTTAAAAGATATATAAAGATGATAATGAAAGGTATAGAATCGCCGGTGAATCTAAAGGATACGGTCAAATAAAGAATATATTTTTCCGGCAAATGAGTTTGTAAATATCTTGTTTGTTTCCCTTAGCTAAGACTTGATACCAATAGAAAAAGAGAATTAATTTTTTTTGTTTTTTTTTTTAACAATGTACATAAAATAGAATTTATATCCTTATTGGATTATATATTATACTGTTACTATTAACAGAAATAATAATCATACATGAACTAAATATATTTTTATAACATTAGTTATAAGCACAACAAACCAGAGACTTGTGCGTTACTGTAAGAATTTTTTGTAAATTTATAATTTAAAAAAAAATTGATCTCATTTACAAAGAAGTTATTTATTACAATCGATGAGCTTTTATGAATTTGTTTGAAAGGATAATGTATAACGTTCCAAATGAATGTTTGTTTATAAATTTGATATGGTAATAATACGAAGAAGCTGTAAATGTGTGTGTATATATATATGGAATATTAAATTTTATAATTATTTGAAAGATCGAACTCGAACGCAAAGCTTAGAATTATCGATGTAGCACGCAATTGTTATGTTTAACATGTACAGTAATGAACGCTAGCTATTATGAATCATTCTATGAGCGGTAAGGCATGAAACTTTAAATACATTCAATTGTTTATATGTGCAAGTTGACATCGTATCTTGACGTGATTACATGTTGCTTGTTACGTCACTAAACTATTAGACATATATACATAATTAATTAAAAAATAAGTTGTTTAAAAATATAAAATATAAGATATTATTTAGATGAGTTCGAGTCATCTGATTGAGTCATGAGATAGGTTTTTTGCTTAATGTCGTTGCCCTTGTTCGTTGAAATTTTCTCGTTTATGGTGATGGAATAAGAAACCTCTGCTGTGTGTGACGTCATTCTTTATTCAGCTTAAGTAGTGTATATGAAAAGTTGGTTCTATTTCATTTACGCTAGATACGATTTTCTTTTTACGATTTATTACGTAGTTGCTAAAAATTTAATTTGCAGAGATTTATTTCTTATTTCTCTTTTTTCATTCCACTATTCCCAAAAACTCTTATAAAAATGATGTGGCTTATTATCATCATAGTACGAATTGTTGAGAAAAAATTTTGAGATTTTCAGAAATTTATTCAGAAATCATTTGTATTTCTATTGAATTCAACTTTTAAGGACCCTTAAGCAACTAACATCCTTTACTGAACAAAACAGATTTCATTTGAAATAGTCGGAAGAAAAATAACTAATATCTAAAGTAAATTTTTTAGATGAATTTTGTTTGTTTATTCGCAAATAAAATAAATTCATTTTCTCAGTGATTAAAAATTTTACTGTTTATATCATGAACGATAATATTTTTATGAATATTATGTATAAATAAATTAAAAAATCAAATTTAATAAATTTAACAATCAGAAATGTATATAATTGAGTGGTTTCATCGTCCTTATTACAATACTGTAAATATTTTGTAGAAAAAGCTGAACAGTATTCTGTCAAAGATATGTACATGTTATCTACTCATCTTGTAACAATAAAAAATTTATTCTTCATGTGGCTATTATAGTTTTATGAGAAAGTACCTATTATATCAAAGTTAGAAGATTGCTCATTATTATTGTAGGCAACTTTACGTGCTGACAAAATATTAGTATGTTTATTGAATTTCATTATTCTATAATATGAATAATAGAAGAATTTTTATGAAAATAAAAATAAAATAAAATAAATCTTTTTGTAAAGTCAAATAAAGTTTTATTTGATTTTGTATTTTATTGAAACCGTATTGAGAAAAAATGTGAATTGTTTTCTTAAATCTGTGCATAAAATATCCATTTTTCCTTGAAAAAAAACGAATGAAAATTTTCTGATGAAATTTACTGATCGTAATTTTTTCTGCCTTTTTCCATTAACAGAAAATAACATGAAGCCGCATTAAAACTTTGAAGATTCAAATTAATATTCAGTAGCTGCGTCGATTATTATGTATTTCATGAAAGTTATACTTTGACAAAAACATGTCATTTGTCTGTAATAAAATTTAATTATTATAAGGTTTTTTTATATATTTTCAGAGTAATTGAATCGACAAATTCAAAATCGAAACCTCTAACCTATAACTAATAAGAATAAATTTATAATTGATTATCATTTCAATGTATTCGAAAAGTTTTAAGTTTAAATATTGTAATTAAATTACGATCTGTCACCATCTGCATATGATATTTAATGATTATTAATGAAATGTTCACATAACATATACAGTCATTTTATTGAAATTTCCAAAAAATTTTCAAATAAATTAAAATATTTTAATATATATTTGTGCTCAATAAAAATACAAATACATATTTGAATGCAATTCTTTAATTATAAGTTCTATAATTCTGATAAGGTGATGTCGTAGAAATTTATTTTAAGTAAGAATAGATTTCTATTTGATTGCAATTCATTTAATGAGAATTTGTGAATAGTTAGTATGAGAATACTGAAGTTGGAATAATTTAATATTTACTTCAAAATTTAGTTTATATTTTTAAAATTTTTTATACAATAACAAATTTTGTTTTTATAATACAATGCTATAAAATAAAAAATTTTTATTTTTACTAATTAGTAAAATAATTTTCTATTTTAAATTGAATCCCATGAGTTTGGAAAAATATATCTTAGTTTTATGCGTCGGATGTATTAATAGTTGTAATACGTGACAATATGAAATTTAATTAATTTGGATATTAATGTTATTCCTCAATTATCAGGTATTCTTGGGATCTTATACAAAATTAATGATATCGAATATGCACTACGAACTAAAATTAGTATTGATTGGTACTTCCGCCTGGATCTCCACGAATATTATGAAATTACCTAGATACAAACTAAGTAATGATATTGCTTAAAAATTAAATAATAAAATCATTTTAATGAAAGTACATCATATTCATATAAGATTCATATTGGTTGCTTTATCAGTATTTTATTTGTTACAAAATCTTTTAGAGTTAACGCATTTTATTATAGTCATATTATAATATTGATAATGGAATTGGTATTTAAAACTGTAATAAAGTTATTTCTATCGTTATATCTGAATAGTATAAAGCTAGAAACGAATAAAATTATAATGTGATTTTTTTTATATATTATTCTAGGGATAAACATTTAAAAACTTAAAATAGTTATATTGTAATAGAAATAAAGTTAATATGATTCGTAAGAAATGTTCAATGAATTTAAAAACTAGAAACTAGAAAAATACTGTCATTTTTAATGTCATTAATAATAAAGTTTATAGATGAATTTGCCATATTCTGAATTATGTCTTTGAGAGACATTATATTTTCAATCAAATTATTTAATCAGCATTCATTTTTAAGTATATTTTAAAAATGTACCATCATTTCTTCAAAGTAAATTAGACTACTTTCTATAAATATTATACGAACGTTTTAATTAAGATTGTATGGTTTTTATCTATTCTTTAGACTTAATTAAATCAAAAAAATATTAATGTAAGTTGAAAAGTTGTTTTTTCAGTTCTCAAGTGATATTACCTGTCACATTTTTTCTAACATATAACATACCGAATGCGAGGTCAATGTATCACGAAAATAAAAAAAAATTAAAATTTTTTAAGTACCCGTTTATCATATAATTGATTATTCACTGAGTATTTGAGAAATAAAACTTGCATCCGCACAGGTTCGTTGCTAGGCAGAAAAAGGTCTGACATTGGTTACGGGATGAGTAAATTGTACGAGGTTAATACGTAGTTGTATTCATACGAATTCATATTAAATAATATTTACATGACTGGCATTAGCTGTATTGCAAATATTAAATTTGTATAAAATTTGTATGTAATTAAAAACGAAAGAATAAATATGCTTATAAAAAAGTCTTTTGTCCAACAAACTTTTTTTTTTCTTCTTGAAACAGTTCCACGTAAAATTTTCATTGCTTTTCCTGCATGACATTGATGCCTTAATTTTGAAAATACAAATCCAAAAAAAAAAGCTGCGACGAGCCAAAACACGAACAGGACATGTACATTTCCTTTTGAAAGTGATCGTCGAATCTATACTTTGTATATTCCTAGAATCGCCACTTGGAATAGTTTGACGCGGCAACGTCTCCTTAACTCTTAGCGGCGCGGCATCACTGCTTTTATACAAACACAAATATCATAGGATCAGCTGATGGTCACGATTATACGATAATTCTTCACTTTTCGCAGTAAATTTATATTTATAAACCGTCGACGGAAACATTAATTACCAAAGGGTTATCCCTTTGGTTTAATACGGTTTAATACCCTTACGTATTTGTTACGTATTTAAAAATGAATTATTATTTATACGTATTGCTTGCGCATGCAAAGGATACTTCCATGTGCTTGCACAGAAATAAAGGAAAAAAATAATAAATAATTTTACTCTATCGTTAAGGGAATCAATATAAAAATTTATATACGTACATCTCTACGAAGATCATATCAATGCTGCGTGCAAAGCTTATACGTGTGCGTTAATGTATAAAAGCACCGAATCCAGCCGTGTAGAGCTCATAAGCCGACAATGCGCTAATGACGTCACGTCACATCACCGAAGTAATCCGAATAATTCCGAGTGAGACCGAGGAACATCAGGTCCTCGAGCCCGTAAAACTGTAACGTTCGAATGCTACATTCAAATGAAAAAAGGAACGGAAGAGATTATTCAGAGCAGCGTAGTCAAAAAGTCGATTATAACTATAGTTATAAATCATATGTCACTACTGCATTATGCATAATATACTACTATTTACTATATACTACTATATGCATAATATACTACTATTTACTATATACTACTATATGGATAATATACTACTATTTTATATATTCTTTTAAGCGCGCTACACTTTGTAAAATTATAGATAATTAGTTTCGAGTAACGCTGAAAACATATTGTATTTAATTCGCCAATCAATAAAACAGATTACGTACTCTCTGTTTTATTTAAGCTTTATACGAATTCCTGTTTGCGAGGACTTTAAAAATTAATGTTTTCGGTTTCGAATAATCTAACATGCATTTTTAAAAATAGGCAATTCTTCCAAGAGCTATTCTAATAATTGAAAATTCACGCGAATGATATCGCTTTGTTTCTATATTTTTATACTAAAAAGGAAGAAGAAGAAAAAAAACAATAGTTCTTTTAAGTAAGATTAAAGTTTTAGAGTTTTGAAAAAAATTGAAAAATCTCCGGAACTTATAATTACCTTCAATATAAAACGGTATAGCTGAAATCTTTTTATTTTTGAAATGTGTAAAAATATTAATTAATATATTTGTTTAAAAGAATTCTTTATAAATTGAGTAAACGAATGAAAGCAATTAAAGTCTAAATAAAGCTTATTACTTTTATATTGTTAAATCGATTTCCGAAGCACGTTTTCCTCTGCAGGATCTGCGACTCTACCCTGAGGCAATGTCGACGCTTGTAAGAGGCAAGTCGATTTACTCGATCTGCAAGGAATGTCGAGTAGGAACTTCTAGATAGTGTATATCCCTGAATACGAAATAACTTAGGATAAGGTAAAATCCTCTAGCTTTGGAAATTCAGAATATCTAAAACTGCGGGGAGTCTTTGGTACTACTGGTACCAACCAGGCATTTAACCTATGTGAGTTGCTGTGCCCAGATTTTGAATTTTCGTTAAAGCATGCATTTATTCAAGTGGGTCCTCCTTATCGAATGCCTAAAATTGGCTTCTTCCGAGTCAGTACGGTAGTAATTCCAATACTTACGTATTATTTGGGGTATTGAAAGGCTCGGACTTTATCAAGTCCATAAAACGAAGAGTCGATGAATTTTTTATGATATTTAAGACTATGTGAAAAAATGTTTAATAAACCGTCATTTCTATGATACGATAATTTATGCTATTAGTTTTATATTATATTACACATTTTCTATATAAATTAATATACATATATATATATATGTATATGAATGAGAGAGAAGTATGAAATAAAGTAATGTTGTCAATTTAATTTTCAAATTTAATGTGAATATTAAATATATAACAGTGATTATAAAACAGTATTTCTGTAGTTCCTGCAGGATATATGGAAAAACTGCTTTATAATTTGAAAAAATTAATAGAGAATTTTTTTTTTATTGTAATAAATAAATTAGAAACAATTAACTAATAGAGAAATGAGAAAATTATTAGACATTGATTTTAATATTTTCGTTTATAAATATAACAATAAGTTGTGAACTAGACTTTACACTTTTATCATCTGTTGTGCAATCCACAATTTCGTATATTAAATAAATTCTTGACTTTATCTTCAACATTTTTTTTTCTAAAGATTTTTAAAATTGAATTTGTATATACTAATTGCATTAGTATAGATTTATTTGTAATACTGTTTAGAACAGCTAAAATACCTACTTAGAAATTTCTATGTCAAATTTTATAGATACAGAAAATATACCAATAAATGCAGAAAATATACTTATTTTTGCTACTTATAAACAACAATAATAAACATGATGTATAGATTTACGTAATCTTAATGCTAATGAATGACATAAAAGAGCTTATGGATCAGTGTAGTGAAAAATTATAAATTATTAACTTAATTAATGTTAAAGTCAGTCAGTGCAGTAGTGCTTCAACTTTGGCGATTGAAGCTTTGCTCAACGTAATCTCCGACCGGCGGTGAAAGTAACATCAGCTGCGTACTTCTTGATCTCGTTAATCTAATAACTAATAATTTTTCTCCAGATTTTTTTTTTTGTATTTCATGTCACGAATAGTTCTTTTTGTCTATAATTTCAAAAAATAATATTCTATTTAAATATATGAATTGTAAATATGAAATCATTAATAAGGAGATAAATGTACATTGAAATAAACACTTTTTTTTGTAATAGTTTTATAGAATTTGTTTTTACTAATTTTCGTATATAAGGTTTCGTATATAAAAAAAATTAAACATTGATTACCATTATTTATATTTCATGCATCAATTCTATTAACGTGCACAATTCGTAGGCATAATACTAGTTATAATAATAATAATGACATGATGAGCAGAAAAACAATGTTACTAATCAATAATTTCAAACTTATCGTTAGTAGAAGAAAAACTATAATGAATATATGTATATATATGAATTTTATTTACATATAGGATTAACAATGCGAGGGTCAACGTAATGATTGAGATTAAAATATTTGTTATAATATTGAGTTTCTGTCCTGGATTGGAAGATTCTTGTTATATTCCAATCACGGTTACTAGTGTACTGCTCGCAAGTCATATATTAATGGCATTGTGGGTGAATAAGGAAGTTATCTGTGTTGAAAAAGTGACATTGTACTACTTATCGAAGGTCGATGAAAAAGTGGACTAAATGCTTATCGCTTTAGAAGCATCATAGACAGAATAATCTACGGCTATCTTAATTAAGATGTCTATTCTTATTTGATGATCGAATCTAGTTTCTGACTAGATAAGGAAATGATATTAAATAAAGAAATTTGATTATCCTGACCAAATGCTGTAACATCTTGATCGTAACCCTACGTGACTATTATTTCGACGTTTTATTCTCAATAAATTTCGGTATTTTTTTATCGATTTTTAATTTTCAATTATTAAATATACGAAAGGACTTGTACATTATAATGTAAAGTGATTTGATTCATCAAAATAATATAATTTTGAACTACTTAACTTAAGCATAAAGAAAAAATGTATAATAATGTATTTATTTGGCGCTAACGAATGGATTTCAATATTTAGTTATCATACTTTTATAAAATTCTATTTTTATTTTAATAAGCTTTTTTATAAATTTTTATCTATTTTTTTCAATAAATTGTTGTCAACTAATAATTAATTAACGTTCGAATTTTGACTTTACTTAATGAATACCTAGCCAAATTAAATGTATTAGTTATAAATTTGCTGAAAATTTAATTTCCTATTTCCTGTAGTATCACGAATCCAATGTGATTAAAAATATTTCATATATAGATATATTACATATAATTCGAGAATTGCTTTCTCAATTTATTACTCGTATATATAAAATATAATTGTTATTGTTAATATTTGTTTAAAACATATTTAAAAATTTATTTTAAAATTATCGAACGACTGTTGTCTGTATGGAAAAAAATTCTGCAACAAATAATCTTTATAAATCGAAGGAATGTACTTATTTGAAGTGTTAAATAATAAAATTTTCTTCATAAACATAATTTATTCATGGAATCGTTTCAGTCTTCGATTCACTTACCATTTACATAAAAGATAGCTTATTTTGAAAATAAAACAATATTAATTAATTAAAATATTTTATTTTTTTTTAAATATTTTTCGAAAAATAATTTCATTCTATTGATGAATGTTAAATTATGTAAATCGCGCGCGCACAACTCACACGCGTACAGCGTTGAAAAGTATGTCTTTCATAATCAAACATATATATATCAATTATGTAAAAGCATAGATTGAGTGATACTAAAATTATCGATACATTATTTGCAATAAGTTTCTTGTTTGTTTTAAATTCCAATATTTGTTACTAATTTTTGCTACTTATTTCTTACGATTCCTACCATAAAATATTAGCATGAGCGAACTTTCTTTAGGGTGATATCTTGGAACAGTAACCTGGACGGTAATCTACTTATCCCCTTTCTATGTCATTTCGAAGACCAATACTCAATTAATCTGATCCCTATGTAAAGTCTTCTAGGGTACCATCAGTATCAGTGTTTGTTTGAAACACAATCAGTAAAATTTCTGGCTTGTGAAAATCGACGTTTAGCCGTTATATTCAAGTTTTTTTCCAGTTGCTCCTGTAACGTTGTTTTTTAAACATGTAAAAATAGATATTTCAATATCATAGTTTATTAAATTATTTTTGCTGATTTTTGCCAATATTTAGATTATGTTTTATATTGTCTTTCGACAATTTCGTATAGTAAATAATGATATTGTGAAATAACATAATAATATTATCACTATTATAATAAATTAATTTTCAATAATTTTTAATTATGTATATGTAATTAAATAATGTTTTTTTTCTCGTTACAGGTAAGTGTTATTGAATAATAAAAATATCCCTTGAAATCATGAATCGTAAGTACATAGATTTGTAAGTTTAATTTGAAACTTCGCTTTTATATTACATACACCCACATACGCACAAAATATTGCTATCGCTCAATATTTAAAAAAAAGTGGTTTCTTAAGGGATTCATGAAGTTAGTCTGTCGCTTAGAATTTAGTCTTCTCTTCAATATTATAGAGTTATAATGATTAGTATTAGTGAAAATTTATAATGAAGATGGTTAAAGTGTCAGGTTGGGGTAAGCTGGTGTGGTTTTGAGGGCAAAATGTTACAAGGGTGACAACATTTAGCAGCGGTCGCACGTTCACCCCTTCTTCTGCTTCCTTCTTTCTTATCTGAATTTCCTTCTCAGAGATTTTGAGTGATAGATGTCTACCTGGCTTCTTCGTGCTTGGCTCATCTCTTTTAGATCCCCGCAGCTGGGGTGGAAAAAAATCCTGCTCGCCAATCGAGGTCGGCAATCGGGAACATCGAAACTAATAAGTGTCCCGGAAACCGAAGTATTGGTAAACCGAGGTGTCCTACTTTTTCCACAATTTCATTACTACGAAACGTTCTTGAAAATCGCGTTATATCTTATTTCTGATGCTGCTTAATATCACGTTGAGGTATACCTTGCTTTTTGATAATTAAAAAAATAAGCTGTACTAGTTGTATTTGTGCGTGTATAATTTCCTTGTATTTCCATCTACTCTGATTAATCCCATGTAATAAGTAATGAATATAATTAAATTTTTTGTACTGGTATTTTCTTCAAAGATTTTAAATTGAGAATGTAAGCGAATGAATTCATGTAGCTGTCGATGTATTATAAAATTTAAAAAACTTTCATATCGCTTATATCAATAATACACGAATGGAATAAAAACATTTACATTGTGTGAAAATCCTTTTTTATCGTAAATCTCCACGTCGTATACGATGCAAATATTAGTCGACGCATAATGACGGGAACGCCGGGATAAATATTAATAAATGCATTTTCTTTTCTTGCAAACTTAACATAAATGATGTATAAATTATGCAACAGAATTTTGATCGATAGGCCGCGAGAGAAAAGAACAAAGTAGCGACTGAAATGCTTGATACATTAATGCCTTACCAATAAAAGAAAGAGGCGGTGGTTTTCTACTAAGCTCGTAATAGAGTTAGGCTGTCGTCGTCGCTTGGCTTGTTGAGTAAATAGGCTGCATGTTCGGGCTGATGTGTAGCGGTTTGCATAAATGTCGCACTGCTCCCGTCTATTATATAGTACAGCACATTGTGCACGTTATTTGCGGTGCAGTTTATTGGCTCCTGTTATAGCCAGGAGGCGACGTTGAATCATCAATTGAAAAGATTTAAGCCCTTTTGAATATATTAAATCACGCTAAATTTATCCCCCACAAATTAAATTATTTAATACAAGATTTAATTTAATATTATATATCTTGAGATAATACGGCCAAACACTGTGACTATGACTATGTATTATAAGTATCACATTCTAATCGTATCTATTCATTAATCGAATCTAATAATTATTTTCACGTTTCACATATTATTATTTATAATATGCCAATTTTATTGCCGACTATCTAGATAAAAATAGTACTCTAAAGCTCCTCCTCGGTTTTTACTCTTTATTCTTAAAGTTCAGCGACCTTTTACTAAACATGTCGTACAAATAATAAGACTAATTACGTCTGTTTAAATACTATGGGTGAAAACGATATTCGAAACAAAAGAATTGGTATTTCAATTTGAATGCTATTATTTTGACTTTGAAAAAAGGATAGCTCGCGACAGAGCATTGTTCTTAATCAAAATTCTTTTAGAGCCTCAATGAAGGTATTTTCAAAATATTGCGCTTATGGTTCTCTCGGAAATTCCTAAAGCTGTGCGTTAATATGAAGCTTATCGTGTTTCACCCAATAGTGCGATCACACAAACTCATTCTCGTGTAAGTATATAAAATTATACGTGCGCACGCTGACATCGCAAGTATAATCCAAGAGGTGATTTGCTATCGTAGAATAGCAGGCATTAACTGTAGACATAATTCAGGAACACTCCCTTTAAGGATCGCTTTCAGAACTTACCCCCCCCCCTACATACACCAATGAAGCATCAAACTTTGCCTCTCGTGGTAATGTGCACGTGTGCACACAATACGCGGCTGATCAATACGATTGACTTGCCTCTATAAGAGTATATCAATAATTACCATTAGCTCTGGTAATTTTATCGAAAATTTTATCATTTCTATATTCGAGTTTAATTACTTGCTTTAACTATCTATTCCGTATAAGGTTATACAGTTGCATGTGCGTACTATGCGCTGCAAACATAGTTGCACCGTGTGTCTTTAAAATCTTAATAGTTAGCAATACAGAACGAACTGAAATTTCCTTTAATTCATAAATATATATATATATATATATATATAAACTTTTCTGATAATAAGATAAAAAAATAATAATATTAAATTTTAATAGAATCTTGAAGTTTTATCCGGTATATAATAACAGTAATAATAAAAACGATAAAAACATGGGAAACGCCGTCGTGTTTCAGATATGCATTTTAAATTGTGATGTAAATAGTGCAATTAGATTAAAATTATAGCCTGCGTTGAGCAGTTGAAAAGTATTGCTTCGTAGCTACATAAACAGTAATATTCAAGATTTCAAATTATTTTTAAAATGTCGTAGATTTTAGTGAATGTAGATGCTTCGTATACTGCGTGTACTGCTTTGTGCACATATTGATGTATACCAGGTTAACATATTGATCGTTATATTGCACTCATCTGCATTTGTGGGCACGTACAAGCTCGGCATTTTTATCACAATGCTTCTATTATTCCTTTTCGTGCAATTCATATAATTTATTTAATTAAAATTAAATTAATCTGCATCATGCAAAATTAGTTGGCATTGTATGTAAATAATATTTATTATTATTTTGGGAATTATTATTGTTATAGTATTAGTACTGTGCATTTAAAAAATTGTACTAAACCGATCAATCTTTTTTTAACGTTTAAGATACTATGAAAACCATATAATAATCACATTAGTGAAATATTTATAAACGCAATACCGGACACCAGCTTACATATACGAGATACTTATACGTATGCAATTTTGACTGTTTAAATATTTTAATAAAGCATTTAATGAATATTTCTATTGTAATTATTTTAATCATTTAATCTTGGTTATTAATTTATTGATTTATTTATTTCTTTTGTAAATATGATTTTATAATTTTGAAAAAGTGTTAATAAATGCAAATCCTTTTAAAAGTCGAGTTTTCAAAGTTACGTCTTTCTGTTAAATTTTGTTGGTCAAATCGTATCAGAATACGATTTCGTGCATTAATAATTCCTTCAATTTATTTATTCAGCTTAAAAATAAAAAAATAGTATCAACATCTGCGAGTTAATAAAAAATTGCGTTTTACAATAGTGCGTCAATATGCCATTGTTCTGAATACAATACACAGGCTTTAATACAATCGTAACGGTTTCATACGAATATTCATTTTTTTCTTCAAAACATCACTAGATTGTATGGTCATTAAGAATATTTCTAAGTACCTTTGCAAGAACTTTATTTATTATACCGATTTATAATTTCTATTCACGTAGTATTCAATTTTGTATATATACTAATTAATCTAAGATCTGTATGCTCGCTTATGTATTTTCTATGATTTTCTTTTGTCTCAATCTTGTTTGAGTTAATTTAACGATATTCTCTCTCTCTCTCTCTCTCTCTCTCTCTCTCTCTCTCCTTCTCTCTTTCTCTTGTGTAAAATGCGAGAAATTTTATTCCTTAAATATATCAAATTTTGCCAATATTTCTATCAATTTATATTGCTTTGTTTTTAGATTAGTTCTTTAACGTTGAAATAATTACTTCAGAGCATTAGATAAATCTATAAACTGATTTATCTAATAGATAATTACAGATTTATCGAGCTATTAAATACAGAACAAAAGATTCGTGTTTAATCCCAAGCTAAAACTGTTACAAGTTCAATTTCAATGGTAAATATTGTAATGGTATTTCACTGATTCCTTCGAGCTGAAGGGCTCAAATCTCTCGTCTCTAACGGTACTGCAGATGAGGTGTCGATTTGAAATTCATCCAGTATTGAATGGATTGGCACTACTGCAATTAGGCCGTAGTTTATTGATTCCTTGCTGTACAATCCTGATAAACTATTGTAACGACTTGAAATGAGTAAGAATCTTGGATATTTTATGACCTATAGGCTTTCAGCTAACAGATTGTAATATCCATTAGATATAAATTATACCAAAACATTATATCATTAACATCTTTCTGATAATATCTTGTTTTAAATTAAAATAAAGTTTAAGGTTCTTGTTAATAGCATAAAATTTTCCATAAAATTTATTTTATTTTTGTGTTATTCATTTTTTTTATTCGTTTTCGTACGTATTCACGTATAAGTACGTGCATATTCAAAAATAAATAATATGATGGTTTATATATATGTAAATGAATTCTTAAAGTACATCGTTACTTAACTAATAAAATAATATTACACTTTTTGTCTAAAAAAAGGATATGTACATTTCTTATCGTACTAACACCTTTTAATGCCTCTAATTTTTTTTATCTTGATATGAGAGATTTGAAAATTTGTAGGAAATAAAATTTTTTTATTTATTTAAGGTTTTAGAAAATTTTATTTATAGTACCAATTTCGTTGTAAATTCTATTTATTAATATTTTATTTCATTCATGTTGGTGTTTTCATTAAAATTTTACTTTGATATATTTAATTTTACTTAATCAACCCATTATCTTTTATCATTATCCTTAATGACATTTGCTAGTAATAATGTACGAATAAAATTTCCTAGAAATGTCTTTGTTGTATGAGTTTAAATTTTTTTTTGTAAAAATCCTTATCGTAATAGGTTGTCTAAAATTATTATTAAATTTTTTTGTATTCACTGTTTTTTAATAAGATTATTTTTTGTATATGATACGTATAAAATATTTAAATAAAAAAAGTATTGAATTTTTAATTTCAAATATTCAAATAGTTTTAGAATGCTATCAATTATGCGACTAAGTAATGTTGTGAGTGACAATCACAAAGTAAGTGTTAAAAATGAAATGACTGCTTTAACAAAGAAAGAAAGCAAACGGCAACCAAGTGTATATTTATATGAACCATAAAAAGACATGGTAAAAAAGAAAATTATAGTTGTCTTTGACTGATAAGGTTTGTTAAACACAGTTGAAAATGCGATTCGTATATTACGCGCGTAATTATTAGATTAGGAAAATGTAAAGCCAGCGGCATCGGTTACAGGACTAATAGGTGATACCAGAGTGTATTTGCATGTTGAGCGCACGTTTGTCAGTGTGAAGGTAAGAAGTCTCTGTACCAATCAATTAGGGAGATTTTAACGTACAGTTACAAGTACAGCTGTCAGTGTTTATTGTATATCGAGCGAAAATTTGCATTTGTTACTGTATGATTTCCTCATTTAGCTATGGTATATTCAACTGCTTTTGCTAATTAGTAAACGGATGTATGTAACTTACGTTCGAAAGGCAATAGAAGGCAGATTATAATTATTAGAAGATTACAAGAATTATTAACACTTTCCATTCATACTGCACTGATGAATTTAAATTCATTGAGTGATAATTAATAATGTAATTGTTCTTCGTTGAATAACTTGTGATATTTTGAAGAATGTTCTTAAAATTTATGCGCCTTAAGCTTGAAAGGCTAAGCAATAAATATTAATTAAAATAGATTTTGTATAGATACTAATATAATAGTTATAATATTAAGATATTTTGAAAAACATTTGTGGTAGAGAGAGAGAGAGAGAGAGAGAGAGAGAGAACTTGTTATTTGCCTTATAAGTTTGTGAAAATAGCCAATATAAATTAGTAAGTATTCCAAGTGATGTTCAAAAACACATAAATTAGCCCGACAAATATACTTGAATAGTCTGTTTATGCAATTTTGAGAGACCGAAGTTACGTTTAATTAAAATTAATTAACTTGGTTTTGAAAGTAAGACGGTAGTGCCCGAACATCAGTGGATGCGTAGTGCCGAAAGTGAACGAATGCCTCTAATAAAGAAGGCTTTTGTTTCATATAACTCAAACGATCTCTCCTGCTCGGTACTTGCTGCGAATTCCCGTCATCATCTGCCAACAAGAGTAATTTTTGAAATTATGATTATTAACAAATAACGGAAAGAAAGGGATTTAATAAAAAAATTAATTTAATTAAATTAATGGCGTAATTGTAATAGTGGTTACGTCAGTTTGATAGCACTTACCATGATTGTAGAATCTAATCTGTCGGGTAAGCTTGCCGACCATTACGTCGGATAGGATGTCTACATAAGAGAAACAATACATAGGCAAGTTGGCAGGGTATCAGTACGGCTACCGAGCCACCAGGTGGCTAAACTTCGTCTTCGTGCATTGTGTATCACTTGGTAATGGAGGCAATAGACGAGTAGAAGTGTACGAGCGTCTGTATCTATCCTTGAGTCTGTACTTTCTCAGTATCAGAGCATGCGATCGGATTGACAGCTCTAACCTTGTGAATCTATTGATCAAGCTAGAGAAACTGACCGCTGGTTCGCTACTACATTCTTTTTATTAATAAATCGTCTCTGCAAAAGTGATTACCATATGAATTAGAAAGGAGTGAAGAATGTCGAGTTTTAAACTGTCGCAATGCCTTCGCACAACACAAGGACACTTCAAGGAACTCGTTAAATCAATATGGTTCAATTATTTTAATCCATTAGCTTTTTAACACTTTTTACAAATACGGTTACGAAATATCGTACAGCGTAGTAAATAAATCAGTCAAAATAATTTTAAGAAAAATAACAAAATGCACCTTTGCTATAATTCGACTTATTAAATAAAAAGATAAAACTATTAAAACTATATTTATTTAAAGCGCGATAATAAGCACGGGTTCGTTAAAAAATCTGCCCTTATCTTAAGAACACTTCAATCTTGGCAAATAACATCATAAATTGCGAGACGTCTTTTATTAGCTCACTGCATGTCCCTCCAGAACCTTAGTCTACAGATTGCAAGAGAAATCGCTTTGGTCTCCGACATTTCTTTGTACTTTGTGCGATCTCAGCTTTTAGCGTGCACTCTAAAATAAAAATCAATTATAGAAACTTCTTGTCAAAAAGAGAGACAAAATGCTCCTTATTCTCTTAAGGAATATGGAAAACTTTTCCAAAATTTACTCAAATCTTTTCGTTTTAAGCTTGGGAAAGCATTAATAGCAGCGACAACGGTAATCTATCAGCTTTATATACGAGAGCTTGCCGTGTAGTATAAAACAAGAAATTTTTTAATTTCGCCTCTGCCTCAACGCAATTTCTCACAGTCTTTCTTAGAAATCGAGATTCTTTCAAATTTACTGCCAGAAGATTGCCCTAGTGTTTTAGCAGACAGTTAAATTGAGCGTTTGATTGGTTTATTTGTAAAAATAGACCTCGTAAAAAGAGAGGAGGGCATGTAAGTTATAATAAAGCCGAGCGAGCGAGTACAAGCATATTTCGTATTTATGCATCAAACTACTGTAAATTGGAAACTACTGTAGAGGCTCTGTGCGATTATGTAAAAAAACGTCATGGTGGGGATGTGCGCGGTTCTCACGTATCGTTACGTGAACAGAATTCAAGGATCGGTTATCAGCGGATATTGGTATCGGCGTCATCTGTTTTTACAATGTGAAAAACATGAATCATTTCGTCGTGCCGTGATCGAACACATTAATGTCAGAAAGTCGTATAATCACAGCGACTACGCGGATTATGTATGCCTACATGAAAAAGCCTTTTCATTAGCTGACGGATATACGCGCGCGCTGATAAAACTTCAATCTCAAATATTTAATCTAAGTAGCATACACAATGAAAAAAGATCGCTCGCCTTTTTTATTCCATTTATTTAAATGTTTTAAAAGTGTTTTAAAAGTGAATCATTCCCGTGGAAGGAAGCGTTCGCTGGGATCGCTCCTCTCTTGTCGGCACAATGTTTTTTTTACGCTATACCGAGACGGAGTGGCTGCCTTCGTCATCCTGGAGCTCGAAAAAGAAACCGGCGGAGGCCAATAGAAGGCAAATAATAGAGTAAATGACTGGCGCAACGCCCCTCATGGCAGCTTATGCGAACAGGAAAGGATTGAAAAGAGAGTCGGTGGAGAAGAGTCGCGGAGATGGAGTAATTGGATTAAGGAACAACGACTAACGGGAGATCCTATTGCGAGTGGATCCTTCCACAAGTTCCACAAGACTATAGGATGAGTGGACTGACTCGGGCTTTAACAATTTGCTATTCTAAAGACTCCGAGGGAAACTGGAGGTTCTCCCGACCATTGAAACATGTCGGAATTAAAGATTCCTTTCTCCGAGATACACGTGGCATTCATCCTACCTCGCGACCCTCGCCCCTTTTTTCTTTATTCCGACGCCTTCGCAGGCGTATTGACAAGGGACCTCGTGCAAAAAAAAAAGTAGGTTGTGGGTGCGCGCGGGAGCTTATCGCAAGTGTCAGCTTGACATTGGCCGTAGGTAGGAGGCTGAAGAAAAAAAAAGAACATGGAGCCAAAGGCTGATGGAGAGCAGTGAACAGGAGGAGTCATAAGCAAACTCGTGCCAAGAAGTATTTTCTTATCTAGATGATACCGAACTAAGACGCTAGTTTTATTAAGCTTAACGTGCACATGCCTATGTAAGATTTAGATTGATATTACCGTTTGCCGTAATTATCATGCTAATTCGCTTACGATAATAGAGCTGGTATTTATAAATTTCGTATGGCAGTGAGGTTATGTAGCGTTTGGCCATTCATTGGCTAAAATGTAATAAAGCCGTATTTGACATGGGCGTCGCATCCGTCGCGGGATTTATTAAAAAGGGAGCCATAAATGTCCGTGGATGCTTTAGCGCGTCACGTACGTCATAGGAAATGAAGTACCGGTTGCGGGAGGAAAAAGTTGGATGCAAACTTTTCATCCGGCATCTGAGTATCGCCTCTAACTTTGTACGTGACATCGATCGTGCGAGCAGCCACAGGATATCGGCTGTCGACAGTCGTTGCTGCTTCCGCAAGCTCTTATTGCACTTACGAAGCCAGTTTAGATAATAGAGCTTTCGGCACGTGTGAAGCTCTCATTCGGCAGGGATGTATTACATTTCAATAAGGTGGTCGGTCGTCTCCTCGTTCTAAGCGAATCGCCTCCTACGCCTGACGCTTTGCAATGTCAACAACGAGTAGCGATTCATGTAGTCCTTGTTCTCGCGATGCCAGTATCCTCATTACGCACCGTGTCTCCTCATGTAAGCAACGCCTTAATAAAATTAGAAAACTGCGAGCGTTATTTCGTGAGCCTTATTGTGATTAAAAGAAACACACCGAATGTCCTCCTTGGTTTATCGTTTACACATGTTTACCCAAATAATTTTATTTTTACGATCAGTAATGATTTACATACTTTCATATGTTTTTTAGTAAGCTTTTATTTTAGCACTTTTTGAATAATTTATTTATTATGAATTTTAAATACTATTATTCTTAATGGACGGCATTATTCTACAATATTCTGTGAGTGATTCTTTCTCCATAAAACTTTTATTTCGATCAAATATGCTTTTTACGAATCATAATTTATCTTTATTCACACAAGCTCACAGAAGTAATTCAATATTTATACAATAAAATGTTATCAAAATATTATTTACATTATATTTATATATCATCTGGGATGTATTTGTTTGTAATATTGTAAAAATAACAGACGTGATTTTAAATGCACGCACACACACACACACATACACACACACAACACTATATATATACATATATATGTATATATATAATATTATATTTTATACTTATAAATTATGTATTTTATAAAATTTATGGGTAAAAATTTAATGTTTTCTCGGATTGAACAACTCTTTCAAAATATTAAAAATAGAGGACAATCAACTATTAAAACCAATCCTTTTAAATGTATCTAAATATAAGATATTAAATATAATAGAAGTTATTGCTAGAAATTAATAAACATATGACTTGTAATACAACTTGTTTTTCATTTATCAATAAAACTATTTATATTTTGTTTAACTTAATGATGGTTTTTCAACTTTTTTTTCAAATATGGCGAGCTCAATTTTTAAACATCAACTATATTATATATTACAACTGAGCGAATTATATAATTTACCAATTATAGTGCATAATTAATTAAAAATATTACAAATTGATCCGTTACTGGTCTTTTATCTAACAAATAAAATTTAAGAATTAAGAATAAAAGGTCAATATTATTCTTATCAGAGACGAAATCGCATTCGAGAATCATAGTTTACAAATAAGCTTTGTAATTTTCAGTAAAGTGTAATAAGCATTTGTAGAACTACTCTTAATTTCTACGTGACAGTAGTCTTATAACAACAAGATGGGCGAATGGATTTGCGAGAGAATGGATTAAGCACTTTCGACCGGCTAAATTAAAAATATAATTTGGCGATCGAAAATCGAAGAGCTTATAATCGTTATTACTAGTGAGAGGCTCCAATAAATGCAGAGCTGACCGTCAAAGATGAAACTTACTTAAGGTGTTACGCGGTCGAGAAGGAAATAACAAAGCCCGACTGTGTGAGTAATCATTTTCAGATATTTTGAGAGCGAAGAACAGTGCGGCGGCGGCGGGCCGTGGGGTTATTGGGGGGAGCGGGATGAGTCTAGGAGGGTAGGGTATCCATCTATTCAAACGCACACATCCGCGGCTACAAATAGCTCCTAGAGTGCGGTCGTTCTCCAGTAACGACATTAAGCCTCTCCATCCATTAGGCTTTATCGGCTTATCTATTTGGAGGGCGCGCGTTACCGGCACTATCGTAGCAAACTCGCTTCGCGCAACTACGAATTTCTGTCCGTTACACGCCATGGAATTCGTGACCGCCGTGCTTCGATTGTCCTGTTGGCATATGACGTTCGCTGCTGCGCGTCAAAGTATCATCAGCCGTTCGAGTAGGAGGACCCCGTGCGCCTCTTTGAATTGTTAATCTTGGGCTCTTGGTTTCCTTAAAGGCGATACTCATTATTATCCTTTACGCGTGTCACTCGACTAATAAGACGGCACGCCAAACCCCTGGTACTTTTAAATTCCTCCCACCATCAAGCGTCGAAATCTGTAATTGGCGAATAAGTAGTTAGTCCATCTGTAGCACTATTCTTCTTTTATAAAACTATCGAGCTTTTTTTAATATGGAAATGCTACGATATACGAGTATATAACTTTTTTTCTTTTCTCAAAAGATGCTGATGCTAAGGATAAATATTTTGAAGGTACTTTCAATATTTTAATCCGCTTTTCTCAAGTATCGATTGCTATTGAAACAATTTATTGGAGATAAAGGTCATTGTGCAAATCTTCTATAATTCATATTTCTCAAGCTTTTAAAAGTATAGATAAAGGATTTATTACGGAAAACATTATTTGTTATGCATTACTATAGACGTATGAAATGAATTTTGACAAATCATATTTGTGTGTATGTGATAAAAGTTTACTGTCCTCTAAAATGAATGAAAATTTATTTATAAATAAAAAAGTGTGCTAATATATATATTCTTTATGAAAACGAATTTTTATTATGTATTATATATATTCGATATGATCAATTGTTTATAATCAATTGTCTTTTTACATTAAGTATATGATACTGTAATGTATCTAGAATACTTTACTAGTAATTTATAAAATAGAGAAGAAACTTGTATATTTTTCGAGCGTGTAAGATAAAAATAAGGATATCGATAGCAACGTATTTCTGGTAAATACCGAAAAGTAATATTGAGAGAAAATATGCAAGGAATATTTTTTATATACAAGTGTTCGCTTATAAGCTACAACTTCGTGTTAACCAGCTTTACCCAAAAATATATGTAAGGGAACAAATTTCTCGAAAAATAGCTGTCTTATAAGGTAAAGGTGTCCGAAGGAGATACACATTTATATGGACAGTAAACAGAGAAAATATTCTCATGTTATATTTCTCAAAAATTACACTTACGTTTATATTTCAAATACAAATTTTTTATATTATTGAGTTTCTTTTAAATAACTTACTATTTGGGGTGTCTAAATATCGAAGTTATAAGCTAAAATGAAAAAGTAAATTATAGTCTTCAACTCATAATACTATCGTTATTAAAAAATGTGCAATTTTTTTATAATTTACATAAATTTAATTAAAAATTCTTCATCGAACTTTTATGCTATGAAAAAAAAAAAAAAAAAAAAAAAAAAAAAAAAAAAAAAGGAATAAAGATTTACAACCATTGATATAATTTTATTCGACTTTTGATAGCGTGTAAAAGAATTCTAGATTTTTGAGATTTACTAAAGTTTTTGATCGGCGCTTCTTAAAAATTATATTTCCGGTCATTTGAGTTAATAATACAATAAAATAAAATAAATAAATAGTAATATATGTTAAATGTTAGATAAAAGGAAATGTTTCCTTTATCATGTAACGAGATTAAAGTTAATGCTACACTTTTACTAGCTTTCGTAGTTTCGAATCTTTTTGTAAAGATAATGGTTGCCGTGAAAACTTAGGCTCTATGTTCAATAAACAATAGACATACGTCAAAATCAGCAAAATTTTGGGAAAGGCTGATGTCTACTGTATCGGAAAGTGATATCAGTGTTATCTCTTGTTTTCAAGCTCACGATCGAAAAATAAAGTAAAAGAGCGAGATTGATGGAGGTGAAAGGCTAATGGGTCATATCACAGTAAGCATTGGTTGCTGGAATTTCATCGTTGATTTGACAAGAGTCGGGACACCTTAGCTTTGTGAATACATATAAAAAACGTCAGAGAAAAATAGATGGGTGCGTTCGTAGTTATAAATTCTGCTGTTTATAGCGTTGTCTAGTTGACAGAAAAATATCAATCTGCTTTTTTATTTTATACATTATCTTACTTATGCCCAATAATGGTCAATACTTTACAAAAAATATAATAAAGTATTATGGATATACTATATTTAAGCATTTAAAATATCTCCATTGAAAAACATTAAAAATTGGACAAAATTAAATATATTGTTTCACTTTCTGAAAAATTAGATGCGCGCAATATAAAAATTCCAAAGAAATAAAATCTTACCGAAGAATTCCATTATCAATCTGTCTCTCTGTCAATACGATAGACTATGGTTGCAATTATTTCCTAGAACATTAATCCTTAGAACACGTATTCTAATACTCATTACTCTTTATAATTATGCATCGTAATATTAGTTTTATGTTGTTATTTAAAAAGAATAATATAACTGAAAATTTCTTCGAATTTAAACCACAATAGCTCATTAAAAGCATTTTAATAATACTGTCTAAAAAAACTGAGCTATTAATAAAAGATCGTGTACAAATGTATAAATATATAATATTTATAAACTTGTAAATACAACTATTATGATGGATTTAAATATTTATTTTCAACCAAAGACAAGTAAATCTTAAACTACAATACAAAGATAAAAACAAAAAGTATGCACGATGACATATGCAAAACATTAAGAAGAAATATGATACATGCGCATAAAAATATCTTAGTCGGATGCTACGAGATATTCAGCTTCAAATATTTTTGTAAAGTTAATGTTCTACAAACTAATTAAACTTAAACAAGTTTAAGTTACGATTCTTGGCGAACATTTTTAATTTTTCGGAGACATATATTACTTTTATATGGACATGTTTTATATGGACGGCGGAACAACGTGCGTCATAATTTCTTCCTTGAAAATATAAAAGCGCATACAGTTACATTAAAGTTCTAATTATTATTTTATTTACAATTAATTATGTTCATAACTTTTAAACCGTATATTATTTAATTTATAAAAATTTAATTATATTTTAATAGTAACAACTTTTTTTTTACAAATTTATTGCATTTATACCTTGTTCGGGGATTAATTATACAAGTTACAAACAAACAATTATACAAATTATACAAACAAACAAACAAACAAACAAACAAATAATCTAGTGAAAAGCAAGGAAGAAAGTGAATAAGAATAAGAGAACATTTTTTATTCGTGAAGGCTTCTGCTTTAATTTTAGAAAGGAATTCCTGATTAATTGATTTTTTAATTCTTTCATTCGACTCATGTTCAAAACTTTGATAGCCAATAATGAAATAAAAAGGATCAAAATGTTTTTTAATTCTTATTTAAAAATATTCATTTCAAATTTAATCCTTTTAATTCTTTTGATAAATTTTTAAATATGAAATAAATATTTAAGTATTATCATATTTTTGCTGACTTACACATAGCCTTTTTTTTCTTATTACTTATTTAATATTTAGTTTTACAAATTTTCTTGCATACAAGTATGTAATTCATAAATATTTACTAATGAATGATAATTTAATATTTAACGATTTATTATTTATTTAAGCTCTAAATTTGAAATTTTATTAACATTTTTATCCAAACATATTTTATTACTTCATTTTATAGAATTTTTAATATTGATTTATTAAAAAATTTCCTAAATTAATACTAAAAAAAGTTTGTATGACAAATAGATAATTAAGTTAAAATACCTTATCAATCTTGTATTCATATTTCAAAGACACTTTGACAAAGACGTTTCTTTAAGTATTAGTCGAGCAGACATTAGAAAAGTTAAGTGAGCCTTTCACGCGATAAAATCGTATGGCTGACGTAAAAGTTTGGCATATCGTTGGACAAATCCACCTACTCAGACTTTGCCACTGTAAAGAAATGAAGATAGAAATAATAAAGAGAAGGAAAGCAGTGTAAAGAAAGGATGAAAGGATGAAAGGATGAAAGGAAGGAAGGAAGGACGAGCGGCGATTGGTAAGGGTGGTGGGGTAAGGAAGGAATAGGTGGGAAAAGGAGTCCTTAACACCGACGGGTCTCACAAAGCCCTTCGAGAGTTCTTTAAGGTGGGGGAAAAGGTTGTCTGGTGGCTAAGGAAAGCGAATAACCTCCAAAGGAGTTTGTTCGCCTCAGCTCCCAACAGGTTATAGAACTCAGCTGTGCCGAACGAACGCTACCGACGTTCCCATATAGGAAAAACAAGATGTTAGTATTGAACGGTATAGCAGATGTAGTTTAATGACATGCAATCTATTTTTATTCTTCCATAGGCGTCGGATTAAATTCTTACATTATCGCTCACTAGTACTTCACCTTTTATCAGAAAATAACAGGATTATTTCTATACATTACGTTTCAAATATACTTTTCGCCTCAGGTTCCCTAACTCTCGTCACTCTAAATGTGTAAAAAAGTTACATATTTATTTATTAATCATATAACAACGACGTCTTAAGCTAAGTAGCCAAGTACTAATAACTATTATTATTGCACCTTATTTTAATACATTTTCAAGATTAGGGGTTGTTCATATTAAAGATATTATATTGCCGGATATAATAAATGTTATAATAAAGAAATGCAATATCACGTACAAATTCAGTATGAAAAGTACTAGATAAACTTAATTATAAATTATGCATAGCAATAAGCAAATACTGGTATAATATTGGTGATAAATAATAATTATACATGAATAGTACGGTCTGTATAATAAAGCAAAAATTTAACACCAATATATAAAAACAAAAGTCAAGTTACACTTCATTCCTTTGAAACTAAATTACGAGTCTTATAATTAAATATTTTAACGTATTTCTACGATGCAAAATGTATATTACAATAATTTCATAATAATATAATAAAATAAATATTTATTTTGATGGTTAGCATAAAAGCTTTTGAAATTTAAATATATTGCATCTCAATAGGTTTTTATATAATTAATAACTTAATCAATGAATACGCGATAAAAATTAATAATATATTTTTAAATATTAGTGATTGTCGGTTCTATAGCATTTACATTCATTTTCATTTTAATCAGTATGTAAATATTGTTGTAGCGTTTATAGTTTAAAAAATTATTATATTTAGTTAGGAAAAAAAACTAATTGAGTAAAAATGAATTAAGTAACATATTTTCAATACATTACATTCCTTTTGTTCTTATGTAAATTTGATAGCCTCATCTATTACAATCTCGTTACGTTTGTGGAGAAGTGGTTTAAATTAATAATTTTCAAAATATAAATTTATGATAATTTATTATTTATATTATCTTAGAATATTATAGTTTTTTGTCAAATTTTTCTGATTATCTACATGCTACAAAAAATTATTTATAAATACAGTAAAAATATTAATCAGTTACCTTTGAACAGCTTTATATCAACAGTTTATTTTATTCATATGTATTGCAAAGTCAATATTAATGAAATGATTTGCTACACGTTATTAGTATTGTTATCAGTAATTTATTATATTTGATTTTACAATTTCGGATGCTTCGAATAGATTTGAATTACTGAATGTCTGCTTTGATAGCATAATAATACAAATAAATTACAAGCGTGTATAATTATGGACATTTATTTATTTTTATGATAATTAATAGGATCAATTGTGTCGAATAAATAATGCATTATGTAACTAAATTCAAATAAATTTCAAGACTCTTCATACGAAAGCTACTTGGAAGTTCTGATAAATTAGTTGAAAAATTAAAATTTGGTAGACAAAAAGAGAGTGAGAGAGAAGAAAAATGCTACAAGTCGGTTGGCGTAATCGTAATCGGCAAGTGGTCATTTTATGAGAGTTGTATAGCAGTATTAAGCATACCAGTTGTGACGCAGAGCGACTTTCTCTCTCAAACCCGTAGTTTGTGTTATGCTCTACTGGTCAGCAATATAAAGTTGAGTCATCTTGATGAAAGCAACAATGAAATACTTGACATAGTCTCTGCACGGTATTATTTTCATACCGTATATTATACTGAAGTACGCTATCATTGTTTGTAATGAAAATTTCATTAATCTCGACTGTTGGTAATGTGTTGGTCGCGCGTGTGCACACGCATACGCAGAGCAAGAGATAGATTGTTAGAGGGAGAGGGTGAGAGAGAGATCCAGTTGGCCATAGTTGTAGATTAATTTCAAAACTAGAGCTCCGCATCCCATAACTGTGCATAATTATAATTCCTGTAAGGCATTCTTTTATAATATTCCTTAGAGCACACTCGAGTTGGCAAAACTGAAGCATTAGCGAGGCAACTCGTCGATTCCCATCCCGGGAAGCGAATAAGTCAAGCGAATCATAAGCAGCGGCGATACGTTAATTCGTACGTTGTTGGAGGTCGCGCCCAAGAGCTGGGGAGCAGTCCACTCGTGTGCATACGCGTAATCAATGTAGGACGTCGGGTGGGTGTCCGCCAGCATCGTTGACTTCGTTGCTCCACATGTCTATCGCCGGAATCTATCGCTGGAATCTATTGCCGAAATCTATCGCCGAAATCAATCGCCACGGAGGAACAGCCTTGCACATTCGCTTAGGTGAAACGATCAGTAGTCGGGGCCGTCGGTGAAGCTGAATAGGTGGAAATGGCAGGTAAATAGAGCGAAAGTGGGAGAAACGTACTCATAAGCCATGCAGAACAAAGGATCTAGCACGCCGTGACTCCTGGACTTATATGATCCTCTTAACCGCGACTGTGGACATATACACATACACACGCGCACTCTCTCTCGCTCTCTCTCTCTCGCTCGATCGCTGACTGTTACTTGCTAGAGGCAGTCGGCAATGGAGACTTACTAGTTCTAATCTCCTCTTCTTTATTGTAGCGGGGTCTTTAAGCGAACTGCGCGGGGCTTCTCATATAAATGCGGCAAGTACGATGCCACTATCTGTAGTTTTAGGTGAACGGCCACCACGCCTCGATAAACTTCCATCCGAAAGCCCTCTGATTTGCGTTTAGTTAACTGCCTTTTGTATCTGATTGGGCGCAATCTGCAGCGGCGCATAAATTATGAGGCTGTTGCGAGGCTTTGAATTATTTTTCCTTTTCTTCTTTACCCTCAAAGGACGCTCTATTGCCATTTTACTTGTATACATTTTTATAGGCATTTTCCAACTTCTTAACTCCGTCAATACTCGCTCATACTCGATTGCTCTTAAAAGTGTAAATAATTCACTTGCCGTGATCTTGTACCCTATACTTGTCTATAATATTAGTATTATTAGAGGTTTAATTTAAAATTACAATGAAATATATTACAATATTATTTATTATCGTTGAAATGCCATTGGTACATAATTCTTAATATTTCCATATCTAAATAGTACAGAACGTAAATTGTAAAATGTCAATCGGAACTTCTAGAAAAAGTGCAAGGGGAAATTTTCGGTAAATTTCTAGCAAGTACGGCGTCAGGTTTAGTGCCAACATAAACCGCATTCGTGCACCAGCTCAAGAGAGATCTCATTTCTGCTTATGTTGCGTCATTGGCTCAACCCTTACACTTTTTTATCTTTCTGGTATTGGCCAGAGAAAATGCGTATCCTTACATCGAAAATACTGCGAAATTATTGAAGAAGTCTCGATACAAAAAGGATAAAAATAAGTAAAGGGTAGAATTAGCACACACACACACACACACACACATATATATATATATATATATAGTTTACCGTAAGAATATACGTAAGTGCTTTAACTAAACGCGATTGCATGCAACATTAGTAATATATGTTCTTCGAGTATGCTCTGTTGCATTTATGGGAATAATAAATTACTTCACTTCTAATGCTAAGTGATTTATTACAAAATTTATGTATAATAAGATGTATTAATATTTGTTTTATTAAACTACTAGAAAAAGTTTTAAAGATCCATACTTATCTGTTCTATTTCCTTATTAACAATTTTTAATATAAATATTAAGTGATTAAATGCAATAATTTCATTTCATTTTGAATAGTACCAAATTAATTGTAATCTGTAATTAATTAATCTCGTATACATTATATATTTCTGATTATATGCATTAGATATAAATACTAGTTTTATGAACACATATATAGCTCAAATTGATTACTAAAAGAAGAAAGAACATATGCAAATATAAAAATAAGTGTTAAATCAAAGATAAGTTTTACCCGATAAAAATTTATTTTTGATAATAGTTGTTATGTGAATCGAAGTTAATGTTTTCATAAATATTCCACAATTTTATTTTAATTTTTTTATCATAACATACTTATTAAATTATTTATCGTTATTTACAATATATAATTAATCGTTATTTACAATATATAATTTGCTACCAACTTTTGTTTATACAAATCTTGTTCTTTTTTTATGTATGTATAATTAATATTTTCAAAAGTCTAAAATATTTTTAAAAAATCAGTTATTTTTTTATTTATAATAAGTTATAAGTATTTTTAATAATTTAATATAATAATATTAAATATCTGCACATGATTATAAATGAAAAATAATGTTTAAATTATTGAAAATCGTTAAGCTATATAATTTTTGGGTACAAAATTATATGAACAATAAACATTTATAAATTATACAAAATTATACTTATAAAGTGGTTTTATGTTCTTAAATATATGTGCTTTGATCTGATAAGTATTTACTTAATATTCCAAGCTTATGATATGTTTTAATACGATTTGTAAAAGTGAATTAAATTATATATCAAAGTACACTAAAATATACTAGAATTTAAAACCATCATTCAATATTGTTAATCCTCAATTCAATCCTATAATATTAAAAGTGGAGGATGCAATATTATTTACGATTGCCTATAAATAATTAGAAATTAAGCAAATTTATGTTCAATAAAAGATAATTATTTTGTAAAATTGATAGATAAATTTAACATTTACATTTAATTTTGTACGTAATGGTAAAAATAATATGCAACTTATGCGAACTACAATCATTTAAAATGATTCACAGCTTTAAAATTATGTTTTAGATCAATTATTTGGAAGAACTATTAGAGAGAGAGAGAGAGAGAGAGAGAGAGAGAGAGAGAGAGAGAGAGAGAAAGGGGGGTGAGTGTCGTAGAAAAAGTAATTAAACACTGTAAATAAAATACAGTTTTGTTGATTAATATATATCAAGATAACAAAGTAATTTTTAAATTTGTATTTGTTGCACTAGCATTATTTTAACGACCAGTTAGTTCGAAAGTTGTGAGCTGCGGTGCTAGAAGCACTAGAACTTTTATCAAAATAAAATTTTTAAGTCCTTATTGCCATTTAATTAAAACTTAAGCCTTGGCAAGAAAAGAATTACTCCAAATAAAAATAGTAAACAAATATGGCATCAGTAATATTTTCATACCAAATATACTTACTACTTTATCTGCAGCCTTAATAACTCGGGGGGAAAATATATAAAAAGCATAATAACATTAAACGCTTTACAGAAGACTAAAAAATATTACTACTATATTTTGTCTCAATATTGATTAATTATGAAGAACAAAATACATGCAAGGAATAATGTTAATATACATATTTTTCAATATATATTATATATGCATACATATACATATATATATATATTTTTTTTATTTACTTATTTACAGCACTACAATTTCATACGGGAAAAGTTAAAAATGAGTCATATGATAAGCTGTAAGAAAAGCCAGACATAAAAGCAGAGCTTGACTTTCTTTGTAAACTTGTTCAATTATTACTTGAGCTGAGTGTACAATTTGCAACAGTGCCAGTGTCGAGTACTGCTCTTTATAGATCGTAAGACGAATGTCAAATTTATTCGACTAGAAGATTTTGATTAATTCTCAATTTACACTCTAATTCTAAGAATAATATGCTTTATGCGCTTGTACATAAATAATACATCTTAAATTTTAAGAAATTTATTAATTTTCCAAATTTTATTTGTTAAACTAATTTAATCATTCAATTAACATTAGCGTCGAAAACATTTATAATTACTTATTCATTACGAATATATAATAATAAATTATACAAAATTGATAAAAGCATGTTAAGATATTATATAAAATCTATAACATATTGTCAATTAAATGGTAAATATGATGTTGCACAATTAAAACTTTTTTGTACATTCAAACTTATAAAAATAATTTTTATATTTGTGTATACATATGCATGTGTATTATTCATTTATAATTTCAATGTATTATATGATATGATTCTTTCTGATTAAACTTTTGCGTTTAAGAACGTTTCTTGTTATATTACACATTGAATTGACCTTACGATAAGCTCCCAAAGACGCGAGCGAGGCTTTTTATAATTTTTCCTGCACGAATTCCGAGCTTCGTTTTTGCGTTGCATGGCCTCTCCGATGATGCGTTTTCCATTCATCGTTCGCTTTGGAATCTTTTGCAGGGATCGTCCCGAGCTTTGAGTGTAGGGGACACGGAATTGCCGCGAATTTTCGATCCCGCGTCGCAACTAACTGCCATTAGAATTAGAAGATGTGCGAGTGCTTAATCGATGCCAATCGATCCTCTCATAAGGCTTGCTTCGCTGCCCTTTTCTTTCTTTTTCATACGTTGCGTTTTCGTTAGTCACTCGTCTTACTGCATCCCGCCTTTTCCCGCCTCTACATACATACGCGGCAGTCGATATCGGTCGATTAATTACGCCAAAAATTAATCCATTTAATTCATTTATATTTAAAAAATGTACAATTAATCCAAAAACTTTGCGACTAATAAGAATGAGAACAATATAAATGAGAAACATTTTTTCGTATTGTTTAAAAGAAATCATACGTTGTTTTCAATATAAAAACAAATATTTGAATTCTGAAAAGTACAAGATAACTATTTAATGTACATAGGGTATCACTATAATTAGAAATTCGAGTGATAAAAATATATATAAGGGTAATTATATTATTTATATTATTGGTTTGTTCAGACGATTTTTATGCAAAATATGTAAGTAAAGTATATTATGAAATGAGTATTTCGCATATCATTACCTGTTTTTGTATTAAATAATATATTTTCATAAAATTTTTTGTATAAAAAATGTTTAAAAATTTTTATAGACATTTAAACTATTATTTACTGAAGCTTTACGTGTTTCATAAAAATCAGTTTTACATTTCTAGAAGAATGTGTACATCTGTATAATACTCGATAAATTTATTTCTTCTTTTCTCTCGATACGATCGAAGGTTCTGGTGATCCATCTAGCAATCAAGAAATATAAATGAATAGAAATAAACTACATCTGAGTAATTTTACGATTGGGAAAAAAGTTATTGGGAAGAGACAAAAGAGTACATCTTTATGTATTACTTAAAATAAAAGCATTCAGCATAACGTAAATTTACGATCTTCAAAAAGCCATAAATATTCACCACGTGATAATTTTTTATGTACCGATATATTCTTTTTTGCATTATGAATTAATTAGTTATTCTCATAAAGTATTCACTTATTATAACTAAATTTTAATTTAATAAAAAGTCAAATTTTAATAAAATGTAAAAGATGTAAAAAAATTATTCACATATATATTAAATATACAAAAACATAAGAAAAATACATTATTTCAAATTGTACTTCAAATGCATGTAATCAACGGTAACTGTAATGAAGCAGTAATATAATTCTCTATAAATTATTAAATATATATTAAAACAGTGTGCATACAATCATCAAACTTTTTACAATTTTAAGTAGTATTATTGAAGCTTTTTTATTTTTTAATTATTATAATAAAAATTTGTCCTCTTTAATACGTAGTATATTTAAAATCAAATTACTATTTATCGCCTGCTATAAAAATTTATATTTCAAGTAAAATCTAGAAATTTCTTAGATTAACTCTTTAAGAGTTTGCTTTTGTAATATAATTATAATATAAAATTACTAATAATATTAAAGAGATTCCATTTAATACTTATTCATCATAATTAATCAATCAATTATGTATCAATATAAACAGTGCTCAATATGTTAAAATTCAGAAATACAGAAAATGTACAGTATAGGAATGAAAGGTTCATGAGCGAAGCTTAAAGTTTTCCCTTGCAAAATGCCAATATTTCTTTAATTATTTTTTAATCATTTATTGATCTGATCAGAAGTGCGGATCGTGGTAATACGTCTATTATTATAAGATGCTTAATAATACAGAATGGAGAGATGTGCCGGAAACAGTTTAATTGGTGTTAATAAAGGGAAAAAGTGTAGAGAGACAGAACGAGTGAGTTGGCACGTGTTAAAATTTCCAGTAATGAATAATGAAGAGAGTATTATTCTCAAATGGAAAAATCCGATATTACTTTTACACAGTAATACTTCCCCGAGATCCACAAAGCGTCTATCTCCGCTTGTAGTAAGGAAAGCAAATTGCTTTCGTTTAACAGTTGTCAAGAGCCATAGAGAAGAGAAGAGAGACGGAGAAAAAGCAAACGAGAGCTCTTAATATACAAATTCACAACATGCTTCTCAAATCATGAATCGCATCAACAGAAAAGACATCTGCTCCATCCCTTCCCCTCCCCCCTCCCACGCCGCCCTCTCTCCATTTCTCTCACACTCTTGGATCCCATTGCATCTCTACTTTGCATTGGTCCTGCGTTCAAATGTCACGTCCTCACAAATAACTCACAAATATATACGAATGCGCTTTGGGCGCGTTCATCCGAAATGTGCGGTCTGGATGTAATCTGTTATATTTTATATGATCGATTTTTCTTTTTGGGCCCGTTGAAATTGTGAAACTGCGTTTTATAACGATAAAGACGCAGGTTACATGAATTTTCGTTCACAAAGATCTTGCTTGTAATAATAACTTACTTTCTTTTTCGTTAATTACGTACTGTAATATAAATGTTAATAATCACAGAGTCTGGTTTACATGCTCCAATTCCAGTGTAGGATAACATAAAAATTACATTTTATTATTTTGCTGTTAATGGGAAAATGCGTAACAGTGTCGAGGTGTTTTATTTTTATTCTTTTTTTTTTCTTTTCCTTTTGTAACTTAAGAGTTATCGTGCGAGAGTATGAGGATAAATCTGACGGCTTCTATACTATCGAGCCATTATTAACATCCGAATACGTGACATATTTATAATTTCCAATAAAAATACAATTCAAGCTTGAATAAGAAGTGATATTATGTTGGAGCTAATAAAATACCAAATGAGTCTATGCAGTAGAGGTAATTTAATAATAGAGTCAAGGATGAGTAATAAAAGATTATAGGGCGTGGGGGAGGGGGTGATAAGAGGTGCGTTCTGCCATAATATTGACAAAACGCCAGTCGCTCGCAAAAAGAGAAGCATCGAAGCCTTCGTTCTAGCATAAAAACATGTTCTGCGGTGCATGCAGATGCCGGAAATATTAAATCCTGTTCTTGGTTTGTTGTAGCTCGACGACTGAACGAGTACATTCGGCACTACGAGCCGTTGTCCTACGACACCCAGGAGATCCATCGCAGTCACCTGAGGGCGAAGAGGTCACTCGCCCGTGACGACGCGGTTACATTAAAGTTTCGCGCCCACAGCCGGGATTTCCGCATCAGACTCAAGCGTGACCTCTCCACCTTCAGCACCGACCTCATTGTCATCGGACCGACCAACAAGCAAGAGGACCTCGACACCTCGCACCTGTATCAAGGTCATCTCATAGGTATGTCTCGAAAAATTCATTTTCCTCATCCTATTCTAATCGACTTTATATTTAATATTCAATCATCGTTCTTAATCATCCTCTTCTTCTATTTTATTTTTCTTCATATTTGTTAAATGCGCTCATGGAGTATAGAATTTTGAACGACGAAGAATATTAATTATTTATCAGAAAACTTGACTCCTCAATGTATTTTCTGTCCTTACAAAAAAACCTTAATATGAACCCAGAAAAAACTTCCAAAATACATATACCGTTTTTGTACAACATTATCTTCACTTTTAACTTTATACTAATTCGTGTCTATCAGTTGTACTTCAGTTGCACTGCCCCATGATATATAATTTATATTACTTATGTTGAAAATATCAATTTTCTATATTATTTATTAATAATAACGTAATTAATGATTTATATTAGATGAGCGTTCTTTTAAAATAAATATAATATAAAATAAAGTAATATAAAGTAATAATATAAAATAAAGTATTTTTTTTACCTATAGGTTAAGAAATACGTATTTTATCGATTTTAATTCTTATTTGAATCTAAGCAGCAAATTGTCGAAATAACAAATACCGATGTACAGTCACGTTTTAATGAACCTGTTGCATAGTTTTTCTTTTGTTTTAATTGCTGTACTTCACTATTTAATCTTATTACATTGAAGGCACTTTTTAATCATTATATTTTAATAATGTCATTAATTAATAAATGATTATATTTAGGTTTATAATAATAAATTAATAATAAATAATATAATACTTTTATTGTTATATTAATTAAAATTTTTTTAAAAATTACATAGCATCTAATATTAAGTTATGAGACTTATTTTTATTGTATTACATTATATAATATATTAAAAATACTTTATCGTATATATTCGATTCGCATATTAAGTATGTAAGTTTGTCATAATACTTTTTATTATCTGTGATAATCGAGGTGATTGCTACAATTATTATTGAGATGTTCAAATGAATAAACTGCACATCAAAAACATTAATTTATAAGATCTTAAAGTATGTCAAAAGATTCGAGTCTGTCATTAAAATAATGATCGATCGTAACGTCGTCATACTTACACTCTATGTATATATATTTGCTTCTTTAATCAAGTTTTTACTATTTTCTATTTAATATAAGGATATATAAATTATATCAACCAATACTTAATAAGTCTGATATAATGCCTAATTAAATGAAAAATTGCATTCCATGTAATTGAACAGTCAAAAGAAATGAAAAAAATATTAAAAAAAGATGAATATAATTTTTTATAAAATACTTAAAATGGATTATTCATTCATATTTATTTTCAAAATAAACTCGGCAGATATTAAATACATATGTACAAAGATGTTTTGTGCCTCTAATTTAAAGACTTAACTCTTTACTTATTAACAACTCAGAAAATAATAGTGATTTACTCATTAAGCAGCGAAGAAAGATACTTGGTATGCACAAATAACTATATACATATATATCGAAATTAAAAGCGCTAATTGCTACGAATTGAATACCTATTGCTTTATGTACAACAATGTATAAGATAATCCATATATTCGTTATCTTTAGCAATGCAAACGTCATATGCATGCCCTTGTCATTTTTAAAATTCTGAGAAAGTACTGTCAGCGGAGAAGATGCTATATGGTCTTGACATCACTGTTGTTGAGAGTTCGTTATAGTCCAAATAAGCTAATTACTTTCTACAATGATATGAGTACTGCCGAGACGCAAAATGCAATATTAACTGGCACATTAAACACAATGACGCTGATCAATTTAAAAAATGAATAAACGTAGTTTGTTATGTTTATTATTTTTAGTAATTATTAGTGATTACATTCAATTGAAAAAAAGATGCTCGAGGACTGGAAAGGTTTCAATATATTAATCTTTATATATCATCTTCATTTTTTCTATCTTCCTTTTTGTCTTGCGCTAACCATTAAGTAAAAATATTTTTCTTTTAATTCTCCATAGAATATTTTATAAATTAATACTTTATTACTTCGACAGAAGATAGAAAGATAGCATACGTATCTTCATTTTCTACGTCTTTTATCACACTATCTACTTTCTAAGCGCTGAAATTACATTCTATATAGTTTTAATATAGTTAGTTAAATAAAGTCTATCTGACTTTATTTCTATGTTTAATTTAAATATCTGGTTAGTTTACATAAATTTGTCCTTTTAATTGAGTATTATATGATTTTATGGTTTTTGAAAATTTAGCAATGAAACTAGAAACTTTAATATTTTTAAATTGTACGGATATTATTGTATAAAATTTCATACTTATACAGTAAACCAAAGATAAACAAAATATTTGAAAAATAAATTTAATATTGTATAAAATTGTTTCAACTTACTATTCACTTATTACAAATATATTTAAAGACTTTAATTTTAATTATTTAATAACTTACTAAAATTGATTTAAAGTACGCATAAATTTTAAAAGATAGGAGCAATTAAAGCATAAATTATTTGATTATCCAATGAATATTTAATTAAAATATGTGAGCAGATGATTTTTTTTATTCAACGTGTGCATATAAGTATTACAATATATTTAGATATAGATATTTAAATATTCAATTAGTAAGTAACTGATCAATTTATATTTTACATATTTATTTATATAATTTATATATTTTAGCTGCGTCGAGTAATAATTAATGTTTGTAAGGAATAAAAATCAAAGATACTTTAATAATTGTTCATTATAATTTATAATAATTGTAATAATTAAAATACTTGTGGAACAAATTTAATTTCAAGCTCGTTATAGCTTGAAACTTTGTATGAGCGTAAAACTAAATGGTATCGCTAAAATCTTGAATAATGAAGTAGTAATTTCGTTCTTTTTTAAATAACGGAATCTTTCATTTTCAATAAGAATCGAATAATTTTTAACGGGAGGTCGATTATAATGGGTTTAGTGTTACTCGTGAAAAAACGAAATCGGAAAATAGTTTTGGATTCAATTAACTAGTTTGCTTCGTATGATCGTAATATTAATTAATATAGCATCGGTTCTTCAGAAGCGGCTTCCGTCGGCAGATTCTACGCATGCGCACTCAAACGTATCAAATTTTTTTTTAGGAGTTAGACTTTATTTTATATATGATTTATAAACTTTCCGAGTAGAAAATATTATGATTTTTGTAAATAATATTTTTCTGATAAAGTAACACTATTATTTTTAATAAACAATATCTATGCATGAAAGCTCGTTTAAAGTATTTATGCGCTTTCTATGAAATACTTTAATTTATTAAATAATATTTTGCAGCTAATTAATTGCAAAACTTTGGATACTTCTATAATAAAAGTTAAATATACGGATCATAAATAAAACGTAAAATCGTGAAAATGCAGTTTAGTTGGTATAAATTTTGCTACAATATGTAATTTCATATATTTAACAATACTGAATGTCATTGTTTTTACATTATTCATTAGTGTGCTTTTAACAAATAATTTTTTTCATGATAAACGCATTCCTTAACTTTCATAAGATTTAATGAAAACTTGGAATCTGCAAAATCCAATTTTAACATAGTCGATAACTAGTTGGAAAATAGCGATTGGAAGCTTAATAATTATAACAATGGGAAAGAAATTTCGATTTTGTGAAATAAGAACTCGACCAACTAACTCTGTATCATCCTTACCAACACTTTTCTTCCGAAATATACTGTATAGCGTAATTCATACGTGACTTCACCACACAAATTTATAAAACTTTGAGACATTACTCAGCGTATTGCCTACTATTCTTGTCGTACCTATAATAATTGATTTTTTTTTTATTGAACAGATTAATGGCCGTTTACGAATAATGGATATGCATTTGAATAACCTCATATTAGTTTAATTAAAAGTATATAGACATTTACGTGTACATTAATTAAATATGAATTTAAATTAATATGCGGTTTAAAAATCTCTATGAAATGTATAAATATAGCGTTTTATACGATTTAGCTCTCTGCATTGAAAACTTTTTATTGACTTCATTAACAGGCTTAAGTGATTTACTCGTCGTTCAGTGTTGACGGAACGCATCTAATTAGGTTTGAACCTGTTTAAAAAACAAATGATTTCATTTCCAGTCTGTAAAATTCCAATGACTTTAAATGTCACGTAATTAACATGATTTAAAAAAATTTACTCTCATATTTATTAATGGAGGAGGGGAGGGGGGTAACGATACAATGCTTCTTGCAATTATTCGCAATTATTAATTACGACGATATTCTCTTTAACTGTTTACTAGTTAAAAGGTTTTTTTTATTGCAAATTATTGTTAATTATTCTACGAGTCGTAAACTATCCTTATTAAAGGTTCACATTGAATTGACCTTACGATAAGCTCCCAAAGACGCGAGCGAGGCTTTTTATAGTTTTTCCTGCACGAATTCCGAGCTTCGTTTTTGCGTTGCATGGCCTCTCCGATGATGCGTTTTCCATTCATCGTTCGCTTTGGAATCTTTTGCAGGGATCGTCCCGAGCTTTGAGTGTAGGGGACACGGAATTGCCGCGAATTTTCGATCCCGCGTCGCAACTAACTGCCATTAGAATTAGAAGATGTGCGAGTGCTTAATCGATGCCAATCGATCCTCTCATAAGGCTTGCTTCGCTGCCCTTTTCTTTCTTTTTCCCGCCTCTACATACATACGCGGCAGTCGATATCGGTCGATTAATTTGCTTAATTATTTGTTGAGTGTCATAAAAAGAGTTTGCAATATTAAAATAAAAGAAAAGGAAAGAAAATAGAGACTTTGAGCGTCCGAGAGTCTCTAAGCCGAGGAATTAAGTAATGAGAAAAGCTTCGCTCGGACGTGCCGGACCGGATACGTGCTTTAATGGTAAGCTTCGAGAAAGAAAAAGTGATTGTGCAAAGATATATCTAGCTACAAAACGACTTTTGTCGTCTCGATCGATCCCTTCGCAATCAGATTTCTCTTACTTTCAAAAGCAGTCCATCCATCCAGAACTTATGAAGAAAAAGAAGAGGCATACAAGCTTATGCAATAATATAGGATTTTCTTCGTCGAGGGCAGGAGACATTGGTATTGTCTGAGAGGAGACGAAACAGCGAACAGTCTTTCGAATTTGCGATGCATTCGAACTTAGCGCTCGCAGTGTAAAATTTTTCATTTCAGGTGGATTGAAGAAGGTCGTTTAGAAATAATGTAATAAAATAAAATAGCGAGGCTCTGAGGTTAGAGTTAATAAAGGCACACCGGGGATATTTCCTTATTGAATGGCATGGAAATGTTGGTTGTTCAGTTGTATGCAAATGGTCGATGCGAGAGGAGAAGAAAGACGTACCCGGGCGATCAGCTCACGCAATCTCTTGCTCGTAGCCGCTACAGTTTTCCATTATTTGTAAAGCGGCGGCGTGCAGTCGAACGCGTGAATAGGAAAGGCCCTGGGGCTCGCAATATCTCTTGCCATTGCTCTCGAGCGCGAGCGTTATGGCGAAATATGTGTAGTCTAGCCTATTTCCAAGATTTGTGTATTCTCGTTGCCCGCAAGCCCCGGAAATGCACAGGGAGCGCACACGGCTTATTTAAAATTAATACACATCGAGTTTTATGTGCTCCCAGAGGCAGCCATGTGTAGCTCTGGACCGATATAAATTTTTTCGGCCCCGAGCAACGAGATAATTAAGTTCGATCATCCTCTGTGCTCCGAGCTAACCATTGTAGACCATATTCGACCGCACCGGCTAATCATCAATTCCAGAGCTAAGAGAGAGAGAGAGAGAGAGATATATATATAGGGGGGAGGGGGATGGCGTGATGGGATCGGGGCGGTGAACGCGGGTGAACGCGAGCGGACGTGTTAGCGGTGGTGGCGACGGCGGCGACGGCGTCGGAGGACGTAGGTGCACATGAACTTCCTGCTCGGTGTGCATTGTGGTGGGTGAGTCGATAAGGCCGAAAGGGAGGGGAAGAGACTCGGTACTACAAAGTAGGTTTGCTGGCACTACACTTTGCTGATGGAGACGAATCGAGTGCCCGGCCAATTGATTTTTCCCTCCGTCTTAAATGCATCAACACCGATGCAGTGCGGCTCAAATAGTCTGACACGCTCCACTTTTATCACGAGCGTTTGCACTATTGCGTCCGCGAATCCACTATCGGTCACTAGGAGCTTAAGTCACCGAGATGGCCACATTACGCATCTAGTCGACATTCGATCTCCAAAAGTAGAGCACGATTATTCGCATATTACGTAATCCCTTGCAAATTGCATTTAGACTGCATAATTATTCGAATGCCCCAGACGGCCAAGTTTTTTTTTTTTTTTTTTTTTGAGAATTTTCAATGATAATAGCTTCCTTCGTCGATGATCCAGACTGAATAATTTCTATTTTATCCAAATCGGACTAGATTCATGCGATACTGTAAACCTACACGAATTTGAGTCCCCTCTTGGACACACGGCGTTTTTGTCGCTTAACTATTATCTCGAGAATAATGTTAGATTGATTTAACAATATCTACTAAACGCTAATTTTTTATTACTTATTCACTAATATCGATGTGATTACTACTTTTGTTTTGTTTTGAAACAGTGGAAGTAGGATTTACAATATTTCACTTTTAAATTTGTTTAATGTCCAGCTTCTTATAAGCGTATCAAGACAAATTTTATTCCATATCATAATTTCTTAGTGAAATTATATAATATGTAGTAATCATTGTATGCTCTTCACGAGGTGTCATTTTAATTTTAAATTCAAAACTTACAATGACAATGAAATAAATAATAAAGCAACAAAATAATAATAGAGAAATATTTTTATAATAAAATTATGTTTGTGAATCATTTCGTTGTTACGTGAAGCTAAAGTTATTTCTCTAGCTACAGAGATTTAATGTATATGCCTGTATACGTGTTTGTGTATAATTCCATGATTTAATTCATAATTCACATATAAAGTAAATTTAACCATGCGAATGGTTTTATTATATTTAAATTTATGAAATTGTAAACTTTGTATTGTGATAACTGTTTTAACCACTTATGTATTATTAGTAATTTATTATTATGAAATATTGCACTCTTACATAATTTCGAATCTTATGTTTATCAATATTTTTGTATTTGTTTTTTTTTTTTTTTTTTTTCAATATTATGACAGCTGTCATAATCGATAGAAAGATGATTTTATTCTTTTTAAACATTTCCTATGCTTATCTATAATTTTATTTTAATTTATAATTAGTATGTTGCACAGCTTCCTACGCTCAATTCAATATTTATTTTAAATTCATAATTTACAGCGTGATATGAAAAAGTGTTTACAGTACTTTTTCATTCATTAATACCTTTACGACGCAAGTTTCTTTTCAGTATTCAAATATTTTGTAAAGTTTCTTTTTTAATACGAATAAAGAAAGACGCATACAAAAGTACACGAAAGGTGTTTTTAATTTTTTTTTAATTTATTATGATATAAATTACTGTTTTCTTTTTTTGTTTTTTTTTTTTTAAGTAATAAAGCTATGAGGGAACATTTACTCGATACTTACGTTGAGATAATTTTTGCCTGTATCATCGTGTATTTCTCCTTTGTTTACAAAAGTAAAATTTACTAATTTAAGAAGAACAACGCTTTACATGGAAAGATACGCATAAATTATATTTTAAGGCAACGAATTTTGATTCGCGTATTATGCGACTAAAATAAATACCGATTAAGAAAGAGTTATCCCGACATCACTACACTGCTGCACTACTCCCTCGCGAGTAATAGAAATATTTGCAGGAAAGTCCTTAACTAATTTAGGTTAAGATTCCATATGAATGGAGTTTCTGTATGTAATAAATATTATTTTTTCTTTCCCAGAACTCCGAGTTTACGTTTAAGATTACATTTAATGCCGAAAGAATTCCATGAGTTCTAATCGTTATCGAGAACAGCCAATCTCGTCCTTATTATTTCATTCGCTGAATTGTATCTGTCTGTTTTATATTTAATTCTTAATGCGATCGAGCTGTACGAGAAAGAAAGAAAGATAATTTGAGTTACTTACAGAGCCGGTCCAAGGCTCTCCGGGGTCTATAGAAAAATAATTGTAACTTATAGCTGATTTATCAATGCATCCAAGTTTATCAATATTTCAATGTTGTTTGTTTTACGTTTGTTTTAGGAGAACCGGGCAGCCATGTGTTTGGTAGCATAAGCGATGGTGTTTTCCATGGGAAGATAACGTCGCCGCGCGATGGCGCCTGGTACATCGAAAAGTCGCATTACTACTTTCCCCGACACGAACTCAACGACACTCTGCATTCTATCATTTATCACGAGAATGACGTTGAAGACCCTTACCAGTCTGCACGAACAGGTAAGTTTTTACCCTCCACCTACTCTTTCCTGCGTACGGCGACTTTTCAAAGCCGATCGCTTGCCCCGGGATTTTTACTGCTGCTCCTGCTCTTTGCATTTATTCGTAAGCATCTCGAGGCCATTGAACGGCAATCTTTACGATTAAATAGCGTTACTCGTGTTAATTACAAGCGGAAGAAAATACAGCTTGATAACGGCAAGGAGCCTTTAAGTTTAATAATATTTTTATCAATATTGCATAAGCTATATGACGTCTTTACGCTTGTACATAATATTCAACTAAACGTCGTACTACTACATATACTGTCGATGCGTATGTATATATATATATATGTATACGTATACGTATACGTATATGTATATGTATATGTATATGTATATGTATATGTATATGTGGGTACACAGACAGTTTGAAAGTGGGTCGCTAGTATAATTTACCTCTCTTACTTGATACTTCAATAAAAATCCAAGCTACGTTTTACAATTGAAAATGACCAATAATTTTATAGATTTCAACCAATACGGTCCAAGTATCTCATTACCAAGTCGAGTCGATGAGTAATTTTTATTACTTAAAATGTTGAATCTTAAAGGCTTATAAGACATCGTGATATCTAAGTAACGTGTATGCATTAGTATGTATTAAAGAAAAATCTATAAATCATTAGTAAATGCTGCCTCAATTGAGGAAACAACGAAGAAAGAAAGAAATTAGCATTCGAGGGAAATATTTCATTAGGCGAAATGCAAAATTGAATCGAATTCTTAAAGTTATTACTCGACGCCTTTTACATTTAAAGTGTAAAGTAACGCGAAGAAAATTGAATATGCCACTATGCAGAGGAAAAAGTCGCATTTTCTTATTTCGATTGAAAAGGGCTGCAATAATTCAGGGAATAAGACGACAATAATGCCATTAGAGCTTAAAGAAAAAGAAGAGTAAAGGATAGGGCATTAATTTCCTTTGTCAACCAAGTTCGAAAATACTGCAAGGAGAGCTGGAGACCTACTTTCTTTTCATTATGCCTTCCAAAGCCGATAGATTCGCATCGTAGCAACAGATGTGCATACACACTACAGGCTGGAACGGAACTCCTTCTTTTTTTCCGCATTGGTACGCCAGCACCCCTCGTCGACACATAGGTCGAGGTCGCTACCCTTCATGCTTCTTTCTGTCCTAAGAGACGAAGCGCACACGTTTGCTGCCCCCCCCGCCCCTCGCCAATCATCCCTTCCCCGCCTCCGCCACCGTCACCGCCACCGCCACCGCCGTCGTAACGTCTCGCGGCTGACAATCTGCGTACAGTCATGCAGTTGGCGCGATACTACTTAAAAACCGATAATAATGAAATTACATACTCGCATCCTTGAAGCGTCTACAGCGATGTGACCACTTTTCCTATTTGGCTAGGATTTTCCAGTTTTTTTCCTTTGCTTGTTTTTATTTTATTTTATTTTATTTTATTTTATTTTTTTTATTTTTAACGAGCACCCGGCGTTTTCTCAGGCCGTTCATAACGATAAAAAGTCTTACGTCCTTGCTTACGCTGACAATCAGCTTAAAAGGTATTTGACTTTTAATGCTCGAAGCTGACCAACTGACTCCGTCCATTTCGACGTATTATTTTTATAATTAATGGCATTGATCTAGCTTTCTGCTGTTCATAAAAAGTGTATACTTTCCTACATTTTAAATAGATATACATTTTATAATGTTTTAAAACCTATAATTAATCGAGTCGTATTTCCGAGTGTACTTTATTGTTCAATAATAACAAATTCCCTCATGGTAATTGCTTATTTAAAAGTCAATTAACTAACATTCACTACAACCCTTTCCAGGATGGAAATAATTTTGTCTACGTAATTAGCTTCTCAATGTTAAGGAGTACTTACTAATTATATTAAGGGGATTTTAACCAAATAATTGAAATAAGTTTCGCTCAAATAATAAGTAGCTTTCGTAATGTGAATTATTATCATTATCGTCGTTGCTATTACTATTTTTTCACCAACGTACTTAAAACTTCGATGCATTGAAGACGTCGAAATATTTTATTCTTTGTTGATAAGGATCGTTGCAATAAATGCTGTTGATGCATATATATCAAATTTTCTATCACGTTACTTTAATAATAGCAAATATCAAATCGTGATTTTATTAATTGTATTATTTATTTATTTTTTTTTAATCGCGTTTATAAAGCACCTTTCGAGCTAGTAATATCACGTACAAAATGTAATTAATCACTCTGCAAGTATCGACGTGCGTGTGCGAAAGTGTTAGTCAATCAACGGTAAACGAGCCTTTCGTTGTGTAGCGAATACAATAATTATATCCAGATACATGGCATGTCTATGTGCATGTTACGTATAAATTATAATCTCCAACATGATGCTGCATTATTTACTCCCGAATCGTTTGAAAAAGCATCAAAGAACCAAAAATATTCCTTATTAATCAGGCAAATTAAGCGTTTATGTATTTGATGTTTTATTAAACAATGAAAGTGATATTTCATAAAAATAGATAAGAGTAAATAATTTGAAAATTTTTAATTTAAAGATTATCGCTTGACTTTTTAAATTAGATATTTTCTTGATATTTATTTAATGGCGTTTACGTATAATTTTTTATTACTCAAAACAATGTGAGATGCAGTGTATAATATTATTCGCAGAGATAGAATGTATAAAATTTAATCTATTTCTTTTTTCAAATTGTTTTGACAAGTACTTTTTAAATCATTTGTGAGTTCATAATTAAATTTAAAAACTCACGTAATAGATATTTCTACCCGACTGATTATGAATAATAGTATAATGAGAACAGGTTTGCACGTTCAAAAGCAGTTTAAAGCACTTGAAGCGATTAATTGTGGAATTTATAGTTTTTTATAATTTTTTTTTCTTGGGCCTATAATAATGGTGCCGTAATAAAAAATACTAAAATGACTTTTTTTGAATAGTTGGATGCCGTGTGTAGAAATATAGATAGACTGAATTCCTGGATACATAAGGTATTTGTTGATTATTACAAACGTATTATCAACCATTTGTAAATAAATGATATTATATAAGTCGATTGAGTTAATCGCAGGCCTTCTCTCGCTATTTAATAAATCCTAATTTATAGAGTTTAAGAGTTTGTCTTGGGCTGAGAATCCTCGGCGTTAAGTTGGAATTTATGATTTTTTCCGTGGGACTTTGTTGCGGAGTCGCTCGTCTTCGAGTCGAAGCTCCCGCGTTCTGCTCAAAAAAAATAAAATCGGCTTGTCATGTTAATAGAACCGCAGGAATAAAGAAAGGGATCAAGAAAGTAAAATGAGTTTCAATTTAGCCAGAAAATTGCAGCGCCTCGGGTGACTTTTCTTTTCGAATGCACTGATAAAGCGAACGACATCGCTCTAGTTGCAGTAATTTACTCGGATCAACGAGCTCACTCACTGCTGTCGACCGCGTCTTTCCTATTTACCTTGTTTGTCGTCGCGCTTATAAAAACAGTGCAATTCCCTCTAGTCAAGTCTCACTCGGCCAGCCAATTTCTGCCCCGGCGGTGCTTCATTATTTTCAATAAATTCGATCAAGATTTATTATCCGGCATTCGACGTTTCCATGGGAATTTCAGCGATGCACCGGATATCGATAATAGGCCAATATCAGACATCTCACATTCCACCCAAACTAGCTCTTACATATTTGTATTAACATTCTTTCGCATCCGCCATTATATGACATTATAAAATATTCTCTGATGGCTTAACAGGACAGTGTATCGCAAGCCTCGCCAGTTCCCATAGTTCAAAATACTTCGTTTACTTTGTTTTCTCAATTTCACAGTAAGGCGTAACTTCACTAACGTAACTGAAAAATTGCTATTTTTAATGTATGAGCACATACACCAGTCTCCTGGACTCGTGGAAATGAACTTTCAGCACTTATACATGCAATTTCAAGTAAGAAAAATTACAATTCAAGCACCAAGCATCTATTTTGTACAATCATACTTTTTATTTTATACGCCCTGCAAGTTATCGACTAGAAATGCGGCTCTGAATTCTGAACTTATCAGTTGCGCAGCAGTCTGTAGCGGAGCAGTGTCGTAAGTTATAGGGAAATATAGTGGAAAGCAAATCTTGTCAAAACCATAAACTTGTCTCGTAATAAGTTATAAGTTGACGTATTAATTGAAAAATAGCGAATTAGTAACGTTTAACATATCGAGAAGTAATTCATGCGTAACGTTATCATTAAATGCACACATTATTATTTTTTAAACGTTAAGTCCTTTCACAGTGAAATCATAAACTATTACTAACAATAGTAATAATAAAGAAAATAGATTTAGTAACTTTAATATTAAAAGTTTTTGAAATTATCTTAACAGCTTCTTATATTATTGACAGAGTTTTATTAAAAGACTCATTTAAATAACATATTAATTCTATTCCGAAGCTTTAATATTCAAAATTTTTAATCGTTTGCTCGTAAAGAAATTACTCATCGTCGTTAACATAGAGTTAATTAAGGAAAAGATCATTTGAAATATTTATCATATTCAGCTCGAACATTCATTTGATTAATTGTTTTTCGAGTAATCTTAATTAACGTTGCGTTAAAGTCAGCGTTCTTGTGCTTATATTGAAATAATTACTTAAATAAGCTTAAAAGTATCGATTTCGAGTTCTTTTATACGAAATTGTACGAAACAGTATATTAAATCTCTTACACATTGCACGAATTAGTGGATTTATATATAATAATGAAAGATACGAAACTAAGTTATAATTTTTTATGAATAAAATATTAAGATGGCGCATTTTTTAAAATATATACTGTTTATATGGAGTCTCCATTAATAATTAAATACGTAGAGTCCACTCATTGCCTTACTGCTTACAAATATGCTTTAAAGGTTTTATATAAGGTTTAAAGAAATGAAGTTTCTCTTATTTATTTTCTTACAATCATTTTTATTTAATGTCATTCGTAGTATTAATGGCCAGTGTCGATATTTCGAAGAATTCCGGTTTTTATAATTTCATTCTTATGAAGTTTCCTATAAAGCGAATGTTGTATTAATGTTGTATACATATGCATTGTACTAGAAGGTTTTGAGTTATAGGATATTCTCTGAGGTGAAACGGAATGCTTCAAAGATTAAGCGTGACCACGCAATGCCCATTGGTAATTCTGCACAAAAGAGTGAATTGTTTGTGCACGAAAGAATTTAAATGCAATCTAACACGTGAATTAATATGTTTTGTTCGTGTATGTTTATCATTGGCTAAGGTAGGAGTGGATTTGAAAAATTCAACGCCTATACTCAACGGCTATGCATAGATAACGCAAATTTATAGGTATTAAGTACAGTAAAAATAGAAAATTGAAAAATACTTATATTGTCAAATAAGAATGCAGTTTTAGTATTTGTTTAATGAAAAATTTCGTATAAAATATACATCAAAATCGAATACGCGCTAAGCTGAAATATAATTCACTGAGCTGCCACGAATGGAAAACAAATATAAACGCCATTCGCAGCATGTAATAATTAATTTGTTTCGTATAAGAAAGGAGTGCATATAAAAATTAAATAGATAAAACGTCTTTTCCAATAGAGATACGCGTTAAAAAAAAAAAAAAAAAAAAAAAAAAAGTAAAGACGCGCATGAACACTGGCATTGTACATCGATGAACCCCTTTTGATTCATTGGACTCAATATTTTATTAACCAATTTCGACGTGAATATTATTATGACTTGTATTCATAGGTCACTTGCAGTAACTGTGCTCCGCTATATACAGGTAAATTTAATAAAAAGTCATTTGAGAGAAAATTCAAAGAGAATAAAAGAATGTCGTAGTGGCATGAATATGGAACTTTTTCATAAGAAATTAGTTCTTTCAATTATTTTCAAATTGTTATATATCAATCTCTAAGGATATTGTGCATATTAATATTAATATTATTTACAATCCTACGTATTCTATTGCTGTATATTTTTATTGTTCTATGTATGCGTATTCTATATTTTCTGTTGCTATCATAAAAATCTCATTTATGTTTTCTCTTCGTGCATTTTAATAATGTCAAACTATTTCTCGTTCTATGACAACTAGTCGGGATCGGTCACCTATCCAGATTGTATTTTACAACTATTTGTTCAATCATTAATTATAAGTCGATTCGCATTCAGCATTTAATCCTACGACTTAATAATCTCGGCAATTATATTTGAGGGAAAATTTAATTATTATAAAAACATTTATTGCAAAATAAATGAAATAAAATACGAGCTAATGACAGTATTAGTATTTTTCACATTATATTGAAAGTGTGCGTGAGTATATAGGACGTAAAAAGTGAAGCGAGGGAAAAAAGAAGAACGATAAGTAGAAGTAAGAGTTGGTGCGGGAGGGAGGATGGGTAGGAAGAAAAGGTAAAGTGGTAAGGTTTTAGAGGCCTAAATCTCAAAGCACTTAAACAACATTGAGCTCAAACAACGTGGTAAACTCTAGAAGCAGATCTCCTTTCTTCTTCTCTTTTCAATGTCCAGGCTGAATATAATCAGTCGCTACTGCTTGCCTCTACCGACTTAGGCCGCATGAATTACCTCCTATCCACCGCCCTCTTCTCTCTTCCCGCCCCGCCACCCTAAACACACACACACACACACAGACAGAGACAGAGTGGAAGAACGAGCGGTATTCGGCACTTGGAAATTCGAATTAAACTACCGCGTCTGATGCTTTCGCGAATGAAAATGTCGGCCTGGCAATGCGACGACTACCACTACCACGGGTACGCGATAAGGCTTTATCGTCGTCTCCATTGGTATGCATTTTCCATTCACAGTCGTAGTTCCGAATTTCTCGCTTCTTCTACTTATTCTTCATTTCCAGGCTTTCCTTTCGATTCCGTCATTGGTCAACCAATACTTCAAGCAACTTTACGTTTGTCCATTCATTCGCCTGTAACTTAAAAAATGTATCAAAACTCTTATTATAGACTTATTGAAGCTACAGCTGTATAAGGCATTACTGTATTTTGCAAATTTTAAATACCATAAATATTGAATCATTTTTTACAGCTTGTCGATTTATTATGTTTTTAAAATATCTCTAATGTTAATTAAATAAACATAATATAAAAACGCGGTAGAACAACCTAAGATGGTTTAACCTGGTTTAACCGAAGATGAAACTTAGGAAAATAATTAATAAAAAAGGTTTAATATAAAAGAAAATTGAACATGTTAATATTCAAAAAAATTTTATTAAACTGAAAGAGATTCATATATATTTTATGAAAATTTTTTGTCTTTAAGATATTCTTGAACTAAAATATCTTACATAAATAATTAACCGAAATAGAAAAAGTAATGAATTAAATCTGCATATTTAATTCTAAACGTTCTATAGAATCCCTTTAAACTTAAATTAGGAAAAATTCTGTAAAAAGTAGTATCGCGTTTAGTTTTATAAAGAACTTGATGGCTACGGTGATATTCATAATTAGTTTGTCTATGCACATTATTACCAGTAAATTTATAAAAATATTTTCTATTTTAATTTTTAAAATAAATTTAAATATTTTTATTATTTTAAAGATTTTTGAGAAATTATTAAGAGAATCGATAATAATATTAATAAAATTCATTATTAATTTAATTCGACTAGCTCATTTATTCAATATTTACGATACTTATATTTGTAGTAAATAAAGGGCCAAAAGTTTTTTATACATTATTACGTAAAAAATGTATAATTTATTTAAAAGTTTATTTTGACGGATCCTAAATAATTGTATTGCAAGTAAATTCATACGCAATATTTTAAATAATATTAGTAAAAAATTTCTTAGAATTAAATCATTATTTAGAAAATATCTAAATTACATAATTTATTATGAAACTATAATTTCGTATATTTTCTACAATTCTCTCAATTATCACAATTGTTTATGTTATATACGCAGCACTTTTTATAATATAAAGTATATATCTCAGGAATAAAGTAAAAGTTGCTAATGCAGACTACCTTGAAAAATAAAGAATTTCATTTTAAATAAGACTATTTATATAAACGCGTATTGCGCGAATTTATTAAAATAACGAGCAAGTCTATAGTAATGAACTTAGATTTATTATTTAATTAGATTTAATTTAGATTTATTTAATTTCAACATATGTATCGGCACTGTTTGTATTTTTAGTACGAAGGGTCTTTTTCTGGGAAGGCAATTTTAAAACTTAAATTAAGTCATCCTTATTTCTTCTTATCAAAATATAAAACATTTCATAATAATTGGATAAAATTGTCTTGACAGAAATTTTCTTGAACAAATACTTCGGTAAAAGGGTTTCAAGCCGTCGTACATATTGTGCCAATGTATTGTAGGTTATTTAAATTTTATTAAAATTAGTCATGCTAATTGACGAATGAATAATTTAAATATTCAATCTACATATATGCACGTCAAAGAATTTCTATGAAGAGAGTTGAGGGCGATGGAGAATAAAACTTACCTATTTATAATGTGGGATGTATAAATTGCCATAGATTTTAAGCCTAATCTCGTAGTTCAAATTATAGTAATACTTCTTAGAATATTATTACTCTTATATTATGTGAGTATCCGCGTATGCCTGCGGGCACACCACAATCATTTAACAATCGCGTAAAATATAGCTTTATTATCGTTTCATTTTCTTTTTCGTTCTACATAATGCTATTATCGTAAGGGATGTATAATTCTTTTTTACTACGGATTATATTTTATATTTTTTTATGCATTAATCAAGAGAATAGCATAGTTTAACTGCTTAAATAAAAAAGTAAGCCATTAAAAATCTTTATTAGTTATATTTTTAGGTCTTTTATTAGTAATTAAATTTGTATATTATTTATAGAATGTTTATGGTGTACACGATAATATTATGTATGAATAATTAAAAAATAGAAAAGTTATACACAATTTAAATAAGGAAATTAATTTAAATTCAAGTATACGGCGCGAATTTTGATACGCAATACAAACTGTATGGGCGTAAGAAAAATTCGTCTCTTATAAATGAATCAAAGAAAGGGTTATTCATTCTATAAAAAAAAAAAAAAAAAAAAAAAAAAAAACGAACAGAATATTACTTTTCACGAATTAATTAATTAACTTATTCTATAATATGCATTTATAGAGATGAGATCAAAATGAAGCAAGCAAGCAGAAAAAAATCACTAGATTGTCATAAAGTTAATTTGTTAAAATCGAAATAGAAATTATAAAAACAGTCTTATGGGGGAAATTATATTATTTCCCTTTTATTTTCTATAGGAAGTAAATAAATAAATCTTGTGGCACTATTAGGCTTTTGAATTATCAGTAATTGATTTTTTACGTAAATTGTAAAACGTCCAGGTTAATAATAATAGGTTTTCCGATAGAAGGGGGTATATTTTACGATAAATTTTATTTGGTAAATAAATAACCGAGAGCGTTAAAAAAAAATTCCTCAAAATACAAAATGTTACGAGAGTCTTTTGTGTTATATATGAAAATATTAAAATTCTCTTGTTAAAACGTGAGGTTGTAATATTATAGAAGCCTCGGACGTAGGTAATGGAAGCTCGCGCGCGCACAGATGGCACATGTGTATTTGGGTAATATCTGAGGACTGAAAGTGCGGATCGTTTGACGGTAAAAAGAATGCACGAAATAGTGAAAGAGTCTGTCAGGAAGCAACGGAGATGATAGCTGAAAGGCATCGAATAATGGAGGGAGGATATTTCCAGGGGATCCCCTCGTTTATTCTATCCATAACATTTTTATTGTGCATTCGTATCGGTATAAGTCGTGCGACTTTAGGAAACCGTGAGGTCTTCGTCCTTTGCACTTGCTAACCTTTCCCTCGCTCGTATAATTTCGCTGGCAAACTTTGGCACCCCTCTGAGTGCATTGGCAGTGCAGGCAACGATTAAAATTACAGTGCGTATAGCACGATATGTGGCTCGGTCGGGACGGGACGGAACGGAACGTTCCCGCAACTTTACGAGGAAAATACTACGTACGTGTAGAGCCAGTTGTTGACGGGCGGCGGCCCAAGGGGGCGGGGGGGGACAGAGGGAAGGCCTTCGAAGCGGAAGTAGCTCTGGCTGAAAGGAATTCGCTCACGCTCACCTATACAATTCCCTCCTTATCTCTCTCTCTCCCTCTCTCTCTCTATCCATCTATCTCTCTCTCAGCTTCAAAAGTAAAGCCCGGCGCTTTATTTTCAACTTTATTACGCTGCTTTTGCGCAAAAGGATCGTCCGCGAAGGAGGAAGAAAAGGCGTCAGTCGAGTAAAAATAAGTTGATTTGCTTGTTCGTGAAGGGAGATTTTTGATTGACCAATGGCCTTTTTAAGAAAGAGCCTACGTCCCATCCTCCCTCTGCCTTGCCCCTTTTCAACACTAACGCTACTTTTCATCAGAGCAGCTACTTTTTTCTGCATTGTACTCTATATTCTTGTATATTATAATGCATCATATACAAGGATTGATTGTTTGAAAAGACAGTTTTACGAAGAAAATTACAAGATTTACCTTGAAAAGTAATTAAATATCTTTTACTGAAGCTACCGTGAATGATCATTTTTTATAACCGTCAGCATACTAATACATTTTATAAGACTATCAAATAAATTAAATTCTGTTTTTTCTTTACTTATATTCATTTAATCATGTGATAAAGCTTTCAGTCAATTGAAATTTATCGCAGATTATATTTGTTCGAAAACGAATCGCTGTGTCCTTTACTAATTCATCGATTCGTTAAAAGAAGATCAATAATTACTAAGTAACAAATAACAAAGATAAATATTTGTAAACCTAACGTGGTATAGGTAGTACATAACGTAGTATTTGTGGAGAGATATTTCAAATAATATTTATTATTAAACGGTTTTAATTTTTTCAAAAATGAAATTGAAACAACAGTCTTTTTTTCCATAAGTTAAATTAACTGGGAGTCTTTTCAATTATGATAAATTGCTCTTACATATCTGGCGTCATTATACGAACAAGTAATAATTGATATTACGTTTATATATATAAGCATTTCGCGACAATCATAGGAAATATTTTTTATTAATGTCGGGGGTTTGTTTTAATAGTTGTTAGGAAGTGATTCTTTCGTTTATTAAATGAGGAATGAGTTTTTAATATTCAATTATTTTCTTTTAATTTAATTCATAGTTTTTCATAATTATACGTTCTTTATTATTTACAAAACATTTTTTTGTATTTATTATGCATAAAGACTATAGTAAATCCATTAAATTGATTCGCTGAATTACAGAACATTTTAGCTTATGATTTTGAATCGGTTTAAATTTATATTTTCTATTCGAGAGCGTCGGGGCGCATAAACGAATTCTAAGGAAGTAAACCCTCTTTAGTCCATAAATTCGGAAAACCCTTGAAGCGTCGTAAAATTAGGGATAATGAGGATGACGGTGAGAGTTACAGCGTCGCGAATTTCCAAATGAAGAAAATGATAAAAAGAGTAAAGAAGAGCATTTCGGAGACAAAGAATTATATAATATTAAGAGAAATCGCTTTGTCACTTCCTCGAGTCATTTGAACGAGACTACGATAACACCTTGTGGTTGGATCCGGACTCGTTTGGCGTAGGGTGACTATTCCAGAAACGGTATTCTATCGGAAGGCAAGAGCGATATCGGTATCGACTCACGAGCTGTGGTACATTAGATGATTATCGCTTGAGATTTCTCCGACCAAGCGATCGAACGACTTTGTTCTAACACGCGGACGAGCGCACGATAGAGCCGAGAAAATTAGAAAATTTTAAAACAATTTTCCCTCCGGATTCTAAATAAATGTGGCTGCAGTTCATTTAAGCTGTTGATGTAAAAATACGAGTTTTTCAAAATAACACTGGCATACGTTCCGTCGGACTCTATATTGATAAAACATTATTAAATAATTATAAGGTAGTAGTGTCGAGCCGATAATAACCCATTGAACGAAATATAGAAATATTGATGAATTTCATGCTTAGCGAGCTGTGTTGCGAGTAGATTTTGCCCAGTCGGCCGAGACTAATGCTTTCCCCTTGTAAATTTTCTCGCTCGACAGGTGAATCGAGCGGCTGCGGCATCAACGAGAAGGTGATAGAATGGATGGAGCGCATCCAGAATTCAGGGGAGCCGGAGACACCGGTGCCCCCAGTCGCCCCAGAGAATCTCAAGAGGTGGACTCCGGGAGTGGAGACTCCTGTGCACAAGTACAGCAAGGAGGCGAACCTGCCCTCGGATCACTGGATCAGGACGCGGCGCGCGATCAGACCTAAGGAGGATAGCAAGAAGAAAAATACCTGCTTCCTTTTCATCCAAACGGATCCCCTCATTTGGAGACATATTTTTGAACAGGTATCATTGCAATTTACTCGCAGTCTACTTAATTTCAGATTTCTTAACAGTTATTACTCGCCCTTCCCTTAAATTCGAATATCGCTATGGCTTTCTCTAAAAGAGTCGAAACTCATTCAAGCAGATACATTTACCGTTACATTTAGTTAGCCTTGTGTAAGCCAAGCCAGTCCTTAGAAACGTAATCTTACTTTTTTTCCATTCCTTTTCTGTAATTGAATATTGTAATTACATATTGATTAATTCCGTGAGTAATTGTACCGTGCCCTTTTATCCGTAGGGGGACAATTTCTATACTAATTTCACGTATAAACTTAGAAAATTCTATTAGTCTTTATAGAATTTGAGTAGAATTTAAAGCTTAATAAGACACTCGAGAAAATGAAGTTGTTAAAATAGTCGTGCTTTATACTTTAGGAAATATTACAATTTCCGCAGTTGATTATTCTGCTTAATTTATCTAGACGGATGATAGATAGCACGGTAAAATAATACGATAATAATAGGGCTTGATGATGATAACAATAATAATAATAATAATAATAATATGTGTCATAGATGTTTCTTAAAAAGGCATACGACAGATAGATCGTTCAGTATATCGTTTTGCTATGATAAAATCCATGAAATTAAAGTTCGATTATATATATATACGAATTCGAAAGCGAAACTGTAAATTTAAAATGAATTTTTCAATGGTAAATATATACGTATATATGTATATGAGTAATTAAAATGAAACGAAGTCGATATATGTAAGGTATGATCTCGTTTAGCTCGCTAGTGACCGCTCGCGTAAGTTTACGGTCCGTTATCAGGAAGCTTTATTTCACCTGAGACTTGTTTTCCATTCGCCGGAGATCTTATCCGCGTTATCCCGTTACGTCCATTTCAGAATAAAGATAGAAAAGTAGAATGCCGAGAATAAATATATTATTATTGAAATCTCTGCTCGTCATATGCTGCGGTTGGCTTATTACGTCATTTCAATGAAATTGAAGAAGCGGAGTAGGTAAAACTGAATATGCAAATGATAAAAGGCCCGAGATCTCAATTCGCCTCTCATTTCGTCGAAACTCTTATCTAAGTTCGGCAGTCAAAAATACTTTGCCCCGAGCACTAACGATCCAAACTTTTAACTTCTATTGCAGTTCTTTGTAACTTTTTCGTGTCTGCAGAAAGAGTGAAAGCGGCAAAATAATCCGCGCATATCTGAGTATTCGTGACACGGATATTCTCAAAGTACATTTGAAAACGGAAATGCTTCATGCATCTCGTTAGTCAAAATGAAAAGATCAAGATGTACAAAGAAAATACGGCTCCGAATTCTTTTTCTCTGCTAAATAGCCTTTAAATGTACATATTAATCGATTACGACGCTTTACCTCTTGCGCTTCTAGCGATATTGTCATTAATAAAGTGCAACTTACGTGATTTTAACATTGTAAACAATAATTAAGACAGTATTTATATATTCGCGTGGCGCACCCATGTATCGATTTTAACTAGTATTCGAGATAATTATAAACTTTCTATAAATTCTCTCTTCATGTACAGGATTTTGAAGTTATGTAAATTTTATGAATCGATTACAGCTTTTCGAATAATAACAAATTTATTATTATTATTAGTATTATTATTATTATTATTAATTATCAATTATTATTAATTATTATTATTTGAGCTTGTAACGATATAAAAGGAAACTGTCTGTGGAAGTTCTAAAATGTAAATTCATGGGGCAGAAATCCGGTTGTTTTTAAAAAATCTGCTGTCAATAAATACAAGGACTATGAATTTGGCATATTATTTTAGCCAAGACGTCGTATATGACTTCGGTTACACGCATCGCTAGGCACCTACATATATTCCACAAATATTATATATTCTCCAGTGCTGTATAATATTGCATCAGAATAATGACTAAAATTATAATATACAAAGTGCTCGTTAATAGAAAATTATAAACGAGAAATAGAATACATTACACGATATTGATGTTTAGTCGCATTCAATTGAATATCGCCAACTTAATGCACATAATCTTCAAGTACTGCTTCTTCTTTTTTAAAATTATTTTTTTAGATTTTACAAATAAATTTAATAAATTATAATTCTTCGGCTTAATTAACTTATACTTCAAAAATGCTCTAAATAATTCTTCGTAAAGATCTTTTACTTATCGAATAAAGATCCAATCCTTGTAATCAATTAATCTTGACCGTATTAGTGTAATAATTTATACAGTTGGCTGCATTCAGACCAATTATTAACTTATGGAATTATTTAAATTTATAACCTTATTACGGCTTATAATTTGAAATCAGTAGAAGCACAAGCGCGATTTTAATTTTCAGATTTCATAAATAATTGTTAAATATCGTTTTTTTTTTGTTTTTGTTTTTCATTTTAATTGAGAACTAGATAAACTGAGGTAATAAAAAAAAAACTACTTTCTCAATAAATGAAAAGAACAACAAACGAGTTATTCACTAGTCGACGTTTCATCAAATTGAATCGAAGTATCTTTTCGCTGAGTTAATATAAATAAAATACATTTACAGTTGTTCCTTTTAAGTTGAAATTAAATAATTTATTTTAAAATAATAACTGTAGAAATAATTGATTGCACACAGGTTTCAATATGGAAGTTGGTATATATAAAAAGTACAAGTAACTTTCTTCGGTAAATAAATTCATTATTTTTCGTACAGACATATAAAGTCAGAACTACTTTTAAAATCGGTTGAATGATGTTTTTAACAATATGAAGTAAGATTTTTTACAAATTGAAATTGGTTTGATTGAAATACTAATAGAAACAATTCAACTTAAATTGCTGATCCGAATGTCCATCGCATTGAATGAAATACTTAATATTTTAGTCTGATGCAGTTGCAAAAAACTAAAGGATTATAAGAAATTTAAAAAAGTGTAGTTTATTCGTGTCGTGTACAAATACGAATAAAGTACAGTGCTATCCGGCTTTTCTCATAACTCAATTAGTTAATGAATTTTGAATGACGGCTGTTAACTTAATTAAATATTATTTTATAAGTGAATTAAGAATTTTTCCATAATAGGAAGTATTAAATTTTTGGTGCTCAAATTATTTTTAAATTACTAAATGAATATTCACAATCAAAATATCAATTAAAATTAGTTCAGCCTTCCAATACGTTATTATTAAATTATAAAAAGTATTGTCCGTTACGGAAAATCTATAATGCAATAGTACAAGTCTAATTTTATTCTCTGTTGGCGTAGCTAAATCACGATGAAGACAAAACTCGTGAGGAGATCCTGTCATTGATCGCCCATCACGTCACCGCCGTTAACTACATCTACAGGGATACGAAATTCGATGGGAAGATCGAGCACAGGGACATTAAATTCGAAGTCCAGAGGATAAAGGTACGAGTGCAATCACTGTTTTTTTCTTACAATAATGCCCACTCCCCTCGAAGACGGTTCAGTGCTGCAGGTAAGGCAATCCGTGATCTTTTGGTCTTGTGAAAAAGTAATAGAAAGAAAATCAGGAAGACTTGGTTACGAAGACAATTAAAACTTGTAAAAAATAGATTTTTCAGTTTCTTCACTTTTATAATGTTTTTACATTTATTTTATTAAGTTATTATTATAATTATTAATGATAATGAAAATTCCATAAAAGTACTATTCATATAGTCAAAAAGTTTTTCAATACGATAAACTATTTTCTTCGACTTCTTATAAAAATATTAATAACTTATTACTTAGTAATTGCTTTTGCTATTTCTTTTATAAAGCGTTTTATAGAACAAGTGCAGGAAACGTAAATAATTAGTTACTAGTTCCTCGTCATTTTCTATTTAAATTTTCATAATAATTAAATGGCGGAAAATAAAAAAAAGGTCATGTAGTTATACATATTATTAACTGTAAATAATAATATAGAGCCAAAGCTCATCCTCTAAATTATCAAACTTCAATTATATTAACAGCACTAAAGCCACTTGAATTTACAATAAATATCAGTAAATGGATAATTAGAAAAATTTAATTATCTAAAAATAAATTCTTTCTGTCACCAAGTATTTTTAAAATCGTTTTAAAGCTTGCTTTTCACAATTATAGAGCAGAATTACCTCAATAATTTGTAAAATAAAATTTTTGCTTCATTGGTATCGAATGCATGACATACACGAAGAACGAAATCGTCGCTTAAAAATCATTTTTAGAAATATTTTCATAACCTACAATGAAATATTTATTTTTTAAAATATTTTCCTTCAAAATATTAACTATATGCAGCATTAATTCAAATAGTACGTAATGCAAATAAAGAATGCATGAATATAGAGTCAGTCTACTGGAATTTTGCGTAAAATAGTTCTGGCAGAACTGTTGAATTCATTAACATTACAGCACCTGCCTTAATATAAAGGAATATTAAAGTTGGAAAGAGAATCACACTCTTATAACAAAAAAATTATTTCTTTAAAGCAATATCTAATAAAAGCTATTGTTAAAAGAAAACAAAATGCCATAGTTATAACACTTAAATTAAAAATGAAATATAAATTTCATTTTTGTATGCATGTAGAAAAAAATTTTTCTCATAATTGTATGTAAATAATGATTCGTAAAATACAATTATATATATATATATATATATATAAATATATATATATATATATAAAATACAATATATATATATTGATGAATTATGTAAACATAGAGAACCCGCGAACATTAAGTTATTGAATAAATATTTTTAATAGAACGTTGTACATTTTACAATTATTTTAGGAATATTTTATTTAAATTATACATTTAAAAAGTTTTGACAAATTCAGTAAAAATAGACATTAACGCCTAAATATTTATTTATAATGTGTTACATTCTTTTGCAAATTAAAAAAGATCGGGTATTGTGTGAAGAAATTACTAATCCTCATTGGCATTTATTGATATTAACGCTTTTGATGAAATTAAAGTAGAGGTTTAATTAAAATATATATTGTATTACATGTTGCAGTAACTAATCTTACTTGATACTAATATTTACATTATTATTATTATTATTATTATTATTATTATTATTATTATTATTGTTATTAATTTCTTATTATAATCTAATGAAAGGCTCATAATTACATTAAATAAGCTCAATTAAGATTAGATATCTCAATATCTAACTCAAATATTATGATCAGTTGACAATTTCATAATAATTGACTGAGCATATAAAATTAATATACTTATCAATATAGCAAATAAGCGGTTTTATCCGATCACTAATCAGGTTAAATAACAATATAAATGTTCTCAGTTATAACAGCAACTATTCCGTGCATTATAATGTAATACAATTCCAATTCGTATTAAAATATAAACAACTTGATATATTTTCCAAAACTTTTAAATGAAAATTGATGAAAATTAAATCTAAATGTATGTCTGTGCTTTGTAATGAATAGATCGATGACGATAGCGCATGCGGACAGCCTCACAGTTACCAGGATCAGAATCCGTTTTGCAGGGAAGATATCGACGTCAGTAACTTTTTAAATCTTCATTCGCTGGGCAATCACGAAGACTTTTGCTTGGCCTATGTATTTACGTATAGGTACGTATTACAATTTCTTCCCCTACCTCATAATCGCCCAGCGGAAAGCTCTAGGGTTTTATTAATGCTGTTAGAGGATCATTCTTAGACTCCTGAAAGTCTTCCTAGTCATAATGTTGTGCATATTTCATTGTTACATTAATTAAAAGTAAGATTTATCATAACTCCTTAATGTACAATTTAAATAATCCTATTTTTATTCAATACCGTAATATGAATCCATGTAAATGACTGAACGATTCTTTTTATTTTCATCTATTAAGCATATAATTCATAGGAATTACGTTTGCACGTAATAATGATTTTATCGCATTTAAGAATCAATTACGGACGTTTCACCGATAGTCTGAATAATCGTTTTAGTATGAAAAATCTGTGTAAAAACTTAAGCTGTAGGTAGAAGATTCTATTTGCCATTCAAAACTTTATTGTAAATTTATACTTTGAATATTTTTTTTTTAAATATAAATAAGTTGATTGCATTATACATTTTTTTATTCACTACCTAACTTAATGTGTAATTTTCATATTTTTAAATATGAAAGATATATCATGGAGTCATAAGTATAAACAGTATAATTTTCAATTGAGTTCTAAAAATTTTTAATATTCGAATCAAATATGAAATTTCAATATTACTAAGTTAATTCTGTACATTTGAATTAAGTTTACAGGAACACTTTTGACTTATTGAATTTTCGTTTAATCATATTAATGAATATGATTTTAGAATTGGAAACTAAACGAAATAATATTTATTAAATTAAAATATGTAGGGGGAAAAACATTCATTTAATTTGAATGAATAAATAAATACATAAATGTTACTTTTATTAAGTTTAAATAGTAGATAGCATTAAAATTATTAATTACGGTCTAATAAAGTTTTCATTACATCTTACATTTATAGTTGAATAAGTAGTCATATCTCATGATGACATTCCTTTAATAATTAATCAAAGCTGAAATTAATTTCACTTTAATGACCGAAAACTTTTTCCATTATATTTATCTACTCTGAATAGATTTTACCGCACTATGATAAGAAGTCCAACTTAAATCAACATAAATAATTATACAGTGTATTAAAAAATAATCTGGGCAAGGGTTAGGAAATTTTATTATTTAGCTGCTTGCACCAGATGTTTTTTCAGTCCAGGTCTAAGAATACAGTTACCATACTACATTTCAAATTCCATTATGGAAAAGCGCAATTTCTCTTATCCTTACTTGATATGGATGCAGATGATTTTTAAGGTCTCGGCATAACATTTATCTATTCAGCTATAAAAATATAAAGATGAAGAAGAGTCTTCCGTTATGAAGGATGTTAAAAATCCTTGAAAAATAAATAAATAATAGTGTAGAAATGTAGAGATAGTCCATGTATTTCTCGATGAATTCTTCATAACTGCTTTGACGGCTCTTTTAACTTATTGTCGATGCAATCGGTACACTATTTGTGCCAATTGAAATCATCAATGCATTTGGCTGCTACTAAAAAGAAATGCCAAAACAGGATTTATGACCTTTTAAACTATTTGGAAATTGTTCAAAACGACTTTACACTTATATGCACATTGTAAAGGGGGAACAAGAAATGCGAATATATTATATATATATATATATATATAAATAAACTTGATCAATGGAAGCGATGGCAAACGCGTGCGTATTCATGTGAATGCCTGTAAATTTTCTGCAATACGTAAATTTTTTTTTCTTCCGGAAATGTCTCTTGAAAGTCGTTGGTGGTCTCTCTTTCCTTTCTAGTCTCAAGGCCAGCTAATTTCCTGCTTCGGAGCGCTCACATAATAATGACGTGCAAAGTTTTTATTTCTCATTTACTATTTATTAAAGATTTGTTATTTATGAACTGCAATAATTTGCTTAATTTCAGACTTACGTAATTTATAGGTAAGAAGAAACAGGCAACAGGCATTAATAGCCATATTTATAACCATATTTATAACCATATTTATAGTCATATTTATTTCATATTATTAATATTATGCAATATCCGGTGATAATAGCTTGTAAGTAGCTGGTTAAGATAATTTTCACGCTCGTAAAGCGAAAAAATGGTCAAACGCGTTTTCTTAGAATACTCGGATTTTTCAAGTTTCGTGGAAATTAAAATGTTAGAACTATTCGCATGTATACGTAGCAGATGGAGGATCGGGAGGGAGGGGCTAGGTACGGGAGCCACGAACGTGTTTAAATAATAGTCGCTCGAGGGGGGGGGGAGTATACGAGAACAGAAGCAGGTAGAGTATATTGTCATACGGTGGCTACAGCACGAAGCTCCGCTTTTCCCAGATAGAGAAGGACAGAGGTACTCGAAACTCGTAGGGGGGAAACATGGTGCGGCCTCCAGGAGTCTAACGGTAAACCATTCATTGCAGAGACTTCACCGGGGGTACGTTGGGTCTGGCGTGGGTGGCTTCGGCCTCCGGCGCCTCTGGCGGCATCTGCGAGAGATACAAGACTTACACGGAGACGGTGGCCGGTATGTACCAGTCGACCAAGCGGTCCCTCAACACCGGCATCATCACCTTCGTCAACTACAACAGTCGAGTCCCCCCGAAGGTCTCGCAGCTCACGCTCGCCCACGAGATCGGACACAATTTCGGTTCGCCGGTATGAAACAGCAAAATCTCCCCTCTTCGCTTCTGTCATTGCCACCAAGACGAAGCGTACCTTTTCCGCTCCCATTCTCCTTTCAAGTTATCCGAGCCTTACTTTCCTATACTCACGTGATCAATAAACCGTCTCCTCTCACCTACCTTACGAGTCTACCGATTTTTCATATTATTTATCATTATTTATTTCTTCAAGCCCAATACGATCTTATTTTTTAGCTTAACCCCCCCCCCAACGCCCCACTCAAACGAGCTGCTCTATGAGAAAGAAAAAATTCATAAAAAATTTATCATAATAAATACAAGAATTTCATGTATGCTTCCGTTTATCTACTTATATATTCAGCAGACGCTAGGCGACCTTAATAAGTAATATTTAGGTCAGGGACTATAGTCGAGCCATTTAATAAAATAAAGAAGAGAATCGTGTCTTTTTTTTTCAATGTAAACGATGAGGCGAATAGAAGCAGCTTGTTTGCAGTTGGGAGGGGGGGGGGTTGATACTGGTTCTTGCGATACTCTGTTCTTGCGATGCATGTACCTTGATGTTTGGAACCCTGCCAATGGCTGGATTCATCTAAGACAATCGCGTTTAAAGTACTTTTGATAAGCGTCGCTTGGCACGTGAGGTCGAAACCGCTAGGCCTTTCGACTAATAATAACGTCCGTTATTACGTTTTAATGGAGGACAATAATACCTTGATCGACAGCACGACTTCCCGGCGGACTGCAAGCCCGGGGGCGTCAAGGGCAACTACATAATGTTCGCCTCGGCGACGTCCGGAGACCGGCCGAATAACAGCAAGTTCTCTAAATGCAGCATCGGCAACATCAGCAACGTCCTTGACGCGATAGTTGACAATAAGAAGCGTAACTGCTTCAACGCCTCCCTCGGCGCCTTCTGCGGGAACAAGATCGTCGAGGCCGGCGAGGAGTGCGACTGCGGATACGACGACGACGAGTGCGTCGATAAGTGCTGCTACCCGCGCCAGCTCTCCCCCCTTGAGAGGATCAACAACGAGACGGCCAAGGGCTGCAGGAGGAAGCACGGCGCTCAATGCAGGTCTGCGTCCCTCTCTCTCTCTCTCTCTCTCTCTCTCTCCTCGCCTCGCCTCCTCGCCTCCTACTTTCGTGCGTTGGCGTTTTTACGCTACGTCCCTACTTACGTAGTCAGTGTTACGGGTGGATAACATGACAATGCCTCGAACACTTTTAAATCATTAGGCCAGCTACCTTCCACCGTTTAATAATTTTCCCAAGGCCATTTCGTTGTATACATGTTTACATGTATACAAGCGCGCGCGCGCGCGCTCATAGCCGCTCTTATCAATGTAATGCGCGAAAAACGAATGCGTTTTTCTACGACCCGCTAAAACCATAACTACATTTTTAATCAACATTTTTCTTATTTAAAGTATTCGGTATTGTACACAAATGAGAACAATATCTCCGTGTCGTAATTCACGTTATGGTGCGCAAGTGAAGATTAAACTTTTAACAACTTTTTAAAAAATAAAATTTTTTAAACGTAGGTATTTGATATTTTGTTAGGAATGAGTGCGGGAATTATTTGGAAAATTAAAGTAAATTTAAATGAAGTACATAAATTAATTTTTTTTTAGCGCAATTCAAATTAAAATTTTTTCTTATTTCTACGTTAATTTTCATCGATCGTACCCGCAGAATTTTATAAGAATTTAATAGAAAGATGTTACAGACAACACAAAGTTTTACTTATTTTTATTATTATCATAAATTACAGAAATTATGGTCTCCTGCATGTAATTACGTAAAGTATAAGAGGAAACTTTTAAAATTGTTTTTTTACATTCCATTTATATAATTATTATTTTACTATATTATATTTTATTGTTATAAATCCAAGCACAGCGATTCGTGTTTATTAATATTTATTTAATTTTGAATGATTTCATGTACATGTATGTATATATTTGTTTCATTTTAAAGCCAAGTACTTATTTACTTAGAGATAGAGAGAGAGAGAGAGAGAGAGAGAGAGAGCGCGTTATTGTAAACATAATCTCTTAATACACGCAGGTGAAATATAGCAAATATCCGAGCAAATATCGTTGCAAACCAATAATTTTATTTTATTTTTACTTTATCGGGTGGGTATCGCTCGCGAGTATTGGAAAAAGTAATCGATAATTTAAAATTTTAAAGGACATTGCTTTCTAATGAAGTATAACGTTTTAACGTTTATGGATTAATTATAAGCCTTTAAGAAGATGATGTTTGTTTTTTTTCTCTTTTTGCGGAAAATATCGGTACAGATTTTATTCAGAGTAAAGTACTGCGCGCACCTCCAGCTCTTCTAGCTTTTAACGACAGGCTAATAAAAACTTTGAAAGTCTGGCGCCTCGTTAGGCGTCAAATACGCATAAAATTGATGCATCAGCCATGGCTCGGCTCGAGTCCTTCAAACATTTCTTAACGGTTTTCAGGAATCGCGCACACGATGCCTTTATTATCCTGTATTAGCCTTTATTAGCCTTTATTATAGTTTATTAAACTAACTTTTATTCTTCTTCTTCTTTATGTCCAGTCCGAGTCAAGGGCCTTGCTGCTCGAGCGAGCACTGCACATTTGTCTCACTCTCGCAAAACGTCCAGTGCAAGGCAGAATCAGACTGCAGCTACAGCTCCATATGCAACGGGAGAAGCTCCGAGTGCCCGCCACCAGTGCCGAAGGCTAATAAAACTAGATGCAACGAGGGAACTCAGGTATGCTCAGCTAATACGTTCTAATGGGCCGGGTGAGGGAGTGGGGTAGTGGGGGGTTGGAGGGTTGGAGGGTTGGAGGGTTGGAGGGTACTTATTATTTAATTGACTTGACTCGATGAGCGATATTCGTATTTTATACTCTTTCACTGAGGTCTAAAATCGATACGACAAAAGGACTGACGGGTAATGGGTAAATTTATATTTGAGCCGAATCGATTGAGTAACTTCTCTTGCGGCCCATCTTCAGTCTCGTGGATGTAGGATCAATTTCTAATGACGTTTGAGTAGCGCGAGGCATATCTTTGCTCCGCTGCTTAATTAAGCCCGTGCTCGCGTGTCATTTTAATCGCCATTAAAGCTCTGCTAGTCGAATGGGATACGGGAATGAGATGATGGAAGAGCTGTGCGGAAGGAAGGACTCGATGGACAAGGTAAATCGTAACGATAAAATTGACTGACGCGACGATGGATTTTCAGCTCTGCATAAATGGCGAGTGCACGGGCTCGATTTGCTTGGAGTGGAACCTGACAGAATGCTTCCTGACAAGCAACATTATACCGAATATCGATAAGCGCAAGCTCTGCGAGTTGGCTTGCCAAAACGGAACGGATGCCTCGACCTGTCGCAGCACCAGTGAATTCGCCCATTTGGTCAACCTCGCCAAGGGTGGCATAAGCTTGCGGCCAGGATCGCCCTGTGATAATTTCCAAGGCTACTGTGACGTCTTCCTTAAATGTCGAGCTGTTGACGCCGAAGGCCCGCTCGCCAGGCTTAAAAACATGCTTTTCAATGAGAACACCCTCGTCACCGTTGCCCAATGGATCACGGTACGCAGAACCCCAGCTGCTCCTCTATACATCTTTATTAATATGTATCTTAATTATTATTTTTGTTGTTGCTGAAGTACTTCAACAACAATCCCGTGTTGTTTTAGAATATTTCGTTTTACAAACTCTTTCCTTTCCCTCATTTCCAATCATACGATGCCTATCATGTTGCAGGAGTACTGGTGGGCGGTACTGTTAATGGGAATAGCTTTCATCATCTTCATGGGTCTGTTTATCAAGTGTTGCGCCGTTCATACGCCATCTAGCAATCCTAAAAAACCACCTGCAAGACATATAAGCGATACGCTGAGAAGACCGATGAACACCCTGCGAAGAATGGTAAAGAAAAACTTTATAATCGAATGGATTTTATTACCAGGATGCTTTTAGTTTCTTTTTAAGACTCTATTAACTTGAAGAAATATTAAAAACTTGCTAAATTTGGCTCATTCAAACAGTCCAAGAAAGTACTTGGAAAATTTAATAGAGGGGTCTACATTAATCATTACCTTGTGACACATTTGTGTAGCGACATCCACATGGTGGCAGCGGAGGGGGAGGCTCCAGAAGTGTACCGTCTCGTCAAGCTGGCCATGGTGGCCATGGAAGTCGAGGTCAATCACATGGTTATTCTGAAACGCGAGGGGCTCAGTACTATCCAAAAGGTATGCCATTCCTCGTATTCGCTAGAATTATCCTATTGATTAACAGCTGTAAGGCAGCCTTATGAATCCATCAATGTATTTGTTTCCAATTAATTTTATTATATATCATTAATAATTTATTAAATTGCAAGGGTGTACAAAAAGCATCCGAGTATATATAATGAATGTTAATTTGAAAGTCAATAATATCTCTTCATTCTTCTCACTCACTCACTCTCTCTCTCTCTCTCTCTCTCTCTCTCTCTCTCTCTCTCTCTCTCTCTCTCTCTCTCTCTCTCTCTCGCTCTCCCCTCCTCCCTATGTTTGCAATCACTATTTATCTTTATCAATCTCTCGGTTCCTATCTTACACACATATGATAATAAAACTCATTATTATTTATAAGCTGTTTTACAATTTATTATCACTCATTTGGCGAATCGCAACTATATTTTTCTATTCTTCCTGTTTTCACCCTCCTCGCATTGATTGACGCGCGCATCACCTCACCTGATACTATCATTATATGATCTGCAGAGGTGAGCCGAAGCTTCGTACTTTCTTTTCTCTTAAAGTAGAAGCTCTGATACTAAAAATCCAATTTTTTTTTTTTTTATTTTTTATTTTTGTTTTTTGTTTTTGTTTTACCCTTATCATATTACAACAGTATTTCATCATCTACCTCTGTAATGCATGCGTATGCAACTAAAAATGTTAATGTTTGTCTAATGTTTATTATAGCATATTGATTGTGATGTGTATATGCTCGCATGGAGAGCCAGAAGAACCTGAACCTAATGCACCGTTACTGTATACTTATTTCTTGCATGTTAATTTTACTATTATTAAAATAATGTTTATTTTAACCTTTAAAAAATATTGAACTCATACATTAGTTTGTTTCATATTCATTACCAATTGATTATTGATGAGTCTAAATTCTAAGCGCATGATTATTTTCAGTTTTAAATATCTAGCGATATAAATATCATCAATCTCTTGTTGAATTGAAGTTTACTATTGTTTACTAATTCCTAATTAATTAATAATGATTTATTGCTGATAAATCGAGTATTTATAAAAAAGAAAAGTATATCAAAAAATATGTTTAATATTTTTATTTATTGTGACTTCTAATTAATATGAGCTCAGTCCTTAAAATGGCATGTATAAGAATTTTTAAATTTATTGATGTAATCTAATAATTATTGAAAATAATTTTATTTTACATTTATCTTTGTTTTTAAAAAGTAGACTTTCAACCAAAATTGCCAATTGATATTACGCAATAAAACCATACGTTTGATTGTCTTTTTCTATATGGTTGGAAAAACGTAATTAGTGCATGTTTCTATGTAAGTCAATATGTAAATTTTAATATTATTAATCATTGGTACACTGTAAATGCTTTCTCCACATATAAATATATAAAATAAAGAATGGTATACGCGTTAAATTCATTGCAATAAATTGTCAGAGCAAAACATTGACTGCATTACATGATACGTATAATAACTAAGCTTATACTTTTGATGTAGAATATGACTTACAAATAATTGCGAAAGAAGCCGTTGTCACATACTAAGACTCGTTTTTGATCGTAGTGCAATTAGTGAGCGATAAAGAGGGAGGGTCGGGGTGTAACGAAGGCAATTACAGTGTACATATTGTAAACGAGCATTCGAGCAAGGGATTGACGATATGATGAATTTGTATGAAATTTAAACAGGATATCGCTCGGTTCCCACAGCTAGTGCGCCAGTCGGGCCCAACTCGTCAGCCTGCTCATCAGCATCGCCATCAGGAGGCCCAGGGGGGTACGCCCGTGGTAGCGCCCCTCACAGCCATCACCCCGAGCTGTACGCTGGTGCCTACTCGGGCACCGGTGGAGGTCCTCGATCCTCAGCTTACGAGATGAGGCATCACAAAATGTGACAACCTCGCCGCTAGTTGGTCACATTGAGCTACTTTCTTCGCCTGATCAGCAAGAGCAGTCGCAGTGCAGCAGCAGCAGCAGCAGCAGCAGCAGCATCATCATCATCATCATCATCAACGTTGGCGACAATATCTGTAAAACCAATAGTCCGGCTTTTCCTACGAGAGCGTCATTGACTCTCGATCGGTTCTTTATTGTATAACGCATACTTTCGACAAGTCCCCGGGGAGGCTCCACCTCTGTCTTCTCGCTCGAGTGGATCCTCTTGCCAGTAGTAGAACATTTATTTTTATATTTCACCTCCCTTCAAATGTATTTGCTCGTTAAAAAGATCCAAGTCTTAAATGGGTTTTTAAAGTACGCCGGTTTCATATATGTGCATTATTATTTATTATTCTTATATTTACTGTATTACAATACTCATTTATTTACACGTTTGCCATTGCTTTCGCTAAGCTATTCTTACTTACTTTGTTTAATATTAACTAATTCATGATTTTTTTTTTATATATACTCATTGTTGCTCAAAAAATGTATTTATATAAATACAAGGGAACGCCAATACTGTCGAATGAGCTTTGATCAATTAAGAAGTTTTCAACTGTTTCGCTCTCTGTCCTACATGGTCAGTTTGTCAGTTTCTTTTGTTTGTAAGTTACTGCAATGAAACTGCAATAGTTATTAGCTGCATGTACATGTACATGCATATGTTGATGAGTTCTTTAAAACGTTGATTGGCTCTTTTAACTATCTATAAGTCTATCTATAGATAAAACTATCTATAAATTTGAGTGAACTATAAACATACAATCAATATTTTCTCTGCCTGGCAATTATGTTAATCCACCGATAATTAAAATTATTATATACGAGTTGGGATTTTAAACTTACTTTACTGTGCTACAGTTAAGTCACGCTCTTTATCAGCCCTCCCCTTAAAAAGTATTTAAGTACCGTAAAGCCCAACTAATAAGATAATTAACGCTTTGTAAATGACGAATATTAATAGCATACGGGCTAATTAGTAGTCAGTCGTTTTTTTCGTTTGGGAACTGACTATCGACCATTTTTTATGCTTATTTCACTGAATGTCAAGGTCTGTGCACATGATAAAATGCATTTCAAAATGCGCTAATTGACATTATGTAGGCACAAAAAAAGCTTTAGACGCGCTACTTTATTAACATTCGAATTATTAATTGTATTTATAGACTATTTATTCATCGTAAAAAAGTCAATGTGTTTTTTTTTTTTTTTTTAGTTGAGGGTCTGCGAAACCAGTTTCGGATCAAATCATTATGCTTATTATAATTCGGATATTTTTTCAGTGAACGGTCCGTTATCAAAAGTACAACATTGCTTAAAAATATTTGTCCCGACAATTCCTTTTGTATGGAACGGTTCATGTTATTTAATTTATTTTGTATCGTTTAAGCTGTGCCACATGAGTCGATATAATAGACTCTAAATTTTATTGTTATTGGCAGTTTTTAAATAAAGAAAAAAACAATCATTCAGCCTAAACGACAAATTTACTCTGGAGTAACGAATTCGAATTAATTAAATGTCTATCGTTAAAAGGGCTTCTTCTATTCCAAATAATGTAAAACATTTAACATTCGGAAAGGACTACAATTGTTATTTATTTTTTCCTCGTTCTCGTGAATATTTAAAATTACAAATCAAAATATCGCTTCATCTATAACGTATTCTATGATATTTCATTACCGCTTTATAGCATTTTTTCAGTCGAAATGATTCTCATTAATATCTATTAGTGTTTTTAAAGCAAATACAAAAGCAAACGTGTAATGTTTTTTTAAATCTTATGTCTAAAATCGTAAAGCATTTATTTATTTAATCAAGAACGTGCTGATGTGCACGATTTTGTTTTCTATTAAGCTGTATTTATGTGTTAAAATGAAACCCATTAAGGAAAAATCCACACAATTTTATCTGTTAAACTGGCCAGAAGGATCAGTCGAATGAGGTTTTTTCAGTTTAATAATAAGAAGAAAAAAAATATATAGATAGCATAGATATTTGCTTGGCCTACATTATGGTCAAAACCCTACGTCTTTTGTTTACTGGCAGATTTCAATTATCAGAAGAAAGAAAACATACACGCACAATATATTTTCTTGCTATATTTACCTCTATTGACTTTCACAGTCTAGTGTGACTATTTTAAAAATAAATGATAATTATCCATTGACGAATGGTGTGCAATTTTCGATAAATTGCATACTACGATTAGCCGCAACTAATTGCTCGAACGTGACAGTATCGAATTCCTTTTCTACATTTTCCATTTCTGTATACTTAGCTTATTGACGCGCAGTAGTCATAAAAAAAGCCTTTATTTTTATAATCTGCCAGAGCAAAGCCGTAGCAACATTACCAAACTATCCAGGTCATTCTCTTGATCTCTTTACCATTATAAAGTAATATTTAAAAGAAATATGTATAATTCGTACAGTATAATTTTTAACAATTTAAATATACATTTAAAGAGGATTTGGGCTAAATACGAGAATATTATAGGCGCGACGATAAGAATTCAAGTCGAAAATCGATAGTGATATGAAAATTTCAATTACAATTATACTAATGGTTGTTGACACTATCGCTGATAAATATTAAATTAGCAATAACAATCAGCATTAAACTTAGTTAAGTATTGCTAATAATTTATCGCGCCTGCGGCAACTGTTATAAGTTATACATATCTATATACATATACATATACATATGCATGCTTACATGTAAAAAGTGCATTTATGTATAAGCATGCCAGTGGCTTGGAGTGAAGAGTGAGAAGGGCAATTGTGATGAAGATTACTTGTCTAACAATCTGTATGAATGAGCGGATACGTGTGCGTGTGTGTATATAGATAGGGTAGACTTTTATTATTTTTAAGAAACGAGAGAACTTTCGATCAACCTCTAATGCACAAGAAAAAAATAATATCGAGCGTTTAGATAAGCTGTGCAATGTAATAAAACAATATTAAAAATTAAAATTTTAAGGCTGATCAAATGAGAAACGTAACGTACTCTTTATCCTTATTTATGGCTCTTGCATAAAGTGATCTTTGGAGACAATTTTTAGATACATTTTTTTAAATTAATGATCTTAAAAGCTACAATCAAAGCTAATATTAGCTAAATAAACGAATTCAATAGATGCAATAGATAAATGTAATTACGAATCACCAAGGATATTAGGAATTTAAAAAAAAAAAGTTATAACTATTAGCATTCCTTCTCAATTTTCTAATTTTAAATCAAATTTTATCTAACGGACATTTCTTTATAAATAGAGAAAGCTTGTTTTTTTTTTCTTTTTCAAATAAATTATTAAGTACAAGGCAATCTGTTACAATAAATTCCGTGTTGTTTAAGATGTACAATATGTATTATTGTAAATGAGATCGTTTGTATGTCTTATTACTTGTGAACAAATAAACGCGTTTGGATTCGACTGGCATTTTAGAATGCTTGATTTGATTATTAAACACGTCGTTATTTATGAACAAAAATCAATATTAGAATTCAATAAACATAGGTCGGTATAATTTAAAGACGGACTCTAGTGAAATTTATTTTACGAAGCAGTTTGTTAAATAGCGAGCGCGTATTTAAAATCGACGGGCGCCTTTTATAGATTTTAATAAACATTTTTATAAATACGTTGAGTATTATAGCAAAAAAAAAAAAAAAAATAAAACAAAACAAAAAAATACAAATATTACACTTTTCTTGTTGAATTTTTCTATGTTTGTGAAATTTATACTCACTATTGACACTTGACAAAGACCTTTTATAGGCTATTTGTAAGATTATTAATAACGCTAGATCATACTTTCCTCATTTTAAGAAGAAAAATTTATTAAATAATTATAGGAAGTCTTAGTTAGTTTTAAATATTTAAAGTATAAGAACTGCTTACTATTAAAATTGTAAGTATTAAAAACTTATTTTGCAAGGATCGATAACGAATTAAAAAAATCTCAATTTCACTACAGTCTAGCTTTAATCGTAAAAAAAAAGTACGGACGTTTCATTCTTCTTCAGCAACTAACTAATCTCTTGAGACTTGCGGCTCGAGTCGACTCATTACTCTTGAAGCGTTACTCTTGAAATCTATTGCCGAGTGTTGCAGGTGTTTTCTAGTGGCAGACTTGATAATCTAACGGTCGCCTTCCTTTAAGCGATTATCCGATCTCGAATCCTATCATGACTTACTATAGAAGGTCGTTCGTTCATTCACTCTTCAAACTATTATCTAATAGAGTTCTGCTTCTTACGCCAAATTTCATTAGCAATACCCTAACACCTACTTACGATACCAGCAATTTATCTAACATTCGGATGATGCCTCGTTCCTCCACTGTCTCCTTTAACTTCATCATCAGTATCGCACAGGCATTATCTCATTATCTTGTAAGAGTCCCGTGGACTCCATCTTTTAGATTAAAACTTCATCTAGAACTCGGGTCACAATATCCTTAGCTGGCTTTTCGATCGAAATCCTCGATCCTTTAATTCACGTCAAAAATGTACATCAATAGATAATTTGGTCATTAACACTTGAAACATTATCGATATAAAACTTTCTGGGAACTCGGCAACCTTTGGCTAAACTTTACCGACTTCTTAATCTTCGGATCTTTTTATTGGACAGCTCGGGACGTCCATGCTTGTAGGAGAGCTGGAACATGGGATGCACCCAATGAAAATTAGTGCCAATTCTGTGGTTACGGACCTGTCTCCGTAATATTAGCATTATTTATGGTTCAGCTTCGTTAGTTAAATTTTATTCCGGCCAAAACGAATGGTGTCCCGACTATTGATCCAGCTGTCGAGCGTTAGAAACGGCAGCTTTGATTAACAACTCTTGTAACAAATACGTGGATCCCAAGGCGACCAACGTAGCGAATTTCTATCCATGAATCAGATTGTTGGTCCAAACTTCCCATCCTCTTTATCTATATCTCGATTGCCTATCTGCTTAATTCTTTTGCTATGAAAATGAACTCTTAGTCATAATGAAGTGACGAATCGCTCGAGGGATGTGACGGCGTATACGAAAAGAAACCCACCGCCGAGCTTCCTATGGGTTCCCCAGCATACCAAAACAAAACAAAACAAAACAAAACAAAACAAAACAAAACAAAACGAAACGAAACAAAATAAATAAAGATAAAAAATAAAAATTAATAAATTGTCTTCATTGGCTGCGTATCCGTAAGAGGTGCACAATAGATGTAATAACAAGTCTTAGTTGACTATGAATAGCGTCCTTGAATGAAGCAACTATTTAGAGAATTATATTCATTTTCTATTAGACGACTGTGAACAGACTCGATCGATCGAAAATCGACTCTCAGTCGTATACGTCAGAGCCAAATAAAGACGCTTGGGAGAACATGGAAATGAAACGCATTAGTAGTAGCACTAGTAGTTACTAGTGTAGTAGTAGCAGTAGTAGTAATAGCAGTAGTAACTTTAGTAATAGCAGCAGTAGCAGTAGTGGTAGTAGTCTTAGTATCGAGAACAAAAAGAAAATTGAAGAAAAATCGTGAGGAGGGACGAAAAGTTATGATTAAAGTCTCACGGAAATGTACAATATTAACAATTGCGCAATGTGATTTCTAGAATTGTGAAAGTTTGTTTGTGGGCGATTATAGGCGATTATGAGGTGATGAAAAGTTACGTAGGAATAAATAGTTGAACAAAATGAGACAGAGGTGAGAAGAGCAGAGTGTGTATACCTTTGTACATAGATTGACATTATACATTATAAGTAAATAAATAAATATATAAATAAACTAATGAATATTTGTACGCGTATGCTAATTTAGATATATATACGTATACGTGTACCTGTATTTACATTACAAATGATAATACTACAGCTATGAAAAATAGAAAATTGAATAAGAACAAAAAAAAAAAAATAAATAAATAAATAAATAATATTTGTTTTTATATAAAATTTGTATAATAGCGAATTTATTATTATGTATTTTGTATGCAGAGCGAATGCCGGTTAAATGGATATTATGACGAGTGGTAATAAAATTGTAAAGTGTTTACTTGATATGTTTGTGCGATCGGTTCCGTGTTAGGGTTACGCATTAACCAGAAACTTAAAAAAATTCAAGCAGAGCTGATGAAACAGTGTTATGAGCATAAGCCATCATTTCGAGATCTTAATTGACAACTTCCACAATAGTTCGATTCAATCGTCAATCATATAAATGCCAAATAAATTCCGACGGCTCTTTCAGTCTTGGGCTTGAACGTTCGATTATCAAAGATAAAGGAAATTTTAAACTTTTTAACTAAGAAATCAATTTAAACCTCTCGATTTAAGAAAAGGCTATGGTTTAGCTAAAGTTTAGCTCTAATGTTTTTCGAATTGATGGGATTTTATATTCTTTAATCGTTTCTATTTGAAACACTGCCAAACAATAAATCTTTTTAACGAAGAAAGATAAAGAAACCGGAATAATGAAAGAGAGAGAGAGAGAGAGAGAGAGAGAGAGAGAGAGAGAGAGAGAGAGAGAGAAAGGTACAATAGCTTCCAATTCGTAAAATAACTACAGCGGATTTTGTATAACAATCATTTGCTCGAATCCCGGTATATAAGAGCTCCTAAGCTATGAAACAAAAGCTCTGTAGATATTAAACAATTTCATGCGATACTTTTAAAAATAAGCCGCTTACAAATAGTCAGTTAAACTTTATTTATTATAAACATTAATTATTCATTGTTGCAATATAGCAAGGAAAAATTGTATATATTCCCATGACTTGACTCGGACTGTACAATTTAATTATAATGACATCGGTAGCAATACTCAAAAAATAAAAGTTTCGAAAATGTTATAAATTTTAGAATTAAAGTATCAATTACGAATACTAAAATTATTAAATTTTCGCCAAACGTATTTTGACTAAACGTATTTATTACGCGTAAAGGCATTGTGTCCATGTTATCCGTGTACTTGTGTTTCGTTCTTTTACAAACGACTAATCAATCAATTTAAACTTTTCTAATTCATTGGTTCGAAATTGAATCGCTCGATGCTTTGAGCTTCTGCTTTTTAAAATCGCCCTTCAATTAATTTGTCCGCTAACGGGGCCCAGAATCCCCTTTAAAATGAAAATTTAATAATTTAAGCGTCTTCGTCCCTTGTTTGGAAAACTGATTGTTTGCGGCTGACTTCTTTAAAATTACTTTGACTCTGATGGCAATTGAGAATTACGAAGGGAAGAAATGACGAATAATAACGACGCGTGTGAACGGATAATGATATTGTCGTTATGAAGTAATGTAACAATGTGAAAAGAAATTTTCTTGACTCTTAATAAACGTATTTACGCTTCAAATTCGCAATCTTAAACTGAGAGTTAGTTGTATTATAATTAAGTAGAAGGTTCTCACATTAAGGTTGCTTATCTTCTGTAGAAGATGCGAACTACTCTATTAGTTGTATATATTGTCAGAAGAGAGAACAGTGAGATAACGGCGAGGAGGAACAAGAATAAAAAGAATAAAAAAGAAGAAAAGAAGAAAAAAAAATATTAAAAAAATATTATATTTTTTCTATCAATCCAAAATACATCGTGACTTATCAGTATGAATATATTTTCACATTTTCTCAAAACTTCTGGATTTCTCGTCGTTACTATTACTATTATTATAATTACAATAATTATTATTATAAATATTATCATGATTATTTTTTATTATTGTTGTTATTATTATTATTATTATTATTATTATTATTATTATTATTATTATTATTGCATTGAGATGTTACGTGAGCTTCTGTATGTCCTAATTAATCGGAATTTTCAAAGTTGCTTGGATATCATAGCGCACCAGGTGGCCTTTATCTTTCTTTTATAGTATAAACTACGTATTTTTATTATTTTTTTTTTCTATTTGCTTTCATATGATATCAATGTGTCGATGGCTATGAGTTAATAAATGCGAATAATAATGGATTATACGGTATGATTTTGATGTACCTACGATAATAATTATATAAAATGTAACACACACACACACACTGACCAATTGCCTGAGCGTAGCGTCGGACTACTTCTCCCTTTTTCCGAGAATGACGTGTTTAGAGAACGTGGGGCGTGTATTAAAAATATTATATATGAAATATGATTGTGAATATCTCTTATGTTACGTTAATGTGATTAAAAAGACACTGTAAAGAATTAAATAAAGCATACATTTTACATTTAATCAATATTGCTTGCGTTGCATTTTATACCCCCCCCCACACACACGCACGCACACAACTGCATGTTCCTTCTGTAATATTATAAAACCCCCCTCGTTCTGCTCCTATCGTATCAAAGCCCCATAATAACGATAATGTAAAAAAAAACAGCTGGTAAATTGTATATTGTTCACTCCCACTGTCGTAAACTTTCGATCGTTTCGAATGGAATGCTTGTGTACGTATTCCATCCTTACATGTACTCTAGGCATTCAAAGTACGTTTTCTCAAAGCGTGCGTTCTTAAAAGTTATGATTATTTTTTCTCAAAATCGGCTTGAAACATATTGGTCGTGTAATAAAATGTATATGAAATAACGAGCGTTTCCCGTTCACTCGGAGGATTCTAAGCATTTGAAGGAGAACTAAGTAAATTGCAATTCATTTATATACGCGAATGCTTGTATACTGTATTATTAAACGCTTTCCGGAGGGGCTACGTCAGAGGTAGCGGATAATCGCGATTGGGGGGGGGGAGACAATCCCCTATTAACGATGATTGAAGCGTCGAGTCGGACAGAGAGTCGTTTTTGTTATTTTGAGGGTCGAGTGTGGACGTCGAACCTGATAAAGCATTAATTATTACGATTTTATGATCCCGCATCGTCATCGCATTACTGCCGAGGCATACTTTTGCGGCGGCAAAGGCACTTATTTGGCATATCATTATTAAGAAGAGTAGATTAGCTCGATTCTATATTGTAACGGAATACGTGTATCATACGTCTATCATTGTCCTATTTATTTGTACAGCCTCCCCCCCCCTCCGCCTCCTGCCGCCGTGGTCCAGATGGTCATGTAAATGAACGGAGGTTCGTTGAAGGCGTTGAAGGCGTTGAAGGCATTGAAGGCATTGCCATCCGGACCTCGTATGACATTTTATCGAAAAGCGGGAGAAAAAATGAAATTTATTAGAATTTCATGAGATGCTGGTACCGCGAACCGTTTGCGCTATTTAACATCGATTCATCTTACTAAATTTTAAAGGCTTTAAATGTCCAAGGATATTCAAAACATCATCGTATACCGGCCGAATCTTCATATTCAATTAAAAACGCGATCTCTCCAGTAAAATAAGCTTTATACTTATTTCGACATTTTTCTTTTTTAGGTTATGTACATCCAAGAAAGGTCAATAAATATCCTGTAATAACGTAGTTTCACAATTATTATATTACTTTTCAATAAATAATTCCACATCTAATTTATTCTTTCCATCCCTTTATTTCACACACACATATATATATATACATATATTTTAAAATAATTTTTACATAAATTTAATTCAACGAATTCGTTTAAATCGAAATGTTCGGATTCGTCAAAATTAAAAAACGGTTATATATAAATAATTAATATTTTTAACCAGATTTTTTGCTCAAGAAACACATTGGCGCGTTTTTTAATAAACCACAAAGCGAGTTCACGGTATTATTGATACATTCTTTACGCAAAATTCCATTAAAAGTGTCTAAAAAATTGGAAAGGATATTTTATATATTTTTAATAGTATTAATTTAAACCAATAATAATAGCTTATTTTTTCTAAATTAAAATTATACAAAATTTTAAGAGACCGAAATAATTTAAATCATAAAACTAATACTCTTAACATAAATATTAATAAAAAATAAAATATTTTTAAATTCTAGGTAAAATATTATAATTGTTATAATATAATTGTATTGCATTAATATCCTATCAATAAAAATTACTGATATTTAAAATTTTAATAAGTAAATTAATAACAAATGTCATAGATAGAATTACTTAACATTAATTTTAAAAATCTCAAAAAAATTGAATATAATTGGATTATTAAACTGAATCAACAAATTTACTAATAACATTACTTATTCAGAGAATATAACTAAAATAATAATAATAATAATAATAATATTGTATTTAATTAAATAATATAAATTGTTCGTTAAAGTACTAATTAATTCTTAAAAAATAATTTGTCCGAACGTTCGTCATTCCCGGACAGATTATAAGTTTAATTTGAAACTGCGACTCGAATGATAAAAATGATTCAAAATCGACAACTGATTAGATAAAATAAATAAGAAAATTCATACAAAAAAAAAAAAAATCATTGCATTCTTACAAATACGAAAGAGAAAGAAATTTAAATGCTCTAGTTAAATAACATTTTTTTCTTTCTTTTTTTTTTGTATAATATATTTATATTATATTACATTATTTAATAATAGTACCTCTTAAAATTAATATTCTGGGATTTATAAAGACTCGCTTTGATTACCGATTTCATCGAATATAAATACTTATCATTGATTTATAAATAAGCTTGATGCGCTTCGGGAGAGAAATATGATTGTACGAATGATAAATGTTCAGCATTCTTAGCATCCATACCTAATACATATTCATATTGAATTTGGTATATATAATATTAAACGAATAGAAGTTAGTATTGTTAGTTGAGAGAGAAATGCATATCTTACATAATTAGCCTAACAAAAGTTACAAATTTTTTATGTTTATTTGTTTTTACTTATTATTATTATTATTATTATTATTATTATTACTATTATTACTATTAATATTATTAATAATGTGATAGTTAATATTATAATCAAATTCAAAATTATGGTAAGGCTTACAAGAGTGGAGAAATAAATTTATAATAATACTATGGTAGCATTGTGAAGCGCATGTACGTTTATATTAAAACGAAAGAATTGTGTGTGTGTGTGTGAGAGAGAGAGAGAGAGAGAGAGAGGGAGAGAGAGAGAGAGTGAGTAGGCGAAGGGGATAATAATGGAGATAATAATAATGGAGGTGAGATTTTGAGTTGATCGCTCGATCGATATGGGCTGACGCTAAATACTGAAAGGATTATTATTCTATTTTCGACGTCGAGGCTGCGCGAGCACAACTAATCAGACAAGGTCTGTCGTAGTTAACAAATCGACGTGATGTTGATTTGAGGGACGAGGGATAATTAGAGTAACGGCCATATTTTCAAATTAGCTTTGGGAATGCTCGAGCTTGTAGACGTCGTGGTAGGCGTTGCGAATGAGGGCGTAGGGGAAGCAACTCTCGAGCAGGTCCATCGTGAGGAAGGGTGACTCCTGGACAATTTGGTCGAGCAGAAGGTAGACCGACTCCCTGTTACGGATGGCCTCCTTGTCGGCCTCTTGGCCGAGTCTCAGGAGGCTCGAGGAGGCAAGCGCCAGGAACTCCTTCATCCTGTCTTCGATGTCGTTCTGGCCGTAGCTCGTGAATAAGGCTCCGAAAACGTTGTTTATAGCGGTGGCCATGCAATGGATATTGTTGGAGTGGCCCTCGAGTGAGGCTCGGTAGAAGGAATTTTCGTTGCGAGCCAGTTTCGGGATCGAGACGGCTACGAAGACCATGAGGAGACAAATGAGTATGTGCTCGTCCTCGTCGATCTCGGGCTTCTGGCTATTTAGGGCGGTGGTCAGGGTCGGATCGACCTTGCAGGTCAGCCCGGCCGCGGAGGTCATTTCCGAGACGACGCGCATTGGGTCACCGGCCGGCAGATGATGCCGGAAGTCCAGAATCGAGCTCAACAGAAAGGGTATTCTCTCCTCGAGGACGTCGACCAGGGCGCTCTGCGCCAGCTGCCGGAAGCTCAGGATTACACCGATAATAGTCACTCGCTGTAGGACGTTGTCAACGTGCTGGAGCTTCTTGAACTGTTCCTTCATGACCTCGGGCTTGTCAAAGTTCGTCCTCAAGGAGATGAGGACGTCCTTGTTGCTGGCGACGAGTTTCTTCAACTCTTGGACTTGGCTCGATATGTGCCACATGAGCGTCTCGTTGAGCATCTTCATGCCGTAAGGGCCGATGAGCTCGGCCAGGGCTCGCAGCTCGTTTATGTCTGAAAATTCTTCAGCGTTGAAGGGGATCGAGCCCTCCACGGACAGGCTTACGAAGGACCTCTGATTCGGGGAGTAGCATATGTTGCCAGCACTTACTCGCCTTAGGAGTACTTCCGAGTACCACTGGGTGTACAAAGCAGCTATCGTCTTTTCTCCGTGGCTGTCCAAGGTTTGAGTTTGCTGAAGAAGGGCGTTATTGAAGACCCTGGTTATGTCTATGTGGACGTAATTCTCGACCGTCTGGAGCACGTTCATGTATGCTCTAACGCTGACAAACAATTCGGATGGCTTGGCGATGACGTTGGTGTCCGCATCGAACATGACCATGCCAACAAGCGATCTCGCGAATCGGTTCTCAAGATGCTGGTGCAAGTATTCTCTGGGTGCAAACGTATATTCCCAAACGTTGATTGTAGGACAATAGTTAATGGCATAACAGAGTTCGGTGAGAGCCATGTGCAGCTTATCCATCGTCGTCAACTCTTCCCTCGTCTTCCTATAGCTTTCGAAACCTGGCTTACGAATCTCCAAGAGGTTCTTTTTATTCTTATCCTTTTTCTTCCTGTTAACGACTTGGGAAATGAGTGCAGCACAGTGCTTGGGCAAAAGCTTGTCGCTCATGCTACACTGCTTGTCGCATATCGTGGTAATGATGTTTTTGGCTTCCTTGGCCATTTCCTCGAGGAACATGTTTACGACAGATAAGCTTCGCTCTCGTATGTGGTGACGCTCTTCCGGACACAATTCGTGCGTGCAGCTTTGGAAGTGACTGCAAATTAGAGGAAAAGCAACGATGTAACGATTTTGAGCTGGGAATTCCAGGCACATGTGGAATTGGTCCTCGAAAATTTTACTATAAAAACAGAATATCGACAGATCCGACGTTTCCACCAAAACGTCATCCAGGCTATCAACCATTTTCGTATGGAAAACCGTCGTATCCATGAAAGATGCAAGCTCTCTGTTGTCCGCTAATTTCATACTACTTTTGGCTATCGATAAGTATGCTTGCAATCGATACCAGTCCAGTCTGAATGGACGAAAGTCAAATAATTCATTATCTTCTACTTGTTTAACTGTTAAACTTGCTATTGTTGAGCACATGTCACTTAATATTGCACCTTCTTCTTCTGGACAAATTGGCAGATTTTGGATTATTTGATGCATTGCTGGTGCATCAAAACCCGATAAAAATTGAACATAGTATCTCTGTAAGACCTGAAATTAAAGATCAAACTTTAAAAATCTTGTAAAATTATTGTACAACGTTTTCTTTCGATTTTATGCTATTATCAATTAAAATTAATATTTACAGATACCTGAGAATATTTTCTAACTAACGCCCTTAACTCTTCAGAATGAAATAATAATTCTGGTAGCTGTCGATCCACTAAATCCTCTCCTCCTCTTCCTTTGCCTTTCCCTTGATTTGGTGGATTATCCCCATGCCTTAAGAGCCATAATACTTCATCTCTGGCATGAGACAATCCCATCAATACAAGAAGTACCTTGGGTCCAAGAAGTCCTGGCTGATCAGTTAAAATTAAGCCTAATTCTTTCAATGCGGTTCTTAAGAATTTTCTTCTTTCTCTATGCTTATATCCAGCTTTTTGCACTGCTTGGTTATAACATTCTTTGACTTCTGATACGCGCTTTCCATACCCCTTGATACTTTCAAAAAATGATTGTACATATTGATGAATATATATAACCTCATCTCTAAAAAGTGCTAAGACCCAACCAGACTCTAAAGCTGTCGTCCATAGCTTACTTGGTTGCTCTTGATTGAGAACATTATGACAGAGGATAAATCCTAAAATAATCCACCTCTCGATTCTATCCAAGCTTAATATTTCACAAGACATAGTATCCGTTGCTGCTGCTTTTAAAATTTGACCTGGACTACCGACTAAACTTAATTTTTGATCCGTTCTCCAAGTATCAGCAGATGAATTTCTACCAGGATATACAGGCCATAAGGAAATCAGAGCATTTTTCAAAAGTTTTGCATGTGGTACAAATTCTTCAGACAGCTTTTTTAAGGGACTATCATAATCCATAATCATTTGACCAAGACGAGGAAAGCTAGGATCCGATTGACTATGTACCATTTCATGTGCAGCATTAAATAATCCAAGGACAGCTTTACGATCCTCAACTCTAGATAAAAGAATCATTAAACTCACATAAATAATGACTAGATCTAAATAACCCTTAGTCAAATCAAAGTTAACGGTGATATCCATATATACTCCACAAGCATCAATTGTTGTTAAAAGTTCACAAACATTATCTTTAAAATCAAGTAAGTCAACAAATGTATAATAATAAAGTGAAAGTGATTTTATAATCTCATTGCGTAGATTTGTGATTGTCTGCAGGCTCTTGATATCGATGTTAGGGAATTTCCTGACAATGGTTTTTATAGAAGATTCCAGTGTTTTATCAGACAGAAATGCAGGCTTAGACTTTGCATCCCCGCAAGCTTTTTTGATGTTATAAATACGTGTTAGCATACCAATACCTCTGTCATTAAGTATCATCAACTTTTCAGCCAGTTTTTGCTGACTAGGGCTCATTGGTCGAGCCATGGCTTACTTTTACAATGCACCCGTTTATACTCGGTTATGCTTTCGAGTTTACAGTAGCTCATATAGAGCTCATAATTTAACTATAATACGAATTTATACGATGACATTTGATGCTTTGGCACGAGCCCCGATAAATTGAATTTATTCCTTTTTGTCTGTTGTCTTTCCGCGTATCTAAACTTCTCTGAAAATAACAAGAAAAACTTTTAAGGATTTGACTTAGCAAAATAGATAATTTAAACAAAATTCTACGTACATACGAATGAATGATTCCTTCTTTTGATATCTGCTTACATTTTTAACGGTATGAAAACATTGCAAATCAATCGTATACAGTGTTTCAGAAACTACGTTCAGAATTTATTATAGGTTAGGAATATACACTGTAGATATTACTCATAGGCGTCGTACCTTTAAGGATGTACTTCATATTCTATAGTATATTGTTAATCAAGATTTTAATTTGTATATGTGTAAGCGTTTTCAATGACTAACGATAAACGAACGATATAAAATTCCATGAAATATACATTATAGAGCCCCTCCCGACGTTCCGACTATTTGTCACTATGTTCCTTCCCCCCTTAACCGCCCCACCCAACCAACTCGAGATCGTTCACCGTACCTCTCTATTCTATTTCCCCACTCACTCTCTCTCTCTCTCTCTCTGTCGTTGCCTTGTCCTTCGCTTCCTTTCTCACTCCATCTCCCTACCATCTCTCATTCTCTCGTTTCTCCCCCTAACCGTCACACCTTCTTCGTCTTCTATTTCCATTTGAAATACAAGGAAAATTCAGTCAAAAAAAAAAAAAAAAAATTTAAACTCTATCAATATCTTCTTGTCCTTACGTTTATAATATGTAATTATAGAAGCTTCCCTTCATCAATTCATATCAGCTGATTTACATCATTTTCGAAAAGGTAAACGTTATAATAAATGTTCTGTTAAAAATTTTTACCAATATATAAAATTCTAATTATAAGCTATTTACTATAAAAATTTCTTTTGATATGCATAATTACTAAATATTTATTAAACATTCATTGTATTACGTCTGTATGTATTGTAATTGTACATTCAGAGAAACTAAAGATTTTTTAAGGACACAAGTATTTTCTCAGATAAAATTGAATGTCATGTTCGAAAAGAATTTTTGAGAATTAACTTTGATAGTTATTTCGAATATGGAATTGTACTTACATTTTTTAAAGATTCAGTAATCACTTGAAGCTGATAAAATATTTTTCAAAATTTTATGATTCTGTAAACAAATAAAATACTAATTTAATTTTATAATAAAAAACGTTTAAAAAATTTGGTAGAACTTTTTATCGAAATCGAACGTTTAAATTGTAATTATCTATTAATAGTATCAAAATAATATATGCGATAGGAATATAAAACCATCGTAGAAAATAGATTATTAATTTAAAGAGTGCAAAAACAAACTTTTTATCCTGAAAAACTTTAAGTATGTAATTGAAATCGCATTTTAAAATTGTATTTAAAATAAAAACGCAACTGATGTTCACTACGATCGATGAGATTGTTTTATAAATTGATTGAATATATTTATTGTATTGCAGAAAAGAAAGTTTTTTTTTTTTATTTTAGCAAAGAAAAGTATATTGACTAGAAAATAAGCAATTAAAATTTTCTCGTTGAAAAAGTGAAAATGATCCCAATTGTTTAATGTAAGTTTAGTTAACATGGTATTCACTCTGTCGATTCGCGTGCATTTGCACGAGTGTTTCGTTCTAATAATCATTTATATCAACAAAATATACAGTATTTTATTCGGCGAAAAGAAAGCAATACTGCATCGACGCTCGGAACAGAGTAAAAACGAATAACGAAAACGGATCGTTAAGTATACAAAGCAGCAACGCGATTCCCATCAACGAGGGATAAGTAATGAATTTACATTTTATTAATTTTTTCACTATTACTTTTTACTATAAAACAATTCGCATTAATCTGTTATTGAAAAATAATATTGAACGGCTAAAAAACGAATTATAACAATACTTTATAAATGTACAATTTTTTTTAACCAGAAATCTATTACTTTTTTACACAGATTTTATTAGTAATTATTGAATGTTATGTGGACATACTTTAAAATATTATTTTGCTTTTCCAGGAGAGTTTTTGACGGGCCTGTAATTATAAAATCGCGAATTTATGAAAGATAAATATATTTTTTATCATTCTTTTAGAATCAGGCGGGAGTGAGGATAAATATAGAAGATGAGCATATAAAACGCATTAATCCAGAGTATTGAGAAATATTTCATTTATTTGAAAATAATAAAATAATTTTTCTTTAGAATAATTGATGTGCATGCAGTGGTCGTAAAGGTATGGTTATTCAAATATACTTTTAATGATTTTCTTATTTATTTCAATTTGAATGAGCCAAAGTAGCACGAGAAATTTTTTGCGAATTCGCGAGACGGCATTAGTTATGATCTGCTATTCTTAAATTAATGGTCGAGGATAGTCTTAGCGAATGTAGATAATTGTTCTTTTATCTAAGCGTATACTATATCGATATCTAATAAAACAATAACATAAAAACGAAACCAATATTTAACCTTCTCTTTAACGTTCACCACTAAATTGTCTTGGCTGCTAAGATAGCGCTCTAAGTTACCGACAGAACATCCTACGTACATCACTGCACCGCGCTTTACCCTTAGGCCAACCCACACCCCCTCTATGATTCTTGGTGCTACACTATCATCCATCATCGCAGCGCTGGTGAGTCGTCAAAATATGCAAGCATAGTACGTCAGACCTATTGATAAAGGGACAAAAGAATACCGGCGGCGGCGACGGCGGTGGCCGCGGCTCTGCTTAGCCCTTTGAAAAACTACTTTAAGTCATAACCGCTGACGATGATGAAAAAGAGATACGTTTCTCTTCATGATCTGCAGCTTCTATCGGAATCTTCCGGATCGTCTCATGGATCGGGGCCTGAGCGAGGATATCACTCGACCTTCACGATCCGTTGCATAATCGCCGGTGCCATGGAGCTCGCCAACTCATGGTCTAATCGCGGGAGTAGCCCGTTCCCATGATCTACGACATAATTGCTTTCCCCCTCTCGTCTCGCAAGCTCCTGCCTCGACCAACCCCAATTCAGCGGGGAGTCAAAGGAATGATACACGATGACGCTTCAACTGTAAAATGGATTCTTTTTCGATGAGTCGAAGACGACGAACTACCCCAGATAAGACACTGGTCACTTTGTAAAATAAAAGATACGGAAAAATATACGAGCTATGAATGCGATTCATGCATTAGAAGGATACTTTATCGCAGGTGCCTTCATGAATCCAAACCATTTGGTGGACGAGCTATTACGTGAAGAGACCTGAAAAAAAATTCCTATAACTATCTCATGACACTGGTATCTGAAATATCAAATAATGGCCCAAATTAGGAAAATGTGTCCGTCACTCTGATGTTAAAAGCACATACGACTGCATATATGAATTGTGCAATGTATATGAATTCGCCAGAGCTTAAATACTTTATGATCTACCGTAGCTGACACGTGGTACAGAGCTCCTCTGCGCCCTAAACGGGATGTCGGGAACACTTTTGAAGCTTCTACATAGTCAAGCGACAAAGGAGACGTGTATCCGATAAAATTTTTGAAAGCTAAAAGGACGAACACGAGAACTTCAGGACCAATAGCCTGATAAGATGATATCGCTCATGCACCGCTGCACAAGTTTTACTCGAGCATAATAGTGCTCGATAAGTTATAATTCGAAAATTGAGAATCGAATAGAGAAAGGAATAGCCATTTTTATTTTTACATTATTGAATGAATTGTAATGGACGATTGTATATTTATTTACTCATACAAACATATTCAATTTTAATCATCCTTTTTTTACTCTAATGATAAATATGTTATTTTTAAATAGATTAAGTAAATCTGAAGAAATGTTAAATGTTTTGAAAATGTTATATGATGGATTGAGAAAAAACAGTAGTAAATTCTATTTAATTAAATAATATATACTGTATAAAGAAATTTAAGCTTTCCTCAATTCTTATTTATTTTTTAAATATTATACGAAATTATAATATAAGACTAGTTGAGCAAGGCATTGATTTTATAAAGCAATTCATCTACATATTTGTTCAAAAAACAATTAAGTCGAGTCATAATTACGAAATCATATTGTTAAATAAGATATTTTTAACGAAGTTTTTCAATTTTTATTTTAATACGTGATGTGCACAAGCCATATGTATACATGGTATACGGACATCCGTATCTTCGTGCTTACGTTTTTTAAAATTCAGATTCACGAAAAATTCTGATACATTAAGCTAAACCTGTATTGTAAAGATTAATAGAGCCTTCAACAATGAATATCTAGTTTTTCTAAAAAAATTATATTTCGCTAATCGTATGCTTAAAGGTTCTTAATTTTTACGATGCATTCATTATCTTTAATTTCATAATACAAAAAGCGTAGTTTTCAAACATTAAACATTCATAGTCACGCCTATAAATTCAATATAATCACTTACGTATATTAAAAGTAAAGTGGCATTGAAGAATTTTCAGTATAAAAATAAAATTGAAAGTGATTTGATTGTTCGATTATTTAAATAAATAACGAGAGTTACAACTATATGTAGATTAATCATTGAAAATTATGGTTTTAAAGAATGTGAAAAGAGAATGAACGAGGAACCGAAGAGTAGTTATAAAGTACTATAATAATGAGTTAATGCACTCTACAATAATTTAATATTCTAAAACGATTCGATATAAACCTGTAGAGATTTTAAATTCATGGTAATATAGCAGCCATGAAAATTTAATAGCCCAGTTTAAAATAAAAATGTTGCCTTTTCGTCGGTTCCGCGACTCCGTCGAATTTTTGTCTGTCAAGTATATTTTTTATTTTTCAGAGAGCGACTTTTCTACGCATCGCTGCTGCAAAAACTATTAAATTTTCAATGATTTTCGCCAACGACTTTCCCTTGTCGCCGAGACGTTTTTTTTATCTTTATTTTATTTTTATTTTTTTTATTCATTTATTATTTTTTTTTTTTTTTTTCATCTGCTTTTGCATTACCTCGCCGTAACCAGCTTTCTAGTCGTTGCTGCCAACACTGCCGCTCTGCTCTATGAGTACCCATCACTGATGAAGATAACTTGTGATATTTATATTGCATTATCATTTTTCTAGCAGAGTTTTATTGCTCTATGCATTTAAAGAAGGTTTGGCATCGAAAAGATAGCCGCGCTTGCTTACGGATCGACACAAGTGCATTAAATATTCTATCGAAAAAAAAGCCACTAATACTTTCGCTCGCTCCGCGCCAAGTATTTATTCCATGTAATTATTTAATATCAATTAACGCGTGAGTCTCTTTCAAAAAGTTTTTATTACAAGCCAGTACTGACCAGTTCCTCTATGAATAGATGAATAAATGCAAATTAAATGGCGGACATAAAGAACTCATCTCGGTGAGCCTACTATTTTTCCAATTGGACTCGTCATGTACGTGGCATACTCGTAGCTGTAGAAATTATTTTTCTTAACTGCTTGCTGGGGGTTGCGATACTTTTTCGCGTAAAAGATAATAAAAGTTATCGGCTTTTGGCAAGCATAGACAGGCCGTTAGGTATTAGGCGAATAAGTTGAGGCTAACGGTGCCGTATATTTTTCTTACCTTCCAGCCGAAAAATTCTTACAATGTATGAGAGTGAAGCTGTTATTTTAAAAAGCTTGCATAATTGATTGTCCCGCTGAAGATGGGAAGTTGCGTGCAATTCGTTCGAAAGGAATGTAACGGACGTTTCATCTTAACTTTGTATTGAAATGAATCTATTTAAATTTATCGAACAAGTCCCTTGTAATGTACTTTGTATTTAACAAGTGTCGAACTTTATTGATCGTCGTCAATGGCTTTGCTATTAAATTGATTAAATAAAATATCATAGAGATGAATGAATGGAGGAAAAGTGGGCGATAAATACCTTGGCGGAATATTTGTTAAAGGATTCATTTTTTTTTTTTTTTTTTTTGAGATGGACAGCTCGTGTCAAATGAACACGTTCGGGTTATTGTCTAACGATTGTCCTCGGTGGAGTTCTTTCCTTTCAAGCCTAAAATTACTGTAAAGCCTAGTGATCGCTATTGAGCGCAGACTCGGCGTAAATCGAAATAATTCTTTAAATTCCACGAGCCGAATGCCCATATTGGTATTCTTCACAGTCGGATAAAAAGCAGCACTCGGTGCTGTTGTCGCTAATTGGTGCCGCGATGAAGGCTGGAAAAAGGAGTCCGGCAGTCGAAGCTATCATCGGGCTCGGAGACGCTTCGACTCTTTATAGAGAGGATGAAAGTCTATGAGGGGAGGACGAGTCAATATAATTTCCGAGCAACATCCTGTGCAAAGGAGACGAGACATTAGCTCGAGGAGGCTGTCACTATTTGCAGTCGTTACCGGCTCCTCTACCCTGCCCCCTGCCCCTTACCCTCCCACTCGCCGCCGTTCTACCCGTTCCATCTCGTGCTCACCCGTGGATAAATGAAGTGCTGGATCGAGACGACGATCGATGCTCCGTTGCCGCGCGGCCGCACTAACGGTCCCCTTAACGCCGACTTGGACTCGAATATCATTTCACGCTACTTTGGCGCATAATAAACAGACGTAATAAACAGCTCGTCTTCCTCCCCGCGCGATTCTCTCACGCCCGGCTTTAATAAATGCCAATTATGGATTAAAAATTTGTCACGGGAAATCAGCTCCTCCAGTTCTACGGACTCATTGTCACGAGCTCGACGTCTCAGGCAAGAGAGGAGGGGATTTACTAAATAATAACAGCTTATCGTCTTTATACTTTTGCTAAATCATTTATTATTACGTTGGCACGCGGTAATGCCGTTCGTATTTATTTTCAATTCCAACAATTCCGAGTCTTGTATTTAATGACCGTAAGGGAAGCATAAGAAGAACTTACTTGCGTTTAGCGAGTAAAATTTATTTGGACCGTTTGAATAATTTAGAAAGTACGAGAAACGTAAAGCTGACAGAACATTTGCGTTGGCCTATTCAAAGCTGTAAATAATTTTCATATTTTCTTAACTTTTCGATTCATCCTTTCAATTATAATTTTTTAAAGTTTTATAACTTTGAAAAATTAATGCGCTTCACAATTAGCCATTAGATTTATTATGCAGCTGTAAGCAGTAATTTTTATACAATTTTATGGTTAAAAAAAATCTTTAATCCTTATAAGTAAGAAGTAAGCATGATGTAAAATACCAAAGATTTTTTAATTTCACATATATAATAGATGTATTTATAACTATAAAAATGAAGGGGAAATGATTATTTTGTGATAAACGGACAAATATTTTAGCCTATAATGCAATCAATATTTTTCTGCTTATAAATTTACTTGAGTAATATATAGAATGAAATTTCTTGAAAAATTTATAAATAATAACAAATAAATTTGAATTTTCTAAGTAAAAGTTTATATATATAAATATAAGTTACTTGCAAATCCTATAAGGTATTTTTATAGAATTCTGTTTGAAGTACCAACACTTCCTATCGTCATTAGTATTAATTATATGATACGTTGATAACTAAAAGAATTTGTATTTGATACAAGTTTAAGCCTATAATAGTCTTGAACATAAATGCTCATTCAAGATATTATAACATAGTAAATGTTGTGTTTACAGTAATTTTATAGCTCTCAGTTTTTCAAGAAAATATACATTGCTGTGATTTTGAATGTTATATATTATATCATTTACATGGGCATAAAACTCGTGCTTTTCATACAATCTCGTACAAAATAAAAAACAGAAAAAAATGGTAGGATGAAAATGCTAATGCGAAATTTAGAATTTATAATCTAATAAATATACGGAATTTAATGTGTTCATATAAATAAAAAGGCTGACGATGTAAAGATAATGTTTGATGTCTGAATTTAGCCGCGAAATTTAAATTCGTAAATGCGTGTTTAAAATTTCTTGAGATAATTTATTTATCCTCGCGCATTCAACATTTTTTACAGACATGAAATATTTTATAAATAAAGCCGTAAAATTACTATATTCTTCGTGATACAACTATTCACTGAATAAATAATGTTTGTGGCTAAACATCTTATATGAATTCATAAGATGGAGCGATTGTTGCTAAGGTTCTGATAAGCTTATAATTAATTATTCCAACGGGTAGAAGGAAAATTTGAATCGAAATGAAAGTTAAAAATATAGAAATAGTTTTTCAAAGAATTCAGCTCATTAAAGTTTACAGTCGGTGCTGAAGTTAGCGACTTAAAAATTGCGAAATGAGGATTACGAGCATAAAATCATTTGCATTATAAATGAATTACTTCATGAAGGAATTAATAAATTCTATTAGAGCCGAGTGATGGAAGAAAGAGGATGAAAGAGGATGAAAGAGGATGAAAGAGGATGACCTCAGTAAATTACTCAAGTATTATTCATTTAGTCCTATTGTTTTCCGCTATAAACGGATGGATCATGGACAGGAGTCGTTCGGGAGAGTCCTTCTAATTCTCTTTGTGATTAATGACGGGAAAGTGGAGGGAGGATCCATCAGCAGCTCAGTAGCGAATTCAGATGATTCAGAGTATTCTTTTTAATGCGGCTCCGACAGGTGATTGGGACAGAGGCTTATCCATAAACAGGCTTTTATCGCGTGTTGAATAAGATCCGATGCAGGTACGTAGATCTAGAATTCTAGAGATCAAGGGGCAAAGGAGCGGGGAGGAGGGACTATTCTAGATTTCAAATTGATCGATGTCGTAGTAGTCTTGGACGGATTCGAACTCTTATCCCGATTTTTGTCCTTTTTTTTCTATTTTTCTTTTCTTTTTTTCTTTTTTTTTTTGTTCAGTGCGTACCGCTGACACAGAGTGGATTTTGCCTTTAGCAGTATGATTCAGCTCAACGTGAAAAAGTTGACGCAGATCGGGACGCTCAAGCGCTTCCTATTTTATTAGGAAAGCAGATTATGAGCCTCTGGTTAAACATCGTTTTTTTCCCCCCTTGAAACTGGCTTGAAATATCCCGTTCAGGTGTTTGGTACGGATAGTCAGAAATGGCGATCGAGCGGATTCTTTCATTCTGGGCTACGACAAGGGTTAATTAATGTTATGCTGGGAATCATATTGCTTCTTTTCCTTTTTTTTTTTATTACGCATATTTCAAAAAAATTGGATCAGTTATAAAATTTAAAAAATGCAACTTTGCTTATATTTAATGTACCGCTTACGTTATTACATACTTTTTTTTTTTTTTTACAAATGCATTTTAAATTCTTGTGATTTTATCAAACATTGTTCTCTAAATAACTCAATATGCCTCGCTTCATCAAATGACGTACCGTCAATTTTAATATTAAAACTTTCATATAAATTACAATGAAAATTGCTTGCGCTTCACTTTGCTACGTACATTGACACATTAAAATGCATCATTTTACGATGATAATTTCTTAAAAGAAGAAATGTGCAACTAATATATAGTCTTGTTTATACTTTATTCGTAATTTAAGGATAATATTAACATTTAAATAATAAGTTTGCTGACGTAATTTATGGGGTTTTCTTTTTTAATAAATTGTCACGTTGATATTTAAATATTATAAATTGCTTACCTTTAAAAATGAATTCAGTATTTCAAGGGCAGTACTTTTAATAAAAAAAATAATAGCGTTAAAGGGTCGAAGTAATGATCTGCCATTTCAGAAGAATCGTTAATGAAAAATTCTTAAACAATCGGCATTGCATTAAAAACGAAACTTATATTTCATGATAGAATTATGCACATTTAACTGCCTATATTTCAAATAATAAAATTTTTTGTGTAATCTTCCCGACTAATACAATTTCTGTTCCTTGCAATATTTTAAGTAAAAAAGAAAAATAGAATAAATAATGATGTTTTCCTATAATTTAAGTTTTAATTTAATTATTAAACAGATTATATGAACAATTGCCTAGGCTCACAACTTCTTATACATAGATCGAGCAATTTATTATTAAAAATACGCTTCTATACATTGTGTGCGCCTTATGTAATCAAAACTTTTTAATAAATAAATGATGCTCTTAGATGTAACGCGTATTCGAATTACATTTAGATATGTTTTGCTTAGTCAGCAAGCATTAGCGAACGTTCCAGTCTTTCAATAGAATCAAATATTTCTCGTAATCAGTAGCTGTAAATGTTGATTAGAATGAGAGCATCGGTAAAGCTATGAAATAATATTTAAAACTTAATAACAAAAGTAAATCGAAGATTTTTTTATTCGAACGACAATATACGTCAAAAAAGGGAACAAAAAAGGCACTTCAAATCACTTTCATTTTTAAATTATTTTGAAAGCGTTTGCTATTAATTAATAATAGTAACCGCAGACAGAATTTTGAATAAATAATCTGTGAGAGATTGGATGAAGACAAATTTTATAATGACTTGTGTGCTTGCAGGCAAGGTAGTCACAATCGCACCTGGTACAGGAAGAGCGGGAGCATCGGGAGCATCGGGAGCATCAGGAGCAGCAGCAGCAGCAGCAGCGCTACCTGTCGTGCCGGTGCAACGGTCCTCTTGCCGCCTCCCCCTTTTGCGCCTTCGCCGCCACGAAGCTACCAGTGGCGAGACGATCGCCACCGCCACCAAGACCGTTGGACGCGACTCCGTCGGTCCCAGCTGAAACGAGGGGCCCCGATACAGCGGGGCCCGGCAGTCCAGTGGTTACGCTCCTGTGGCCAGGTCCCCCTCCTCCTCACAAGACAGGTAGAGGCGCGTCGGTCCATCGATGCGGCCGGGAGGTGGGAGCCGACATCGGGTCTCTCTCTCGTCAGCTTGGCGCAGGGACCGGCAGTCGTTCGCCAGGTTCGCGAGGCCCCTTAACGTGAGTCCCCGACTTAACTCAGGTCGTCGCGCGGGTGCCCCGTCGGCGCGCACCTGTCGCGTGCCTGACCCTGTGGTGTTTTTTCAAGTGCGCGTCGAAATTTGTTGGTTGGTTTAGTTGGTTTGATTGGTTTGTTGGCTGATCGTCCTCGGCGGGATCGGAGCTCAGGATCGAGGGCAATGAGAGCTCGTTGATCGCCTCCTGCCGCCGTGTATTCTGGATATGCCGGTTTCGTCGATCGCCGATTCACGCTACTAGAGCTGCATCGACAACTGCTCCAACCATGGTAAGCCACTTTTTTTTCCCTCACCCCTCTCTTATTCATCGCGCCCCCCCCTCTCTCTCTAACACACATGCAGTTCTTCCTTTTTGCCGGCGGTTCGCGAGGGAACGGACGACGAGAGCGATTCCCCCTCCGGGAAGGGCTTCTTCGCTTGCCGGGCTACGCGATATTCCTCGTAGTCATAAACTCACAAGTGTTTCACATGCGCACGGAATCCCCTTCAAGTTTCATTGCTTTACTTCTCTTTCTCTGCGTTTACCTCCACTCCCTCTTCCTCCTCACGATACTTTTTTCCTTCGCGCTCAACCTCCTGGCTCGTCGTATATTTACGTGAAAATAACACTCGCTACTTGTAAAAGGCTGCTTTTGTTCTTTCTCTTCCTCTCCCTCTCCCTCTCCCTCTGCCTCTCGGCGACTACAGCGAAAACTATTTTCGTTCGCCCCCTCACCGATACCAATACCACTCAATCTCTCCGTTGCTTTTAAGTCAGAAAAAAGCGACTGAACCTTAAGCGAAGCTTACTTTGCCCCGATATTTGTTATCTATGTGGGCGACTTCGAGTCGGCTTTGAACTCGACGTCAGGTGTAACCTCTGTATACACAATTCTCATCCATCTAGAAATTTGGAAGCAAAGAAGCAATTCCACAGCTTCGAGTGGCCGAGGCATTTTCTAATCGCAATCCTATACGACCGACAGCGCGTATCGTCGATCCAATCGTGTTTGTCCAACAGTAACAAAATCAGTACCTCTGCACCACTGCCTCCTTCTCCTCCTCCTCCTCCTCCTCTCCCTCCTTCTGTCCCTGCAACGGACCAATTTAAAAATGCGGTTTTAAATAAAACTCGTTTCACCTGAGCCCTTCATAACCTGTCTCTTAGCACGTCTTCTGTGCTAAGCTCTAGGGAACGGGGTGGGGTTAGGGGCGTAATGTTTAAAATCGTTAAAAAGTCGAAGGCCCCCGACGTCACCCATAGCAGCTCAATCAATGTGAAATATTAGAATCGTAAATACGGCTTACGTGCAACGGCGTACAAAAGCACGTGGAGAGAAGGACGATGACATACACACACATGCGCGCCCGGATCGACTCTCTTCTCTCTCTCTCTCTCTCTCTCTCTCTCTCTCTCTCTCTCTCTCTCTCTCTCTCCAGCGTCGACCGCTTGAAAAACGCTTGCTCACGTTCGCTTTGCTGTTGCGTCGCCTGGCTATTATCATTCGAAAAGCAGGAAGTTGCACCGAACAAGAAAACGGGCTACGGATAATTGAACCAGAAGTCGAGAGACCAACTCCTCGGACTTTTTCATACGTCCGACGACAATGAGGGCCGTTCCCTCAGGAAAGCCTCTCCCTCAGATTTTTATATACCGTATATATTAAAGAAAGAAAGCTCCAGGATTCGATATCCTTTTTCATTGCCTTGACACTACCACCGAGCCGTCTATTTTTACTTATTATCTCATTTCAATATTACCGCGACCCGAGCACTCTTGCGTTCCAACTGGGTTCAAAAAAATTCATCTGCTAAGCGATTATAAAAGTCTAACGCTTATCTTTAAATTATGTTCACCAATAAAACTGTTCGGATCTTGCAGTCCCTTTTTCATTCGCTTTTTTATTTCTTTCATTCATTCTTTTTTTTTATTTTATTTTTGTTTTATTTTTGTTTTCTAATTAACGTTGTTTACCTCAGTTTTTGTGCTTCAAACGTGTATACAAAAGTTAAGAATTTTAAAATCCTGTTACTTTTAACGGATCAGTAAACATTGAAGGCATTGAAATCACTTAAGATACAGATACTCAATCCCAGTTGTGGAAAGCGATATAAGCTGAAACTGTACGGATCACTTTTCAGTTAATATCCCCTAATTATTTCTATTAAGAAACATTTACCTCTTATCTATGAAGTATCCCAATACGTACTATACGAGATAACTTGTTTTTTATTTATTAACGCAATAAATTCGATCGGAGAATTTTGCCAGATCAGTTTCATAAGAATCAATATAATAATTAAGAAATAGGATAAAGGATAATATCGAAAATGAATATGTAATATGCTTTATAAATGCCGAAAAACTATGTATTTATTAAATTCACAACATTAACCAAGTAAAATCATTGTAGCAGAAACTAATTTATTTTTATTTCCTATTTTATTCAATTAGCCGTAAAAATGAAAGGATTAATGACTGTCTTCCTTAGATGATTGTAATATAATTTAGTTTTATACGTAATTGAATAATTTATCAAAAATAATTTGTAATGTTAGCATTTAATAAATTCATTGAATGATTCCGTCATTGCGAATATAATATTATTGTGTGTCTGAAAAGAGCATATATTTTCTGGTCAAATTAAATTTAACATCGCTATCATGAATATTGGATTCCGATTATTGTAAAAGAACATTTTTTTAAAATGTTAAACCCTGTACATTATAAAAAAATAAATAGTAGGAAAAATTCTGAAATCAAGTTAAAATTCATCAATTTTATTTTAAGTCTTATACTATCTCTTCCATGATTTAATATTTATTCATAATGTATGCATATATAAATAAATGACTATGAATTTCAAAATACGTGTACGTAAATGTCACTTCGAGTCAGCACATAAGTTTCGTACATCTTGCTTGTACGTTTTTGCCAATGAGATTTCACTTAATTTCTACATTTATATTTAAAAATCATATGGTAATGCATGCACACCGTGCACCGATACAAACTTCTCTAAATGTATAATGTTGACCACTTGAAGGAATATTTAGTTTTTAACATAATACGAATAACATTAATTTTATAATGAATTTAAGAATGGCCATTCGGATAATTATAATATTTCGTTGCATGTACTGATAAACCGAGAGCCGCAGCCTGAGTAATTTGAATAAACTCTTCCGACCAATTAAAATAAGTGCGTCATCGATAAGGAAGATCATTAAGGACTTCCGAAAGCGCTAGTCTCTAGATTAAGTGAAAATTCCCTAAAAATCAAATATCGTCGTATACTTTGATGAGCAATAAAATCGAGTAGCTTATAATTAAAAGGGAATGTTAGGAGAATTTGTATGTGTGTAGCTTTTATTAGTTAAAAGTATTTCAACGTTGCGCTTGAATTTTAAAAAGAAATAGATAGATAGAGAGATAGAGAGATAGAGAGCGAGAGTGAGGGGGAGGGGGGGAGAATTTAATGCCCATTTATCGTATGTATGTTATTTTAGACATATTTCGGCTTTAATGAACAATAAAACGTCCTAAATGTATTCCTTTGATCCCCGTTTCAAGTGTGCGTGCGAAACGCCAAAGGAATACACGCATGATGCGCGCTCGCCATAATATGCATACGGCGTATGCCTGTGTCTGTGTGCAACGTGTAAGTCTGGTGAATTCGGCAACGTGAATTTCGGTTGTATCTCATCTTGCTTGATATTTGCCACAAATTTTAATACCCATTGCTATTTTCTTTAATTAAAAAGCCAATAAATGTCAGGATGGCAGAGGCCGGTTTTATGGAGATATTAAGAATCGTTACTCCACAGGGGCAATTAAAAAACAAATATATGCATGGGCGTTGGTTTGTGGGAGGGTGGCGCAGTGGTGGGGTCCTCTCGAGGAGGAGGATGTGTATAAAAAATCGTAGCCGTCCCCGATCGGACGTTTCCCCAAGATGATTCAGTCCGGAAAGAATCTGCTTTACGGAGTCGGGCGCGTAGGCTCGGTAAAATGGGTAAGATCGTCGTCGACTCGTAAACAGCTGGGGTTGCATTTTCCAATCCTCGCGCTTGACCCATTGAGAGGATGTCCCGCATCTCGGTCTCGGTTCGGGTTTTTGGTGAGTCAGGCAGGCGTCGTCCCACTTTCACCGAGACGTGGGAGTCAACAGGTGACGACGCCGGTCGGTTCTACGGGTACGGCTCTCCGCCGCTAGAGGGTTACTACGACCCCAACTCGGCAAAAATAAATCCAGGATGGTTCGATGCATCCCAGTGCGCCAAGCTCTGCCCATTTTTTGATTAATTTTACAGCCTCCGCGTGCATGCTCCGCTCGGTTTGGCTGCCCGATGCAACGGCCTTAATTGACTGCTTAACCGTTAAGCTTTGGCTTCCTCGCCTTTTTCCCTTCCTCCTTATTTTTTAATGCACTGCACCCGTCTCTGCATGTAAAACTCTCCACTTACGCTTCATTCCCAGTGCTCTTTTGCTGCTCTCGCCTAACTTCCTTAGCGTACAAATATCCATCCGATATCTTATATTTATTTGCTCTTCCTTCTCCGTCGCTTCGACTCTCTATTATCCATTTCGATAATATCGATTGTTGTTCTTATTGTAAAGAATATCAACGAGGGGATGGGGTGAGTCTGCATTTCTACAGATAATTTAAATTTAACGGGGGGGGAATGGTGTGGCGTTACGTAAGGTATTAAAATATACCACGTTACACCATCGCTTTATGAGTTTCAATACAGTCTTGAATTTAACTATTATTACAAAGAAATACGCGCTGCCCGGTCAATGTATATCACAAAGGTATTTTACAGCACAAGTCCAGTCTTTTATCAAGCTTAACAATTATGCCCGGCAAATGGTTCATTCAAGCTAATGTACAAAGAATTGAAAGTATTACAATGGCTGACGAAAAAAATAATTCGATTTATTCGAGACTTCAATCCAATGAAAATGTCTGCATGTCATGGAAATATTTTCAAAGAAATTGTAATGGAATGCGAAGACAAGTAAAGGACGAGACAGGAAGGTCGGCATTAACAAAACGAAAGTGATAATAAAAAGAGGGCAGGCAGAGGGGCGGGGAAGTAAGTAAATGTATCTATGTATAAAGGCTAAGAGTGCAAAAAGTGCACAAGAAAAAGAAAAATAAGAAGGACTTCATTGGAGAGACAACACTGGCAAAGGCAAAAGCGTTAAGGAAAGAGAGCAATAAAAATTAAAAATAAAAAGAGACATGGGAACAAGCCGGCCTATGAGTAAGGCAGGAGAAAGAATGTAAGCAAGATAGATAGATGAGAGAGAGAGAGAGAGAGAGAGAGAGAGAGAGAGAGAGAGAGAGAGAGAGAAGGAGATTAAGATTTCGATTGAGATTATTTATAACCTTCGGTACAGCAAGGTTTTTTTCCCTAGACTTGTTGTAGCTTACGTGTAATGTGTACATAATTATTCAAAAATGTCCTTTATAGATTACGTAAATGCACAATACAACACCGTAGCCAAACATCGTTAAATAAATTCCACGGCTTGTTAAACTCTCCGATATTATAGTTATAAATATACGTTACGTCATTAAAATAATTTGAATATCTATGGGTAGCGTTATCGGAAGTGAAAAATAAAATATACGTGTGACCAGAGGTAAAGTGAAATTTGTTTATTTATGTATTGAAAACGGTTGGATACGAGCATGATTTGAAATTACAAAGGCAATGCCATTTTTCGATTATAAGTAAGCACCGAAGCTCACTTACATCAATAAGAAACAGTTTCTACACGTAACTTTATTTCTACGAATCAGTATTATGCGACAGTTTTAAGGAGATTATTGCACCGGTGATGTATCAATGTCTAATTATATGAAGTGAACAGTGCAATAAAATAAAAAGGTGCTCGCTACGCTTGAGCGTTCATCTATCATTCCGAAGACTGGTTGGGTTATTGGGCTACTTATAACGATTTTAAATCAAACAAGGTAATGTTGGTGTCCAGGTATGCGGATTAGCCGGCAGAGTAAGCGATTGGAAGAGAGGCGGAGTGGGTAGGGCCGATTAACTCTTCCGGGGATCCGGGAATCCGAGGTGAAATTGTAATTAAAAAAAAAATAAAAAAAAATCAAGACTGGGATAAGCGTCTGTGCCTTTGGTGTTGATAGAACAAATAGGAGATTCCCTCATCGATTGGCCATAATTCCGTAAGGATTGATGGGACTCGTTAGTTTCATCTCGGAGTCCGGGACATTTGGCCCTGGTGTTACGAGGAGTCGAAAATAAAGATCCGCCAGCGGACTCGCCCACGAGCCGCGATCGTCAGGGCTTTTACCGACCGAGCCAAATCCAGTTCCACGATCCCTTGATCCTGTATGCCCACACTCTCGCCCATAGAGCCGCCCGAGTCCTGGCTGCCTCCTCCACGGGACCGGAGCGGTGCCGCTTCTCGCCTGTTCGGATTTTCCTGGCCTCCGTAATCTCGACAATTCACTCTTGTCTCTTCTGGTAATTAATTAAGTGACGGCCTGCTCGAGTCGCAAGCTCCATACTCGTAGGTAAGCTGAATTTGGCGGGAAATTCAGGTTTCTTAATTAACGGCTTCCTTTCGGACGCAAGCGGGACAATTTGTACGGATTAATTTAGCTTAATGTTTCGTCGATGCTTTCTTATGTCCATTGAGACATTAACGTTCCCCGTCCGCGATCGTTTATCCGGGCGCGAAAAGCAGCCTTCACTTTAAGCCTAATTAGGAGGAGTAAGAGAAAATCCGGGACGAAAAAATGAACGGAAAGAATGACAGGTGGGAGGGGAGCTGCGGCTATTGGGCAAAGCTTTATTGCTTAAGCACGAGCAGCGCAGGTAGATAGACGTGGAAATGGGCGACAAGGAACGTAGATCTTGGTGGGCGTTTACACGAGTCGCTGGAAAGGCATAATTCAGCCTGTTGCGGGGCAGGGGTGATGGAGTAGGAGGAGGAGGAGGAGGTGGAGTAGGAGGAGGAGGAGGAGGTGGAGTAGGAGGAGGAGGTGGAGTAGGAGGAGGAGGAGGTGGAGGAGGTACACACATCGCTTCCGACGGAACGGGAATTCGATAAATAAAGCAATTAACAACTGCAGGGCGAGAGAGGGGGCGGGGAGTTGATTTGGGGGGGGGGACTCCAAATAAAGAACGCTTTCTCGAAATATTTATCACGCGCACCCGATACACTTCTCCTGTATAATCGTTGTGCATTCTTCCTATTACTAACCGAGCACTCGGCTATCGATGCCTGTTTTTGCAGATTATCCGGGAAAATAGAATCCCAACAGGTGTTACTTAGCTTTCGAAAAAAAAGAGTCTATGGAGCGAGCGCATACGTCGCGGCTCGGTTTACGATTAATTATTCCTACCGGTTCGCGAAGCCGTCCGATCGCAACGACCGCCGGTGGCCGGCAACACTTGTACGACAAGAAAAAAGCCTCAATACCGTTTGAAACGTGAGGACTTTGGCTAATTGATCCGGCTTCGCGAGCCCATTGCTGTCCCACCGTTCTCTAATGCTTTCGTCCTGACTAAGCTCCGGGCGACTGCCCTTGATTCTGCGTGGGCGCAACCATCGTCGAATGTGTCCCCAAGGCCACCATTTCCCGCGCTATTCTTTTACATTATTTAAAACGAACTTGTTTAGCTCTCTCTCTCTGTGCGTGCGTGTGCGTGTGCGTGCTAGGGAGAGGGAGAAGCGATCAACTTGGAATCATTACTCAGCTCAAAAATACTCTCCTTCCCGACAATGTGCAATAATAAATTGTCCATCGTACGTTTCCTTTACTTTATGGAAAATTCGTCTTTGCATAATAATATTATCTTGGCTTTAGCCATGACTCTATCGATGACTTTCTAAATTCTTCTAGGAATAGCTTAACTAAGCTCAACTCGATTGTCCGCTTGTCTTTCATTTTGTCTTCGTATCTTTGTGCATTTGTATTAACTCATTTTTTAACGAGGCATGCAGCACAATGTCTTTTTAACACTATTTTTCTTTTCTTCCTTTCTTTCTAGCCATTATAAGTAGATCTATAAATATCACGTATTTTTTAAGTACATTTTACTTTGCTAATTCATAAAAAGTAAATGCTTTTCACTCCCTGTGCCATATTCCTGTAAATCTCGAGATACTTGCGTTTCGTCACAGCTATTTCTCTAGGTCTCGTACGCGGCAACAGTTTAATAAAAACATATAAAACGTATATATATATATATCAAACAATAGTATCGAAAACTTAGCGAAGCAGAGCTTTATTGTTTTACAAGAACAATTAAAATACGAAGTTGCGTAATTTAATTTATTACTTTTCGACGATGTTTTCGATTTTTTAAAAGTCTTATTACCGTACGACCGTTATATCAGAAAAATAATTTTAATTTTACCATTAAACGAGCAATATAATTATTTTATGGGCCGCGAGAAGCGAGTTCGGGCATGTAATGAATGTAACAACTAATGAAAATAAAGGGGAAGAAAATGTAGTTCCTGCGTTACGCGCGTGCGTTTCACGTAAGCCAGGCAGGTAATGCGTGTTCGCTGATATGAAATAACGCTGGAAATAATGCTCGAATTTCTTCGCTCGGCAATTGATAATGCGAGTATAGTACGTGAACTCTCGTTTACACTGGGGATTAAGGAAATGCGGAATAGCGGTATCGATCATTATCGAGCGCCGCGTCATTCACCGCACAATTACGTACGGCGAGGGCTTGTATTTTCGAGACGGCGACCTTCACCCTTTCCCTAGCGAAAGTTACGCGTCATCACGGTCAATAACGTTCTTCGGGATCATTCGTTCTCGCCCGTCGCCGTACGTGGCCGTTGAAACTTTCGTTGAACTCGGACGCCTGACTTTCTTGTACTTTGATCCCTTTTATCTTCCCGAGCCTTATTAACGTAACCGTATGTAACGTTTATAACGTCTTTCGAAATGAGTTTGAAGCCTCCGAGAGCCAGAGCTATTGAATATCCGCGGAAGTGTAATACAATGCACTTGTTTCTCAAGTAGCGTCGAAGCACCGCAACCGTCTTATTTATGTTTATAAAAGGTTCTCGTCTCCGCTTAAGAAAGCAAATTCAATGAAAGTCCCTGCTTTCATTGAATAAACCGGAAAAGCGCCGGGAAATTGCATCGAAAGTCACGCGTCTTCCATAAATGCAAAACTAAATCGTCGTCCTCTTTGAACTCTTCCCTCTCCCTCCACGCGCCCCTCACTCGAACCGTGCAAACATCTTCAACGACAGCTTCTTTTTGCGCATCGAGACCCAGTCAGAGCATTCGCAATTATTCCAAGTCCCAGTCGTCGGACCAGTTTCGCTCCGTTTCCGCGCTCGGTCAACGCTAAGGTAAATGCACCGACTTCCTCTAGGAAATCGTGTCTAGCTTTTAATTAATTATCATTGTAGGGAGAGCCCTGAGAGAGCTCTATCATCAAGCCTCTCCTTTTTACTCTTACATCATTATCATTGTCAAAGCTACAGACCCGGTAATACGAATATGCCTTCTGTTACGATTAGTTGACCAGCGTTGGATTCGACTTTTATTCTTGCATAGGGAAATAATTTATTAACAATAATAATTCCAAAACCTCTCTAGCGGTTAATGTTTTGTTTTCTTGTAATAGAAAAAAGACACGCGCTCGCCTTATCCTTAGATTTGAATATTATAATAAATACGTAAATATTTGTATCGCGTATTTTACATCACATATAATGTTTCAATCAAAAGCGCCGCAACTTTGAAATAGGCGATATTTATAATTTACACAGGTACGGCTGCACTCTGTCACTTGATTTAATTTGCATATCTTTTACCACCTACGATTAATATTTTTAAATGAATCGCTCGTTATGAAATTGCAGGAATTAGCATATCCGACTACTTAAATCCAATATATCTTAATCATTATCAAATTTCAAAGAAATTAACGGCACTGCGCAAAAATAAGTCCACTTGATAAAATACAAAAACTTTGTTTTATAACTTTATCATCAGCAGAGTTCGGCATGAGGTTTAAATTTTTATTACATTTATGTATTTTCACGAACCTGTATTTGCGACGAATGCGCAACTAACTCTTTCATTTCCGTAATTAAATATCGAAATATCATATGTATACGAGGGATAAAAGAAAATGTATCTAGTGTTTGCAATACAGACTCAGAGCCATGTAGATTTACTGTAAAAGAAGTAGTTTAAGGTTACGTGTTCAATGGAGAAATCGATTGAAAAGCTAGTTGGAAGTGTAAATTAATTGCCCTCCGTCGACAATAATATCGATAAATATTAGAAAGTTTAGTAAAAATGCTGCCGGCCAGGAAAAAGCTCGAGACAATTTAATGTATCTGGTTAGTGAACCGTAAAGAATATGTAAGGAGAGTAACAACTACCTGAAGTGCGTAAATAACGAATTTCGAACGAGGACGCCGTGAGGTTATCTCATATAGAGAATCGAAACATTCGATACGTTCGAACTTGTATTACAACAACGGACATTTTCACTTTGGGTTGTTTTACATTTTTTGCCCTCGGAAAAACTTCATTATGAGCTCTCGCGTTCGCAGGCTAATGTATTTTTCTTATCCTCATAGTGGCCAAACACGGTCTTGTCACGTTTGCCATTAATATTTCCTTGAGAGTTTATCGAAGTCTCGAGTATGCTTAGTCGACTCGACTCGTAGGTCAACGTTGATTCGAACATTGCGAAAATATTCGATCTTTTCGCCTCTTATTCAGAGACTTTAAAGGTGATTCGTTTCATTATTCAATTTCATTTCAGAATTCACCAGTCGTCTGATGAAATAATTAATATACTGAACATGTTGCAATATAAGTATATTATTTTAATTGCATCTGATCTTGGATTTTCAAATGGATATTATAACGGAACGGTGAAAGGAATTACTTAAGATTAATAATCTATGGGCATTATTAAGAAAAATGACTATATTTTAATGCTTAATTTATTTATAACTCGAGTATAACAGATAATTAATTATTAAATGACTGTCAGACATTGTGATTGAAATCTATTTAAATCAAGTATTTGTGCACTAATGGCAAAATGTCCATGTAATGAAAGGGAAAACTGGCGCGGGGACAAAGTATAGATTGTGCAGTCCAAAGTTTACGGCCATAGCAATGATATGTAATTTTTTACCTCTGTAAACAGTAATTACGTTCACTGAATCAAAATTGCATTAAGAGAATTTTCTTAAACTTAGCATTTCAATTGCTAATCCAATATATATATATATATCAATAGTATACATTAATACTAACAACATTAACACAAGCATGTGTTTTACTATAATTAAGTAGCGCGTTTTGATCTAATATTTTATTAAAAGCTCTTGATACTTTGTAAATGATCGAAAGATCGATAAGATTGTACATCTAAATATATTAAATTTAAACATTTTATATATTTATATAATGTGGTATGACATTTTTACTGTATAATTTTGAATATAAAATTTTCATCCATTGCAAAATATTTGTTTTTTATTTCCAATGAATAATTCATAAAATTAACGTCCAAGCGAAAATTAGAATTCGCTGAAAAGATTATTTTCTCCCAATAATTTTCTACTGTTTTCCAATACGCGACTCACGTGACAGAAAAATATAATTCATTACAAGCGTAATCAGGACGAAATAGATTGTGCAATGCGTCATATCGTTTGATTTATTTCCAATTCATTTTATGTACGCATATGACAAAAACCAATTCTAAATCAATGGCTTATTATTTCCGTTGGCTTTCGATCTTCTCCATCATTTTTTCCCTATAAATTTAGATTTTCTATTGCATAAAATAATTCCACATTGTTAGCCTCGTGTTATTACGAGATTTATGGTTGTGCTATAAAAACTTGTATACCTTTCAAAAGAAGGATCCGCAGTATATAGTCATCATCCTTAGAATGAATTTTTATTGCAAACTACTAAATCTGATGATGATCAATTGTCATGTGCATAAGATCAATTATATTTATTTTAGAACGTTTGAACTGACATTAGGCACACTGCAAATATCATATTTAGCGCATTGATTATTATTTCTTGTACTTCATCTTTGAGTCTTTGAAGTCTTTGAGAGATTAATATTTATGCAAATACTTGTGATATGGAATTTTCTCTCGATTTTATTAAAAAAAAAATATATTGTATTCTGCCGTATTATATTGTAGTACACAATTGAAGGTATTTAAATCTTCAAGTATTATGTCAATCAAATGAAAGTTATTGCCTCTAATTTATCACTTTTGGTTCTGTAAGATTATTATTCTGCACAAACGATCATGTTATTGTCATTATAAAAAATACCCGGAGACTTAAAAGCCAAAACAAAAAACAAAAAAAAAAACAAAAAAAAAATGATGAAAAAATAAAAAGAAAGAAAGAAAGAAAAATGAAGAAGATACAGTAGCTTTCTCAAAGGCTGCATAAGAGGCTTACGAAGAAGCCACGTGATTTTCAGTTGAATTTGAATGATGAGCCGGAAAACTGGTTTACGATGTGAGGGATAATGCCCATAAATACAAAAAGCTCTCGCCTTCCCAGATAGCGGCGAGCCTATATCCTTTTCTCAATTTTCCTTCCTCTTGGGCTTTTTCAATTTCCTTTCCTTTCATTTTCTCGAATTCCTCGGCCTCGTACAATGAATTATCGTAATTACCCGAGCCCATCCGGCGCTCCTGTAAAATGGCTACCGCCGACTCACTGCACGCGATCCCTGCTCAATAATTTTCCATGCCACCACGAGCTATCCATGGACGCACGCATTCGTGAAAACGTTGAGTTAGACTTCCATCCTCTCCGTCTTATCGTCTCCGCTCTTCCACGGCCATTTTACAATCCTGTCAGCAAATAATCGAATTCCTCTCTTCGTTTATTATTATTATTATTATTATTATTTTTTTTTTTTTTTACCCCTCGCTCAACGTCTGATCTTGATAGCAATTTAAATTAAGTCCTTGGCCATATTTACAATTCAAGGTGTAATAAAGTTCAGACCGATTGGAAATCTACGCAAGATTCGAATCCATTGATATTCATCGAGAACGGCGCCTAATATTAAGATTCAATAACGCGTTCGAAAATACGTCCATTCAATCCTTATTATTTAATAAGACGAACGCAATACTGCTCTGTCTGATTTATTCGTTTCTTTTCTTTTCATTTTTTTTTTCCCTATTTGCTAAGAACGTAGCTATGATCGATAGTTTTACATTTTCACGTACATTCATTCATCTTTTGAGAGAAAATTTCATTTAAATTTTATTTGCTAGTAGAATGACCGAAATGCAAGATAAGCTTTAAACATAATAACGCCATGATTTATTTACTGGATCAAGTTATAACCCCTTGATAATATAGCTTGTTTTTTTCTTTTCTTTGATTACGTTCTTTGCCTGTAATATCTGATTATTTAGGTACGTTATTGTAGCTCTACATTTACATAATTAAAATGCTACTCAATCACTTTATGCATTTAGCTTTTATAGTTGTTTAAATTTGCATTCTGATTATTTGATTTTTTTATAATAATATTTTAAAATAAAAACGAATCTATACTTATAATAAAAGTAATTTCAAAACTTAAAGATACTCGAGATCGTGCCGGCTAAAAGCTTCTCGACAAGTTATATATACACACATGCACACAGGCGCTCACGTATTATAAATGTATTAATATTACACGGGTATGGATTGTACCTTCATATATATATCAAATACCAAGAAGTTTAAGGAAGTGGATGCTAATTAATAAAGTACACGTTCTCTTCACAATGAAAATCAACGGAAAATACATTCTAAAATTTTACTCCAACGGTTACTTATTTAAAGTTTTTAACATATTTTCATAATAAAGGAATTCGTGAATAAATTTTCACAATAAACAAATAAATTTATAAATATTTATAAATATTTCTGAAACTATTTTTATATTTGGATTTCTTGACATGCCCAGTTAAATTTATCGACTCGTAACGTTCATTTTATTTTTCGAACAAATCTTTTTACATTTATTACGTATTAAATAAAAAAATAAAAAAATTAATAAAAAAAGGAGAAAAGAATGAAGAGTAATTGCCGGCTATTCGATTATCTTAGCTAAATTTGTCGCTGATCTTTTCAGTTTTCTTACAGACCGCTTCAATAGTAGGAAGGATACAATCTGATATTACCGTTATGTAGTAGAGAAGGAAAGCCTCAGACTTTTTATGTATATTCCCGTAGTTAATTTATTCATTTAATTTTAAATGAAATATTTACAATATTTATTTAATGCCTACATTCAAAATAATTTAATTTTTCAAACAAAATATTATTGACTGCCATATAAATTTATTTGCCCTGCAAATAAATGTCAGTATAATCTAAATTATATTTTATAAGGAAATTAAACTTGTGAAACGAATGAAAAGGTAGAACGTGTATTTAGTTACATACGGGTAAGTTTATTTAACACATTTGATCGATTTCCTATACCCGCATTCCTTATTTTGCGACGATTCACACTGTTTTGCATACAAGACATCGGTCAGAAAACAAATCTTCAAATACTTTTAATATTTTTAATGTTCTAACTCGATCGGACAATAATTACTTTATTTATTATTTTAAACTCGAACAAATATTTATTGAAATTACTTAATGTAAAATTGACTCTTTATCCATGACTATTTTAGAAAATTTAATGAATGCCCTACGCTTGGAATTTTTTAATTTCAGAATTATATTTAATAAGAATATAATGAATTAAAATATCGATAACTTTAAAGATTCCAGTAGGCAATATAGTTTACTAATATTTTGATTGTTAAACTTCCATTCTCTTAGTAAAATAGATTCTTATTTCACATCATTCGTCCGATATGTTTATAAGAAAATCTTTTGCCACAACAATTATTTACCCAAATTTAAATCCTCGATGTTACTCAATTGAATATCTATAATAGAGTAGAGCTTAATCTCGTATTACAGCTTTGAAGTCGTAATGAAATTGTCGGCAAATATTGTAAATACTTAAAAATTTATTTTACCATTAAATCTAATGATGTCATTACTGGATTTTTCAAAATACGAAAAAAATACTTAATTCTCAGCATTATATGCTTTGAAAAATTCATAATTTTTTACCTTTCTTACCAATTTGTATTTTATTTCAATTTTCTTATAAGCTTATTTTAATAAATAAATATACAACAAAAATTATCGATGATTGTAGATATTATTACCAGTTATGATATAAGAAGACGTTGAAAAATATATATGAGTTCAAAAATTTATCTCACTATTTTCACATGGAATTGCAGTAATGATTATGAGAGCGGGCAACATCAAAAATATAGTAATTGACTAAATAAATTCATGCATACATAAAACATACTTACTATATTTACTATATCATAATATATAATTCAATTTGGACGTGAATTACGTTTAAAAGTTACGTAGTTTTCAGCTCGTAATTATTCTAAAATATTTTTATAAGAACACTGCTAATGCAATTTCTTCGAAAGGCTTTGTTACATATATGCATATGTGCAGAAGAACGATTTGAACTGCATTATTATAAGTATATTTCTTAATTTATTTTCATTAGCAATTCATAATTTATTAATTAATTTATATAACCAGGCCGGTGAATTACATTTTTGTTTATTTTATTTTCATTGTTTATTTAATTTATGCTCATTTTATTAATGAAGTCATAATATTATTGAAACGTTAATGTGGCTATGTTTTCCTTATTTCTTTATTACATAATATTTCCTGTATTTTCTCGTTAACTCTTTGTAGATATATATTTCAATTCTTACATGACTATAGAGAATAATATTACTTTATGGATAAAGTTATGGAGCCACATAGTAAGATTCTATATTTTTATAACAATTAAATCAAGGTTAAAGAGTAAATTCAATAAGAGCATGACAAATTTTAATATTTTAATCCCTTTTATTCGCTACGATTTCATAAACTTGTATGATTATGATATTTATTTGTTATAATTTGTATTGGTAAAAAATATTGTACACATTTCACAAGGTTTTAATTTGCATAAACATAGGAAGTAAACGTGGATCTGCTATTTTAATGTATACACATGCAGCGCGTAAAGGTAAAAGAAGAGAGAGAGAGAGAGAGAGAGAGAGAGAGAGAGAGCGCGAATGTAGGAGGAAAGGAATTTTTTTCCACAAAAAATATGCACTAAACAACTTGACCTTTTGATTACAGGTGCATATTGAAATTGACTTATGTAAAGAATCTGAAAGGACCATTAATTTATTATAAATTGTTTATTATCATTTTATAAAAATAGTTTTGTTGAAAAAAAAAACATTTCTATGACTTGTAAAGTTTATTAATACGTAATTGAATACCGTCAATTATGTAAATTTCACATAAAATATAAAAAAGATAAATAACGTATAAATTTTTATATTTTTTTATATAAATTTTCATTGTACAAATAATACTACAATATTTGTATGAAAAAATTAATAATTATGATCTGGATATATATTCGTGCTTATGGGTCACGGATAATACGGGCGAACATTATTTTTCAAAGGTTTCATAAGATATCAGCTTTGAGATTATTTTGTAAACTAAGTTATTTCGATAAATTGAAAGATATTTGAGCCTATTTAGTGTAATTCTTAAAGCAGGGATTTACTAATAAAATTTCTTTTCTCGCCTTTATTAATCATTAACTTATTTTAAGATATTTCGTAGAAGAAAAAAATTGCGAAATCTAGGGCTCGTAGATTATAGATCTTTCACTTGTGTAGAGATATTATTTATTTTTTAACAGTAAAGTATTATTATATGTTCAGTTTTATATTCAGCTTTCTTCGGCCATACTTTCACAAATATCGTTTATAATCCTGAAGGATTTTGAAATCTGAGTTTTTCCCCAAAAGTGATCGTACTTATACAAGCTTACGGGCACATGATCGCATGAATTACGATCATCGAGTCTCTACGACTTTCACTCCGAACGATGACGATGGGGAAATAAGAGAATCTCGTAAAATCATCGACTCGTCACAATTGCGACCAAAAGCAGAGTAACGATCGAGAATCGCCAGGCACTTGAAAATCTCCTACGTACGGGCGAAAAAGTATGTACATGCTTTCGTACCTTCCGATCGATCTCATTATTCATGGTTCGATAAAAATTAACGATCACAATAATGTTCTTAGGAGTACCGGAGATGACGTAACTGAATAAGGATCTATCGTCGTGATCCCAATGCTGACTATAAATTTAGCTAAATGTCCCGACAATTGATATTTGAGTTAATCCAGGTTGTTAATAATGCCCATTCCACTGGTCTTGCATTAAAGAGCCGCCGACTCCGGACCGCAAGAACATCGCAAGAACATCGCAAGAACAAAACGACACTCGTCGTCGAGTTCGAGAGAAAAAGCAATTTCGCCAGAAATTATAGGCTTTCCGTGTCATGTCGGACAGAAGGGCCATTTCCCTTAATACTCATATCAATTATAAATTTATGACACAGTGATGTCGACCTGGTGGGCAGGGGCTCCGGCAATGATATGACAGCTTAATTTCCAATGCGGCTACGAAATAGAAAATAACGTTTATTATTGATAAGAACCAAGTAATTTCCATCTCTTGCATCTCTCAATGGTTCTGACCCTACGATTTTTATGCCCTCCCCCCTTCCGCCCCCCGTTTATTGGAGCGATTTAAGTACGTTTCTAATGAACGTGCACTATTTTATTTACCTTACACATAATTGAAATAGGAGCTTCGGCTATCGTATATACGCGGAATAGCGTAAACTTAAACGCTTCCTAGAAAATCGTGAAAACCTTTTCCCAAAAGCAATTGGATTAATTTATCCGGAAGATTACTAAATTAAATAACCGTTCTTTGTGTGTGTGTGTGTGTGTGTGTCCGTGTGTGTTTGTGCGTTTTTTTAAATAAAATAAATTTATTTTCGCGTAATAGAAATAATCTTAGAGATTAGAAGATGAAGAACCGAACGAGGAAGCGAGAAAATTAATGGCCAGGTTAATTGGAATGCTACTACCGAGGTAACGGGTGCGCGCAAAGTACATTTTTTACCTTCGCCTATACTATCGTCTATACGATATTTTTAATAGTAACAAAGCTGAATAAATGTCGATCATGACCTGGAAACTTAGGCTTCATATAAATCTGCATGCTGCTTTAAAAGGAAAGCCTTGCCTACGCCATGTAGGCAAAGTCTCTAAACAAAAAGTCATTTCTCGAAAAACTATTTAACATATATATATTCCATATACTACGCACCAAATGTAAATTTGCACTATTTTATTTTTAAAATTTTATAATATTATAATAATGGCTTCTTTTTGCCTAGCTCAAGACCTATTTCAATTGAATGTATACGATAATACTTCAAATTTAGTTTTTTGAAGTGATTAAGTATTACGCGCATTTGAATATGGTCAGTTTATCACTACCATGAATTATTTGCAACATTATAATGATAACGTTACTTCATTCTTAATGCTTATTTAAAATTTAAATGCAAATAAAATTTAAAAATGCAAACAATTACGCGAAAAAGAAGTTGAATAATTATTCCTCGGTAATTGTTAAATAAGCACCTGAAAAAAAGTATAAAAAATAATAATAGAGTCCTTGAAGGTAAATTGCGACATTCTCATGAAAAGGAAATTTTTAAAAATTTTTAAAATTAATCTATGAGTAATTTTATCTTTTGAAGTAAGCAAGTAAGTACGAAGAATTTTAATTTAATAAAATAAAAACCCAATAAAATGTATTAGCTATTAGCAGGCGCATACGGTATTATCGAAGATTATAACTCTTCTGCATAAATTTGATGAAATTAGGTGAGGATTAGAAGCTTGTATAAGAAAAAAGAAAATTTGTTGCCGGAAACATTGTACAGAGGTTGAAATGCTGTAGCGTTAAAGACAATGAAGAAATGAGTCCAAGGCGAGCAATGGCGTATTTGTCGTCATTGTAAAGAGCCAAATGTAGGAAATGCCCGATACTTTTATGCGGAAAGGGAAGGTTATTATTATAGATTATGGCAATCATTGATCAGCTGGCACAATGTGAAATTTGAAATTCGACAAGCGGTCACGATAGAGCAATATTTACTGGAGGCTCCCACAAATGCTAGAAATGCAGTTTATTTTTCCGATTCCCGGCTCTTGATGCTCACTCGGTCAAATTTTTGATCGATTAACTTGTAGCTTTCCAATTTTTATTACGCTCACTTTATTTACGCAGCATCGATATTCATGTATTCATTCGTATAGAGCACGAGAGTAAAGAAGAGAAGGTTAAAACCGAATAAGACATTACTCGGACAGTTGCATAGAAGGGGCATTAGTTATTATAAGCATATCCTAAGCCTGGAAGCGGTCCGGATCTGTATATATTCTTAAACTTGTAATAAGTCTACGACTATTTCGTTCAATGTTACGGTACTTATGAGTAACAAAGGTGCTCGTGAGTTTCCGGGTCGCGTGCATTATCTCGTAATCCCTATAATGACTCTTTTATTCAAGCCTGCAGAACAATCATATCGAGCATAAGCAATAATCGAGCCAACCTTTCTTATTCTCATCGTATCGAGCGGTTAATGACAATTTCGCATAAAACGCCAAGGCTAACGAACAAAGTTTCGCCTTCGACTGTTCGCGTTCGAAGTAGCCGTTAAGGGGCTTAAAGGGGAGGAGGGAAGGCGTGGGTCAGAAAAACGAAGACTTTCTCGATGAGTAGAGATACAAGTGATTTGCTAAACAAGAGGCGCGCGCGCCCCGCTATGCTTAAATAAATACTTACAGTATTTCAAAATGAAGTGAACTACTAAGAGATTGGTTAATAAAAAACTGGATTTTCCAAGCCCGGTAATTATTATAAAGCTGTTAAGTTAGATGGAAGTGCGTACGTACAGTGTTTGTAAATAAATGGGTAAAAATGTAAAACGGCGGAGCTACGAGGATAAAATGGTCGGGTGGGGGGACGAGAGGGGGGCGGGAGCGATGTTCTTCCAACCGTTTTTCTCCATTCTCTCTGGCAGGGAACATGGGGCCACAGAAATAAAGAGAGTAGTGTAGAGCGGTAGGCGGGGAGGGGCAGGGGGAGAGGGAAGGGTTTGGAAGGGGCGAGGGGGGGGGGTAAGCGGGTCTGCGGTAATCGGATTAATTCGTATTTAAGGAAAAAGAGCCGCGGAATGCTTTTAAGATGCTCGTAATTTGGAAAAGGGGTATTAAGTAGAAGAGCCTAGTTGAAAAGCGGGGCAGGAGAGCCTTAGCCGGCATGACGGGGTCATGTTGCATGAGGCGCGGTAAGGGGGAGGTTTGTTAGGCGGGAGGCAGACGTCGGCGTTCACCTGCGTAAGAAGTAAGCAACCGGTGTCAACCGGTCACTTGTTTTTCGTCGGGGGGCTTCGCTCGTGTGCGTGCACGTGCCAGCCGTGCATACGGCATGGGTGAGACGCGTGCGTGCATGTGTGTCCGTCTATCCCGGGTGGCATGTACAGTTATATGAGAGTCGAGGGGCCGTCGGTTCGCGCGGTATTGTGTATATACACAACGCGGGGACGGAAAGGAGGCCAATGGCGACCGTTATAAGCCTCCGTCGGTGCCGCCGACACCGCCGCCGTGGGTGGAGGACTCGGGGTCGTGACGAGGGGCAGGGGGAGAGAGAGAATAGAGGGGCAAGGAGTGGGGACGAGAGGCGAGGAGCCGATTTCGAGGAAGCCAGACGTAGAAAAGAGAGGGGCCGGTGCGCAGCGCGGCGCGGGCATTCGTAGAATCCTTCACGAGCGCAGCCGCGGCATTTCGTCCCGCGGTGGCCGCACTGCGTAAGCTACCAAGCCGACCATCCGTGTCTATGCTCCTCTGGAGAATGTTACGCAGAGCTGCCGATGACGTTGCCCGATGACGCTCGACAATCCTCACGAGATCGCGATCCTCTATTTACCCCGGGTTATTTTTATACGGCCGGGCTTCCGTTGGCTCGACCTGGAGCGATTAAACCCTCGAGCTAATTACCGACTAGGAGAGCCTCTCGCCGACCCCGGAATTTTCAATGGACGGCCAAGATTAATGGAGTCGAGATGACCGAGAACTTTCTACATCCTCTCGGTGCTCCCTGGCATCTTTTACAAAATACGAACAATTGCTTCCAGCGGGAATATACAAGGGGCGGGGGACACTTCCTAAAATCACATTTGCTTACACGGGGCCGACATGCCTCCTAGTTTTACTTTTATTTTCAAATACCTCGTTTACATGGCCATTATGCGACATAAGAGGGCAAAAAAATTGTCGAGCCACCACAATAGACAAGACAATTGATGGTTCAAGGTAATGGGATTTTAAGTAGTTATAAAAATTAAGTGTGGGAGAGCTCTTATCTATTCGTAGTATAATGCCGAGAAAATATAAAATTACCCCTTTCGATACTCCTGTGCTGTCATGTAATTAATGTTGCTTAAGGAAAGCATCATTAAGAGTAACAATCCTAACTGTACACATTAAGAGAATCAAGCTCAAATAATCAAGAGAACAAACAAACAAACACGCACACACGCGCGGGGGGGGGCACAATATTAAAGGGCTAATTTAATTTCCGTATCAGGATCATAAAAATGTAAAGGCTTTTAGGAAGCGGAATGTAATGAATTTTATATTTCAGAACGTAACAATGAAGTGCTGAAAAATAAAAACATTAAAAAGGAGTAATGTGATCCTAAAATAATTTTTAGGGCATTTTCAAACAATTACCTTATTTTTGCACAGTTAAAATTTTATATTATACTGCTCGTTATACGGGCAACAAAGCTAATTTTCAAATTTACCAAGCTTCTATTATTTACGGTAATAAATAATATTTTAAAAAATATTAAGGATAAAAATAAGCAGTAGCTCTTAATTATTTAAGTAGCGATAGTATTTAAGAAAATTATTTATTATCTCCATTTAATTTTAATAGGAAGTTTGCAAGCCGTTTCTTATTTTTGGTACTTGCTAAACAGTTACGTTGTTTAATGTGTTTGTAAAGGAGAGGGGGATAGATCCAACGGGAGAAGCCTCTAAAATTATATGATGATATCGCTTATTATGTTTGTTTTCTCGCGGCGAATCTCTGATATCGCTTTGAGATTCGAAATGTTGATATATCACACGGAAGTCGAGCCACGCTCCAAATGTCTTTATTGCATTGCGTGTGTATTTTTGAGTGTGAGAGACACCATAAGAGTGAAATACTGAGCTTGCGTGCGAACATCCGGTTTCAATGCAATGGAAATATATAATTTAATGAATATGATGGAAATTCAATGTCCATGCTCTCTATGCAATCTTTGTCTGCGCGCGCGTGTGTGTGCCCCTCGATTTTTTTCTTATTTATTTATTGAATTCAAAGGAGTTTTTTGGTCATAAATTCCCTAAACGCTTCGTACGTTTTCTCACTTTCAGTATAATGTTCGATTTATATATATATAAAAAAGAGCAATAATTTAGAAATGCTGATTTAGGTCAGCTATGCTTATTAATTCTTATTAATTTATTTTTTACTCGATAGACGACGAGTGCTAAGCTTTAAAAATAAATACTTCCTTTAAATAATCGTTAATCGGTTTAGTTATTATATACGCGTTTAGAAGAGAAACATATTAATAAGTGTGCTATGAATTTTCTGCATATATAATATTTCACATAAAAGTCTGGCTTTTATTAAAAAGCAAAGCTTGTTAATATCTTCAAAAATTTTCACAAACATAAGTGGATTATATTTAATTAATAATACGCTCTCGTGGAATAGAAAAATGTATTATAAGGATTATAGTATTAAAAGTAAACAATTAAAAGAATTATGAAAGTAATGTTTTTATGCTTCTAATTTTTCTTATTACGTAATGTTTAATACGCTCACCATAATGGCACTAAAAAATTTTATTTATCAAGTGATGAACTTGCGTGAATGTTTTAATTTTTTATTTAGCTCTTTTATAAACATTAACTAAAATGAATATTAAATTTATTAACGACATCCACTTATAAAGGAACATTATCGTTTCCTATTTATAATTGATAGTATTTATATTAACAGTAATTTCTATATCGTATTATCTGTTTAATGTCTGTTTAATGTTTGTTTTATTATTATTGTTACAGGTACGTAACAAACTCAGACGTAACAAAGGAACAGTGAGTACAGTCAAACATTTATACGCTATTTGAGCAGCTTAGATATAACTCTATTTGCTATTAAATAAGGTAGACTGTGTTATGTTATGGAAAATACGTTATACAATCGAGTAGACTTTATTCAATTGAAAATTGTGTTTTTGAAAAAAAAAAAAAAAAACACAATATTGTGTTATATTTGTACTAATTTGATTCAAAACAGATATGCCGAATAAAGATTTTTTATAAACATTTATTATTAAGCTACTGATTTATAAAATAAATACGCATATATTGTAAGAAAAGTCGAAGATACAACACTTAAATGCAACACTTATTATAAAATATCTTTATAGTATGGCTGTATTCATATATTCAACAATATTTTTATCATTTGCATTTCTATAATTATCCGTAGCAGTTTATTTTAAGAATTTTTATGTTGTAATGAGTTTTGCCGATTCTTTTTAATATTAATAATAACAAGCAATGATTAGCATTACTAAGTATTTGAAAATGAATATTTTGTATGGGTATTTAATGATATAGTCTATAAAATATATAGTATCAATATGTATGTAGCGTAAATGCACTAGTTAAATAATATTTGTACGATGTATTAAAAAATCCTTAAATATAACGGTTCGTGTGCATGTTAAAGTAAGATTTTGATTGATTGATTTGCCGAAGGAAAGTTAAAGGATAGAAGGAATCGCCATTAAAGTAGTATAACGCACTTGCCGCACGTGTTAATTAGCTAGTGTTGATTACTCACTTGAAGTCGGTAGTTTAAAAATTTTGACTAACATTAAAAGCTTTCGAAATCACTTGACATTACTTTCGAACGTAGCGCAAGGACTTTTCCACTAGGAAACAAGACTCGCACAGGCCGTTGACTCGGCAGTTGTTGCGGTGTCGCGTTAACGAAATCTAAAAATAGCGAGCAATCGATTATTCGCTTAACGGATCGCGAGGATGTCATTAAGCGACGCGCTCGAGCGCCTATATTCACGAGATCATAAACTCTCGGAACACGAGAATGGGATGCGTGCATCTGTCTAGTTCTGACCTACAATGTAAAGCAAGCAAGTCTGCTTTTGCATTACGTACTTGTATAATTAACCGAGGAGGTTAAGCCAAATTAGAAAGCCTTGATGAACATTGTCCGATAATCGCGTCGCGTCTATTTTCCTTTCTACGGCTAAAATCAAAGCGCACAAATCGTCGAATCGGTAGCTCGTCATTAATAACGCGCTCTCATTGATTTCCGGCTTCCTTACCACTCGATAACTATACGAGAGAGAGAGAGGGGGGGGAATGAAGGTGCATACAGTCAGTAATTGCCATTAGATAGCTTTGGGTAGCCGCTGTAATCCGCGTATTGTCAATCGTATATGATGTCGTGAGGGTGTTGGAGCACTTGGTGTCAACTCGACTTTAGCGTTTGAAAAGGTCGTCGGATAATTAGGAGGCCATGAGACACGAAACCGCGTTCAGGAACATTCTTCGGTTGGCGAAAGAAGATTTCTTGTGACACACATAGAGCCAGAGATTCGTTTTCCACGATCAGTAGAGTTTCAGGAGTCCGCGGCGAAGTTTCCACCGCGGCCTGGAATTCCTTGACCGAGTGACCTCAACTCCTTCAGTGATTTCAGTTATTCAACAAACAACAGCTTCTTCGTCGGACTATTAAGCTCATCCCCGGAGCATATCTCGTGGAGGCGTGCAGGGCGGAGTAATCCTTTCCTCTTTCGCTACGTCGCTATGCCGCTACGGGCAAAGTTTAAAATCTCGCATGTCCCTTATCTCGTGGCCCGACGCGGGAATTTATCAATAGATCGCCCGGTCGATTTGATGAAGAATCAGGACTTGCTGAGTGGCCTTGAGCCTTCGAGTCCCTGAAATTCCAGGACGTGAAAAAGGGCGCGGTGCAATGACTCGGGGGTACCGAGCGAGCAATGGAGAAAGGCCAACTTCAGCGAACCTATTTTCTTGTTCGGAGCTTAAATTCCTCGAGACTGTTGTCTAGGAGTTCTTAGAAGACTTTCCTGTACCTCCTTCTCTTCTCTCCTCCCATCTCCCCACTTCTCTTCTTATTTCTACACTTATTATTTTTCTTTCTTGTGCCATTTTGCTTCCTTTTTCTTTAATGGTCGATATAAGTATCCGTCAATTATATAATTTCAATGCAATTATTTTAAAAAATCCTCTTTGGAATGCCAATGATGTATTTTGAACTCCTTATTCGTAAATATTATATAAATATTATAAGCTCTATCTGCATTACTGGAATCTAATCATTCTTGGAAAGTAGCTAAATGGCTGTAGTATCAATTTCAAAATAAGAATATATATGTGTAAGCTTAAATTTAGTATACGTATGAACTCGTACGCTTTTCGGTAAAGATTCTAATAAATAGTAGGTAATCCAAGTCTATAGCCTTATGCCTTTCTATTTTCTATGAGTTGAAATGGCACTTTAATCGTAAAATAATGTTATAAGCTTATATATAGTTACGAGTACGTTATTAAAAATGAAAAAAAGAAAAGAAAAATATTGAAACGGATAAGAATAATGCAGTATGCACACGGTTCAACATTTCAAAGATAAATACAAAGTTCTAGGATTAAGGAAGCCATTTTTCCTAAGCGTTTTTTATCTCTGTATCGTAAAATGACAGTTATGAATGTGGTAATGGCTTTAAGTATTTTATACAAGTAAACTGAAAAACGACCCTATTCGAAAAATCCTGACTAGTCTGTTAAATTGTCAATACGAAGTTTGACAGAAAATAAAAAAAAAAAAAATGTACAAGAGCGCGTGGTGCTCGACAGTTTCTCAAAAATTAAATTAATAATAATATTATAACTATTTGTAATGAGCGATTTGGGAGGAAGTAATTTGTTGCTTCATTTCAATATGTAACAAATAAATTGTACATATAATTCATGGATTAGGGATCTTGAAATGAAATGAATGACGCTTGATGTATGTTAAAGCAGTGAAAATTGATATTTGTATATTACTCTTTCATAATTCTAAAGTAAGCATAATAAGCTTTAATAATTGGTACCTATCTAATATTAAAATTTTAAACTATTTCCAGTTATTAGTAATTTATGTTCACGTTGAAAATTACGCGAAACCATAAGAAATTTTTACTTCATAAATTTTAATAGAACGTTGAATATGACTTTAAATGCCTTGTAATTTTTAAGCCACAAAGAGTTTTATAGTTCAATAAGTCTTAGTTTAAAATTTATTACATATTATTTGTTTTTTAACGCGGGATTAGCGTCCCTTCTTGAAATTATTTCTTTAAATACAAGTGAATAATCTTTACTTAGCATTCTCTTTTCAAAACAAAAGGTTTTCTTTATAAAATTAAGGACGTTCAAACAAAAAGTTTTGTACATTTCGTTCAATGCTACAATATTATTATGCTATTAAATAAGAAATCATGAGGAAAAAGAACGAGTAAAATAGAATCACGAGTTTTTTAAAGTCACTTTAAATGCCAGAGATCGTCTTCGAGTGTTTTCTACTAAAATTTTACTCTTTTAATAATATGTACATTACTCTCGTGTGTGTAGTCTCTCATATCATTCACGCGGAATTTCTTTTCTTCTACCAGTGACTCATTGGAATTAAATAATTATTATATTCTAAAAGTGAATGTTAATGCTTTGTAATTAAGGTAAGGCAAAATTAGTCTTTAACTCAATAATTAATACTATCATTGGCTTTAATGCGTATTAAAGTAATTGTTAGCTATAGTGAAACATTATATGAAATGTCTGTTTACTGCATACTTTATCCACGATTTCTAATTAAAGTTTAAAATTCTATTTGAAATAGTTTAAATAATTTAAATTCTATTATAATTGATATTTGAACGAGATGGGTGAATATTTGTAAAATTATTAAAAAAAGTTACTATACCGATAGAATGAGACTAATTTTGATAAAGATCTTAAAAATAGGTATAATTTATTATTATTCTATTAGTTTACTTATCATGTCTTGAGTTTCTTATCAATGCTTCAATAGTAGAAAAAGTTTACGATCCGAAGGAAATGGCTATTTGAAGCTATTATTTATTGAGATATGCAAAAGCGTGAGCTTGAGCGAAAAAGTTGTAAGGCTTGTGAGGACTAGCGGAAAGCGTCGGTGTAATTACGATCAACGCAAAGAAAATCTTTTGCGTTTCAAAATTTCCCGCGGATCGCCGAATGGAAAAGTATCGCGTAACCAATCAACGTGTTCTCTTCCAGATCTTGAATATCAATTGCGGCCAAGAGTTACAATGGTCTGTAAATACGTTAAATTCCATATTAATACTAAAAATCTTTTTAAATATCGTTTCTCGAGTGGAGCTATTTTAATTATTCGAAACTTGTGTTTAATATTGCATTTACAATCACTACGCATTGATACATGCATTCGATTAATTCTAGTTCGTAATCGATAAAAAATGTCAAAGTTAAAAAATTTATTTAGTTGTTAGTGGGCATCGTTTTATATTACTTTACTGGTGATTGTGCTTATTTGCCGACTTAATCAATGCATTTTGCTTAACATTTGTTGGGCATTTCATTAAAAAAAAAAAAAAAAAAAAAAAAAAAATTATACATCCACGGGCGAGTAGGGAAATACGTTTAATCCTATTAATAATCGTTACTTGTACGATACCTAAATAAATGTGAACGGCGCTTATTCGGGTAGAACAAATAAATAAATTTGTTCGAGTGCAAGCTCCAATTACAATCATAAATGTGCATATTGAAAAATCATCAACAAGAATTTATGATCTGAGAAAACTCTTTCCAATGCTGGCAGTTTTCGCTTGAAATATTTGACATCATTAATTATTTATACTAACTCATTTATCATTTAATTCGTTTTCCAATGCATCATGATTTTTTGTTTTTCTTCGTATCAAATAATTTATCGATACTAAAATCCTGATTGAAATTTATTACATAAGGAGTTTCATTACGTGTTTTTTTTGTTTTTTTGTTTTTTTGTTTTTTTTGTTAAATTCGAGTCTAGAATCAGATATGAAATGTATTAATCAAAAGATTAAGGGCAAAATGAGAAAATGAAAAAAAATCGTTGCTCTCTCAATTATATGAAACCAGTCAATAGACTAAATTCAAATATAACTATGGCTTGTACTCGCATATGCTGCTTTGCTATTTTAACATATAATTGTAATTTGATTTCCCTGTAGCTTATAATTTCATGAAAGTCGAAAAATAATTTTAAAGATTTCACAATGATTATTTATAATTAAAAATTTAATTAGTCTGATACTGCAAGACCGGAAAACCCGTTTAATCCAATTATAATGCCTATATATTATAATAAAAATTTTTGTAATGCACTCATTATTTAAATATAGTTCTATAATACCATTTAAAATAAATTAGAAGTATCAGGGTGCAGTCGATTTATAAAGAGCAGTATATGATCGTTTATGGTGGCTTTCGAAAGGTTCTAATCGTCATTTTCCGATAAAACAATTCAATATCTATTGCAAATATGTGACGAGAATCTAACGAAGTTTATGCATTTTTTCGAAGCTGTAGAATTCGAAGACGAAATAAATGTTGTGGTTAATCTTTAATTGCAAGGCATTAATAAAATTAATTAACGTTTGATGAATCAATAGCTTTTAGCTTTGTAAAAATTGCCGCAATTATTGGAGTCGATTTTGAAATATAAATGAGCCGGGAGAACGCGAAACGAAATCGGGCAAATCTGAATATTAAAATTATTCCGGTTGGCTTATTTGTTTTGTGCGCCAGTCGCTATCCACTTATATCGCCTTTATGCATATTCACATAAATCTGTCGATAAGAAGATAGGGAAATATGATTAAAAATGAGAAAAAGGCTAAACGAAAGTCGATTTTTTCGTTTTTGTTTTTTTTTTGTTTTTTTTTTTATTATTAGCACGTTCGAGGCGTTTATGAGTTTAACCAGCCCGTAAGCGTTTAAAATGTGCAATACATTAAAATGTTCGGGTTTCCTGTATTTTTCATCATCGGCTTCGCTGATCAAGGTTTTAAGAAATCTTGGCAATATAGGCTGCTGAGTCTCTATTAATATAGGCTTCCTAGTACATACGAAGTCGATACCTGTAACATAGTCTCTCGAGTATATCGTAAAGGCGAAAAGTGTGAAAAGTGCGATGGGCAAGTAATTTGATAGGGGAGTTTTGAAAATTGTCCGCCAGGCGGCGCGATAACGAATCCTTCGTTACGGGCTCATCAAAGAGAAAAATGCGTGTGCGCGAGGTGGAATGTACCGGTCACGCGTATTCCGCGGATTATTATAAGAACGCCGGCAGCGGATTCGCATTTCGATTATTATTTCGTCTTATGGAATAACATTTAATTAGAATTACGATCGAAGGAGGTAGCTAGAGCCTCGCTAGTTTGTACAATATCGATAGATCGGAAGGCTTCTTGTTTCCAAGCGAACATTATCCGGACGATTATAGCGCTGCTAATGGCCGAATAACGCGGATTTACGATTATTTTCAATAAGCCGGTCGAGCAAGGTTGCAAAGCCTCATCGTGGCTCCCTTCAATTTTAAAGACGCTACTTGCTCCCCACGTCTTTTCACAAAATTTACATACTACCCCGCAATTTTAGTCCTATACTTTGCCCGGACTCGTCCTTACGCGCCAAGCATTTCTTTAAAGTGTCGAAACCTATGATTTCCTGTATCTTATAAAATTCTCGTTCCTGTTGATTAGTCATTAAAAAACCGAATCCGATGATTCTTTGATGCCGTACTTTCTCATTACGCATTTTCTACAGAGTACTGCAGAATTTCAGTTAATTTTGTGGAACTTAAAATAATGATCGATTACTTTCGGCAGAGGTTTTTTTTTTCTTTTTTTATAATATCCTTTCTATAGGATTAATATTAATCGGTTTATTAGAAATAATAATCATCAGGTGAAGTATGTTCACTGACTTTGATTGGCACAAGTTGGCACAAATGGAAGATTAGATATTATTTTAATGATTTCGAATACGTCGTTAGCTGTGACGGCATGTATATACAATATATTCTATTCTGAAGATCTGTAGGTAATTCTGCATTAATATTCAAGAAACATTTGAATACAACGCTACGAAAAATATGGCAGGAATATTAAAGTAACGCACATTTAGTCATTTAGTCGTGCTTTCAATGGGAATTCCGATTTAGCATTCATCAAGCAGCATTAGTTAACATCGATTACGCATAAACAATATTCACGAGTGTTTAAAAATTAATCACCAGAAGCAGATAAACTGCACTGGGTTATAGAAAAGTAATAGGTAGAAAAAGGTAGCCGAATAGGGAGAGTGGATTGTTCGCTTCAAGGACAAATACCCAATGAAATTTGTTTTAGACGGTGCGGTTAAGGGTGGGGGGGGCGGGTACATTCCCTTCCTGTCCGATACAAAAGCCGGCTCTGGAATTTTTTCCTCTTTTCATCTTGTGCGGGCGGCATCGTCGCCTCGACTCTGAAAAGAGTACAAAATTTATGTAAAGCCTGAAAGTCGGTTAACATGATGGAAGCTTATGTCATTTAGTGAGACTACATGTGGAATTAATGAAATTGTAAATCCACCCGATGTACTTTCTATTCATTCTTGTTGTATTCCTTCCTTTTGTATTTCAGCCTCGTAATTTCATTGGCGCTTCGGAGACGAGGGTTGAAAAACGATTGGTCCGTAAAAAATTGTTCTAATTCCGTAAAAAACCTTTCATTTATTACGTATTTTCTTCGAGTATTGATTCCAAAAAGCTTCTTTTCGTCTTAAAAATAATACAAAGTTACATAAAAATTATTAAGCTTTGAGCAATTAAAGATTCGTGCATGCAATTTCATAAGTTGACTGTATCGTCATATATTTATCATATATATATATATATATATCAAAAGTTTCAAAGCTACAATTAGTTACAGTTTGTGCCGTAAGTAAACTCGCTTAAATAGAAATTTTCTTTACAATATTTCCAAACGTAGCTCATTAGCTTGAGAATATTAAGGTAGGTTCGGACTAATATATATTCATGATAATCGTCGATAAAAATGAATAGAATATGATGGTCCGGTAGGCTGAGGGAGTTGTCCTCCCCCGGAGTTATAATAGGAAGGAAAAGAATAATCGCATACAAATAATTCGACACAAGTATTTATGCAAAAATTTCACATAAATATTTAATACGACGAGGCACTTAAAGAGTAAAGTTGCAATAATGAATTCTTTATTGTATTATTTGGCCTCTTAGTACATTAATTGAGACTATATATGTATCGGCAATAACGAGGAGTTTCTCATTACTATGACAAAAACTTTAGTAATCAACGAGCATCATTAAAACTTTCATCAGAAGAATATTGCTGGTAATAAAAAAGATCAATTTCAAGTTGAAATTTTTTCCTTCTCGAAAGTAAAATTGTTATACTTTTAAAATCTAGTCGTTCCAATCACATTTTATTAAGTCCATAATAAATTATATGAATGAGGTTGCGTGTACAGATACGCATAGTATTCATTTTGCGTAGGCTAAAATCATTTAAGGCTCATACAGTAAAAAAGGACATAGGTGTGCAATACAATGGAATTGTATTTCATTTAAAGAGTGAGTCTATAGTTTTCGTATTAATTAATCAATAATCAATATGACGATTATATTAAGAATAGTAATTCATTTTTTAATTGGAAATCATAATAGTATTGTAGTAGTAGTTAGCTGTAGTAGTAGCAGCAGTAGTAGTAGTAGTAGTAGTAGTAGTAGTAGTAGTAGTAGCAGTAGTAGTAGTAGTAGGTATTGTTGTTGTTATTTTAAATACAATAAAAGCAGTCAGTCAAGTCAATGACTCTGGTTATTTGCATGCACGAGAACGTCCGGTAAATAGATGAAAGGCAAAGTTCTTTGCCAGTATTTCAAAATATTACTGAAAAGTTCGGTGAATAATTTTTATGGACTGAGATGTAATAGATAAATAGATTTCCGGGACAAGTGTTAATAAAGTAGGTAGAGGCGTCAAAGGGCCGGAGCGAGGCGGTCTGTCTCAGGTAGGTTTATTCGATTGGAACGGTAAACTGGGCATCGAGACTCTTGACCCTTTTCACTCACTGACCTGTCAAAGCACGGCCCAAAAGTAAATCAGTGAGGCAAGTAACACCTCTATCTGTCTATCTAGCGATCTACATGCGGTCTACATGCGGTCTACATGCGGTCTACATATATGCCGATAGCGTGCGCGTACCTATGTATATGGGGCAGCCCGGTATTTATTCCGGCAGTCGGAAGGATTGGCGGTCGGGTTGCGTATGCCAGGGGTCGGCGCGGGCTAACAGCAGGTGGTGCCGGGTGTCCAGGTGCTGAGCGCGGGACTCGTGTCCCCTCCCCCACTCGGGCAGGTACAAAACACCACCTTTTGCCTTTTACCACCTCTACGCGCTTCCTCGGTTCGCAAACTAAGCGAACTATGAATAATCGAGTCGAGAGAATAAAGAGGGGGGTAGGGGGGGAGCCAGGGATTTTCGTTGACCATAATACAGTCGTCGCGCTACGTAAAGACCTGGCCCGATTATTATTTAAATTTTATTCCTACAGGTTAGGTTACACGTGTATGGGACACTAATGCGCACATTTAAGCAAAAACAATAATTACAGGAGCAGCCCGATCGTAAGAAGATTACCTCTTAATTCGGTGCTATTGTGCATGTCTGTTTACTTTAATTGGCAGCATTGATCGTATCATCCTGAGACGCGGTTTAGTAGTCTCGGTCGGTACCTGCACATGTCCCTGCTAAATCATCTCCCATCCCATCAATTTTACGCAAAGCTAGACTCGGCTTAAGATCGTTTTTACGAATGACTTTTACTCGACGCGGCGATGAAATGATCGAGGCAACCTGTATTTTACTTATAAAATGCTAAAAAAATGTATTGGTTCCGCCGGCAATTATTGAAAGATTAATGATCGAACGATGATTAAAGGACCACGATTGATTCGACTAAATTTTAGGGCATAATCTTAGACAGTAGAGTAGGGGCAGTGAGTTTTTTTTTGTTTTTTTTTTTTTTTTAACGCAGAATATAAGCGGGTAGTATAGGAAGGGAGGCCAGCCGACACGAAAACGTCCTCGATTCTCGCTTTGGTTTTATTCGTCGGAGAGGCGGTAGCGACGGCAGCGACGGCAGCGGCGGCGGCGGCCTGGACCGACAGAGGCTGGTATTTCTTCTTTATTCTGTCAATGGATACACTTGCGCGCGAGGAAGATTCGAGCCACCTGCCACTTTTCTCACGTGCTCCATCTCATCTTTCTTTTGTATCTTCGTTTTTCCGCTTCTCCGAAGCAAAAGTCGAGCCCCTCTTTTACTTCATTTGCCGCATTTCGGCAAACTGCTTTTAAATATATTCGCTCCCAAGCTCATTTCACGCTTTCGATTTCACGTATTTCTCGGGAATAAACCAACTCCAGATTACCCGCGAGTTCAAGTTGGGCATTGAAAGCGAAAAACTCTATGGCTTAGGAGGATATCGGGATACTTCCCGAGCTCTTTGTTATCGAACGCATTTTATACGATGAGATAGAAGAAGGGAGAACCGAGAGATGGAAAAGAAGAAGAAGAAGAAGAAGAAGAAGAAGAAATGAATGAAGAACTAACTCGGCGCAGGAGTGAGTGGCCATTTGAATGAGAGTACGGCATTCCGAGGGATGTATTTTACGAATACGTAATGATTGCATTTACATAGATTTGAGCAAATAAAGGAGACTCGAGTTCATGCTCTTATCCGAGCTATCGTGACATCTAAGTCCCTGTCGTCCAGCCGAGATTATCGCCCTTGAATCCAGGTTGAAACGAACCCCGGCATTTCTGCGAAGCAACAACAAACATAACTGGTGGGATTTAATGTATAAGGATAAATCGTCGCACCGAGACATTACTGTCGCTCCGCGTCGTCGCGCTAAAACAGAATCCGAGCATTTTTCATCCCTCCCCACACCCGCCGTGGGTCCATAACCCGTGAGCGAGGCTAGTGAGGCGGGGAGCCCGTTTCTTCTCTCCTGCCCGGGACAATACTTGTATCACTTTGTCCTCCCAGCGAGAGGCAGACCCCACTCGACTCTGCGATCCGCACGAATCGAACGTATCGCCGGGGACAAAAATCCTACCAACGTAAATCACAATGTCCGGGGACTCGTACCGAAAATCGTTTTTTAAATGACCAGTCACCCGCTTCCGAGAAGTAGAGGCGCAACGGCTCCCGTGACTAACCAACCACCACTCGTTAGTGACAGCTGCGGCTCGTCTCGCCCTGCTCGCCGCTACGCTCACGGTGATTCGAGAGTGATGCTCGACACGGGTTTGCGGGGGGGGGGCTAGAGGGAGACACGAAGCCGGATAATGCCGAGTTTCCCCGCGGATCGGCGGATCACGGTACCGCGAATTTTATTATTCCGACGCTTCTATCTACGCGTCTACTACGTCTTCGGTCTCTCTCTCTCTCTCTCTCTCTCTCTCTCTCTCTCTCTCTCTCTCTCTCTCTCTGTCTGTCTTCGGACATCGAGCCGGACACTCGATACGCAACTCGTAAGCGTACGCTTTCCACTTATAATAAATATGATACTCTCGGGCGAGTCGCTACCGCGTTTCATCAAGTCGATCCGTCAAGTATTTGTCGGCTTCCTTCCTATTCGCGAAGGAATCTCGAGTTCCGGATTCGCGGTCTCTTTTGCACCTTGGAATAACGCAGACATTCTTTTCAATTTTATGCGCTAATGACAAGTTCATCGGTAGACGAGAGGGGTACCGAATGTCGATAACGAACATTTCATTCGCCTCGATCCTTCTCCGGAGTCCTTGTAAATCGCAGTTAGGCATCGCTCGTAAATTGCTTGGAATTTATCATCCTCCCCGGCTGATTTCGCATTGAGAATTTCCTTTAGAGTCCGAAACGCGATCGCCATTCAGCGCGGGAGGAATTACACGAAACCTATGCAAATAATCGAGCCTCTCCTTATCCAGAGTCCCGCGCGCTCCTCCTCCTCCTACTCCTTCTCCTCCAGTATCCTTCTCCTCCTCCAGCATTCTCCAACTCGGTAGCAGATGCGCGAATTTCCATCCCCGATATGCGTTCGAATTAATGCATTCGAAAGACAAAGAGCGCCGGAATTTTTAGCAGTGCGCTGCAAGCTCGTCTCCTTCTATGTCGCCGACTCCCCGCTCGCTCCAATCCAACCCTCCCCAACAATATAAATTATTCGCAACGATACTACATCGCTAATACGTACAACCATTATTCACTGATATTTAACTTAAACAATTTCATACGAATTAACATATTTTCTTGCCTCTCTTTTGAGTTTAATATCATCATCCGTTTCGTAAAAGTCCTTCCTTCGAAGATCAACACAAAATTCAAAAGACTGCTTCACCATTCAAACTTTTTTAATATTTGAAACTTAATTAAAAAGTCTTACTCCCATCCTCAGCTTTTCTGTAAATATTAACATTTCATAATCGACCTAATTACTTTAATACGAAAAATATTCCTTAAAAATTTTGTGTAAATAATACCCAGTGCTTGCATAAATAGCATTTTACATCTCTGAGTGATTATATAATAATTAAAGTAAAATTCTGCCCTACACCTACTTAGTTACTTTATTTTCTGAAATTGATTTCAATAAATAAATATCCTCGTTACGAACGTACTTCTACAAATTGAGTTTTAAAAAAAAGATTAATTATTAAATAAATTAACTGGTCTCTTGTGTATTACGCATTAACATATACATATACATTTAGTAAAACGATAAAAAGTTTTAAATGTCTTTGTTGAAAATTCTGCTTAATTTCATAATTCCTTCGTTTCCCACAAATTTTTTCTTTTTACGATCGAACGATTAAATTACGAAGATATGCGTCGGCAGTTTATAATAAAAAGAAATTATTTATGTATACGTTGCAATTAGCGTTTAATAGCAATGCTTTAATAGCAATTAATTATCACAGCGGAGTAGAAATTAATATAAATAAAAAAAAAAAAACTAAGCCCTCGAAGTATCGAGATTTTTTCTAACCTACCGAATTTTTAATGCATGCAGAAGAAAAGGCTTTTGCTGTTTGTTTCTCAATGTATAAAAAAGAGGGAGGAGGGGGAGGGGAGAGATAATAATATATAAAATAAGTAAATGTACTTCCTCCGAGAGGTATTTAAAAATTATCGGGACATAAAACTTTATTGAACAGATAATTACGGCAGTATAAAAGCCATTGCTACTTATTTAACATTATTATTTTACCCCGAGAGTAAAAAAGGGGGGCAATAAAAAAAAAAGGTAATAATACGAGTGACCGAGACGAATGTTGCTTTTAATTTCCCAGAGACGCGGGAATCGACGCAGGAGAATAAACAAAGTCGCTGTTAAGACGAAGTTTAAAGAAATGCGCGTATCGCTGTGACTGATCGATAACTGGACAGTGTTTCAATTAGCAAATTAAAGTGAATTGGTCTCAGTTCAAAAATGGCCTCCTTATGCCCAACTCAAATATAACCGGAATACTCGCACTCCTCAAGGGAATGTCAATGAGAGGCTTGGACCAATCGATCCATATCCGATTTATTGGCTTTCTGATGCTCATACGCCGCACTTCTATTTAACCGCTGTCTAAAATAAGTAATCAACAAATCTTATTTGCAAATCAAAGTCATTTATTAAAAGTACCTCTTTAATTTTTATTATAAATACACGAGACATCGACATTTTTTCGGTTTATTATTATTGTTGTTGTTGTTGTTGTTGTTGTTGTCGTCGTCGTCGTCGTCGTCGTCGTCGTTGTTGTTGTTATATTTCTCGGTGAAACGGCAACTCTGTAGATCTTTTCCCTACGATCGTACGATAAATTCTGTTCTCAAGCGATACATGAACATTTTAATTCTTCAGAATCGCACAAATTCTGAATTTTTTCGCTCGCACAAAGCCATTCGATGGGGTACGATTCCTCCTCGTCGTCCTTCTCCTCTCGCCCTTTCTCATATTTCTCTATGAGGGAGCGATGGAGAGGATAAGTTGTGTGCACTTCATTAAGGGCAGTTATTTACTTTGAATTACACGTTAAATGTCAGCCAGCTATTCGTCTTTTATTTACAGTGGTCAGGTCATCTTTCGTGTATTGCGACATTTTATTGGGCATTCAATGTAACTAAGGCTCTAAATTGCAAGTAAAAGCTAATTCTATTGCCGGGGATGGTTCCATTGTTTTCGTTCTTATCGTTTTTCATTGAACTATAATGAAAAACTTATATCGATTCATCGGCCAACGGAAAGATACAGAAACTTCAAATAATTCATAATTATCGTGTAGTGTAACGGTATAGTAAATTGTCGCAAAAAAGCAGCGCTGTCTATGTATTCAGGGTCATCTTTTCTAAGGCATTAAATAAATAAAAAGAATATCATTGAGTTAGCTTTCCTTTCATCTCGTGTATTCATACTTTATTGAAAGATATACCAGAATGCGTTTTTCCTTTTATTTGCTAAATGAATCGGTTGAATAATTCAAACCATATTAATTCTTTGAATTACCTTAACACGTTATGCTAAAGTAAGTAATTAAACTTACCGTGAAATATTTTTACAACTAAAAACTGCACTTACCTTGTACGTAACTACTGTAATATAATGGGCATTTATATGTGAAATAGTAAAAGTGGACTTGGACATTTATCGTTGACTTTTCTAACTGTTCCCCTTTCACTCTCTCTCTCTCTCTCTCTCTCTCTCTCTCTCTCTGTCTTGCGTGCGCGTTCACGCGCTTCCTACTCTCTCTAATAGACCATTATAACTTTGTCGTTTGAAACTTTATGTCAAATTGTATTTAGCTTCAGAGAAGAGCTCATTCCCAAGAAATTCCATACCAGTTCCTTACCATTCATTTTCAATTTATCAGCCGAGCAATAATTTATCACTTAAATTTTCCCTATTTTTTTTTTTTTTTTTTGAATAGTTCGAATAAAATATAGAGAGAAAATAGAAAAAGTTCTAGAAACCTTGATTGATCGCTCGATACAATGAACAACCGGACATTTAAGGGCTCAAGTCTAGATGGTTTAACCGACCTCTTCTTTATCTCAATTAATTGATCTCGATTGATTAGACTGTTGCGAGGAGATCGTCCGACGGTATACGTGGACCAACCTCCGAATGTACAATATACACTTTCGCAAATTATCTTATCCGGGCATTTATATTCGAAAACCGCTAATTTAATTCACGTCAAGAGCATCTGCACTTTCATTAATCCTTTTTACTATTTAAAACTTTGTCCAAATACCAGAAACATCAGAATTCAAAACATGGGAGCATTAACGTTGAGTCTATGATAAGTGACTACGGAAACAAGATCATTTCACGCTTACTTAACTCATTCTCAACTAATTTGAATATTTTTTTATTCATTACCAAATTTTTTACGCACATACACATTATCTCCAGAATAACTGTTTATTAACATTGCAATCTTTACTTTTTGTTTCAGGTATGTATTCACCCCTTACTGTACAAAATTCTTATAACTGATTTATTTATGTATATGGTAAGCTATTTGCATTATTCTTTCTTTCTTTCTTTCTTTTTTTTAATTTTTTAATAATAATCTTATTTTTAATCTCTTATTTGAATATTTTTAAAATAAATGTAACTTTGTATTAGTTTAGTCTTAAATAGACTGTTAGATCCTGATTTATAATTAGCTGCAAGATAACATTTAAATAAATAATTATGACTGTTAGAAAGGAAGGTCGACCGACGTAGATGCCATTGAACGAAAAATTACTTACAGCTTCTGTTTTTATGTCCTTGATACGAAACAGTATGGAGTGAAAAATGCTAATTGTTTTTTGAAAGCCCTCGTTTCATTTTTCATTATGATCTACACTGAAGATGGGTTAATATGATCCATCATTTGCCCGAGAAAATAATTCCAGAGTTGCTTTCCAAACAAAGTCGAGAGTTTAATGATCCGATAGTATAATAAGTTTTATAAGTTTGCACGTTTTTTTTTGTTGTGTTAAAAATAATTTAGCATAAAAAAAAATGACGCGTCTCTTCGAGATAATTCATATTTTAATTAATAATCATTATATATTTGAAAGATTCTGAAATTCTGCGTAACTTGTGCTCTTTATCGTATTTTTATCTATTAATTTATTCAATTATTTAAAGTCAAATAACTGATGTGTTGGTAATAAAACGTTCATCATTAATTTTATTTTGCTGTAATTCTCCCTTAGTCGCTGACTACACGAGTTCAGTAATAAAATGCCTTGCAATCGTTCAAATATAACTAAATCTTGACTATTAATTTAAAAATAAATGTTGAAATTATTTTAAAAGTCTCTGATTTAACTCAATCAAATGGAAGTTCTTAATGATGAAATTGACAGCTACCAAAAATACTAATATACTTAAATATGCTTAAATTATACTGTACTGGATAAACTCGTTTTCGAACCACACCGTACGAAATAACTTTTTGTTTCTGAGCTCTGAATTACTTTGCTCGTATTATAAAGAAAGAGAATACTATCTATTTCTTATCCATTCAATTTTTATAAGCATCTACTCACATACTAAACAATATTTAAATAAATAATTTTAAAACGAATGAAGATTATTTATTGGTAATATAATTTTAAATCTTTTTAATAAACTTTTTGTCTCAAACGTTCTTTTGCAATAGTTTTATTTTTATATTTTTTCAATGAATTCATTTGTTCATATTAAAATAACTGATATTGTGTTTCGATTTCATTTCAATTCTTTGTATCGGATATTGCAGCTGCTATTTATTACGTTAAAAGTGTTTGATAGTTCTCCATTACATTTTTACTTCTCCATACAATGCATAAATTAAAAAGAAAAAAAATCGAAAGGCTTCCATATTGCTTGTATTGCATTTAATAAAATCGAAGACCAACCAAGTATCTATAATAAAAAATAAAAATAAAATATGTAAATTTCAATTACGCATTGTCTTGGAAATTGTTGCGCAAGCTTCAGGTGAAATTCCTCAACCTATTGTTTTTGACACTATAATAAATTGCTGTATAATAAATAATTAGTAAACGTATGAAAATATTATGCCTTATAGAGAAATTTTATCTTAATCAATTTCATCAAATTTAATAGAACATTCGTGACATTACTCAATTCGATAAAAATCATTGCAAAGTTATTGCATACTGTTTTCCTCGGAACGTTGAATAATCCTTATCCGCTGTAACTCCTTTTCTTCATAAAACGAACAAAAAAAGATAAGAAAAGTAAAGAAAAGAAAAGAAAAGCAAAAAGCGTAGCACACGCTTATTTTTTAAAACTAATTACGAATACGTACGGATTGACGGGGTGACATGCACAGTGTACTTAATGCACACACATGACAAGAATGTATACCACAAGAAATGGCATGCGACAAGTAAAATTGAACTGTTGCATAATAAAAAACTAAGCGGAACATTGGACAGGGAGTATGTGATGCGCGACATATGAACTCCTCGCGTGCGCTCACTGACATATTAAAACAATACAGAGGAGGCGAATAACATTGCGAAATAGCAAAATGTCATTGAATACTATCCAATTCGTATGGAATCGCGCTCTTGTCACGTTCTGCGAGTAGTTTTTTTTCTTCTTTTTTTTTTCTTTTTTCTTTTTTAAGTTCGTAATTAGAGAGTGAGAAAAGGTAGGTAATAATGTAACAAGAAATTATATTTACTGACAAAGCAAATAAGTCAGATCGAAGGCATTTTTACAGGGCTGAATCGGTTTTTGTCACCGAGTCCAATGCAATAGCTGCAATTTCCTTCGGTCAGTCACAGTGAAATGATCATTGGACACGCTCCGAGGCTTTTGCCTTTCAACTCGTGCATTCAATGTCTCACACGTATAGGTTACCCTAAAACCGTTGGATTCTGATAAAATGCGATTTGTCGGATTCTCGGAAGCAAGTGTGTGTACGAGCGAGGAAAGCTCCATTATGTCGGTGTGTGAGAAGGCGCACATTAGTCGAATATAATATTCTAGCCGACGCGTTGTATTACTGCTTATTTGAAGCGATGTAACTCGGCACCGAAATCCGATGAAATAACTACAATTGTCGGATTACACCTACATGTCAGCTACAGCTATTTATACATTAAGTCTTTAGGCAGATTGTGGATATTTATGATTTGATGTCCAAGTTTCGAAGTAAATTTTCATTCGGATTTCAATCCATCGATTATTACTGAATAAAGATTTAAAGAATGTCGAGTGTGGCGCGGGGGGGGGCGGAACTGTCATTACAGAATAAGCAGTAATATCATTTAGACATAGTGTTTAATATTATAAAGCTATTGATTAAGTTTAATACTTCTTAAAAATGGAGGGGTGAGAGCATGCTACCAAAAATTTCATGGCTTCTTCGGGAAATGCAATTATCGATGCTTATATAAATTGCGGCGTTGCTAATCACACGGATATACTTGAAGCCAGCAGTGCAGACGATGTGAAGGCACGTGTGCGTGAACAGCGCCTTACAGGATCAACTCGTCTTCTCTCTCTCTCTCTCTCTCTCGCCCCCTCTTCTCCATTCAGAGGCACATTCTTTCCGTCGTCCCTCGGCTTCTCACTTGGTGAGATTTTCGTAGATTATAGCCGGGTACACCGGAGCGCCGTTCATAGTTGGCCAGGCAAAGTCGCGTGACAAATGGTATTAATGAAGATTGTCGCGGGACTAGTCATGAATATTCTTCCTTTCCTGGATAGATAGATCCCCTTACTCATGTTCCGCATCACCTCGCCGGAAGTGCCATCGTGCCTCCGTCCCTCCGTCCCCCCGTCCCTCCGTCCCCCCGTCCCTTCGTTCCTCCGTTCTTCCGTTCAACCATTGCACCGTTCCAGCGTTCCGTCGTTCCATCGTTCCTCCGTGGCTTCGTGTGGGAATGCGCGGCGCGTTCCAGGATGTCGGGACCTTGTTTTTCCATTATTTTTCGTCATTCTTCGAGCGAATGACGATCTCTGATCAAAATGGCCGATACGCTCGCGTGTCATTTTTTATCTAGATTTTATCTACTAGGAGAACGCAAAACAAAGAAAGCGCTAGAATGTCGCACGACTCTTACGAAATGATGAATGTGTAGTAACCGAGTCTTCCGTCCTTCTTATTGTCTATACGCGCTCGCATTTATTATTATCCGAGTACATTGATGTATTAAACCGTTTTGAGGCTTTGTAAGTGGACCGGCACAAAGTTATTACCGATTCGATAAGAGCGAGCGAGCGAGCGACCGACCGACCGATAAGCTTTTCCCGTCCGTATAATGACCTCCTTGAGAATACATTTTGCAACGATTCATGAAATTATATAGGAAAATCTTGTAAAGTTACATTTCTCATTACCGATTCCTAGTCCATTACTGTCACTTTCCGCAAGTGTCATTTACCGATTTTATTTTTTTTTTGTTTTTAACAAGCAACGAGCTAAAGTACTCTATGAAGTACTCTGGATTTCCACTTTCACGAACTAAAAGCTGCTGCCCACGTGATCGGTATAAGGTTTGAGGTTATAAAAAAGTTTAATATAGCCATAAGACTTAATCTATTTAGTTGTTAATTATCTATTCATGAATTTGCAGTAAGAGCACTGTATGACAATTGTAATGTCCTTCAGGTAGTAAAAAGCAGGGATCGAACATGCGCCGAGAGTCCATAAATTGAAATAGCGTTCCGAAATGGGGTATTTAGAATACACGAGCATCGTTTTCTGCACCCAAGTCCGTAAAAGTCGAAGCTTTTCCGGCCGAGTCTACGATCACGGGGCGGGGAGGGGGGTGGAATTACGATACCGCTAAAGTCAAATGGAATCCCCTCGTTGCCGTCGTCGTCGTCGTCGTTATTGTTGTTCTTCTTGTCGCTCTCATTGCCATCGTAATCTCAAATCATCGTAATCGCTACTCATCTTCGAGTAGATTATTAGTCCAAATATGAAATACAATTTACATATGCGCATTAGATTTCCCGGACTCGCAGTTACCCGAAAGCACGAACATTCTGTCATTCATTAGAGCGAGTGGGTGCTGGTAAACGCGGCGGCTAGCGAGGGGAGGTGGGGGAGGGGGGGCGAGGCTGTAGAGGAGAATAAAATAGGTTTCCGAGCAGTGAAAATTGTCGAGCGGACGGTAAATTACTGCCCGCCACGTTAGAAGTAGGCCGTTAAACGAGATGCATTGAGTTTAATGTCCCCGCGCATCTTATAATAATCATTTAAGGTCATTTGACTTTTGGATAAAATAAAAATAAAACTAACTGCGGAGGTTGGAGAGCTGTCGAATAATCGGCCCTTTTGACGTTGGGCCGAAATAGGATCCAGCTGGCGCGAGCCAAGGACTGGACCGATTACAGTACTTGAGACGGACGCGGGAACTCGGCCTCGAAAAGCCTCTTCCGAGGCTATGATTAGGCATTGTCGATAGGGTTGCCGATAGCGCCGATATTGCATAAGGAAAATTCACACGTTCCTCGGGCTAAAAGTATCTCATTTCCGAGATTGGCCGCCGATAAGGATATCTCGCTTGGAGGAAGGCCATTGTCAGCCATAAAAATTGATAATTACATTCGAGGCGATTTATAGAAATATCGTTTGCATACACGTGTTAAAATTTACGGGAAAGGCCGACTATCGCCATAACCGATTGCGTAATGCCCCTTAAATAAATAATGGAGCGATAGATAACACCTGCCACTCGAGCCTGAGCTTAAAATTACAATATTGTCCTTCATTATTGACAGTCTTCTGGTGAAAGTACTTGGCTAGCGGTGCAAGCCATTAGCATAATCTCACACTGGCCTCACTGACTCACTGCCCCGGCCTCCCCGTCATAGGCAATTACGGATAAAAGTCCGTATAACCAACGCGCTACGACTGAATATAAATATTATTTCACGCCCATGCCATACGGCCCGACAATTATCATCGAATAGCGAAGACAGAGCCAGAGCTTTATAATTTTCAGTCCCGGGGACTGATCCCATTTTAGGAAGCTCCTATTCTTATAAGAAGAAACGGCGGGTTCAACGTCCTTTTCCAAGCGCGTATCGCCTCGTTTTGCTGTTTCGCAGCCCCTATGCGAATGAGTTATCTAATTACTCATTGGAATTATTGCTCCGGCTCGCCCTATCGTCGTTAATTCCCATTGCGAAAGATTAAAATTGGCCGTCCATTAAGGATGACTCCACGACAACGATAAATACCGATCGAATGGGCCTGCTCGAAATCAAGCCCGATTTGAAAACTTTTACCGAGATTATAATAAAGGATGGCTCTCGCAGATCTGCCTATGCAAAGTAACCAATTGGAATTTACTATTGTTTTCAAATGAACGTCCCTCCCCGCCCCCTCCATCTCCTCCTCGTCCTCCTCCACCTCCTCCACCTCGTTCCCCTCGTCGCCCTTCCTCAACGCGCGGGAATTTTAAATATTTTAAATATAGGGCTCGGGCCGGCGAAAACTGTTAACATCGTTTAACCTGCTAACGTCATGTTTGTCTCGCAGCGGCAGCAGAGATTCCCCTTTGATACATGGCCCAACTTGTATTGTCTCGTGTATTTCGAGCTCGAGAAAAAAGGAGCGCCCCGAGTGAGAACAAAGTCAAATGGTATGCGCCGCTGGATATGCACATAGATACAAGAGCGCGCGCGCGCGCGTATAGCCTCCGCGAGACTTTATATCGTATGCCGGGGGCATACGATACATGGTCAGTTAGAAGGCAATTCCGAGAATAGACATTTTAAGGTGGATGCTGCATAATGTTGGATATAAGCAGGGTTAAGCCTTCCCGGTAATGTACCATTACCTCGTCAAGCTAACTACCTCTACGGCTGGACGACGTAACGTGAGAAACCGAAAGCCAAGCTTGTGTGAGAGCGAGAGCGAACCATATTCTTCATCCATGCGGCCGCGATAAGCCCTCCTCGACTCTTGTACCACCCCGCTGATCTCGAATATCACAGCCGTGATGTTTTTCTTCATCTTTTTTTTCCTCACTTTCTTTTTCGTACCCGCTCCCGTGCACGCATGCCTTCCCTGCTCCGGTTTAATTATCCCCATTACCACGTCTCTTCTTCTGAATGCTTCTATTTGACCTTAAATCACCTTACGTAATATCACCTCACTTTTACTTGCCCCCCCCTCTCCCCCCAACCCGATTACCTTTATCCATACCGTCGCGATTCCTAATCTTTCTCCCTTTCTCCCTCTCTCTCTCCCAATAGAATCGCATTTTGAAATTTATTCTTTTAATATTATTATTATTGTTGTTGTTGTTGTTGTTGTTGTTGTTATCAGTATTATTGTTGTTATTGTTGTTGTTGTTATTATTATTATCACTATTATTGTTATTATTGTTATTGTTATTGTTATTAAATTCGACTAGGTGCTTGACATTTTAATATTGAGCCACAATTCACTCTCGGCTCATTCAGCATTCAGAGCATTTTATAAAAGTACACGTGAACTGTGTTAGGATTAAGAAAAAAAGAAAAGAAAAAAATATTTAATTAAATAATATTATGTAGGAACGTGTTTAATATCATTCTGTCGTGGAAATGAAAGCTGTGAAACGTTTGCTTTCCAAATGCCACAATGTTATTAAATCTAAAGGAGAAAAATTTGTACTCATTTTTAAAATTTCGGGCACGTTAAAGTTGATCGCTTAATTTCTAAATCCGATCGAAATTATACTCTTTATGTTACATACCTACTGAATGCGCTTGTAGCACCGCAGTGCTTTAAAACTAAAATTACCCATAAAATGTAATTATACATTATACGCGTATCACTTATAAAATTGTAGTATTTTTTTAATAAAGATAGACGAAAAAAAAAGAAGAAAAATAGAAAGAAAATTACGTTGATAATGCCTTTTCTCTATTATATGGTAAATCGATGATAAAACATTAAGAATAATTGATTACTTGGGGTCACTAACACGCTTCGTATAACATTAAAGACTTACTGCATTCCTTAATACAACGATCCTTAATACAACCATACGTTGAATAATAGTACACAGGTATACGCAATCTGATTCGATTCGACTAAAATTAGTGCTCATTAGCAAGTCGTTAACTAGTTAAACGTTGATTGTAATCCAATGTACGCGGCGTGAGTGCCGAGTGTTACTTTTCTGTGTCTACGTACGTCCTATCCCGGCCGATTCCCGTTTGTCAAGTAAGCATGGCGAGGGTGACGCCAATCCCGTCACTAATCGCCTCTTTAAACACCTACGAATTTCACCATGGCTTACAGAATTATGGCTATCTGATTCTACGGCACATGTGTATTCAATTGCACTTTGGATCCGAGCTTCACTTGCGACTGCATAATACTTCCTCGGTACACTGCGAGAGAAGAATTATCTCACGGATTGGAATTTTATGTAATTATCCCAGAAAATTTTCATGGGAACGCGTCTAGTCTGTATTGAAGTTCCACATACTCGGTCCCATATTTGTTAATATCCATATGTGTAAATAATCCGAGGCTGAATTGCCGAATGAAGATCTAGAAGAAGGATTCTAAACTCGTAAATGTACCTTCACTTTCTAACTTTCGAGGCTTTCGATGCCGTAAATCTCCGTGTTTTTATTTTCATAAGGTGAGCGTTTGCAGAAATGAGCTCTTATTCGGAACTTTTATTAACAAAGCCATATATACATGGTCCATTTCATCGTAGCGGCTACTATAAGAAATTAATACTCATTAATATCATTACAAGACTACATATATATATATATATATATATTTCATGGAGGTTCTATTTCCAACTGGGATATTATTTTTAATATATCTATAACGTGAATTTAAATATAACCGGCTCGATATCAAGTTTTAGAGCATACTCCATTTCATAAAATTGCACATTTATTTAGAATGTTCCTTCAAATACGTGTTGCTTTTGGTTGTAAGTAAGCACACGGGGACGCCTGTATTAAGATAGCGCCTAACCTCATTTTCTGCCTAATCATGAGATACTAATGACGGTTTAAAGTTATTCATATTTCCCAAGTGCAAGCTCGTATACGAGCGGTCATTTGATTTACATTAAGGCACTCGCGGCATCTTCAAAAGTAACTGTTCAAAGTCCGCTTAAGACATTAAATAATCTTTTACGTCAATGGCCGATTTACAAATCATGCTTGTCTTATTTATTTATTCATTTATTTATTTATTTATTTATTTATTCTTTGAAATATTGCCGCAGAACGTCGCCGCAGTAAAATTATCGTACAATTTATTTATTTATAATTGTAAGAGATAATGTTAGGGGATGGGACATAATAAGCGACAGCTGTATTGCGATTAAAAGCCCGTCGTGGTGTGACCGTCGAACCACTACACGCGCAACCCGAGTAAAATTAGAGTCTTTGGAAGCCCGTTTAAATGTTTCACCTCGCTCTAGCCATCGGATAACGGCACTTAACCGGCTTTTTCGCGTATAATGCCTACAAGGTGTATTGAGCCGGGTGTATCGAGCCCGGTGTAGCGGAAGCGTTTGCCGAAGGAAAGCTATCGATGCGGCGGCGGAGGCGGGGCGGGCGGGGGGTGCCAGACAAAGTAATGAAAAGCATGCTCCGAGAATTAAAATGGCCGCAATCAGTACTGATTGTATGCGCGACCGTTTTTTTTTTCACTTTTTTCACCCTTTTCAGATACGAAGGAATGCCGGCAGCCGCACGCTTCAATAGGCCTGAGCTTTGCTTTTTCTTTTCTTTCCTTTTTCATTATACCCCCCTCCCACCATCCACCAACCATCAACCACTAACCCGCCCCTCCCAACCTCCCTCGGCCCGAGCCTCATTCGAGCCCTTGCCTTATAAAATCGAGACGACAAGCCAAAAATATTATCTCTATAATACAGGGAGAAACAAAGTTTTTACAGGCATTAATTCTCTTATAAATTATCCTTCGGATAAATTACATCGACATCCTTCTAGACAACCTACCATAATGTCAACTCTACGTTAGTACTTGGAATTACGTGTTTTTAAGATTAAAGTACTGCTAATAGCTTCCTCGAAATCCCATAAAATGCAAATAGAAAAAAAAAAGAACGTTGTTTTTTTAAACTGGGAAGAGTCTATTCTTTTTTTTTTCTTTAGCCGCTCCGAGCGAGTCGGAGACATCGATTCCTGTTTTTAACTCTGCATATATCAATCGACAAAATATCAAGTAATTATTATTGCTTATCTCGCAATTTTATGAGATCCCTTGGCGGAGAGTATTATAATTGTATCAAAATATATTTTTGCATTTGCATTTCGATCGTTTGAATCTCGATCGTTTGAATCTCGATCGAGAATACGACAGAACAATAGACAAGGATAATTCGACGAATCCAATGTAAAAGAGCTCATGACCCCCCTCCCCCCCCAGAGTCTTTCATAAATAAAAATCACTCCTTCAATGTAGAGCTATTAAATTCAGTGCTTGTTCGGAGCATTTTACGACTATTCGGTCTTATTTATAGTCAATGTAAATATGCATATTTATGGAGTGTTGGGCGATAAGAGCGAAAAACTGATAGCGATTCCATTAGTACTCTAACGGAGAAAGGCTTTTCTGCTCTTTCATTTCCAATGAAAGGACTCAAATAATGCGGACCAACACATTCTTCCCTTGTACCTTATCCTCGTTTTCACACTACTAATTAGTGTATAAGCTACATGTTACATTAGAATCGAACGAAACATGAGATATGGACCGAAGGCTGTTTCCCTCCCATTCTTTATAATTTTTTACTACCTGGGTTTTTAATAAAACGGACTTGTAAACTTTCATACTTGCGGAGGAATTACATTAATCTCTGGGCTCATGCATCTTTTCCTTGTTTCATTTCCTTTTCAATTTTAATTACTCGATTTTCATGACTCGCGATTGTACCGAAAGGCTCCGCTCACAGATAACTGAGCTATCAAAATATTTCCATACCGATTATCAAATTTTTTGCGATTTCAGGAAATGCTTGAAACTAACCAAACGACGCAGTCCTTTATTTTCCTTTGGCATTCGATATTTATCAAGAATTCTACCTTATTAGCTCAAGAGAAAGATACATTTAGTCCGTACATTTAGAGCGTTTTGCTGTACTTATTTTAATTAGATCGGCATAGAAATGAGATAGTAAGGCAATACAATAAATTAGAGATAAAAGAGTCACGACATTTATTTTTTATTTTATTTCGTTTTCTTGTTTTTCAGATAACCAAGCTTTCTTTTTACTATTATTATTATTATTTTTTTTTTTATATTGTTATTGTTATTGTTATTGTTATTGTTATTGTTATTGTTATTGTTATTGTTATTGTTATTAGTATCAGCATCATTATCATTGGTATTATCTGAAAAACATTGCTTGATTTCAAAATTTACTGTAGCCGAATATTTAACGTATAATTTGAGAATAATTTTTTTTTCTTTTTTTCAATACCTCCGCGTTTACATAAAAAAAGGAGATAAGAAATACGAAACATCGGTCATTACAAATCAAAATGTTCAACAAAAATGTATAAAGCCGCTGACTATTAAGCTAGTGTAAGATTTGTAAAATACTCTAATAAATTTTGATACTAATGCAACTATTAACGACTAGATAAATGTAGTTTTATGTAATTAGTAATTAAGATCAATTTTTGTAAAATAATTTATTCAAAATTTAAATGATAAAGACAAAAGTTCTTCGGTACATGAGAATTTTTTTGTTCAAAATCTTGGGAATATTGTAGGTAAAATTTTTTTATCGACAGATACTTATAGTTTGAAAATAGTCATTTATCGATATTTATAAATATTCCGCATAGAAATAATAGAAATCTTATCGATAGTTCTATACTAACAATATTAACCCTATACATACTTATAAGAAATTAATGCATTATTTATATTTTACGAATCGTCAGGTATTTTTTCTAAATTTTAAGTTAATAATTCAGATTTATCTTGGCGATTAATTGATGGCTGTTGGGTTAAAAAAATTTTTACAAGCTTTTTTACACAGACGGATCACACTGACTATGTTCAAAAATAATATACTTTTTATTATGATAAAATTTTATTTCGCATAAAATATTAATATCTATCTAAAGTAATGATATTTGGTTATTGAGTTATTTGTATTTTTAATTTAACTTTCTTTTTTTAAACATTCAAATTATTTACTACAATTTCCTTACATCGATAATAATAATTAAACGTAAATCTTAAATTACTACAGGTAATTTAAATAAAATAATTTGTTAGATTCATTCAATACAAACGTTATCGTTGCATTTTATAATTCATTATATTGGTATTAATTAATGTTAGTAAACAATAATCATAAATGAAAGCATCATGTGGTAGATGTAAGTATAATTGTGTTGCATTATGTTTGATAAGTAAATGGAAGAAGTATGATTAGTAATAGTGTTGGTATATTTACATATTTAATGAAAGGTAATGATTAAAAAGTTCGATGTTATATAAGCTATTGATAATTTCAATGGAGTTATGTAAAACTTGTCAGAATGAATGATTTTGAGAACGCGTAATTTTTAGATTAGAGTTCGTGCAACTGTGCGAAAAGCAAGATAAATCTGTGTTTAGTTCGAAAGAATCGAACAAAGAACGGAAACAAGAAAATTAACGATAATCAAGGTATTTGTTGATGTCTTAATGGCAAAAGACGATGAATTCTGAACATTCAAAGGGCATCGCAACGACGAAGCCGAGATTACAAGGATCGATCGAGTATTATATTTAATTCGTGCACAATAACGAATTAACATTGATACATTTATTAGGCTTTGTAAAAGAAAATGATTGAGAAAGCAGCGATTGGGGCGGCCGTACTTTCTAAAGTCGCGGGACTTAAGGGCGGGGTGGGGGGAGTCGGACGGAAAAGCCGAGCCGATCCAAGCCGAGCCGAGCCGAGCCGCCACTCTTTTATATAAGCTCGCTTCGCGTTGGATTTTTATCTATTATCGTGAAATGGAGGTGTGACTTCTCGGAGATCACAGCAGGGGTCGAGGAAGGGTCTCTCGATCGAAATAAGAACTCGGCGCTCGTTTGATTGGCAGGGCGCCCGAGTAAAGGATCCAGAGCCGCGAGCTAATGTCGAAAGACGCAGTATTTCAGACGGAAGTGAGCCGAATGATTGCGGGGCGATGGGATGGGGCGCGGGAGGTGTCGCCGATCAGATAAGGTGGGCATGTTCGGGACATTATACGAGGCAGCGTCTTTTATTTTCTATAACACCCCTGTAAATGGGTCACGTTCCAATGCAATGCAGTAGTTACGAGCAGTGGATGTGATATTGCCTAAAACCCAGTGACCGATTATCGTTCCACATGCATTCGACCCATTACTTTTTTAACTTTACGAATTGTTCACATTCATCAATAATTTAATTTACAGGCATGAAAAATTAATTAATTTATAATTTTGATTGAGTGATGTAAGTTAAGTGAACGAGTAAGCGTTATGTTTCACTTGCTATTGTGTTAAATATACATGCGTTAACAAGCTATTTTTCACTTTGTTTTATAAATCCCGATGCTTTAACGGATATTTTATATGAAATGGATAAGAATCGAAAAGATTATACATTAACGCAAACTCAAACTAAAGATAAGCTCAATTGCGATTATACAATATCCGATCAATATTGAAATTTACGTTGTACTGACGAAAATTGAACAAAAATTTTATGTTTGTTTTATTTATTACTATTATTGTTGTTTTGTTGTTTTGTTGTTGTTGTTGTTGTTGTTATTGTTGTTGTTTTGTTGTTGATGAAGTGAATATATTAAATATGCAATTTCAATAATTTCCTTATAATTTACGTTTAGATATGATATAATAATAATCACAATCTCAATTTAACAATCGCTCCTTTCGCTAACATAATCAGCGCATGCAATTATGAAAATATGCTAACATTTAATATTTAATAGCGATCGTTAAAACTTCTATTGGTACTTTTAAAAAATCATAATTTCCTTCGTATATTTATCAAGTAATCTAATTCTTGATCAGCTTCTCTTTTAATACGATGCGCACCGAGGTTTTTTCTACCTTTACTCCTTCAAAGATCGTAACTAAGCCAATAAATACATATCGCTATTAACAAATATACATATATTAGCGCGTCGATACTCTTTTCACTTATATATAGATTTCAATTTTACATAGCTATCGTATCCAGCTCTCGACTAAATACTAAATGATAAGACGTACAACATATACTAGAATTCTTATTACTCTTATTGTAAAGACGTAGGCTTCAAAAGTATTTTATGTTGAAGCAAAAATCTCATTGCGATCTTTCAAAAAATCCAGAAATACAATAACAATGTATTTTTAACGAGTGATCCTTTGAATTATTAATTTTAAATTATTTACTTTTTGAAAGATTTATGCCCTTGATTAAGACGCTCAAATAGACTTTGCTCAGTAATAAAATTTATACATAAAATTTAAAATATTCTCTTTTTAAGAATTTTTCGTAAAAATGAAAGGGATGATTTTAATTTTTTTCAACTTACTTATACAAATTTTGTATAAAAATCCATTTCTTTAAAGCAATTGTAAAATAAAGCACATTTATTTTCCGTAAAACAATTATAATTACAGTTACAATTACAATTGCAATTATTCGTATAAATTAAAAATAGTGCGCAGAATATAATCGCTTTTATAATAAAAATTCATTACTCTATTCTTAATTGGTATTATTATAGTTATAATTAAGATAAATAAGAAAACGCGGTAAACATTGCATTCAAAGTAAGGAATTCAAATCATAGGATAACGCATGGTTTAATCGAATATCAACTGCAACTGCAAAACCCGTATTATAAGCCTTTGTAACATTATGTTATTACATCCTTCATAAAATCGTCATAAATTGCTGGAAATAAGACCTGTTGGGCTATTACGAATTACGTTAGACTAAGCTGACGTCGGCTGGATTTATACAATATGAATAATTAGGCCCAATTTTCAAGCAATTTTCATTCCCACCAAAATATGATTTTTCAAAGCTGTAGATTGCGAATACACTTTGCTTCAATGTATTAATGTTCTTTGCACAAGCAAGTTCATCATATGAATAATGGTCATTAGACAATATGCTTAATTTTATACGTTATTGCGGCAATTTTTAGCAATTTTGTGAAAAAGAGAGCGCAACTATGAATTATTTAACAATTTACAATTTCAAAGTTATCAAAGGGCATATGTTCATTTGCGCAGAAGTTGTGAACCTATACAATGAAATGTATATTCTGAAGTTTTGACAATTGTTTTGGCTTATCCCATTGATTACAATGACTGACTTGCATCTGCAGAGATATACTTTTTATTATTTCCTCTGTAGCGTAGAGATTGTGTGAAGCAAGAGAAAAATTTTCACCGACCTCGTGTGCTCGGTTTTATCTTACAACGAAGACATACAAAGGATCACTACTTTCTATTTTAGGTAAATGACTGTGTTGAAAGGAAAAAGAAACAAAAAAAAAACTGCACATTCACATTCACAAGACGTTGTGTCTAATTTAAAGGAAAGATAAAATATAGTTTTAATTAATAAAATCAAGCTTATAATATTATAACTTAGGGTTAGATGTATTATAAAAGAAGCGACGCAATAAAACGGATACTGAATTTTATTAATTACTGCAGTGAAAAATTATTTCATTTGCCGTGCATTTAATATCGTAATTTAATGTTGCAACGCGGCGATATGATGTATTTGTTTAATAAGAGCTTCGGAGCATTAAAAATATTTTTGTTTCGAAACAAAGTTGCACTTTCGCTTTCGACGCCAAGTAAACGATGATTTCATTATTTGATCGATCGCTCCTACGAAACACTTGAATTATTATTCTATTTTTTTTAAAGGATCTATTTTTTAGTATCGAAGGGCTATAATTAATAAGGACGGCATACAACTATATATTAAAGGAGCCTATTGGGGTTATTGGGTAGAAAATGCTACGAACGAATTTCGTTTGTAAGCGTTACACTGACAATAAAGTTTCAAGTACGTATGCATTTGCAGGTAAGGTAATATTCAGCACCTCCGAGTTCAGTGTAAGCATTACAAAGTCATTGCTTTTATCACCATGGAGATAGATGGTCTCGGCTAACGTAACAATAATATTTGTATAATTTACAGTCGCGGCTAATAATTACAATGATTTCGAACTTATTTTTATTGTCGGACGATTTCAGTACCGAAACAAAAAGATATTTCAATAATTGATATGAATGATTTATTAGGATTTCCTGCGTCGTTGGAAGGCTTTAAAAAAAAAATTCACTCTAACCTTTAAATTAACCCAAGATTACATACATTTTCAATTCCTAACACGTTTGATTGCTCTTACGCGCGATTATATTACGTGTAATCATGCACCCATGCAACCCGTCACCCGCTGCTTTAATAACTCGTCGCAGTTTTTATACACTTTAGATAGAATAGCTTTGCCGTACGTATGTCTTCGTGTAATTAATTTCACGGAGTAAGTGGATATGCTTATCAAAAGGTGAAATGTGTGTACGAGCTCGTACGCTTGGCGCGGCCGGGGCAGCGGGAGGAGGGAGGGTATGTGGAAAAAGAACTATAATTTGAGAGCAAGAGAGCAGTGCCTCTACCAAGTAATAAAAATAAAATCTATTAATAATTATTTATTACAAACTATGTTTACTGGATGTGCTGCTAACTACGTGTTATCGGGCAAATTACTATAAAAAAAAAAAGAAAAGAAAAAAAAAAGAAGGATATCTTTGTATAATAGCGGATAATTTCAATTAAAATTGATTTTTTTCAGGTTGAGCGGTGTTGCGATGTGGGAAAAAAAAAAGAATGTTATTGGGGTACTAAAGAAAGAAATGATAAAGAGCAAATCGTCGAGATAGTCGGAATGAAATTAAATAGTTTGAAAGATATTCAAGTAGCGAATGCCGAATACCGAAAATCGTGTGTTCACGTGCGTTGCGAACATTTGGACGATAAAAAAAAAAAAAAAAAAGCACGGGAAATTTATTTGTGACTTATACCGAGTCGTGTAATTCTGTAAAATATTGACCGGGAAGTGGTGTTTACATGTTGCCTGAAATCGATAACGCGATGCCTTTTAAAATACTAATAAGTAATATCGAGATATTAATCATTTCCATGCTGCAATTGACAATTGTTGGAAGATTTTCTTATATGCTAGAATTAAACGTTGTTTTACGAGTCTAAGCTGTTTTGACCGATGTCAGTTAATTTTCTATCGAATTCGTATGATCGAACGATGAATTTCTTTAAGAATCATTACAATGCAACATTGCAATACATCATTTAACCAGAAATTGTACTCCGATCTGTATCAGGTTATAATGAAAGATCTTATTAGCGCTATAGAATAAATCTCCCAATTAGATAACGCACAATTTGCATATAAAAATAAAATTAATTTGTAAAACGTATTTCTTTCATCCGCGGCTCTGATTTATAAAGAGCCAAGTTTTACGAGACAAAATTCTTCGGAAGTACTAATTTTATGAGATTTCTCTTAGCGCAACAGCATATATTTGCCGATAAGACTTAAGTATTTACGTATTTGTATCATTAATGTCATAAATGCCTTGGCTTAGGGAATCGGAAAAAAGTAGCCGTCGCGCATTAGCACTCGAAACACTCTAAAGATGTATTTAAAATAATATTTAAATCCTCGGAATTCGATAATGGAAGCTTAGAGTCTTTTAATAACCGGCATTGCTGACAGCGATAAAAGCAGCAGCGCGGCCATATGGGATATATTTTATTGATATTAGCGCGCGAGGGGTTGTAGGTTGGATGGAGGTTGCTGGTTGGGGATAAGGTGGGAGTAGGGGGGGCGGGAGCGGGGTAAGAAGGAGGTATACATTATAACTTCATTATCGGGCAGTAAAGGTGCGACGGGAGGACTAACATTGTCTGCAGATGTAAGCAAGTGCCTGAGGATCTTCGAGTCCATTCGAGTCCATTCTTGCGGCGCCGAACTGACAGTTGTCATGAATCATGAGCAGCTCTGAATGCATGTATCGCATTAGCACGAGTACTCGTTAATGATCGCACTTTGTGTACATGCGTGCTTCAAGCGAAAGAATTCTTCTGCGCGTGATTGAATGCGAGATGTAATGAACGAGGGGATTCGATTGGATCCCATTCTTCTTCTTCTTCCTCGTCTTCTTCTTTTTCTTCTTCTTCTTCTTCTTCTTCTTCTTCTTCTTCTCCTTTTTCTTCCGAATAGTTGTAAATAAAAATCACTAATTGTTAGTAGAAAAGCAGCCGGTCCTCGGTATATCTATTATCTTATAGATATTTATTTTCGATTATTGAGAGAATCATTTACCGATTACCGAGAAAAATAAGCAAGGCTATCAATAAATAACATTGAGATTTCACGCTTGTCGATCGACGCGCAGATATAATTCCGAATTAAAGATTTGAAATTGTACAACATTTGTATTAAAAATGCGCGATTACTTGAAATGCCAAATGTTTTAGATTTCTGATAGCTTTAGTTGCAACGTGCGTTTCCAAATTTCTACTAAATTTCTACTAAAAGTGATTGCACCGCAGATAGAAGCTCAATCTCGATGCTCCCTTAACGCTATCTCGAATATTTAAGCCTTAGCTTTAATATATTTATAGTAATTACTATTATTAGCGATTTAAAGATAGGATGAGTAGCTTAGCAATGCTGATAATGGGGCTTTTGAAAGCCGTGAAAGCGCGTAATGAGCGTATAAGGTCGTCAGTCTTCAAGAATCTGCACTTATTTCATTGCAGTAATCGCAAAAATATCTGAAAACATGAGTACTCAATTAAAGAGCATATTCTGAAATGGTTGAATAATTGTGCTGCTAGGAGAGATTTCTTTTTGAATTGAGCAGATTTAATACGTCATTGTAATTGTGCAACTGCAAAGCCGATTACGTTGATCCTTTCGCACATGATCATTCCGGTCTTGTCTGGAATATTAGTGAATATTTTCGTATCTCCATACTATTGCCGAACTAGAAGCCTAAAGCTGAAACATTTTTATCCTACGTAAGACCTACGGATAAATTCGGAGTAAAATTAGTGTTGATTCCGAGTACAAGAGAGAATAGGCCATTCAAGGCCATTTGGGCTTCACGAGCAATCTAGTCAACTCGTTATCATTAAGCTAAACGATGATCAATATATGCGTATAAAAATCACGCGTCGTTGTCAAATAAACCAAATGGATTTTAAGGGATGGATAATGCACGTAGAGAAAGCATGGGTATGCCTGTTTTCTTCTTTGCCTCCCATAGCCTCACAATGTAATAAAGAGCCATTCAGTATTTAGTAGGGCCAGGTATCCCCTTCCCTCTCCCGCCGTCGGTTTTCTCTTAACCTCTTAGTCTTACCAAGGGGGATCGAGAGGCCATTTAATCACTTAATAATATCGTTGAATAATCTTTCCTTCGTAGAGGCATTAACAAAATCTAAATAAATAAAGTCCGTACGGAAGGCGCGCTCGCTTAACGTTCACGAAATAGCTTTATTATAGCGCGTAATTTCGACGGCAATGAAACAGAAGGAGACTCGGAGCTCTCGCGGCCAGAGCACTTGCGAGGAAGGAATTTATCAAAACTTGATAAGGCACAGGCAGGCCATTGCAGCCTGACATTACGAGAATATTTAATAACAGTACAATATTCTATATATTATGTATAATAGGTATATATTATGCGACCGCCGGACCTTGAAATCGGCGTGAGCCCGTGCGCGGCAGCTTCGCTCGGTAAAAGTGGAATTTTAAATTCGGCCTCGAGACTTGCGGCGATCGTGGTAAGGAAAGAGGGGGAGGAGGAGTCGTAGCGCAGCTCGAGAAAATTCGACTGACGGGGGTGAAGAATGTCCTCGTTCCGGGGCGAAGAGCTGTTGGCCGACGAAGGTAGCTGGCTGGACGTTCTACTCCGGCTCCGGGCGTATCGGGAAGGTGGCGTCGGAGAGGAGGGGCGGGGCGAGTATCGGGCGAGGGCCCCGTATCGGCGATCTCGTGACAATAACACGAGCCGCGTCGTTAGAGCCACCCCTTTGTTCTCACGTTGTCGTCCCGGGATTCGGATTCGCCTTCGCCTCAGCCTTCGCCTCTATAATTACAAGGGGGAAGGGAGGGGGGAGGGGCTTTATCGGAAAATCGGGCCGACGACTTGGCGCGGAGCTGCCGCTTTTCTTATCGGCGAGGAATTGATAAGTCGCGCCGATTATGCGCGACTCCGTCGAGCCTACCTTTTCCCATCAGCCTTAATGTGAGCCTATAGGGACGTTAATGGCTCCCTATTAGTGCGGGGGACACACTTTTAAAGAGACTAGGGGAATAATTTTATACGAGCTTAATACGCGCCTGCCAATCGATTCGCTTAATCTACATCTCAGCGAGCCCAAATCTTTATTATCCCGCTCCTTGATAAATGGCCATCGGCTTCAAGGACTCGGCTCTCTCTCTCTCTCTCTCTCTCTCTCTCTCTCTCTCTCACACACCCACTGAATATTAATGCGATATCACACTTGCCGGACAAATTAAGTGTTAATAGTGCATCGAGACGTGTGCCCTTCTTATTAATAGCAGATAGTATTGGAATCAATCGGTAACTATTGTAATTACTGCTCGGGCAATCCTCCTCTCCTCGAAGATTATAATGATTTCTAAGCCATATGAATTGCGATCTAGACTCACTCCTTCCGCTCGATCCGCTCGATTAACCATTCTTCCCAACCTTCTCTTCCCATTTTATTTATTTATTTATTTATTTATCAACTTTTGTTTCAAGAAACCATTAGTTCATTAGCTTTACACAACTGTAACATACTTTTTAAGTCTTCGATTACAAATGTCAAGCATCACACACCAGTTACAAAGTTTCTTAGTTAAAGACTAAAGATTTATGATGCAAGTAAAGAAAATTCACATTGCCCGACACTCTTACCGATAAAATTAAAATATATTGTGCAAAAACCTTTTCTGTTGTTAATAATAAGGAATAAATATCAATTAGAATTTTTATTTCTTTTGAAGCGATATGTTGCTTAGAAAATTGAAAGTTTAATTAATTTGTCGATAGGATAATAAATTTTTTTATGCAAAAATTATTTTAAAATAACATCAATCTAAAGATGACTGCAACCCAGTAGAAATTCAAAAGGTTGAAGAAATTACAACGATACAGTGCCAAAGTTATAAATTCTTCATTGTACAGAATTTATAAAGATACTTTTTACAAAAGTCATAAGTAATTCATAAGATAATAACTTTCATAAAAGACTATGGAACACATTTAATAAAAAATATTTCAATCAACGATTTCTCAAACAACGCTACTGATTCTTTTATTTAAATTTTTCTTATTGAACAAGTTATTGTTAACTGCTTTTATTTATTGCTTTTATTTCTTATGAATAGATAATATTTATGACAATCGGTGAGAAATGTCAGCAGCAAATTTGTCAACTGAAATGCGAATCCAATCGGTGAAAGTAATTTACAAAAGTCTGTTGTAACGTCTAAGGTCTACCCTAGACAAATTAAATACAACGGATATTTTAGAATTAATGGCTAATATACATATATATTGTTCAACAGCACGTATCAAAGCTCATTTGAGCATTATATATTACAAGTCTTTCACTTTGTTATAATTGACGAGTCTTTATTCAAGTAAATTTTCAATACAGCATGGCTTAATAATTAAAAAAAATTGTAGTCACGATTTATAGTTTTACAACAAATACTTGTACATCTTTGTTTAACGAAGCTGCGGTGTCATAATATTTTATAGAGAAATCCTTTCAGCGAGATAGACAGCGTTTTAACATTTAATAATCAACATTTAATATTGCCAAATCATTCAATGGACGAGAAGGGGAGGGGACAAGGTGATAAGGAACACGAAACATAAACAATAAACATAATATTTAAGGGGATTCACATTTAGCAAGAAATATACTTATTGAATGTATACGGATGCTCAGAGTTGTGTTAATTTACTCAATTGATTAGCGAATGGCAAATAAAGTTTAATAATATGATTCCAAAGGGTGAGTTTTTGATTAGCCTAGGTGATTAAAAGTCATAATTAATAAAAATGGAAATACCATCGATGCTGTAGCAATGATGTATTTAAAGAGTTATTTATAATACCGCCGTAAGCCATCCTGTAATGCAGATTTATTAATGCACTGATATATTTAGTATAGCTTTTATAATTATAGTTCCGTACTTCATTCAAACAAATACGATTATATCGCTGTAATTAAAAAGCTTAATTTTTCTTTTAGACTCACTCAGTGTTTCATTAAGTGTGATTTATATTTGCTGTATAATATATAAAAATCAATTATACCGTTATAAAAAATCCCTTAGTAAATATAAAAAATGATTACACTCTTCGACAGATAGCTTCTTTTTTTTTTCCTTGAAAGGCGCTCTCAATACTCTTAGAAATTGTATTTGCGCTTTCGTTCATTTTGTTTGCATCCCCTTTAAATTTTTCTTTCAAGAACATTTGCAAGTATTAATACGCGTTCTCGCACTCGCGTATGCACCGCCTCTGCTTATTCACGCACACAAAGCCCGACTGCGCGCTCCAACAAGAGCAGCTAGCACACTTGAAACCTGTTGAAGCCTTTAATATGCCGATAGATCCACATATGGCATACCTGTAGATAACATCTAATTAATCCTGACGCGTCGAGCAATCGCACATGCAAATGCGGGCACAAGGCTCTCGAACACATTGGTGATATTCGTGAAGCCGAGGGAGCGAGTGAGGTAGGCGAAGGGTGTAAAAGAGGCGAAGAAGGCTGAGGATAAAAATTCCGGTAGGAAATTTTATATTCCGATCGCTAGGAGAATCTTTTACATGACTTGATTGTTTCATTTTTTTTTCTTTATTAAAATTCTGTATAATCAATATTTTTCTTTTCCTTATAAACGTTGAAAAATCTGCTTTGAAAGCTGTAAAATTTTGCATTAATTAAAACATTCAGTAGGAGTGAAAATTTTTCTTGCGTAAAAATTTATATTATTTAAAACACCTGGATGTATAATAATATCTCATTGTCTAGAAACTGAACGAAGAGGAAAAGAGAATGAGATTATTAATAATAAAATGCCAAATGCTAATAAATGTTTTATTGTTAAGCCGTCTGATTGCGCATGAAAGTTGAGTTATCAATTTTCATTCAATTAAGATATATTGTAAAATATATCATTAAACACAATATAACGAAGAAATATTCTCGTATAATCTTCATCGCCAGAATGAGAAAAAGTTTAATTTAATTTTTCTCTCAGCTTAATAATTCAAAATGAAAGATTAAATCATAATTTTATCGATTTGTTAGCTAGAAATTTTTTAATTATAATGGATATTCTTGATTCGCGGCTCCTCTATAATAGATAAAACTTTTTCAAAGGTGCAGAATCACTCACTGTTCCAGATATGTGACTCATCAAAATTCTCAGAAAGTTTCATAAAAGCCATGATAGATTTAATTATAAAATTTCTTTTGACATCGAGTGTTCCGAAACTCTGTAGCATCCTCAAATGATATTGCACATTATAAAATCATAGCGATACATAAATATAAGAATCGCCAACATGTAAAAGTCATTTATTGAAAAACTAGAGGAATATTTATTTATAATTTATATTTTCATTTCTTTTTCATATCACGCATCTAAACTGTAATTTATAAGTAATTACTGTAAGAATGTACAGTGTAGAGCTTAAAAATTAATTAAATGATGGCTAAATCTAAGCTATAAAATTACTATTTGTTAATAAAAATTTGTATTGATTTCTAAAAATAATTTAATAATTATATGTGTATATATATATATATATATAGTATTTAAATTATAAATTAAGTGGTAGCCATAAAATTAGTGTCAAGAAAAATTTTAGTTTCTCCGATGACTTGTAATATTTTCAAATATATGTCATTCATATTCCTATTTCAACAATATCCATTAGTATTATGTTGAAACTAAGTTTATCGTCATTTCAAGTTATCGGAAATGTTTATATCCGCGTCAGCTTATCATTACCACTATTTTACAGCTAATTTCTTGAATTCTGAAAATATTTAGATAACTGATTTTCGAATACGAAACAATAAATTTCCTAAAGTAATAATTATTATAATAGTTATTTATAATAGAAAAATTTATCTTTTATTAAAGTTAAACAAATTCCAATAAATTTCTTTTTTTAACAATCAATGCTCGAATCCGATTACCACTACTAGTTCCACCCAATTTAGATGTTCTCATATTATCGAATGAATTTACATTGGCATAAGTACAATAATTAGTATTCTTAAGGAAATAAGTACTCAATTAGGATACTCGGTATTTCCCGCTAAATTCTTAACTTCGTTCATGGGCAAAATTTTAATTTCTTCCAATTAAAAATATTTAATCCGAAAGAAAGCGTTTAGCTCGCGATATTTTCTATTTGGTAAAGTCATATGCCGGGAACTATCATTTAATTTATATATATATGTGTATATATATATTTGTGTGCGCGCGCGTGTGGGTGTGTGTAAATATATGATGTTGGCAAACAAAGGAAGCTCGAGGTGAATGAAAATTGATTGGATGTCAATATGAATTGTCAGTTAGAAGCTTGAATCGTTATTAATTCGATATAAAAGCTCGTCGATTAATTGATAGATGCAATAAAACAGAAACTGATCGATTAAGTGATCTCATTATTTGTACATTACTGTTATGCATTCATAATGAGGAATAACCAGCATCCATGTTCTTCATGATATAACGGTACCTGGTACCCAGTTCTGATCTACTCAGGAATCGTTATTCGCATATCTAATCACAAGCAGAGATGCCACAGTAATAAGTCTCAACCTACGCTCCTAGTCGAAATTGTCGGTAATTATTGTATTTCATATTGTCCATATATTCTAGCTGTTGTCTACGTCAATCTGATTGTCTCCGCTTGTTATTTACTTACCATCCTTCCGTATTCTTCTTACTAATGGCTAACAAAAAATCCATTATTTTCTCATTCTATCACCCACGTGCACTTTTTATTTAAAACATCTCATATGCTCTTTCATCCTTGCCTTTCTATCCTGACTTTACGTATCCCTACAATCGGCATCAACCAATTACATTACGAAAAACCGCATTTTCACACGAACTGCGCGAATTCGTTTAATTTCAAATATTGCCTTAATCATTGTGTTACGGAACCGAATATAATTTTCTCCGATTCGATAACTTCGTACAACTTTTGTAAAATCTGCTGCATTACAAGAAATAGATCTATTAGCATAAACAATGGTATTTATGACCGCGTGTTACGTAAAGAGTTTTACAGCTTTAATACTAAACTTTACGTTCTCTATTAAATATCTAACTTTCACATTAATGTCTGAATAGTGTAAACTTGTTTTTTTTTTCCAGAGTAAATGTAAGTGGATCAAAAACGTGTACAACTATAACAGCGTAATTATCTTTTTTTCTTAATAACGTGTGCTAAAAGTAAATTAAAAGTTGTAAATAAAAGAATGATTGCATTTGTATTACGTTACGTATACATATAATTACGCTCGAATGCAAGAAAAAATAGAAATATTTGTAAATTTTGATACGAGGGAAGCTGAAAAATACAGAAAAAATTTACGATTATATTTAAGAGGGGAATAAATACGCTAGTTAACTAATAATCCAAAGTTAAAAAGCGTGTTTTTATGAATAAAATAATCGTATTTTGAAACGATACAATACAGATTACTCGATATCGTAGATTATCAACAATAGATAATCTTATATGAGTATATTTCTTATGGACTGTGATTGATTGATTATATTGTAACAGTGAGATATGCTAACAAGCTATTTAATATCAGGTATAATTTTTTAAGCATTATACAGTTTTTTTTTGTTAGTTTCATAAATTACGCGTTTTTAATCGTAGGCAGATTAGAAAATTTCCTTTCAGAACAGTAGTAAGTGTTTGCGTGATTGAAAAGCATTAGAAATAATGTGAAAGTGGCTCCATTATATTGAATTAAGACTCAGAAGAAAATTGATTGAAATGAATATTATTCTCATGTAAGCATTAACATGCAACTTCTTAGTACGATAAAAGGCAAGAGGCTATCGGCTAAAGTGGATTTTTTTCTTCTTTTTTTTTTTAAGAGTACGCAAACTCAAGTATTGAAAAGGACAATCCGCAGAAAGTTCAAGTATTTGATTTTTTTTTAAAGCAAGCTGTGTAGATTATGGGGATTGTAATTGATAACGATTAAACGCTTAGACAAGCTTTAAGCACTGTACTCTGATAGTGCATAATGTTAAATAAAATAATACTTCCCCGCCACGTTTTACTGTCCCTCGTGGTTTATAACGGCAAGTGGTTGTGTAATCTCTGTTAAAACATGATGTAAGAAGCCCAGTTTTGCGTCGGTACAACGGCGACGAAAAAAAAAAAACCAAGTGAAACTGGTAAAAATGAGAAAAGCCAAGCGCGCGCGCGCGCGCGTTCACTCTTAAATTCCGTGGAACCGGCTGCTCTTGCCTTTCTTAATTATTCCGCGCTATCCGCGGGAGCAAGTTCATTCACACTTCGATTGAGCGATGAACAGAGAAACGGAGAGACGGAGAGACGGAGATAGAGTGAGCGCGCGCGCGTAAGAAAGAAAAACGAGTCATACAAAGTTAGCGATGCGCGCTTCTATCGAGTCCAGTTGGACCGGAAATTTTAATCGTTATGCCAAACCCACATATTTTTCTTTTCTCGCTTTTCCAGTCAATCGCTCTTTCTCGCTATTTTTCCTGCTGCTTAAGCTTTCTCGCCGTTCTCGAAATTTTAAAAGATCCCGCCGCTCGCCTCTCTTCATTACAATTTCAATGACTTGCCTAAGCTTTACTCTCGAGTCCCCAAGCATTGATTAATGAAAAATTCTCGCTTCGAATATGAAAATAATCGAGGTTGGCTAATGCTGATAAGGAAGAGTAATATGAATAATTAAGTAATGCGTATTAATGTAGCGGATACAATTTATATTCAGTAAGGTAACGACACTCGAGATTACTCTGTGCCAATGATTAAGTATTCAGTTTTCCTCATATTAATGAAATAATAAGAGAATAAAAATGTAAAAAGATACGTAGCTTGAACAAAAAAATAAATATTATTTCAACTTTCGTTACATTTAAATGTGCTCGTATATAATTCTGATAAGAATTCTGAACTAAGAAAATGATTAATTGCATCCAACTTAGCATTCGAACTTTTAAAGTCTTTAAAACATTATCTTAATTTAGGACGTAATTATTACAATATAAGAAAAACAGGAGTCCACTGTTATACGTTGTGTATATACTGTTATAAAAGCATGTAATTAATGCTAATCTTCTGATATCCGGAAATTTAAAACACGATTATTAAAGAAAAAGAAATACAGTAATTTTTTCATTGTGTCTGTTGGTAAAAAAACATTTTTTACTGTAGAAGGATATGTTATAGCATCGGTAGTTATCGATGTTTATTTTAATCCGTTCCATATTCTATTTTCAGACCGTAGGTGTTTCATCAATTAAACACATAAAGTACTCTCGTGCAGAATAAATAAATATATATCAAGTATTTTTTTTTTATAAATATAACGCCGGCGTAACGTGTGTGCGCGCGCGAGTGTGCCGAGGTTTATGCTCGGCAATCATAAAAAACTTTCATTACCCAGGTATCAATTTAAAAAACGCTTAATCTTAAAATCCTCCCTGCCCCTCGCACGTTTTTATTCGTTCGTCGATGTCTATCTCTCCTTTTTCTCACTCTATTATACACCCCTGTAAACTAGTTTCCTCCGCTCCTCGAGAGGCGTAGCTGATGTTTATCCGAAGACGACATGATGCATTCTTCAAGCAAAAGGAGTAGACGCCTCCTTTTATTTTCGTTTCGCTGAATGTCGGAATGCTGATTTTTCTAACCTCAATCCGCCTCTAATGCGTTCCTTAAAAGCCATTAAAAAAATATTATTTTCAATATCGTTTTATTTTTCTTGATGCTGTGCTTTCTTAATAAATACTTCGAAATACTCAAACTGAGCCTCCGTCAATTTGCATATACATCCGTATACATTGAAGAAGTTGTTGATTTTAAATCTCGAATGGGTGCGCGCGCGCGCGTTTGTGTATCTGCTCTTTAATCGGATTGTCGTATTTATAAATCCATTTTTATCATAACATCTTCGTTTTTAATATATAATTTTGAAATGTATGTAAGGCGCAAGAAGATGATGAAATTATTTCTGAAAGGATGGCTTAAAAAGTCTATGGATTTTAGTTAAAAGGCAATTCGGCACAAACATCAATTCTCTTAAAATGGAATTAGCATATTTATTTGAGAAAAAGAAACTATATTTATAATTATTATGAATATTAAATTATTAATAAAATTAGTAAAATCTCATTTATTTAACATCAAGTGAAGTTAAGAGAATCTAATTGATGCTAATTCAACTCGCCCTTTCAGTTTCATAATAATATCGATGGCATTTTTTATTTACTATATAGGGATTTAAATAATAGGAAATGTATTACAATTTCATTTGTACGAACCTCAACCTTTATAAATAAGCATTTGTTTTTGCATTTTATTATTAGTAAGCTAGCGTAAAACATAGTTTACATATTTTTTTTTAAATTAGCAGAATAGGTATAGGATACTTATTTCGTTAAATACTGTACGAAAATGTATTCATAAGCCTATAATCCGCATGAAGTTGAAGTTGAAGAATGATTATTAAGATAAGTTAACTTAAAAAGCGTCGAAGAGAAAATTTATTAGGCCATTTGTAACGAAATGTAATCCTATAATATTAAACACCATGTATTTAAACTTTTGCTCTTGTACAAATATTGGAGCATAATAGGAATCTAATGCTTACGCAATAATGTATTTTTAAATTAAATTAGCTCTGCCCTATGAAATATCAATCAAACAGAATAAATAACTAGATGTATGTAGATTTTTTTTCAATGAAATAATTGACAATAGCATATTCTAAGATAATTTGTATATGAGACAACGTGAGAAATTGGCTAAAACTGATATATTTTCAATCAATTTTTAGTTTTTCATTAATAAAAATGACATAACCACTAGTCATATTATTTACAACAAAATTTTATTTATAGTTATTCCATGGGATAATAATGATGGTCTTATTAATTTCTCCTAGGAGCATGAGAATTTATAACTTATGGCTTCTAGTCGTAAGTTAAATAATTTTTAATATTAATATAAATGTGCGTAATTATACATGACTTGTATAATAAAAAAAAAAAAAAAAAAAAAAAAAAAAAAAAATTGGAAATCTATACTAAACTTATAATTCTCTTCCACGTAATAGTTAGTCTTTATTTCGAAACGCTTGACGACAAGGACATTCGTTTAATTATAACGTATAAAATCCTTAAAATTGGATGACTAATTATTCCTAACGCATTCCACGGCTCTTGATCCGCCTAGAATAATAAATTGGTCGAGGTCGTTGGACGTCTTCTGAATAGGGTGAACTTGCTCGGAAAACTAAAAAGTCAAATCAGTGGATGGGATGAAAATTATTTCAGCGAATTAGGAGCTTCTAGAATAAAACGTTGTATTTGAAAACGATAATAATTGCAAAAGAATACGCTGAAAGGCGTAATGTAGGGTTTACTGATACGGTTGTAGAGGGCACCCGCGAAACTGCCGACTTGAGCAAAGGATGAGATTTTATCGGTGTTGAGGCATGAAAATAAATCCTATTTCCAAATTGAATAGAGGACTAATAAATTTTAAGCGATTCATAAAGGGGATCCTTAAGAGTAACTGATCTGTATCGATGTTTCGCTGATTTCGAGACGCTTAACGCCGATCCGTGTGACGTAAGCCTCCCGGCCCCTACCATCAACGCCAGCATACTTGTAAAGCAGTTTAAGAATCCGAAGTAAGTGATTCTATTGTCAATTATTTTGTTTGTAATGGGATAGCAGATAGGGCCCCTCTAAGAAATTCAGTATAGTCAGTTATCGGGAATGGGCTTTGCATTTAAAATAGGACGGTCCGTATGCCGTTAGTCGTGGAGGATGATCCATGCGCGTCACCACCGTCGGTAGAGAGGAGGCTGCTAGTTCGGCAAATAATTGCACGAATCACGGATCCGATGGAGCAAAAGGTCGCGGCAAAGGCGGCAAGCGATATGAAGCCACACATCATTCCGTAGGTGGGGCAATCATAGTAAGCGAGGGAGTAAGCAGCCCGCGGGTGAAAGTGTCGGAGGGGGGGGGGCGAGGTCGCGTTTGTCCTGGAGGGCCTATTTTTCTACCTGGTGCGGCTCTTCTCACGGAAGCGGAGCGCGTGACTGGCTTCGATTACGGCCCTCGAATGAAACTGGGCGAGGCGAGGGCGGCGGAAAAAAGGACAGACGCGGAAGTTTGGTTTAAACGCGACCGATTGGGCAACTTGGTACGGAGTGGACTGTAGCGCTAAGACTACGGGTACGGGACTGTAGCTAATTCTGCCTCTGAATCCCCCCCCTCCCCGACCCCTCTGCCAACCATCCTCCAGCTAAACAGAGCCGTGCATCATTGGCCTCGGACCGCAATATGAAACTTCTTATATCGAGACCATGCCACGACTTTTTCTCTACATCTTCTAATATTAATCAAGAAAGTGCAAGGTCATTGTAATTTTATACCAGAAGCTAATAGAACGTTATTACGTAATACAAGTCGGAGAAGGATTGAGGCCGAGAAACGCTCGAGCCAACCACGTTTTATCACAATGGATCACAAACGTGCTTCCATTAAAACGTACGCGACCATCGGGCATATTAACATTTTTCCGAAAACTTCAGACCACAGGTTTGTAATTTACAAACCTGCTTAAAACCGTTTCACTTTCCTTTCCCCGTGCCTCAGCCGCTGCCCCATCGTCCCACCGCTGAGATAATTAAACAAATAGGTAATCTTATTCCCCAGCATATTGTTCCATTTAATTTCCATCTATGCAATCCTGGGCCAATAAACCCAAAGCTAACAATGCGCCAATGAAGGTGACGCAGAGAGCGTATGTTTATTGTCATGATATCGACGACAAGGATAAAATATTTGTACAGCTTTCTCGAGTACGAGTAGCTTCGGCCCGTTATTACAAGACGCTTTCAGCAGCTTGAGCCTTCTCCTTGTCCTACATAACATGTAGCTTATTATAGAAACTTATACGAGTATAAGTAGGAACCGTTAGAGCACGTTAATTCGAGATAATTTAAGAAACGTCTAAAACGTATCTGTATAAATGCGCTGCTGCTCCGCAATGTGAGACTTTCTTACCTGTAAAACACTTCTTTTAGCCAACGATCGTTTACTTTCTGAAATTAGCATACGCAATCCGCTCAACGTTGAAAATACAATTACGAATAAGTAAACGGTCGAGCAGGTAATGCGCTAAAACAATGTTTAGATAATTAATTATTTTATAGGGGTAATGTACTAAACCCCATTTGAAAGTAATACAGCCTGTCATGTCCCTTTGGTAAAAGGGGCGAGGCGGGGAGGGGCGGTCACTCCTTGGCAAATGGTAAATTAAGCCTAAGCATCATTCTTCAAAAAACCGGAAGATTTCAATTCCTTGGTACTGTCCCAATTGAAGATCCCGAAGTCAGCGTACTACAGCATTAAGTACATCGAGCTCTGAATAACTATAATGACGTACTTGCATCTTGTGAGAAGCTGACGCATTCGAAGTCGTTCTCTCTCTCTCTCTCTCTCCATCTCATGACCAAGTCAGCCAAGCCAGCCAAGCCAACCAAGACACGCAGACACGCAGACACGGAGGCACACAGGCTTCCTTTCCTTCTTTCTATTTTCACGGTTACATCTTTGGCCCAGGTGAAGCCTCCGCAAAGCATAAATACGTCTGATTCGTTAGCTGTTATTAGCTCTGGCTAGCATGATGAGCCCATGAGCCGCGTACACGTAATAACCGTCATTCTTCGAAAGCCCAAGAATTTAACGTCACGGAGACTTTGTCGACTTATCGGACAAGCGTCCGATTAATTAAGTAAAAAAATTATCCCCGTAAGCGCATAAAGGATTTATTATTGCTTGATTTTCAATGCTTCGGGGTAGCTGGGACGATATACGCTAGTTCAATGAAAATCCCAGATCATTAAGTATGCACGAGGATTAACGTTAGAAAGTACTTGAGCGTGACTCAAAATTTCAAATGACCTGCGCTTTGTTTAGTTACCTTTGAGCATAGCCATTGAATTAAACGTTGGGAACAAATTAAAGGTTTTCCTTCTTTTATTTATGAAATTAATTGGAATGCAGGCATCAGTTTCAATAAGGCTGAAAATAAATTCATTTCAATCGGATACTCTACGGTTTTCCTACGGTTTTTCTACGGGTTTTCTACGGCTTCCCTGAAAAGTCACATCATTTGTTCTATGAGAGCATTAATATCTACGGCGATTATATCTGATACGATATCTGATTAAGTACATTACGCAAACTCAATTATTATACGCCTTAATTATCCTGTTACTATTAAATACTACTTAAGTAATTTTATTTGTATAATTTATTAAGAGCGTGCGTTAATAATGTCTGCTTTTTTATTGACAGATCGAATCCTATTAATTCAATAGGCAATGCATTTGTAAGCCGTTGTTCTATAGATTCGTAACGATTATTTTGGCGGATCGAATTTAAGTAACAGGTTGCGTCGGATAAATAGCGAGAAGGGAAAAAGGAAATAACATAGGCCGATGTCAAGGGCCTTAATTAAATTGCTTGCGTAAGATTTTACGACAGCACGGCATTAGAAAGAATAACGATGATTATAAATGCATTGATATGCATATGTAAACATGATTGCTGGATGAATTTCTCCCCGAGAGTGTTAACTCGGAAAAGATGGAGTGCGAAATTTGAAAAAAGATAGATGAAAAAAGAACTTTTACTAGGATCGTAAATCAGTGAGCGGCGAATGCGTGCTCGTGGTGTGGAGAAAGCACTTGAATGATCAGCATATTTTGCATAGTTGTTACTTGGGTGGCCGTCGTAATGATAAAAAACAGAAAATAGAAAAAAGCAAGTGCAATTGTTCCTTTATCTGTAACGTGAATTCTATGGCTTCGGCAAGCATAAAGATATGACGAGTTCACGTTCCTTGTTTTCTGTTTGCGCCACTAGGGGTCGCGAATACATCTCGAATAAAGTTATTCATGCAAGCGACGGCGGATACTTTCTTAAAGGAAACATTTACACAGATACACGAGAAACCGATTTGATTATAAATACGTGTAAATTATCATCGAATCCAAATGTCTGTTTCACGAATTTACAGTATTGAATTAATGAGACAAAATATATATTTCACACTGATCAGAATCTCCATTCTTTATATTTTTTAACGTAAGTCGTAGCTATTGCAATTAATATGTTACAGTACAATGAGATCGCCAAGCCCGATCTAATTTCTAAAGAATTAGTAAAATACGCGGAAGTGGTACAGTTTATAGTTTATAAGATATCGACTTTATAAGATCGCCTGTTAAATTGCCTGTTTTGAAAAAATGCCTCGTAAAGAATTGCTTTATTCGGCGGTAATTCTAATTTCTTTTTTTTTTTTTTTTTTTTTTTTTTTTCAAATCTTAACTGAAGTATGATAATTATAGGCGTTATTTATCGCCCCGCGTGTGTTACGCAATTTTACATAACGTGTTATTACAAAGATTAGTAAAACTCACTTTCTAGGTGAATGGATTTATTGAAGACCATCAACGTGAATTTCAATCGGATGAGTTAATAAACTGCATATGACCACATACATGCCAGTCATAAAGTTCATGTTCAAATGCTAGAATTATTTAAGGATTCGTAGGAAGTTCTAAATTTAATTACGTAGAGTACTCTGCCGTACAGTTATTGCAGATATTACAAGCTTGCACAGCTATTAATGCATATATATATATATATATATATATAATTTTACTTTATTAAAAGAATATCAGGGAAACTAGATCTTATGGAATAAATCAGATAAATGAGTTTTGTTTTGGGTAGGGGCACATTTCTTGTTTCCATTAATATATAATATTAGACATACGCAATTAAATATAATTGCACAAGGTATTATTTATTGGAATAAAAATAATTGAAATTTAGTAAGAGATGACAAATGTATTTAATGGTAATAAATATAGATTTTATTATTGCAGGGACAAAAAGGATGTGCAACTTAAAAGTACATCTACGTAAATTGCTCTTAGATAATAACAACGATAACAACAACAAGAACAACAACAACAATAATAACAATAATAATAATAATAATAATAATAATAACAAGTTAATGCATCATAATTCTTGTATCATTACGTATATGACAATGATTTATACTATAACAATATGTAAATCTTTAAAGGATCGTTAAACTGCTCGTAAATAAATTTTATTTAAATATTATTATAATCCAATATAAGTAATTATGAGATTATTCTATGATTTATAATAAATTTATTTATAGCTCAATTTATATTGACGGTACTCTATTAGCCAATTAAAGGCACCATAAAAGTATGAATATAATTCACATACTTTTTATGCACTTGCTTCTATTTTTTTATTTATTTATTTGCTTTTGCTTTTATTTTCGTACAACCTTCAAAAAATATTACCTATTTATTAATGAAATGATAAGAAACTAAAATCCTATGCTTCAATTAAGCCAAAGATTTCAATCAATGGGCGAGATATTTATAGTGTTGCCTTTCTTTTGTGTTTTAGGCTTGCATAAGGTGGACTAGGCCAACCACGAGAACGGTATGTGATTACGTTAAAAATGTTTTAAAGCCCGTTTCTTTTACTACAATGGCTTTTTGTAATTTTTCTCATCGGCGAAGCCTGAGCCTTAGTTATAAAAGCTAAATAACCGTATGCTCGACTTGAATTTACTGATTCCATTAAAAACAAAGCACTCTGGACGATATAGTCTTTATTGAAAAACTGCGCACGACCTGGGAAAGTTGCGATAAACCAAGATTTCACTTGCATTATTTAATTTCTCACGTTAATATTGTTTCTGCGTATACTTGAAAATTACTTAACGCCCTGATTATTACTAAAAATGCTAATACACGCTAATACACCCCTAGTCTTACGTATGCTCACGCAGGCGCGCGCGCACGCACACATTTCTTCTATGAAAATACAAATAACGGATAACTCAGTTTATTTGCCTAATGCGATTATACTCTATTTGTTATTGTTTAAACGCTTTCAGAATCTTCAGTTATATCGACTCGTTGGAAGTCAAATGATTTTCAGGTAAACATGACATTTTCCACGAATGACAATCCTTTTCAAAGTAAGCAGAAAACGTGCGCCCGTTTAGCCTCTCTAGTGTAGACAATCAAAAAGCATCTAAGGCCTAATCTAAGGCTGAACTGGAATATAACGATGTGCATGAATTCTCTTAATATACTTGGAAATGCCGGATTTGCAATTTAATATTGTTTTCATGTTTATTCTGTATAATTGAGGAAATTTGAGCCTGAATTATTTCGCTCGCTGGCTTGCATAAGCAAATTTTATTTTAATTCAATGCAATCATTCTCTTATTAAATATAAATTATAATGCAAATGTAATATATTAAAAAGTCTTTCGGCCATTTAAAATGACTCCTTTATACTTCATCATTTTTCTTTAATATAAAAAGATTAGAAAAGTAAATTATTTCATTTATTTAATGGCTGAAGTTATTTATTACTCTGCAATGTTATTGGAATGAATTTAAATTTTACGAAATAAAGCAAACGGAAGAATAAACTTTTCTCATCAGAATGATCTTATTTTATGTACGTGATTATCATACATCGTTGTCTGGAAATCTCCGTTCGTGAGTAATACGAGGAATTGTTGCATGTACATATATAGTAAGCTAATTAGAATGACTTGTTTTAATTGTAGAGCTATAAAAATATTTTGTTAAAAATTTATGGTACGGTTTAATTATCACTTCTATTTTTGGCTTCTATATTTCCTTTTGTCTTATTCTCATAGAGTGTACATAGCCTTTATATATATATATATATCAATCAATTTATTTAAACAAATTTTTTATTTATTTACTTATTATATATATACAGATATTTTCATTCAAATTTCATTGGCTATTCATAAGCTAGTTCATCTTATTCTATATATTAGTATAACTAATTAAGTATTTTTACGAATTTATGGCATTTCAATAGATATTTTTTCACTATCTAATGAATTTTTATTTCAAAATACTTATTACATATAAATTATTAAATGGAGATATTAAGTCTTTTAATTTAATCACCTTGTATATGTAAATAATAGCTTCAGATGGTCTATTTTCTAGTTTTAGTGAAATTTAATTAACTTTCTTACTCTGTTAAAGTGATAAGTGAGGTAGATGTTAATCAAATGAACGGTATGCATGTCTAATAGAATTTCTCTGTGGTAGAAATTTTTTACTTTATTTTGATATGGAAATAAAAAACAATGTATGTACAGAATAAAACTTGATATTCGAGAGGTTCAGAATTTCGCCTTCATTATCTTTATTTACCCAGAGCACTGTAGTGGTAAAAATGTCTAATTAATTAGTCCTATGGTTGCATTTAAAACGGTGAGCCCTTGTCTTCTCGTAGTAAAAAGTAAATAGTTACGTCGCCGTTGGGTGTTTTGACAACCTCTGAATGTCGAATTAGTTGCGTTGCCGCTAATCCGTACATCAATGTTGGCAGACCTGTTTAATAAGGAGAAAATTATTCAGCTTGGTAGTGAGAATTTCTAAATTTTAAATGATCACCGCTTCTAATTATAATTAAAATTCATTATATCATTGAAAAGCGAGCGTATCACCTTTTTTATAAAATAAAATAAATTAAAATCGTCCGTCGAAGGTATTCCTGATTTAAGATTAATAATTCGCAATACAGCTGTTTTATAATAACGGGATCGCGTAGATAATAATAGTTTCGGTATTCTGTCGTTTATAGCATATAGTTAGGAATCCGTAAGAATGCAAAAAAAGGTAATCCGCAACTAGAAATAAAAGCCAATGGGCTTTAATAGTTTTGTCGGACAATGAGAAATGCGAATAAAGCTGGCATCGGGGATCCTCTAAACGACTGGAAACTCTGAAAAAATCTCAAAAACTGAATTTAACAGTGTCACGGTTGAAGTATCAAGTTCAGAAAACGCGGCACCTCCATTGTCGACAATTGAAAGAATGATGTTCGCTGTGAGTTCTGGGGAAGATTTAATCAGCGAGGCTAATATGTAAAAGTCCAGATTTATTGCAGGCTTTTGTGAGGCGCCACACAAAAGTTTTACTATCTTCGAAATCATTCGTTTAACTGCTTATGTCGCTTGTCGGAATTTAGAAGAACTTGGTTTTGGATATAAAAATATATACATAAATATGTGTGCGTGCGTGCGTGGTGTGTGTACAATAAATAATTTCCAGCCAAGAATTTGGAAGTCCAATACTTATAATTAAGTACATTTTAACAATTGTTCAGTTAAAAAAATTGCACGCGCTTAAATGCAAATTTAAAATAGTCTGAATAACAAAACTGTTTTAACAGAGTCGCGTCCAAGTTATGCAAGTATTGCTCTTAAAATCAAATGTGTACATTAAAAATAAATCATACATGATTAGACGGCTATCTCCGAGCACCGCTACTTTTACATAATCCAGGAAAGTCCGAATGCAAATATATAACTATGTCGTTCTATTTAAAAAAAAAAAAAAATATATAAAATTTAAATTTTCTTTTCTGGGATAAATATTATATATATTTATAGGTGGATTGAGTGAGCGCGGATAAACGTTCTTACGGGGTCGCGGAGAGGATAAAATGCAGCTTTTGAAGCATTAGGAATACAGCTGATTTTTATCTAAGCTTTTTCCTCTTCATTAAAGGGGATTTGTAGTATATAATATTATAAGGATTTTTAATATAATAACAATAAATATTTCCGAACCGTGTTCGATAAAAGTTAATTTTTCTTCTCTAGGCGAATAACTTTTCGGCTTGGACAGATTAGTGTTTACTACAAATTATTTGCTTACGAAAGATCTTTCAAAGTAATTATAATTTTTAATAGATTTATTTAACTAAAAATGATTTCGCATTGATACTTATACAACGTCCTATTGAAATGAAATTAATGAACTACGAAAAAGGAGAAAAGCAGCCGCGAGCGTATGAATTCATATTTCTGGTTCCATAAAATTCAGATAAAAGGCCTAATGACATGATGAATTATAACCTTAAGGTCGTTACAATGTCATTCCACGTGACACAATGACAGGCAATAACGACAATATGCAGAACCGGTAAGAAAAAGTAAGATAACTCGGATTGATTATTTGACAACATAACATGCGAATCTCTGCTAACTAATGAATTAGTCCTTTAGTAAAGCGCGAAAGATGAAGAAGTGCGCAAGAGTGACAGAGACTGACAGAGAATGGCGGCAATTTGCTACGATATTTCTATCGGCCTGTTCATTCCTTCTGTCTTCCGACTCGGAATGAAATATTAAGCTGGGACGCGGACAGGGCGCATACCAAGCATACCTCTGGCCGAGACTCAAGGCCAAGCCCTTGATAAGAATTAAATACAACGAATCGCTTAATCCATGGATAAGGAAGCACGTGAAGTGCAAATAATGGTTTCTTTCAAATTTATACAAGGACAGGCGATAAGGATCGGTACACTCAAGTACGTTGATACTTTTTTCGTCCTGTTGGCGGGCCGACGTTAAACAAAAGGGTTCCCGTGATCGCTCACCGAGGTTGATGATCTTTATGACCTTGTAGAACTTGTCGTCAAAGTCGAGGTTCTCGTGGGGCCTTTTGCTGCAGTGGTACTTGATATATGGGAAGCACCCGGTGCGCAACACGTGATAGTTACTCCGAGCCGCGGGCCAATTGAAGTGCGACATTCCTCGCTGGTCGTTCCGCACATCCGCGTATCGGACGAAATACGAGGTCCACGGAGGCTCTTCCGACTGTATTAGGTAACTCGTCAGCACCTGCTCAATCCAAACATGGCTATGACTATATTAGGTCGCCCGAGGGTTCGGCTAAATGGATTTGTTGATTGCGCGGGCAATTACGTTATCGAGCTCATGCGCGAGCGTAGGCGTTATGCTCAGCTTTAAACCAACCCCAAGGCCCAAGTTAAACGAGATCTAATTTTACTTCAACATACATCCATTTATACAAGCTTATTTATTAGCTCTACCCAAAATAATTATAATCCGGCTGATTTCATTCAATTTATTCAAAAATGTATTGGCACCGTTTTAACGGATACGCAATATTCAATGTTCAAATCTGCCGCTGAGTCGCTTTCATTATTAAGGGTGCGAAGGGTCATTCGCAATCGCCGAGTGAGTCAGTCGAGGTTAAAATAATTATCCAAGGGGAACAGAGTGGCGAAAGGCCAAACAATGGACGATAATGAATAAAAATATAAAGGACGAGTGAAATATTTTAATCATCGGCATTAGCGGGCACGTCGTTATCGACTGTATAACACGCGAGTGATTTATGACGTAAAGACTTATCGTAATTTCCGCTATCAATCGTAAACTCACATTGTAATGAGGCGATATTTCAAATGGTCCTGGCGAGTTTATGGCCCGGCTTATCAGTTTCACGTCCCTCGGGAAAATCTTAAGCGCGACAGGTGGCGTCGATTATTTTTTGCTCCCGTCATTTCAGAGCCGCTGACGAGCGCCGCTGAATTACGACGCTTCGCCGGAATAAGCGACAGATTATATCCAGCGCCTATTCCAGCAATAATAATTTATAGGAAAAACCAGGAGAATCGCGTTTGCGTGCGTTTACGTGCGTTCGCGCCGTCGGTACGGGTGAGGGTGAGGGTGAGCGTGAGGAGGGGGGTGGAGGGGGGTCCGAGGGTCCGGGAGGAGAATAATCAACTTATCGTCTATGAATAGATGCTCGTCACGTACGGAACGAGATCCTTAATTCATAAGGATAATTTGTTTGACGTAAAAAATTTCCCCTTTTTCCTCCCTTCCTTTATTTCTTTTTCCTTCTTATAGGCAATGGCAATTTCATTCTTGATTTTTATTGGCATCCCATCCGAAGCTAATATTTTCCAGTCGGTCTCTGATTTTAATAATGTTACGGGGCAGTGATAATAGCCGTCGCTCTAGCCCTGAGCCAATACAGCCCTTTGCAATTTATCGATAATAATAGCAATGGCAATAGCAATGATATTAACAATAGTAATTCTTTTAGACAGTTGAATAAAATTTCTCCACTCGCGCGATTAATTATTGAGAATTATGAATAATCGGATTTGCGGTCGAGTTACCGCCGAGCCAATTATGCTGATCGGTAGCCTCAACGTCAAGCCGCTACGTCACAATCGTAAAAATCACTCGTTTAAACGGTTAAACGGAACCCTATTAATCGACGGACTCTATCGGCGATATGCACTGTTCCCTTAAATAAAGACATAAGGTGTAAACGAAAGAAATAATAATCCATTGTTGCGTTATAAAAGTGCGGTGAGAAGCGTATTGAAGTGTAAGAGCTCGTGAGCTCGTGGCGGGTAATTAAAAGTCCCCGGTGAGACGAGGAAATCGGCTGAAAGCGGCAAAGTCCGAGGAACTTCGAAAGGAAGAAGGAGGAGGAGGAGGAAGGAGGAGAGGGCTTACGGTGACATTAATTATGAAATATCAGCTCGTTAATTCGTCGACTTGAGGGGAAAAAAGAAGGAAGCGCGCCTAGGATGCGCCGAGTTATTGTTTCCGCATTCGCATCGATTCGAGATTCTTCTCGCGCTTTAATATCCCCCCTCGTGGGGATTCGAAGTGCCAGTCCATTCGCTAAGAATTCCGGGAAGATTCGTCCCCATCATCATTACTGTTCCCTGTTGTTATTTTAAATATTCAGAGCTTGTTACATTCACGGTTGACGCGGCCTCCGAGATCCCAGGTCTTTCTTTCTAATTCAACCACAATATTCTTTTACTGCTATGTATTTCAAGTCCGTTAACTTCCCAAAGGGCATTTACTTTCTTGCACTATCGATCTATGATTTTTAGTGATTTTTCCCAGCTCGACTAGGGCATTACTCGCGCAATTACAAGAGACGGGCATTTAATTAGCAAAAATTATTCCCATTAATTCCGATGGCTCTAATCGAATAAATAAACAGTACCACTTGTCCCTAATAAAAAGTCCGACTCGATCTTTAACATTTATACCACAAAATTACTCTGGAAATATTTATCTATTATATGACAAAAGTCTTAAGATATTTATATTGAATTGGTTCTGCAATAAACACGACTCACCTCTGAAGCCAAGGGTTTCAATTTCCTCGATGCGAAATACCGAACGATTTTTTTTTTCATTTTGATTTTCAAAATCCTGCGATTATTAAAGATAAATTAAGGTCGGCAGTGGTTAGAAGTGGTCCCCAAGTCGAAATTCTCTCTGAAAAACATGAATAAGCATTAATGGAAGTCTACGACAGCAGAAGAAGGGCACGAATTAATCGTCCGCATTTGTCCGTTATAATTTCAATTAAAAATTATAATTAAACGTACTGTCGGCGTGTGAAATATTTTAATGACAGATTTGCTTGTCTGATCGGACGTGCATTAGACAGTAAAAACAAAACAAAAAAAAAGAAAGAAAGACGAAGGGGTAGGGGCAGTGTTGGAAAAATCAGCGTTTGCGTTTGAAAAGTAGCAGCTTCTGTATGTCAGAGGAAATCGAGCCGAGTAGAATGAAAAAAGGTGGGGGGCGGGGGCAATGAAGATCGTGCGATGAGAACAGGTAAGAGTTAGATTGAGATCGCGCGTCCGTTCGATTCGACTTCCGCGAAATCGCAGACAGAAGCACTCGCCGGACATTGCGGGACACGCGACGGCACGTTTGCTCCGCGTTTCCTTCTTTCCTTCTTTCGACATCGAGCTTCACAACAGAAAAAAGCGCTTCCGAAACATCGCGGCACACCTTGCGCACAAAAAAAGATAAAAAATACACACACACACATACACACATACACGCCCCTCTTTACCCCCGCTCACTATTTATTGACTGGCACACGCTCACTGGCTCCATTGTCGCAAATGAATCGGATTTTCCGGAAGCGGCACGCTTATCTTCACGCTTTACGGATCCGAGCGAGATAAATGCCATTGGGATAATTGTCAGAGGGCGTTTATTCACTGCCATGGGTCAGGGCCGGCCTTGTCTCGTTCCGTTCCGTTCCGTTCCGTTCCGCAACTCCATTTCACTTTAGAAAAACCAGTCGGCGCTTTTATCTCCTTACATTTCCCGTTTAATGTGAAAGTTGAAAAGTAAATGAAAAAAACAAAACAAAAACAAAAAAAAAACAACGTAAAAACTGCAAATTGCGAGATTACGTAATAAATGGGCGTTGTAGGCCTAAGATCCATTTAAGAATCCATGCGTGTGCGCTTTCGCCTCGAAAAATATCTTGTAGCAGGACGTTAATCGTTGAATGAAAATGCATATCTAATAGAAAAGCAAGCGACGATACGGAATTGAAATATTCCGCGATTAATCATTATCATAAATTAATCATTAAGTAGCTCATGTTCACATATTCGCTTTTCCTTTATCTCCATTTTTCTATAAGAAATCGCCGCCTGTGTCTCCATTCCCTCGAAAAGTCTCCGAGACACTTTGGTTATTATCGATTATCGGGAAGCGGAAATGCATCCAATTAATGATGTCGATTCCTGTTCTCGTTGGAATTGTGATGGCCATGAAGATAAAATTTATCTTCGCGCTGTAAATATTCCAAGTAAATATTGAAGCTTCCAAGTCGCTTTTAAGAATTTAGAAGTTTCACACATTTCCCGAAGTACAGTGCAAGCTAATAATCCCTTGGGAGGATTTCGTTGCACCTCGTAAGGCAAGGCATCATAGTTGCAAAGCTAAAGGGTGATATCGGTATGAATGAAGAGCGTCGGGAAAAGTTAGCCAAATCGAAAAGCTTTAAGCTTTCCCGAGGAAAGGAATGCGCGGCGTTTAGTACCGAATCAAGAAGCGTTGTTTGTGTTAGTTTGGGATTGGTGAAATAAAAAGCTGTTTCGAATTTCCATACGTCAGAATAGAATTACGCGTCTCGTTACGCGTGGCCTCGATATTTTAATCAGTCCCGCCGAAAAAGCAGATCCTCACTCGCGGTCGCCATCATAAATCACTGACTCGTAATGAAAATATCCATCCTCCCCTGCTGACGAGATGCTTGCGCAACGTAATTATCCGACTACGGTGTGAATAATTACAGAATTAATTATATTCACCGCGGCCCGGCGATAATCCCGCCCGCCCCCCTCCCTCCTTTTTATTTTTATACGACACTTTTATTCCTACCCCCTCCCGCCCTCTATCCTCCCAAGCAATCGCCCTCATTCCTTATAAAGACCGAATGCATAAAGTGGGTGGAAAACCTTGCGAGATCTCAATTCGAGCGATACTCACAAAGTCCGTTGATTTAGTAATATAGGTTCGGCGTCGCTCGACCCGCCCAAGCCTAACGATTCGTCATCCCGCAAGGGCAGCCGAACAGGCAGTAGGAAGTTGTTTTAAATAATTTATTATGCTTTCGTTCGGTGCTCAGTGCTTTATCAAAGCACAACTCGACTCGACTCTGTAACACGTACGAATACACGGCGTCGATCAGAATCCGCGCGCGGCCCGAGAATAACAAACGAGAGCCGGGTTCTTTTTCTTTTTCTTTTTTTCTCTTTTTTTTCTTTCTTTTTTTCTTTTAAACGGAGCCTGTAAGCTCGCGGCGTCAAGATCGGAAAAACAACGACAATGATAAAGGAAGCAAGAAGGCAATAAAATGCTATTAATCATTTGGGATAAATTGTTCATCGCGCGCCATGACGTTTTGTCCCGATTTTCTACGTGCCCCGTGACATTGGGATATTTCGCGTAGCCATTACGCGAAACTTAATGATACCGCAGTCGCCGCATCCTTCATTTTCTTACAAGGCGCGACGCGCTTTGATTTACGGTTATGAAAATCACGAGATAAGCCGAGACGCGCATAGATTTCTCTCTCCTCCTCCCTCGCTCTCGCTCTCTCTCTCTCTCTCTCTCTCTCTCTCTCTTTCTCTCGCGCGCGCGCTCGCGCACCCGCTCCAGCTCCGTTCGATCGCCCCCAGCTCAACCGCAAATCCCTCATCGCTGCTCGGCTTCACGCACACACGCGCGCGCGCGTACACTCTCCTCTACGTCCCCCTCATCCCTCCCTCCCTCTCTCCCGCCACTCTACCGGCATGCCGCGATTTTTAGCGATGCGCGGTGGCGGTGATACGGCGGCTTTATTTTCACTCTGGCCGCCTATGAGTCGTTTTGATGGTAAATTTATGCCGATTAGTTTTATTACGCGCCGGTTTATGGCGCCCACTTGCTCCTGATTTAATGATGCGTCGGGCGTTGCGCCTTTTTATTTTACCTCTCGCGGCCCGGCTCACGTACGCTTTTCAGACTTTTTCTATCGTTAGTAAGCTGATAAGCGCCTCGGAAAAATCTCCCGCCGAGGGCCGTAAGGATTTTCGTTGGATCGTTGAGAGCAGTTCTCCGCCGAGAGAGTTATAATCGAACTTATTTGTCGGCTACTCCTGCTAATGTCATTCCCTACTTTACTTTTTATCCCATTGGCTTTTCATTGCTTTTCCCTTCTCGGCCTCCTCGGGTCGTTGGCACGGGCGAAAACATCGGAAACCTTCATAAAATCGGACGAGGACGGCCGAATCGCTAACTCGAAACACGCTAAATAACTATTCGAAACGATGATTCTTAGAATATTCAGATTTACTGAAATAAGCAACATTATTATAGTTGCAAACAAGTTCTCTTTATTGCCGACTTAAAGGATAAGCGCAGACCAATAAAATAAATTAAGCGCCCGCGTTTACGTTGAAAAGAGAAGAGGAAGTCGTTGAACGGATGGATACGGTCTTGCGGATATTTGCATTTTATTGGTAAATTCGGATCGACTGGTAATTACCGAGCCGAATGCACAAGCTCGATCTCTACAACGTAAGCCACATTCGAATGACTCCCAAGTAATAATACGAGGAGGATCGCCTAGGGTTTAAAGGCGCGACTCGTCGGGTCGTATGCTAAGGGAAACGGGGACACATCTTTCCAGATCCAGCATTCTCCGTGTTAAATAAAAGGTCGGCCTCTTACCGGTCGAGCGCTACCAGTGCGCGTGCGCGCCAACGCCGCCTGGTGGTGGCCCACTTAGTCGACGCAAAACAGCTGATCGGCCCCCCTCATCCTCTGGCTCGGCGGGTCGACGATATCCCTCTTCCTCGCCCCTCGAGAAATCTCTTAGCCGCTTGTACGGGGACTAGCTGCCCTGATCCCTCCCCCCCCTCCGTTTCTTCGCTAGCTGTCCGATTGCCGCTTGTGCGGTGACTCGGCACCCGCGACTGGAAGCGCAGCCGAGTGACGACCTCGACGAAGCCAAGCGACCGGCGCGATCGCGGCACTGGTGTCGACGCTCGCCGCCCGGGGCTGCTTTCGCGGCCGAGAACCGCGACCCCCGCGGATTTCGGCGTCGCCAGCTCTGGCGGCACTTTCGAATCGCCGCGCACACGGACGTCAGAGAAGCCCTTTGCGCCTAAATAACCGCGCTCGATCAATCGGCCGGGAGCTTCTTCCATTCGGACACGTATACCTGCTGACTTTACGTTCCACGCGCTGGAATACCAATGCGCGATGGAGCGCGGCCTTTTTCTTCTTTGCCAATGGATATTCGCGTAATTCTATGACGGAAAGCAGCTTCGTTATCGGTGAGTGATCCCCTCCTGCCCCTCGCAACCCCTTACCCGGTCCGATTTTTTTATCGGACGACGTAGTCGTAATTGGCTCGCGTTGCTCGGGTGTTGCTTTTAGTTATTTCAGAATCCCAAGCGACGTCGGCAGACCATTTCAATTATCATACTTTTTTTGCGTTATAATGATTTATAAGCCGACGCTCTTCTGCTTTATGGTTCTGCTGAAGAACGAGATGACGACGAGGAAAAAGAAGAGGGCAGAAGACGAACGGAGCGGTCGGGGGAGGGGGCACAAAGAGGCACGAATAGAGAAAGAAGGACGAGCGAGTATGAAGACGGAGGATGTACGAGGAGGAAGTGGAATGAGAGAGAGAGAGAGAGAGAGAGAGAGAGAGAGACGAGGAATAAAAGCATTGGCGTTAAGCAGCAGGAGTAAATCAATAGTTGGTTAGGTAGAGCCGAGTCTGGAAAATACGAGCGAGTACGCCATGCCCCTCCCGCCGTTTCGGACAAAGGTGCTTTTCGAGATTTTACTCGTAAATTCATAACGATAATGGCACCAGGGGTGTTCCCTCCACTCGTGAATGCGCGTCCCCTCACTCACTCCCCCGCCGATAATAATTCAGCGATTCCTCTCTCAAGGATCGAGGGGGCCTGAAAATGGAGCAGGTGCAAGCGAGTTTGCGTATACGCTCGGATGCCATTACGCTTTCACGGGCAACTCGTTCAACCTTTGATATTACGCTCCTAGCTCCGTCTGCTGGCCGACCACCGCTCCAATACGTCGACAATCCCTGATGTATATTTATCCCCGACTTTGTTTCTTTATTCGTCGGGACCTCACCCCCCTCACCCCACCCCACCCCTCTATTTTCTCTCTCTCACATACTCTCTCTCTCTCTCTCTCTCTCTCCCTCATACATGCATACATACATACATACATGCGTACATGAATATATGCATACGTACATGCACACACGCATACACGTGTGTGCATATGTGCATGGAGGTACGTGTATATAAGTGATCTCAGGGGCAGGCCAGGAGTTTTCAACTCTCCTGCCATTATTCTAAAATACGCGAAGGCTCCCGCGATCAGATAGATTTTCTCCGCATGCATGTGGATGCACGTGGAAAACAATTTCCAGATCCCATGAAATGAAGATAACCTATTTTCATTTTTATTTAAAATTTCTTATAAACCATTCTCGAAGCTCAACAATTACATTAAATACTTAACAAACTTGCCGCGTTTTTTGTTAATACGATATTACAAATAATTCAAATGCTCCATAAGTGAAATTCTACTATTTCTAAGTGCCATTTTACATTAAACATTTTAGAAATTACTTTCATAGCGAGGAATGGTCTTCCATGCGAAGCATCGTCATTGATTAGAACACCAGACCTATTTACAATTTATAAATTATTAAAATAAAAGAAATATTCCAAGTTCTTATGAGTTGATTACTTGCAATCATAAATTTTTTACATTTTGACCCAATGTTGGACATAAAAAAAGTACGTAAAGAATTATATGGAAGCATATACTTATCACTGTAAATGCTTTGCCATTCATGTAAAATACGATTTTTATTTTAGAAAATAAAAGATACGAAGATAAAAAATAATTACCATTAATAAACATCACTCGTTTTATGTCATTTTTAGCTCACTTTATTTTATTCAGCTTGTAATAATGCCGTCTAAATATTTTTTTTTTTTTTTATCGATTTTACAACGATAGCGAATGTTAAAATGTAGGAATCGATGTAATTTTATGAAGCGAATATTTGTAATATATTTTCAAAAAATCATACGCGAAGTTGGAGCTGTGATAATAAAAGTTAATAAGTAAATACTGTGGAAACTTATAATTTACATTTATGAACTGTATTTCTTATAATACAGATAATGAATATTTAAAAATTTTAAAATTTCTAAAACTATTATTATTTTATAGATTATTTAAGAACATAAAATAATCGTTTTGTAAAAGTTATTTATGAAATAAAAAAATTACTTTCATTAAATACATAATTGCTGTCATGTATATATATACATTATATACATTTATTGTTATAAATTTATTAATACATCAAGTTTGTCTATTACGCAATTAGAATCAACCAATAAAACTGAGGAGTACAATGTTTTAATAAGTTTCGTAATTTCAATTATTGGTACAAGCAAAAAAAATATTACAAGCAAAACATAATTACAAAATGTCTTATATATTTAATGTGAATAACAATAGTATAAATAAATAAAAATGTATCCATACAACTAGATTAAAAGCAGTTAATTTGTTTATAAGATAATATCCTATATATATATATATATATATATATATGTATATGTATATGTATATTAATTATTTGAAATATTTGATAGAGCAAGCATTAAATGGGGAAAAAAACTATTCCATTTAAATATAATAACACTTTGCAGCATAAGCAGAAATAATGTAATCGGACAGGTTGTATGAAATAATATCATAAACAATGCATGTCTTATAGCGCAGCTTATAGTTTTATTAATGTCAAGAATCGATTAGCGAATAATTCATGGATCTTACAATTAGAAGGGTAATTAGATAGTGGGATTTCGCTGGAACTGATGAGGTATGCGGGTCCGTTAATTGCCGTCGACAGTCGTATCTTGAATATTTGAAGAAACTGAAAAGAGTGAGGAGGGGAAAAGCATAGCTAGTCGTTTAATTATATGATGGGCTGGACCGAGGCGCTGGAGCGAATATCTCATTGGCATGGCCGTCGCTGAGTTTCCTTAACGTTGAAATTATTTGCGATCGTCGGGACTGGCGATACAAAGGATCCTCGGCCCATGCGCACTCCCGCCCTAATATCAGCGAATGAACGCAAGGCTTGGCGACTGATAGCGTCACGAAGACTCGCGTCGGGCGAGTTGGACGGTTATCGGCGACATTATATAGCAGGAGCGCTGGTCCGGATAAAGGATTTATGATGTCGCGGGACGAGTGACGTAACGGCCTCGACTCCCGCCGATACATTCATTACAACTATGCAGAGCGGGAGAGCGCGGCCAATTCCGCGGTGTATAACGGTTCTGTAGTGTCCATCCGGCCTCGAGTGAGCCGGGGCTGCTCCATCCGCTGGCCGAGCCACAGAGCCGATTGAATCGGCGGCACCAGTTGTCGTGTTGTTGTCGTGTAGCGAAAGTCAGGAGCCCCTATCGAGAGCGCCCGATCCTCCACTCGAGCTTTATCACGAAGCTCCCATGGCCAGCCTCGGGGATAGCGGCCCTCTCGGCCCGGCTCGACATTCCCTCGAAAAATCCCTTATTACGATCCTCGTGCCCGCGCTCATTCTTGCCCGAGCTTTCGATTTATTACGTGCGCCGTATCCTTTGTACGCCCACCTCTCACCCCGAGAGAGAGAGAGAGAGAGAGAGAGAGAGAGAGAGAGAGAGAGAGAGAGAGAGAGAGCAGATGTTTATCGAGCGCATTTACTTGCACGTATTCATAAGCTCCTCCTTTTTTCGCCTCTTTTCTTCCGATCCTTTCTTCGCCAGTCCGAGAAAGCTCAGAATCCAGAATGTTTGAATTATCGATCCAACACTGACAATAAAGTGCGCTGTCTAATACATAGCACTTGCTCTCTAACGGTTCGTTAAGCCAAGGCAACGTATCGCCAATGTGAATACGTATTGCGAAGCGCCCGAGTCGGGGGGGGGGGACATTTCGCTCTCTCGATCGGCTTAAAAATTATTTCTCTGCGCTACTTACTGCGCCCTCCGATCACTTCATTGACAAGCACAATATCGTTGCCGCTTATCGTGTCTTGAGCGATAACGCTCTTCACCCTGGCTCAGGATACAATTATATAACTTAATTTTTCATCGTAATGACGTCTTTCTTTGGGAAGCGAATGGAAAGCGGCGCCGGGATATTTTCACTTTTAATAATTAAAGAGAATCGATCACGAAGGGCTCGTACGTGAAACCTCATTACCCGGTTTCATTATCGTGGGCGACCTAAGTCGCATTTAGAAAGTTGAGCAGCGGCGCGGTGAAGACAGACAGAGAGAGAGAGAGAGAGAGAGAGAGAGAGAGAGAGAGCGGGCGCGCTCTCACTCGCTCGCCCGAAGCACCGATTGAAATTACGGTAGTCTCCCTGGCTTCTCTATATGCATGTGAAGCAGATGCGATAATGCCGGGGCCGCCACGTGATTATTTCCAACCGAGATTACGAAAAGTAATTTAAGTAACATTTCGGTAGCCTCCTTCTTTTCTCAATACAGAGAGAGAGAGAGAGAGAGAGAGAGAGAGAGAGAGCCTGGTATTATAGCAAAAGAATCACATGGGGTAAGAAGAATACAAAGGGTTATTCAATCGCTTATAAATACATAATCGAAAAGTGAGAGTCAACGTGGGCTCGTAAGGATCAGACGCAAAGAATTCCCCATCGGCGACGTATGAAGAAATATTCGTCATCAAATAATGATACGTTCGCGAAAAAGAAGAAGGGCGAGAGGCGCCTTGGAGTGAAAGAGGCCGTCGACGGGTAGGATAAGGGAAAAGGAAGGAATATCGGCATTTACATGCAGAGTGCGATAACTCGGTGGTGGTGAGGATCGGGACTAATACATAGGAAAAAATAAAAGCTAAGCTTATGTATGAGCCGTCCTCGTCATCGTAAGTTGGCAGGATAAATTTACGCAGCGATGAATGACGAATCACGAGCCGAGGAGGAGACTCCATTGTTTTCTTGCTTAATTATGATTCCCATTCTTTTTCGCAAGCGCGAACCGTTCCCGGTCTACGAAAAAAATTGCGGTAAATGAGGCCGACTGCAAAAGGAGTCGCGCGCGCGCCTCACTACGTGAACGCACTCTCGAGGATTTACGTAACCCCATTGAGCCGCCGCCTTCCCCACCAGCACCACCACCACCACGACCACCACGACCAACACCACCACGTCCAGCATCCGTCGACGGTTGTTACGTTTTTTTTACACTGCTCTCCTAGGGGCGACGGAACGCTTCGTTTCTTGTATTGTCGTAGCGCGACGGTGCGGTCGCGGGACGCGGAAGAGGACAAGAAGAGGCAGGGATCTTCGGTTTCCTCGTTCCCGCGCTCTCGCCTTGTCTTCTCGAGCTCGGTTACGTAAATATCATTCAACTCGAATCCCGAGCACTTATATTATTATCCCACACGTGACGTTTTTGTCTCGAGCAGCTGCTGGCTTCGCCTACATCACCCGTGCCGTTTATTAATTAAGCCCCTCTGGCTCTTTAACTTATAAACTGCATTCTCCCTTCTTTTCTTTCCTTCTTCGCGGTCCCCTCGTTTCACGTATATTTATATCCTGTAGAGCTATTACTTTTTCTCAAATTTTCCAGCCGATCAGCAGCCTGGACGTTAAGCAGCAGGAAATTAATTGAAAAGTCGCGCGTAATATATTTCTCCTAAATGCTGAATCTGAGGTGATTTATGGATTTCTCGGGCTCGTAAACGACCTTGCGAGCGAGTGTTCGCATGCTGCTCCGATCTCCGATCTCCGATCTCGTACCGCTTATAGTAACGCTACGGTCCTTTAGAAAAGTCCTCGACACCTCTTAATTATTTATGAATCCGTTAATTTATCCACATTCTTCTTCAAGGCATTGTTTAAGAAAAAGTACTTTCAAGCTCGGAAAAAGGTAAACGCTGCGCACAATACATATTTGCAAGAAACAGCCATAATGCAGGCTTTAACTTTTCTATTTCCAACAAATAAGATTTTTCTCTGCCTCGTTCAACGTTACGATAACTTTAAGGTAAGTAGCCAGTAAAGATGACAGGGTCGCACACGTACATGTGCACGCGCGCGCACGCATCCGCGAGCAAAATTCTTTGCCTCGCTTCGTTAAGAGTGCATGGATAAGGTATTGGGGTGGGGTGGAGATAGAGAACGACCATTCCAGCGTACGTTTACACCTATTTTACAATGAACAATTGTCTATCGATCATAAGTTCTCGCGGCGAAGAGGAGAGAAGGTAATTGCGCGGCGATTCTTTTTTTCTTTTTCTTCTTTTTTCTTTTTTCTCGTCAGTAAAGCAATAGATAGCATCGCTATTTTGCTTCCTAAACTAGAAAAAAAAGCTCCATTACCGCGGAGGAGATTCATCTCGGCAAAGAGGAGCACCCCGTTCGCTCCGTGGCCTTTCTCATTATCTGAATTTCTAATTGTTTTTTATGAAAGCCAGCGTCGGAGGGGCGCTTCCATCATACAATCTGGCCGCGTAAAATGTATATTTTCTCCGCGGCCCGACGAGCCACGAGATTTCATGAAATTAGAAAATATTGCTTTTATTTTTACCTCCGATAGTTTCAAGCATAACGTTGTAGTTGCTGATGCGGCTGCTGCAGCTGCAGCTGCTGTTCCTGCCCTCGCTCCTCTTCACAAAACTTAGACTCGCTTATCCGTAACGATCCCTATCATTTCGACGGATAGATAATACGATCTAATCGCACTCTACAAGCACTTTTTCATTATCGTGTACCTCGGATAAGAGTAATCTCAGATTGTTTACAAATAAGATTGTTAGAATCTCGCGAGAGGCTGTGCTTTCTTTCTCTAATGGTGTTCTCGGGCCCCTAGACATTCGCGCTTAATAATCGAAGCAATGACGCGCAGCCAATAAAATTCCTTTTTATTCTCTGGCCAAGGAACGATTTCCTTAAAAATACGAGTTGCGCGAATAGACGCCAACCGGTCGTGTGTATGCGCTCGCTGCTATTCCGCCGTAGTTCATACAATTTAAAGAATAATATATTCTGGCTTATCTCGTTTGCCAGATAAAAGTGAAAATGAGCGGCCGGAGATCGGAGCATTTTCAATTTCAACTTTAATATCCGTTTCATATAGGCCTTTATTACGGGAGGCTCGAGCTCTCTTCTACGCGTATCCGCGGATGGATGGACCGGCACGTGCTCCGCGCCAAGAAGTTTTCGCTCCTCCTTCATCCGTTCGTTCCTACGTCTTTACGTATGCGTGAATCCCCTTCCCGTCCCTGCTCTTTATTGTCCGACACTTCTCTCATTCTCTATGCCACTCTCTTGGCACTGGCCTTCCACTGACATCGCCATTGGCCGAATTATCTCACACGCGGGCGCACGCATAGGCCGACAAAGGCCCACCGAGAAATATGATGCATCTCTTATCTCGCCGGGGATCGTAACCGTATAATTCGCGGCTCCGACTCCCTCCAAGCCTCCCTCCTCCAATCCTCCCTGCGAGCCTCCCCGCGAGCCTCCCCGCGAGCCTCCCGTGCAAACGCAGCGCACACGTACGCACGCAGGCAATCGACGGAATTAATGTCGGGGCTCGGTGCCCGTTTAGAGCATCTAAACCGCTAATGCCCCCCTCCGAGACCCGCCCTCCTCGTCATTATGATGCCTGTTTGCCTTTCCTAAGCCGAATTGACACTCTTCCTGTTTACTGGCTCAACCTACTCCTCGGCAAATCTCATTATGCACGCACTCCTGACTCTCCGATGTAAATTCCTGGGCCCCGCTTACGTCTCCACGGACCCCGAGCATTCGGATCTCGACTCGCGAACATTATCTCCTCCATTATTATTGCTAATAATATTATTCAGCATTAACGATAAGAAGAAAAAAAAATTATCAATTAATGATAAATGTATAAATAAATAAATAAATAAATAAATAAATAAATAATCGTAAGGTGCCAGGAATTCGTCCGAATAAATAAATAATCTTCGGCTCCGCTGCACTTTATTTCCTCTTGAATTTCGCAAGAAGGCGACCTCTCGGCCATTTACACAGATGGCTCGTGGAAAAGGAAAAAAAGTACAGAGGTCCATCTTATACGTCGGGAGCAGTGACATTCCAAGTAAGAGATCGTAGATTTTTTTTTAATGCTTAAATACCGCAGATCCGTGCTCTATATAATGACTACACGGACAGGAACAATAATTTTTATTGCTGGTTTTTGCTACTTTTAATTGTATCCTTTAATTTATCGGCACTAAATTCATTTTTAAAAGTACCACTAATTGTAATATTTTTTTAGTCCGACTGCGTCACGTATCTCCCCATTCCTCCTCTCTAAACTTTCTTCTAACTTACCTCTTATTACTCGTGCATATCATCGCAATCAAATGTTCACAACAATAAAAATCATATAGCATTACGTAGATTGTTCTGTACTTAACCTTTCAAGTGCAGATGTTTCTCATTTGCTTATAATGCATTATTATTAAGTAAGGAAATATTATTTCACAATACTTGTTACATTAGACTCGTTATTATTATCATCATAAAATTAATCAACAATTGCATCAACTGTACTTGCAGCTTGGCATGTTTCATCGGCGCCTTTACTTTTGTGCAATTGCACATATTATATTCCCATATATCGTGTACCGCATATTTAATTTAAATCCGATCGTTGGATTCGAATTTTTATTTATGTTAGATAACGGACGGTGGAAGAATCAGCATTTGAATGGCCGTACATATAAAAAGTTGAAGCTACGAATCGTTTCGGAATTCCCGCTAAGCTGTTTTATGTCAAAGTGACTCGTTCGACTTATTATATTCAAAGCGATGCCACGTGACATTGTTCGAGGCTTGATTTACACGTGTTAAAGCCATTTACATTGTTGACACTCTCTTTCAGGAACCGCAAACAATTCTTTATAAAAATACTCGTACAGTGTGGTATATTGTATCGAATGGAAGAATATAATATAATATAATATAATATAATATAATATAATAACCGAGTCTTCTCGGTTCGACGGCACGTGAGACGCGAGCCGCTATTGAGACTCCGGCCGGCTTCTATTGTCCGCAGCATTCGCATATAATTACCGAAATAATTGTACGACTCAGTTGTGCTCTATCAATGAAATGAATTCGTTTTGTACTTTTTGGCTTAAACTCTTACTCTTCCCCGTGTAAGTTTATCCTGTCGGATTCCCATATTATTTGGCATTTACCCGAATTTTGTATCATTGTCACTTCGAATTTCGGAGTAACGACTCAAAAGAATTCCGGCAATTCTTATTTGTTTCATTATTCTTTTATTTTTCTTACTTTTTGCAAGGAGCATGTTCATTTATCTCCGCTGGCGATGAGTAAACTGTAAACTGTAAACTGTAAACTGTAAACTGTAAACTGTAAACTGTAAACTGTAAATAGTAATTCGCGGACTTGGTTATTCGATACACGCGGTGGTTCCTCGCAATTATTTCAATTAAAACTGCCCGGGCCTTCTCAAGAAAATTGAGGAAAATTGAAATTTCGATCGGCCATTCGGTTTATATGAAACGATAATGGATAAGAAAGCTCTGAGGACTTTTTGGAATTCTGTCAAAGTTTCGTTATGAAGTAAGAAAGGAGAGGGAGAATGAGCGATGAGGTTCGTCTGTACGTTTGCCAGTCGAGCAGCGAAGCTCAGCTCGAGTCTACTTGGGCGGGGGCCCAAGGTCCCCGAAGTGGCTGAAGATAACCGAGCTGAGGTAAGGCCGAGCCTCGAGTTTTATATTCCGGCAATTTAGCAATTTCGTGAGGCCGGGGCTGAAAATTCAAAAGCGTTCCGGCCGTATTATCAATTGCGGCATAAGAACAGAAACAATACTGACTCTCCGTACTTTGGCGATCGTAAACCACATGCAATTTGCCCGTAAGATCGCGGCTACGTCCTTTCTCCCCTTCGCAAAAAGAGACTGATAAGCACTCTCCTCGCAACTCCCGGGAGGAGATAAAAATTCACCTTTTTCTTCTCCCTTTGCTCTTAATATGGCTACACGGGATTTACGGCGGCAGGACGTATCTCCGCTCCGGCTCTCCGGCTATTAAGAAACTTTTACTAGCCTTATGTCTTTATCCAGGCCGGGGATTAAAAATAAAGCTCGGCGATAAGCTTGTGGAGATCCGTGCCTCTTCCTCTTCCATACGAGATTACTGATTATTCAAAAACCCTTATCGGATATATTAAGCTAATTGTCGGTCTATACCCGGCCACCGAATAAACGTTTTTTTTCTTTTTTTCTTTTTATCTTCACTCCGATTGGCAAATAATCATATTCTTGGCCAAAAGGTAAACAATGTTACCACTACCCAAGTGTATCCGCACCTCGATATTCGAGCGGCTTTCCTGCTTATCTCGCTCTACATAAATAATAACCCTCTGCGCGCTGTACCTCTCCATAAATAAATATTATAAGTGAAACGTACGGCGATCTTGCGAAAGCGGGGATTCCTGTCATAATTAAATATCAAAGATATTTGCAAATTAAAAGGTATTTTCTTGAGTGGCAATTGATAAGACATTCATTGTGAATAATGGTTTTTGAACGTTCAGTGGGTAATGGACTCGCGCGAAAAAGTTTTCGGCTCCCCTATGTATTTTAAATCGAAATAAAATAACCTCTAATCGCAATCAATAACATAACTCAGGGAAATTACCTTATTTACAATTGAATTTTTTTTAAAAACTATTAGAAGCTTTATTTATTGACTAATAAATTCGTTTATTAATTTTCTCATTGACGAAGTGAGTGGTGCTTTTCAGGCAATTAAATCAGCAAAGTGAATGCACCAACTTCTTTTATGAACCTTCTATAAATAATGTATATTCAATGATTATTGAAGCTCTAACTGTAATTTTCCGATCGAATCTTGAAAAATCTGTGGAACGAGTTTTACGACAGTGTGCTACACATAAACACGCACAGACCCTCGCGCATACATACACACATACATACATACGTACATACGTATATATGTCGAGGAGAATGGGGGAATTTATATATGAAATAACTATTATTAGTGCTTACTTGTCAATTTGGAAATGTTGCAGATTTTAACTAAAAAAATCGATATCGATAGATTTATTGAAAATAATTAAAACTACTGTCTGCCTTTTAACTTTCATAATAGTAATAAGAATTAATAAAACCTTTTTTTCAATATACGTTTAAAAAACAAAAGCATATATTTTCATTTACATATAATAACTGCTTTCTTTTAATACCTTGATTTCTTGACTAATTGTTATTATTATAGTTGTCGTCGTCATTGTTGTTGTTGTTGTTGTTGTTGTGGTTATTATTGATGTTAATAATGTATTATAATATTACGAAAGAAGCTTAATAATCTCCATATTAATTTAAACCAATCTGCTTGTTTCAGGTACGTGTAACATAGTGATTTTGTAATACAGCCATTATTAGCTCAGAATGTGGTAAATCATGAGCGAGGTGGTAAGTGATTAATTAGGAACTTTTAATTGTGAAGGTAAGAGATTTTCTAGGCGCGTAGCCGTGAACCGTGACGAGAGTTTCTAATTATTGCGAATGTCACGAAGATACAAGAGAATTACAAAGTAGGCAGAGCGCGTCGCTTTGTTCCATTGAAATAATAAAGTAGATAATGAGAAGACGGTGATCGGCGTTTTTTTTTTATTATTATTTTATTTATTTATTATTCTTTTCTTTTTTCTTTCTTTTTTTTTCTTTTTTTTTTTTTAAGGGCGTAACGAAGCCCGACCTGCACAAAGACAGCGCCGAGGCAGTCCAGCAGTTAAAAACCGGCGTGTATGCATATCGGCGTCCACGCTGATTATCGGGGCAGGGGCAAAAACTTGGGACTAATCGCTCTAGAAACGTCGTTCACAAATATGACCCATTTTAGAAATGGCCGAGTAACGGACGTTCGGGGTTTGTTTTTGCACGGGCAAGAGCATAGCAGAGGCTGAAATCAAAAAATAAAAAAAAAAAAAAAACAAAAGAAGAAGAAGAAGAAGAAGAAAGAAGAAAATACAAGCGATCTCGTTGAATCCGGGTCCGAGGAGAGGCGCGAGACCTGCCCGAGACCTGCCCGAGACCGTTAGCGTGAAATGCCCGTCCGGTTGTGAAAAAAAAACTCGGGAGACTGCTGGCTACGTCCGGTTAAATACATAAACCCGTGGAGGATAACTCGCGGCCCCCCTTTAAACCTACTACGTCACGATTATTCGCACACGTTTTAAGGAAAGTGAAACGGGAGCAGTGGCTTGCTTGCGCCATTACCGGTAAGGCCGCCCCCTAACCCCGGCCCAGCAGAGTCCAGGTCGGCAATAAATTCATTAAATTATCCTCGGCTCGATTCCGTAAATTCACCCGCTTAGCCAATAGATACGTCCCGGCCGTCTCTCGTCCCGACTTCGAGGTCCGTCGGGGCAGCCCGGGCTCCCGGAGCACCAGGCTAGTACGAGCGGAGTATACCTCCTGGAGGAAAAAAAATTATATCGAGCAACGGGGGCTTTTCCAACGAAGGCTGACCTTCAGGACTCCTGCGCCGCGCGGTCGGGGCAAAAAGTTTCCACACGCACGTACACGTGTTTTACGAGTCCCTTGTCCCCACGACAGCGCCCGCCCCCCGCCCGGAGCCCCCGAGTCGCTGTGCCGCCAAGTCGCCCAGCCACCGAGCCCCCGAGATTTACGAGGACGTTTACGAGTCTCGCCGGCCATCGGAGATCGCCGCGATATCGCGACAGCAACTATCACGCTCTGCTCTTTGGATGCCGTGCTCTGACCCACATACTGTTGCACACCGACTGCTTACACTTTCATCTCACTTCACCCTTAATTAAATCGACCCCCCCCTCCTGCCCCTCTCCCTCTCCTCCTCCTCATACTCCTCATACTACTACTCCTGCTCTCAAACGCCATACAACTGCGCCGCGAATGTAATTTTATTAAGGATTCGTTGAGATTTTGCATTATTGTGCAAAATCTCATCGCGAGTAAAGGTCAGCGTTCAACATCCTTACCTAGAAATCCCTCCACCCCGCCGGTCAATTGACCCGTTCATTTCTTTTCAACGTTGTAATACACCGGATTGAAGATCCAATTAAATCGAGCCACGCTTAATAAATCGTGGTAAACAGATGATCATAAAAACCATCGGGGAGGATTTGATTTCTCCTTGAAATAACGTCGATGAAGTCGTAGTAATAATAAGTTGGCGCGTCGGCGTTATTAACCTCCCTGCCCTGTGAGGTGCAGCCCTCTTCTTAATGAGAGCCGGTTTCTCCGCATTAGCGCCCTCGACTCTGCTCGGACTCGCCGGCATTGTATTCAGGCAGTGGAAATTATGCCTGACCCGGATACCTGAAATTCCTATTAAACTCGGAATGCCAGACTCGCGCGTATATAAATAGACAAACAAAAGCTTGTCGCTAGCTCGGACAACGAGGACTTGCTGGCTTACGCGGTAATTATATAAATTTTCTTCATTGTGTGGACACTGACCGCTTGTCCTTACCCTTCCTCTAAATGTATTTATTAATATTAAGCTCCGAGCGAATCTTACATTCCTAGCGTATCTTATTATTCGCTTGCATTTAATGAAAAGCTATATATTAGAAAAATTAATGAGCCACGTTCGGATGCAGTGTAGCTGCAATTATTTATGAATTAAAAACCGCCCAAAGACAAAATTTCTTATTACCTACAACTACTATTACGAGAATAAATATTAAGCGAATAAATGTCGTCTGTATACCTGCAACAAGTCACAAAGTTCGTCATTATGGCTACGTTGTAATTTTGCCGATAATTGCAAGCTCGTAAAGCTCGTAAAGCATAATTGCATCGCAATCCGATCAGTTCAAGCGAATGAAATTAATCAGGCCCTGATGAGCAATGAAAGAGCCTCTCTCTCTCTCTCTCTCTCTCTGTCTGTCTTTTCCACCGACCCGAGCCACTAATTAATATACCAAAATCATAACAAAAGAATAAGAAGCACGAAGGGAGCCAAACTAAGGAGCCGACAAGACTTAAACGCTCCATTGACAATTGACTGCGGCGATATTCTTACAGTTTTGTACGATCACGCCAACCGCCAATCCGTACTCGTCCATGGCTTACACTTTGTGAAATTTAATTTCCTTCCCGTCTGCTGCCTAGACACGCATTCACATTACAATTTAATTCAGTCGCGCATTTTTTCATAGGAATTTCATAGCGGATAGCGGCTAGTGAAGAATGCCTTCGTGCTAAGTGCTACGGGGCTGTAAAATTTGCATTAATTCTCTGTTGTAGTAAATCTAAATGCGCCTTAGCCGGATAAAGATGAAATTGCTAGGCTGTATGAGAGGTGTGATCATTCTCGATTTGTTTTATTCGGCTCTAATAAAATTACAAATTGTATCTCCTACTCTTGTCTACCGATAGGCTTGCCGGACAAGCAGAAGACGAAGAAGTAGAAGTAGAAAAAGAAGAAGAAGAAGAAGAAGAAGAAGAAGAAGAAGAAGAAGAAGGAGGAGGAGGAGGAGGAGGAGGAGGAGAGAATGACAAGGAAAAATAGAGTATCTCGTAAAAGAATAAGTTTCTCAATGGGAAATTATAATAAAGTCATTGTATTGTTTCGCTCATGGGGCAATTAATTATATCTCGTTTAGCATATAATGGCTATATTTTATAGGGATTCGATGCAAAATAATAGGCTTCGCTTTCCGTTACCACCTCCAATTTCCGGGTGTATTCCTCTCTATTTACTCAATTATTCTTAAATAATTTATGCTTTTCGTTTCGGCCGAACTCCCCGATGTTTCCCGATTTTTCCCGATTGTTCCCGATTTTCCGTGAGTTACGACCGCTGCAGCAGTAGCAGCACCCGCAGCCGACGACTTCTAACGCTTTTCACTTTGATTCTTTAAGTATACGATTCTAACTACGCATTTTATATGCATTTAATAGTCTATAAAACCTGCTCATCCTTTCGCTTATTCAACTTTCCTTCAAGTTTTCTTCGACACTTTTACCTTATTATTGATATAATAATAATAATAATATTATTATTATTATTATTATCATTGTTATTATTATAATCATCATCGTCATCATTATCATTTCCTTAATTACCGACTCCGAAGCTCAAAAACTCGTATCCATTATAAATCTTTTATTTGGAATCGGCAATTTATATTAATCTTGCAATAGGAAATCATAAAAGCCACGAAAAATCTTTTAGATGATTAAAGTTTTGCTTACAGTTACGATACCTAAGAGACTGAAATGTTTGAGAATTTCAATTGTAGCCTGTATTGTTACGTAAAAACGTAAAAACACATAATAAAATACACAAATGAGCTTTTGCAATTGTTGATTCGAGATATTTCTTTAATCGAAAGGCATATAATTCAATATTGGTTTATTATTTGTTAAAGCTTCATTGTTCCATATAACAAAATAATTGTAAAATAAAAAGCTCATTAGCTCGTATATAAGCACAGCTATGTGAACTGCATAAATAATTTTATAAAATACGTATCAAGTAAACGCCATATAAATTATATTTGCTTTGACAGAAGTAAAGCTGAAAGAAGACATAATTAAAAAGTTTCTCATATAAATAAAATTCCTTATCCTTATTAAAATGTTGAAATTTTTGTATCATTTAAGAGCGAATGATGAAAATTAATTTTTCTGTCGTTTCAATGCAAATGCAAGCAAGTGAGTTGGAAAAGAGATAGAGCGAGGACGGGTACGGATATGTAATTACGTGGACAGTTGCAGGATGCATTGAAGCACAGAGCCAAAAGCTTTTTTAAAGTGGTCTTTTGTTTATTTAAAATTATCTTCAATCAAAGTTTTAGGTATGAAAGTCTTTTCCTCAATAAATCCATTTGATTTGGAGAAAATATCTTATTAAAATGAATAGAGAGCTTTTCCTAATTTAATGCCAACTCGGATAAAAATTTTTTACAATCGTTGAAGAATTGAGATCATTAGTAGAGGACGTAAAGGCAAAAGGAAAAGCCAAAGGGCTGAATATGGACTTTGAGAGTGAGTTACGACCCTTTTCATTCCGCTTCTTCGGTTCTTTAAGCTTGACGTCTCGGAATATTTGCTTTTGTGCATAGAATTAAAGTCCTGTCTATAAAGACCATGGAAGGTCTCGATCCGATTGTGAGACTCGTATTTACATGTCGCTCGATGAGTATTAGTCCCGTGCCATTGTTTCTGCAGTCCAAGCGAAAGGAAGGGAAATCTACGAGGATTTACTTGCCCTTCATTCCAATCTCTTGTGCGTCGATGCTATTGACGACAAGAAAAAAAAAAAAAAAAAAAAAGAAAAGAAAACAGAAAATGACGATTGACACAGTACGTGTTTATTCTTTTCTCTCTTTTTTTTCTTCTTTTGTCTCTGCAATTTAGTTTATTCATTTGTTGTCGGCATTGTGAAGATGTCGCGGCTCCGGCAACTTTATTTCGTCACAAGCTTGTGATACAGTTTTGCCGCCGCCTTTTACTAAGAAAAGTCTGCGATAACTGCGGCTCGAGCTCGCTTGTTATGACTTGACCTGATGGTACGAGCACAGGTCAGTCGGAGTCGCAGTCTCTCGCACAGCATGAACGTATTAGTACAAAAATTACTATTTAAAATGGAAAAAATCACGGGCAAAAAGGACTTGCAAGGAATTGCGCAGTAAACAGAAGGAGGATCGTTAGAATTATGACGAGGTCCATTCAATCGCCAATAAATCGTTACGTTTATTATTCATCGTTTAAGAAGAAAAAGAAAAAAAAAAAGAAAAAAGAAAAGAAAAAAAAAAGAAGTTCCATCTTGAGACTACTCAGTCTGGGCAATAAAAAAATCCCAAATAGGTCCACGTTCGCGTATTTCCTTTTTCATGCCCAAGGGATTAAAGTGGAAGCGGAAAAGGGACAAGTTGGCCAAACTAGTTGGTACAGTACTCGGCATTGTATGAGCTAAAGGACGGCGGCATTCATGGCAATTTATGTAGAAACTTTGGGGCGCCGTCTGAACTCTTGATTCCTTGCCAGGTCAACGTCGTAACCCGTAACGTAGCCTGTAACGTAGCCCGTAACGTAACCGGGCTCCGGCTCCGATTTATTGCCCGTGTCTCACCTTGTTTGCCTGATGCAAGACGTACCTCCACTTTTCCAGCTCTATCTTACCGAAGCTCAACTATCGGACAGCGGCATACGCGATTGCCATTTTTAATCCGAGTCACTTTATAATAATGCCGAGACAATTTTTTACCGTCATTTCGCTTCGTATTAACTTCTACAATACTTATACGCTACCTGCATAAGCTAATACTACGTCCCTCTATGCTTCTCTATCCGAGCTATTCTTACTTATTTATTTTATCCTTTACTCTTTCTCCTCGGAACCCATGAATTTCATCAATACGATTCCTTTTTCCTTATTTACTTTGCTCTTAAACTTATGCCGCTGCCAATTACGGGTAAACTTTGCTTTCGTATTATTTATTAGCTGATTCTATATATACTGATTCTTACTTACTCTATACGTCACGATCAGAAATTGTTGTACTTATAAAAGAGCCTCTGAACAATTTAATTATAATTACATAATTATTTACAACAATTGAAAAGAAAATGATGTATTGTTAATCAATGGAAGGTTGGCAAGTGTAGATAATATTATTTTGAAACGTAACTTGCCTCAATATATCAATATCAACATAAATTACATGATATTGTAGCGCTGCAAAGAAAGTGTTATTAATTTTTTAAATTAAATTTATTTTTCCTAATTAAATGTGAGTATTCATTATTAATTTCTAAGGAGACAGTACCGTGATTGTGCGATGGCCATTTTTCATCTACAATAAATGCATGATGCACATGTATGTAAATGACGTACAATTATACGTATTCTTTTTCTTTTAGTCAATTACTACTATTCTTTATTACGATATTGGAGTACAATTATTTCGACTCGGGTACTTGATAATACATTATATACGTTATATTACTGGTCACGTTGCATAGACAGCATATTAATAATGGAGTATCGATTAATTTTAACCATTTCAATGTTGTATTAAATCTACTAGTTTTTATTAATCTTTTGAAAAAATACGAAAAGATTAATATAATTTAAATAATAATAAATTACTCGTATATGGTTGTTGTTTTTTTTTTTTTTTTTTTAATAAGTAGTGTCTTTGTGTCTGAAATTATTTTTATAAATGGAATTCGCTATGTAATAAGTTCAATAAAATATGGATTTTATTATTAATATTGTTTATACGTTAACTACGTTGGCCATTTGGTAATCGATAATATTTGTAAAGTTGGGATAACATTCGAATCTAGATTTTAATGTGCAAGTAAATATGGATTTAAAGCAGTCGAGCGAGCCAGAGGGGAAGCATCATATAATAGCCATTTTTAACGAGCTTATATGTGTAAAATAAAGAATCCCGATAGACATGTGCGTCGGAGGAGACAAAGTTTAGCGTCAGAGCTGCACCGAAGCTATTAGCAATGGAACGGAATAACATCGGCAGCTCGAATGACCTGGGCATTGGCCGCCGCATCTCGATAAGAATAATTATGGATTGTCGAGTGGAACAGAGCGGCGGCGATCGGTTCCCGTCTAAGCAGGCCCGTTTTCCGGAAGACGCTGCGACGCGGACTCTTACACCTGACTCGTGGACCAGGGCGGCGGATGGCGGCGCGGGGAGGGGATGCGAGGGATTCGCCACCCAGTCAAGGAAAACAAACATGTATGGTCATGCAGAGGCCGGGAGAGAGAGAGAGAGAGAGAGAGAGAGAGAGAGAGAGAGAGAGAGAGCGGGGGGGTGCATTCCCAAGCCGACGCGTGTGGCGAGCGAAAGGAAAATTATGGCGCGGGCATAATTATGATTAAGATTATTATTCTACCTTACTTACCGGCTGAATTACCGGGCTGCCGTTAGTTAAACACTCGGATTTTCCAGCTGCGGGGAACTTGGGAGGAATCCGGGCGATTATCCATTGATTTGCTCGGCAAGAACTGAGCTTTTTCTCTTCCTTTCCTTTTCTATTTATTTATTATTAGATAATCTTGCATACGGAATCACAATGAGACGAAGGGAATGTCCAAGTTTCGCTTATCCGAGCTTAATCTCAGAGTCCGAGAGTTTAGTTTAATTATGCTTCAGAGATGGCATTAATTCTAACAGTTCATTATATTTACTAATATTTGTACATTAATAAAGTGAATAAATGAAAAAGAGCGAAAACCAGGGAACTGAAATTATAATGTAATAGGAGAATTTTCCAATTAGCTGGAATAATTAAAGGGTCGTAAAATCGAAATTAGATATTGTACTTTACGGTCCTGTAAAAGAAGAAAAAAATATAAATAAAAAATTAAGAAGAAATAAATAAAAAGAGAAGTATATAAAATCAGAAGGCATAACGGATAATATAAATTATCGAATGACTTGCGTATCGCTCTCTTAAGTAATAAAGTTTATTTCATCTTTATTTAAGCCCTCGAACGATAAAACATTTCGTGGCGCGTAAAATCCCTTCGGGTTCCCGAGGACGTTGCAATTTACAATGAAATAAAAAATCATAAACAATATGTGGATAAAATAATATGAGTACGTGAAAAGTAATCGTCGCGAAAAATGGCATTCAAATAGCGATCGCAATTAGAGATGATAATGTCTTAATAGAGCCGGGATTGTAGTGCGTTGCATTAAAGAGAAAAGTTGGACAATGGAACTCCCAGTTGTTTGTACGCGGAAATTCTGGTGTCTTGGGGCAAGTTTGATATCGCGATTAATGATATTTAATATTGCAGTCGGATAGCAATGCCAAACAAACAAATAAACCGATATTTAATTGTATAATATTACAGGCCGGGTTTATTAATAAATTGCTCTGTACTTAAGTACTTTATCAGTGCCAAATGATAATGAAGTGATAAACTTTTCACGAACTAAGAAGAAGGAATAAATCGCACTTTATTAAATCCTAATGATTTTTTAACCTTTCATTCGCCACTAATGCCAAGAGTTTCATTCCTCAATATACATAAATACTGTTGAATCGATAAGCCTGTGATAAGTTGAATCGATATTTCGTTAGCCAAAATATTGAAAGTATTCGGGTCGGATATTAATATACAAGTAAAGGGTAACTCAAGCTTGCATTGTAAATGACTTTTCACTAAGTTCGCGAAAAAGAAATTTAAAAGAACTGTAATGGGAAAAAGCATTGAAAATTATAAAATTATTTAAATTAATACCGTTAAACGACACGGCTCTTGAGAATTGCATAAATTGCACTTTGAATACTAAACGCGAAGGCATTTCGTATCGGACGATTGTCTAAACGTATCTATAGTTTCTCTTTCGGGGGTATACGTGACGCTCGAAGAGCATTGAAATTCACAGGTACAGTGCACTGGTTGGTCTGGGGGAGGTGAGGATGAGGGTGCCGTAATTAATTACTTCTTGTAGTACCAAGAGATAGAGAAAAGGGCGTGAGAGAAAAGTCCGCGTCTTAGGCTTTTGCATTCGTAGAGCCAATTATCCGACCGGTAGGTATAACGGTCGATTCGCCATTACTTGGCTCTCTCTCTCTCTCTCTCTCTCTCTCTCTAACTCTCCCCCACTGTTTCTTTTTACCTGGTTCGCTGGGACATGCTTTGGTTGCATAGCCGATCAAGCCTATGCTTATTGCGTTAACTTCGGTATGATGAGAATGAAGATTATGGAAAAATTTACACTTTGAGCGATGAGATAACCAATGTCGCGGAAAAGACTATTCCAACAGTTTCCGAAGGCATAAGACTTTTTCATTGCCAGTGTTTCTCATCTTGGATGTGAATGGATTTCGTAGCTTTTCTTGTATACATTCAAAAAATGGTAAAAAGTTCGACATTTAAAAATGTTAAAAATGTCTCTGGGGAATTATTTTCGTTCGTACGGTATAATAAATGAATGCCAGGAAAAAGACTACTGCACGCGTCGCTTTATGTATTCTCTAATTCCATCTAATGAAATACCTTAGAGATTGACTTATCAAAAAGAAAATAGCATAGCTTCGATGAAAAATCTCGCTAATCGACAATGAAAGGTAATTAAATAATAAATGCGATTACGGAGTGCATGCCGCTATATTATAAGAATACGGTATCAAACCTATAATTTAATATGCCTGCTCACGGCTCTAGCGGTATAATCTCCCCAACTGTGCTCTCCTTCTAATGCCGATTCTAAGTAGATTAAAAATACCTTACAATTCCGAGCATAATAATAAGTAATTATTTTTGTAAAATCATGATCTCGTAATGTTTAACCGTTGCGCCAACATTTTTGCATCGCATCGCCGATCATATATCATTCATACATTCATTCATTCATTCATTCGATTTGCATATTTTTATAAAAGCTTGAACCTTATGTTCTTCGGATTTCAGTATTCAGTACCTGAAAAATCATTAAAACTCTCCGAAAGTCAACATTTATCCGTCTTAAGTTTCCTCGATCCCTTTGCCATTCTTACAATAAATGCCTAACATTCTCTGGATTCCTAAGCATAAATCTACTGTTATAAATAAAAGTCCGAAGCTAAAGCTTTATACAGATATACTTTTTTTTTTAATTCGATAAAAAATAAATAAAAAGGCATAATAAAGCATAATAGGCGTATGAATTTCATTCTTATTTCAGAAATTTCAGACTGACAGATTTTATAAAAAAAAAGTATCCCTTGCAAAGTCAATATTAAATTAATTTGACGCCTTAAAACGTTGCATTACATAAAATACTCAATAAATTACCTGGAAATTCAAATTGAAATAGAAAATTATCATTTATTATTAGATATTTATTTCAGTGAAATGTCAGAAAATGTTTATTTTATATACGTACAGATTGCAGTTTTGATTGTAATATAAATATTATTCACTAAGTACATTTTATCTTATAAATATTTTGCAAAACGATTAAATTTCTTAGAATATCATGAATTATTGTTATAATTATTATTCTCTTTAACAACATATGAAGGTAAATAGCATTTATTAACAGCAAAATTTATCTGCCAATTATAGCTTTCATTCTCACCTCAGTGTTAATAATAATAATAATAATAATAATAATAATAATAATAAAAGAATAATAATATTATTAATCGTGCGTCTAACGCATGCACTCCATAGTATTACAAATAATATCAAATTTATTCTCATTAGTATCGATTTATTTAAATTTCTATTTATTTTCATATATATATATATATATATATATGTACATATGAATATTTAATATAGAAATGAATATTAATAATTTTGGAATTTTTATTATTACGGTTGAACGAAAATTAATTTGAATATTCATAATATCGTTACAAGAAACCGTATTCGAAAATAACTTGTGAGGTACTACTTAAGCTGCTGTATTATTCAGCAGTATTTATCCAACAATAATTATACATTATATTATATCTTTGTAATTTATTATTTCATGGGAATTGATTATTTTTTTCCATTAAATTAATGGTAACAGCGATAATCGGTAACTATAAGATATTTATTATGATTGTACGTAATATGAATAATAATATTAATGAACGTAATTAGACGAATATAAGAAGTAAAAATTACTAGTAAATTTTGACGTTATTTCCAGTTTTACTAATCTAGTTCATGTCGTTTAGGCACGCGCATAGACGCACATGGACGCACACAATCATTGCTCTTATACGCGGTAAAAGATCTTTTTCTAAACATAAATATTTATACCCTAAATAAGTAATTGTTATTGTTATTTCGATCGCGCAGACAGGATAGAAGCGTTTAAATATCATTTTTTAAGAAAGTATAAAAATGCACGTAATTTAACTGAATCACGCGGCTAATCGATCTATTACACGCTCAAATAATATCATCGCTGTGTTTGTTATCGCATGCTCGAATTTCTTCAATTTCGCTTGGGAATTCAAGAGATTTTTCCCCGTTTACGTACAATAAGCTTCTTGTGGACCGTTTCGGTAGTTGCCCCCGTTCCCCTCTATCTCTGTTCCTTATCGGTCAATTGACATTCATCTGAAGCAGCTTTGTTAAGGAGCAACCGAGCAGCAAGGGCTTAATTCTTCTTATATAAAATAATAATAATAATAATAATAATAATAATAAAATATAATGTTATTTAACGCGGAAGGACGAGAGCAATGCTTGTCCGACATGTCTACGATGACAATGACTCGACATTCTTTCATCTTTTATTTTTAATTAAAATGTATAATCAGCCGGGGAATCGTATGGCCCGAAATAATTCAGCGTACGTAGGTCTTAAGGGAAGAAGAAGAAGAAGAAGAAGAAGAAGAAGAAGAAAAAAGGAAAGAAAGAGAAAGAAAAACACGCGTTCGCTATCTGCTTTTAATGGACAGGGCATTAATAAAAAATGATTAAACATGCAATTGAGAAGCGACCGCGGCAACATTACGACAGAGTTTATCGCTTAATAAATAATTTTATAAACAGTAGAGTAATTGAAAATAAATTAAGAAGAAAAGAGAGGTATTGTTAAAAATGCTTGGTAGCCAGGGAGATTGTCTAGGCCGATAGCAGGAAACGAATAAAGCGAACGATTTGTTGAGAATGGGTGACGTGGACTATTTATTTTCAAACACAGAGCTAATTGTTGCGGCGGCTCGGCGGCTCTTGCTCTACCTCACAGAATAGAGAGAGAGAGAGAGAGAGAGAGAGAGAGAGAGAGAGAGCGCTTCTCCCCTCGTCCACCGCTCTCCGGCTTTCTTCTAGACCCGCTGCGTCCGCTCCAAGAACTCTTATGCCATAAAGTCCCTACTTCCTGTCCAACCATTTCCTAGGCCAGGGCAGCAATTTTCCCAGTGGCTCATATCCACGCTAACATCTAATTATTATCATCATCATCATGACTACTACTAATACCATCGCCATTACTACCATTATTTTTATTAATATTGTTGTTGTTGTTGTTTTCATTATTATTATTATTATTATTATTATTATTATTATTATTATTATTATTATTATTATTATTATTAATAACTGTTTATCTTTTAACTGAAGGAGTCCATTCAAAATATAATAGCATTTCTTTTTATTTTCTTAATTCATTACAATAATAAAAAAGTTACTAATATTTAACGCTATTGCTGTAATTAGGTAATGCTAACGATTATAATTAAACATATTCTTTATTTTCATATTTTCATATTTTCATATTTTCATATTTTCATATTCTTTTTTTCTTTCCTATTACGAAATAAAATAGATTATTCTTTAATCGAATCAATGTTTTTGTTATCATTATCGCTTATATTATCAGTAGTGCAGCGCTCATTGATATTTTTAATATTGTTTACTTTCGTTGTAGAACAATTTACTATGGACGGGAACCGAGATTCTATATTTTGTGTATTTCTTATAAGGTGTAGCATACGGAAAAAGTTTGGCAAACAAAGTAATTTAAGCCAATTATCTCGTTATGATTGATGAAGTGTAAATTGTAAGCAGGAGATAATAAGTTTGCGAGTTTCAGTGAGTTTTTATAATTTCGTAGTCATAATTCCTTGCCTGCGCCCAGTTAATTATATACGAAGAAAGAGTTCTCGGGTGTCTATAATTACATTGGATTATTTCGCCAGCTAATCATAAAATATAAAAATAAGTCATATTTCCCTTTAGAAATCCTCAGAGATTTCCCTCCACGTTTAATTTCACTCTTAACTACGTAGCAAAGAATATTTCCAATGGGAACGTGTACGGACAATATAAAAAACGCTCGTTGCAACGTTTTCCTCAATACAAACTTTGACCTTAATAAAAAAAAAAAAAAAATTTTTAGAATTTTGTCATGGCTGTTTTATTTTTTTATTTTATTATATTTTATTTTATTTTATTTTATTTATTTTATTATATTTTCTTTTCTTTTATTTTATTTTATTTTATTATATTTTCTTTTCTTTTCTTTTCTTTTCTTTTCTTTTATTTTATTTTATTTTATTTTATTTTATTTTATTAATGTTCGATTTGCACATGCACGCTCGAAAGATAAGAACGAATAAGGAATAAAGCTGCAAGGATAAATTTGAAAAAGTAAAGTAACAAACAAATAACTCGTAGAAGAAGATAAAGCTTCGTAAAATAATAACACGAGTTGCTTAATTGTGAGTTATAAGAGTATTTTCAACATCAATATTATTTTACATTATAGAGGTTTTTATACGTATGATTTTCAATATATGATTTTCTATAAATGTGTCTAGTCGCTCAATGAAAATACGAGAGCGCTAAAGTTATTTTAAAGGTTTATTAAGCGCGGATTTTGAATGTTACACAGGAGACGGCAGTATTATACGTATTATACGTTTTAAAAGTCATATAAATTAATCCAGTTCCCGCTTTATGTTCTAATAAAAACATAGCTAAATTTAAGAGTAATAAATAAAAAGATTTTTGAACACTTGAAGGCATGGAAAAATCTTTTTATTAGAAAGTAAAAATTAGATAAAACTATGCAGAGTACAGTAGAAGCTTGTAAAAATCTGCTGCTGTTTTTAATGTCCTCCGGAAACGCTAATTTTATGTACATATTAAATTTATGTAACAATAAACGTATGTCCACGTGTTTGAATGATCGGAATGGTTTTTTTTTATTTTCGTCGTCTTTACTCCAACCTTCAGTCTACTCTGGGTTACCGCAATAACCACAAGGCAGAACCCTTCGAGTCTTAAACCCGTTCTATTGCATCATCGGCGCAACTTTTATATTCTTTCTCTGCCTAATATTCGCTATAGGCGATACAAGGTCAACAACCTCACGGAAACGCTTGACAGCTGCCGCTTCATCCTGAAGGATATTCGTATTTTTCCAGCCACCGGCGTCGATTCTACGACAATCGAATACCATCCCTCCCTCCTCCTCCTCCTTCTCCACCTCTCGGTATTCTTTACCTCGAGTCTTCAACTTTGAGACGTGATAATAAAAATTAACTTGCTTTTTAAGCTCAAATTAATTTTGCGCCTTATATCTTTGATCTCTTTTTTCCTTTAATACTAGTTCAATAAAATTTTTTTACTTTCACGCTATTACTGCTTACCGCACACTTTAAGAAATTCCATTATCTTTGATGAATAATAACAGCTATCAATTCTACTTTGGCAGAAAATTTTTATTGGCGGAAGGGCTTTTCTACGTCGAATAATAATTTCGGCTTAACCATTCATTCGGTTTGCATAAATATCGAGCATTGTATAATAGAGCTGCCGGTAGATCATAGTCTATAAAATATTATAATTTTTCGCTTATTATACATACATACATACATACATACATACGTACATACATACATACATACTTACATACATAATTATATATATATATATATATATATATGTTACATTATATTTTAATTATTTCTGGAGAAGGTAATTCTATTAGGCAGATTATATTCCGCGCAATTTAACTCGGACTCGTTTGAGTTAAATTATATAAAATCAGTGTAGACAGGGGAGAGAATTCAAGTAAGATATAACGAGCCGCCGATATTTCCGGACGTTTAAGCTTGTTCACGAAAAGTTATTATCCATCTGGAAAAACAATCTGGCATTCAACAGGTTGATAAGGCAATTATTCCATTGGCTGTCGTAGTTGGTTGGTAAATTCGACGAAGATAAAGACATAGGAGATTTCCTTTAAAGGAATAAAAAAGTAAAAAAGGCGGACGGTCTCGGTAGAATAATGGAAGGAATCCTCCTCCGTTGAACGGCTACGAGGACGAGCGTCGACAAGGAAATAACGAGCATCTCGATATCTCTCATATTCCTCTCCTTTGTCTCCCTTAGCTCGCGAAATCAATAGATCGCGCGCCTATCCGCTAGACTGACTGCATTAGAACACCGGCCTACATCGATTTTTCATGAAACATCGTCTGAAGCGACTTAAAAAACTAATCCCATAATCGAACTCTGAAGAATCTCATCAGGACGAGGGAGGAGGGGCCCCCATGTCGACGTTACGTCCCATTAACGAGGCCATAAAATTTGGTTATTTAACGCTGATTGCCGACTAACGAGACGGACATGAATTCGAATCAACCTGACGTGCTTTTTCCCCGGAAGCGCCGGGTAATTTTTTCCCCCAGTCGAGCCCCATCCCTTCGCTAATGTTTAGCTCATTTAGCCATTGACGCTTGACTCTTTCCCGTCGGCCCACGTCACCTCGATTCCATTCGCTGGATCGTTCCCTGGACCGTTCCCTGGACCGTTCGCTGGATCATTCACTCTGCCGAGTTCCTCATACTCCGGTAAGACCGGGCTTCTAAATTTACCTCTAACGAAATCGCGAACTCGCATTGGCCATAAGACAACACGTAATTGTTACAATAATCCCCGCGAGTCGTCAAAGTGTCAATCAAAAGTTACGGGGAAGCTTATTTTCGTCTACTTTCCTTAAATACTTAACGAATCCGAACTCATTACAATATGTATTAATACTTGAATTTCTAATACCCAACGTATGCTGAGCTTCGTACACCCGAAGATTCTTATATTTCATTACATTTATGTTGGCATTTACGTATTATCACGTATACAATTTTTTTTTTTTTTTTTTTTTATTTACTTACAAAGCCATGTGTTTACTTGACAACACAGGCTTCATTGAAGTTTTTATGATAATACTCGTTTGCGTTATCGCTTAGACAAGTTAATAAATCCATGGCAAATACATTTACTAAGGATTTAATTTTACCTTCCATTTTATTATCCAGTAAATAAGAGACGATTGTCCTGAAAATCTGGCGATCCGTCCTATGCGTTCTATTATCTTCACCTATTAAACGGATAGAGATGATTAATGATAATTCTCAATTATTTTATTTGAAAATTATTCTTAATGCAAGACGACAAGTCGGCGACCTTCGGCACTAATCCTTCATAATTACTCTTTATATAAACTTTCACGAATGGAAGCATTGAAACCAATATAGTCGGATAAATGTTCATATTTTATTGTTCTTATTATGTCCATTGGCTTTGAGCGTGCTTTTATTAGTGATATAAAATCATTTAAATGATAAAATCGATGTATAATTTGAAATCATCGGTAATCGTTTTAATTAGATTTCATATCATTATTTACAGTCTACTAGGATCGTTTGATCCGATATTTTATAATATCAGAAGTACAAGTGCGTAGGATAGACGTTGATTTGGGACTATGAATGCGTGGAATGAGGGTTGGGAACTGGTAGAGAATTCAGTATAAAATGAATGTGAAAATCTCGTAAACGTTAGAGACAAAGACAAGTAGAATGTTATTGAATTTAACAAAGCTAACTTATAAAGATTTAAAGTACAAAGGACAAAATACATAAAATCGAATTAATTTGCATTTTAGGCGTTGAGCAAATAACATAAAACGTGCGAGTGAAATAATTTTTATGTAACCGATAAAAATTGAAGCAATGTAATATAAAAGGAAAGCTCGGTATCCAGATGAATATCTGGATTGGTCGGACAGGGATAAAAATGTTGACAAGCAGTTCAGGGTTGACGGAAAGAAATCATATACTTCATATACATCTCGTTAATGTACTTTAGGAAATAATTGACATATTACGGGGAAATACATCTTTCGTAAACATTCACTACTTAGCTTGACCACTTGTAGACTCGCTCTATATGACATGCAACTGTTTTACTTAGATCTTGCTAAATATAGACTTTCAGAACTCAAAAAGAGCAAACTTTATGCAAATTTACCTGTCTTTTTTAACTTCTTAAATATGCTTCTTACGCATTTTCCTTAATATATAATATAAAGGAATTTTTTCTATAACGTCCAATAATTTTTTCTATTTCTATATCTTTCGCTTGCGATTACGAAATTTTAATTACTAAATTAAACGACTTAACGTGACATTAAGATAAGTAAATTATATTCGGTATTTCCGATTATATTTTAATAAGAGTTTTATAAAAATTAGTTTATAAATTGAGAAATTCTTACATGAATTTCTAACATTAAACGTATCTAAAGAAAAAATTCAAGGCTTTCTATCAAGTACACTTGATATTGTAAGTAAATTAAATGTCGGAGCATTTAATGACGTCTTTTAATAAATTTTATCATGTTTACTACTTAAAACGTTCAAGTATTAACTTCGCAATGTTAGTTATGTGACAATTACACGAATACAATACCCGATCGGATATTATGGGCGAAGTATGATGAAGGATGACGCGGTAAGAAGCAACAGAAGGAGCAATAATTTAAAAAAAAAAAAAAAAAACTGAACAGTAAAAATGTAAGCGCTAATAATAATAATAATAATAATAATAATAATAATAATAATAATAATAATAATACATGTAAATCGAGCGATGCTAAGGACCTTAATTTTGCCGCCTACTAGGACCGCTCGTTACGACCTCTTACCAGCAATCACAATAATTTTGTCCTCTCCCTCTTTCTCTCCGTTTAGCCCCCATACGTTCTCACTGTCTTTCTTTTTGTTTGCATACGGTATCGAAGAATTAAATACCGCCTTCGTCATAAGTGTATAGTAATAAATGTCAGAGAAATGCGTACGTACGTGACGAAGTGTGAAAGTAAACTGTGAAGGGTCGAGAGTGTTTTCGTTTTTATACTACATGTTAGAACTTGAGAATTCAGCTCTCGATGCAGCAGTTGGCATCCAATTATTTAACAATCACTTTTCGTATTTGACGTATTGATATACAAGTTTAGCTTCTTAGACATAAGTAGTTATTCCAAGTATTTTCCAAAAATTTAGCCTTCCGATCAATTAGATCAACTAGATATTATTAGCAGTCAATACGGTAGCTGCCTGCTTCGCATTATTATTATTACGCAGTTAACAATAATTATTAACGAGTTAATTTATACAAATAATAAGATTGTGCTATTTCCAATGACTTGGTTGTGTAGTGCATCGCGTTCTGTCACCTACATTGTGATATCCGAATTCAAAAAATAATTGTAAATGCAATAAAACATATATATTTAATGCCGATTTTTTAGAAATAAGGGGGGTTGGGGGGGGCGAACGGGCTTGGCGTTGATCATGCATGGCATACAGTGTTGATGGTATCGTGACTATAGCCGTAACTTGTTATTTTTGACACACGCTTCGGCTTCTTGTTTATGTGACGATTCCTTGAAATCGTTCTGCTGTATATTGACAATCCAAGCAGGATGGAATTAAAGCTGCTGCGTCGATGATGAGAGGGTAACTGTCGATATTTATTTTCTCTAAATGCCTTACCTCTTTTCCTATTTTTTTTATTTCCATGGTTTTACAGGTTTCTTTCTCTTCTTTCCCCCTCTAGATATCTTGTTTAGACTTGAAGTACTGGATTCTTAATTAACTTAGAATCTCAATTATAGATTGAATTAAATATTTTTTTTTTTATTATTTTAATGCCCATTCTAATAAATATCACTCTTCTTGCAATTTATTTGTCAGGGTAAAAACTATTATCTTCAGTCAGGAATCGCTAATTCTGTGTGCGAACATATACTCATGTAAGCTCGTAAATTTATTCCGAATCCATGGGTATCCGTATATCCGACACGGTTCCCTAACTAGATTTCTAACAAAATCAAACTTTAGCACATTTACATAAAAATTAGAAATTTTATTTTGCAGATGTATTACCACAAAACTTAACTAAGAAAATTAATTTTGTATAAAATCGATCGTATATGTAATAGTATCGGCAACGATAATTAAAAGAGAAAAAAAATCGTCTAATATTTAATGAATAATTACGCGAAGATTATAGAAGTGCACATAGTTTCTATTTATATATAATTTAACATCCGTTCGATAGTATTAGTAATTTTACTAATTACTGAAATCTGAAGTATTAATTCCTTTCATTCAGAAAAATGTAATATATACATAAGGCTAAGTAAGACCTTTAACTATTTAAATAATATGTGTATTTAAAAAAAGGCTTTTTATACGTAAAGCTAATAATTTCGAAATTATACAGTCTAATTTAAAATGAAGATAAAATAATGAGCTATATTCTATCAATTTAATTTAAGTACATAAAATAATATATTTGATTAACGTACCTGATATTTTCAAGGATATTACTTTATTTGTGAATTAACAAAAAATTATATCAACATACAAACGAATGCAAACTAATTATAAATCTACTATTTTCATTTACGTAATGATATTAATTTTTCTTATAGTTAATCGCACTTTATTGACATAAAATTAATACTCAAAACTATGTCATTTTATTTTGTTGTAATTTATCCTGAATTATTAAAAAATCAAGTTATCCAGCAATTCTCTATTAATTTTGATTGAAGTTCTTATGCCTAAGATAGTAAATTATCCTTTTACATATTTATTATAATACCCATAAATATTTATAGGAAAATAAGAAGAGCAATCAACTTTATCAGATTAACGAAGAATCGACATTATTTTACTGAATGTTAACCACTGGCATTGCAATTATTTAAAGGTTTTTATTTTAAGTTTGCTGAATATTAAAGTAAGAATAATCATCACTGAGCTTTTTTTCTCTTTATATGTATATATATATATATATATATATATATATATATATACATATATAGTTTTTGGAAGTTAATGCAAAAATTTAATATTCATGCAATTTATATAACGTAAAATTCTTACTTTCATTTTGATATTTTGTAAAAACAAAGCAAATAATAATTCATATTATTCACGTTTTACATATACATTTAGAGGCTTTGAAAATAAGAATATTGTAAAATAATATTACTAATACTCTTCTGACGTTACCTGTAAGAGGCAACTCTAAAATTAATAAAAAAACAAAATTACTTATTAATAGTAATCTATGAGAGCAATATTCTTTAACATATTCCTAAAATATTCCTCCATATTCTTGAAAATATATAATTTTTCAACTTGTAATAATTATGCAATAATTATAATAAATATTTAGATAGTTCGATTATTTCTTCATTTACTCGCTGAAAATTTTCAGTAATGAAATTCTTTTACGACTAAAATAGTTCTCAAAAGCTTCGATCTGAATGTTGATCTGTAAGTATCAGGTATCATCTATGATGAATTTCTGAAACAAATTTAAGATTAATGAAAAGATATAGCCTCATGAAGTTGATCTTTGCTTTAAGAATTATAACGATTTTTAAAAATTTTTATGATATATGAATGTGGTCTTTCAGTCCCTCGAGTCAGACACTACAGGATTCTGTAAATTATTTAATTGAGTTATTTTAGTATTAATATTGGAAAAGAAAGAAAAAAGAAGATCCTGCGTAACAAATGATTCTATGCAACGTGTTACACATTAGTCGAACTAATTGCACGAGCTTTTTATCGAATTAAACGAATGACCGAAAACTCGTTGGTAACCTGAATATTTTAATTATTACTCGATTCCAGCAATGTTACATGAAAAGTAATAAATACAAAATTATTTTTATTCAAACATCGATGTGCATTATGTAATAAAATTAAAAATTGGAAGATTGGAAAGTAGGAATTATGAATGTTTTCTCCTGGATTAAAATTACGTAAGATAATATTTTTAAATGCTTATACGCAGGTATTCGTATGCATATGTTTACGTGTATTTATGCGAAATTAAATCCTCGTAAGATAATTCCGTTTGAAATAGATACAACGAAGCTCAGTTTCTCATAGGTCTCTGACTGTATTGGTAAGGATTTTTTTTTTGTTATTGTTTTTTTTTTTTTTAATATTAAATTAAGTTGGACAATTAGGTTCGATTAGAAAGGTAAGCGCGATAATTGTTATCAAACGAATAAAGTTCACAAACGAATGCTGTCTGGAAGTAAAAATATTTGCACGTAGAATATTTGCTGGATCTTTTACTTGTGAATTCAGACTGAACGGAATGAGAATTTATTAATCTATAGGAGAGCACGGAATAGAGAAATGTCGTTCATTCGGTACCGAAGTAATGAGTTTTTTATCCGATGATAGGAAATAAAATGGAAAATAAAAGAGGGAGATAAAAATGGGCGCCGGCTCTGAAATTTTATAATACATCAGCATTTCTGGGCGTTAGAGGGAATTTATAAGAGGCCATTTTCCGTGCTGGCTTCCCTTTACCTTGAGAAAAAATTCCACGTATACGACATCGTTCCCTTTTAGCCTACGAATCCTTCTTCGATCTTGCATTAAAGGTGCGGCTGGCTAGCGACGCAGGAGGAAATAAAACTACGAATTACCATGCAAAGAGTTAAAGCGACGCAGCAAGGTTTCCAAGGAGGTTCTGACGGGCAGATAGGGGGGGGGTGGTCTGCACTTTCCCCGTTCGTTTTTCGAGCAACAATTTCAAGCTTTCCAACGAGCCTGTTTTTCCCTTTCCCCGCGCTCCCTCCTACGTATGAATTTGCGCTCGTAGCTTTACGCGTGCGTATTTAAATAAAAAGAAGCGGGGCGAGGGATGTATGGGGCGGGGAAGAGAAGAAGAAGAAGAAGAAGAGGGAGAAGAAGGAGAAGGAGAAGAAAAAGAGCGACAGGAAAGACACGGGCTCTTCGGTTGCCACTGCAGGACGAGATGAGACGGAGCGAGGGGAAATCAAAAATACGGCTGACCTCCCGGAAATCCCCCCGCGGCTGATAGAGAGCCGAGGGACTAAAATCTTATCCGCGAATAAATCATCGACTATGAAAGAGATACTACGCACGCACGCACGCACGCACGCAGGCATACACTCACGCACGCGCGCGCGCGAGAGAGAGAGAGAGAGAGGAGATTGAGCTGCGGCTGGACCGCGCGCGCTTCCTTGTTATTAATCAAGATGGGCCGTCCGTTACTTTTTCAACGCGCCTGCGCCATTCAATGCAAATCGATGCCTATCGATTGCTCGCCAAAATCCCCCGAACCACGTAAACCTCCCGACGACCCCGTTTTTTATTTTTACAAACCGGTATTGTCCCCACCCTTTGCCACTCGCTCACATCGATTAAACATTTCATCCCCGTTTCAACGTATTTATAAATCACGGCCAATGACGCCAGAATTTAAATCTGCACCGATCGCTTACGAAATTAATGGCCATTTCTATACCTCCTGCCTTCTTATTCCTTTACAATAACATCGTCAATGACAATTGCTCGACTTTAACAGCCCAGCGCGCTCTTCGATATGTATTCATATTTGAATTATATGCATATACGCAGCTGCCTCTGTGAACTAAAACTTATGATAAATATATCCTTTCTCAATTAGTAATGCGCACGTGATTGGGCACTTACTCACCTTCGAAAATTTTGCATATTAACACGAAAAGTTTTATTAGCCTTTACAATGTATACTGGCAAATTCGGAAAGTTTGATTCTCAAATGGATTTAGAAATTCGATTAATTACGAAGGCAATGTCGCCACCTTTCTAAAATTTAATTTAAGCATGACCAACACTTCCCTTGGTTCCCATTGCCTACAATTACGTAGCCTCAAAACATCGTATGAATGATCTTTTCGTTTATCGATGATACTTCAATTCATTCGCGCGTTCAGTCGCGTAAATGTAATATTATTTTTATATGTTAGCTGATAAAAATGTCCGAGCCGACTTTTGGCTTTTATAAAATTTATTGGCATGAGTGAACACTTGTCTGCTTCATTTTTTAATTCGCATTAATTATGGAGATCTCCGAATAAGCACTGCTTTAGCTCTTCAGGTAAAAGTGAAGGGTAAGGAGCGATATAGAGGCCTATAAATTATTTCCTTACCAGTTGACACCGTTTAACGGATCTCATAAACCGTTCAACGCATTGAATCCCTGCATTATCGTTGCAAAGAAGTGCCCTACGATCATTAGTATTATTTCTTCTTACATCTGCTGGATACTATATTTTCAAGTAACCTTCTGCTTCGATGATTAAAAAGAATAACACAGGCTGTACGGCAGTTTTCGCTTTTACCGACCTGCGAAGCTCCGAGCGACTGAAAAGCGAATATCAAAGGGAATGGGGCTGCGATACAAAGCAAGTCTATGATTATCGGTAGCCCTCAAGCTCTTTTTCTCGTTTCTCTGATTATTAGCTTTCGTTCTTTCATGCAACCACGCCATTCGCCCAACTCGCTGTCGTTCATCCTCGCGAGAGAAGGTGAGAAGCACTGATTAGATATGAACTGGACAGCGGATGAAATTGATTTGAAATACACGAGGACTATAAAGCAAAATTTAAAATGACGTTTTTCAATTTTTTAATAAACATCTCCTATAACTCTGTATTCATTAGGAAATAATGGCAAATATCTTTGCCATTAAAGAGAAATGATATTTCTTAATAATTATGATTCCAGGAGGAAAACCTTTTTCGCGACTCGTAGGTAACTTCTATGGGAGCATGTTATGGTAATATGATCTAGATAAGGAATTTTTTGCATTTGGTAAATAAAATAAAGCAAATAAAGTTTGTCCTGTAATTAAAGAGGAAGAAAAAAAGTAATTGAGAAGCAGCGTATCAGTTGTAGAAGCGAAGCGGCTTAAGGTTGTGAAAAAGTTACCTACCTAGGTAGGCTTAATTATAGGTCCATTTATAAGGGGATCAATTATCCACCGTAGTATCCATCCTACATGGTCTCATTTCGATTCAACTCTTCTAATATTATTGCACAAGCGTACGCGACAAAATCCTATTAGGTTGAAAATCCCGAGCGATCGGCAAGATTTATTGTTAAAAGAGGATCCGAAGCCGCGCTCCACAGCGATCGCCTTCGAGTATTAGGTTCGCCATCCTATTAGATTTGGTAATTAAACATTAGAGTCGAGAACCAGAGAGAGAGAGAGAGAGAGAGAGAGAGCGGTTATTATTTATTTCCGAAGAGGTATCGTGCGCTCGGTACCGTGATCACGAAAACCACGGGTGGGAGCAATCATTCGCGAATTCCATATCTCGTGCAGAAGCACGAGGCAGCCGAGCAAAGATAAAAGCCGAGAGAGGGGGACCTAATACCCTCAAGAGCGAGAGGATGCGTACGCTGATATTTCAAGGCCAACCGGTGCATCCCCCCTCCTCACCGTATTTGCATTGCGTTTTAGAACGTCCCTTTGTTCGGTGAGGGCGCCGCCATTTTTTTTCCTTCCCTTTTTATCTTGTTCCTTTTTACCGATCACACCGCTCGGTGCCGATCTTCCTTCGCTCATCTCTTACTTCCCGTCCGAGTACCAGCAAAGGTCCCCTCGCTTCGCCGCCCGTCCCGCGACACCCATCGAGCTACGCATTTTTACAGAAGCGTGAGAGCTCTCTCTCTTACCGACCTCCACACGAGAATACGAGCCCGATTGCTGCCAATATATAGTCTCGACGCCCTCGGCGCGGTTCTCCCTCTTCCTCCCTCCGCCAACCTACCCGCCGTCGCCGCCCATCGCGCCCTACATTCCCTCTTTGGCGGGGGATTCGACGTAATTCAACTGGCCGTACAGAGACGCGGAGCGCTTTACGTTTAAATGGAAATGGAGATTAAGGATCTCTTCTAACCTTCGATCGATACCGCGAATTCATTATTATTAAGCTCCTCGCGTTTACCCATTTAGCCCTCCGACACATTAAACCATTTAACGATTTCCACTCAACCTTACTTTTGTTTTATGGAATTTTTTGCATTTTAGACCAACGAAAAGTCTTTTAAATTATTTTCACTCCTACGTAATTAAATTTTTGTAAAACGTTTGCATTATTTTTCAAATACTCCGGCAATCAACAATTATTCTTGTATTTTTTTCATAAAATTTATACAGCTTTTCCTTTTTCTTTTTCAGTTGCTAATATATAATATCCGTTATTTTATCCGCTCGATAATAATTATTTTTCCGTAAAATTTTAGTCGAATTTAACGAATAGAATAGTTCAGCAGTTCCACTGTCGGTTCAAAGAACACTGATATTGCATTGTCGAGTATTAAAATAAAACCAACAAATGTCTATGCGTTCGGGTATTTTTCTTTCTTTCTAAAATATTTTGACTGTTTTATCACATAAGGCTTGCAATTAATATTGCCGAGAAGGTAAATGTTTTTAAATAATTCTCCAGTTCCAAATTACTATATCGCAGCGAGAATATTGACTTATTGAAATATCAAAGGGGCACTTGACTATTTACAGAAACTTAATCCCAGAGCTTGTATTAAACGATTGATTCTCAAATAGGCAATGAATATGTTATCCGACGGGCTACAATTTCTTCAATAATATCATGTCTGCGGAATAAATTTTCATACTTTCAATGACTCCGCGCCGTCGCGGAATGCAGGAAGAAAAATTGTACATCAACACTTGGTCAATTCTATTACTTAATTACGAGGCAACTATTTTTATCTTTCTTTCGGTGAAAGTACTAACGAGTTTATGAAAAATATTGATCGAGTCTCTCGTCGAGTAACATTAGCATTTATTTATTATTTATTATATAAGACGATTTGCTTCTGCTTATGCATTCTACTAGCTTAAGCATTTCGATCGTATATTTACAGTGAAATTCAATATTTATAAAATTATCTGTCATTTTCCTTATTTACTGCATAGTAAATAATATAAATATAAGAACGATGTGATGCTTAACGAAATTAATTATTCGATTGTTTTGCGACATTTATAAAAAAAAAGATAAAAAACCTTCTTGGTAAGCTTAAATATCCTGAAAATAACATTATATAAACGCAGTCGCAGTCAATGTATAAGATTATGGGTTCGGCAGCTTTTTCTATAAAAAAATAACTAATACTTATTAATCAAGTACGTTGATTAGCCAATGAACGGAATCACGATAATGCGCTGAATAACAGTATTTGCAAATTATCTCACAGCTCTTTGAATATCGCGACTATACACTAAGCCAATAATTCCTGCTTCTATTCAATACTATGCGCGTATTTCATACCCAGACAAAATAAAATAAATACAAATTCTAAATTATTATTATGGTATGAACTATTTTTTTCAGACGACTTTTATTTATTTTTGTTCTACATCATATTTTATACCATTCGCGTTTATCATATTTATTTGAAAAATTTCTTAAAACATTTAACTTTATACTTTCTTTCATTATCAATATATGCTACATTCGAATGTTATAAATATTTTTAATTAATATAAAATTGAAACGAAATAATAAATTTCGTCATATGTAATTAATAAAGATTAAATATAATGTATAATTAAATATAATATAATATAAAAGATAATGCTGTGATTAAAGAAAAAATAATGTATCGTAATTTTATCGAAAATTGGGTTTTCTTATTATTATGTTTTTTTTTTCATTAAATAAAAAATCTATATTCGAAATAAGTTAATAATTAAAATCAATTTTAAATAAACTAGTTGATTTTCATGCAAGAGGTAATATTTTTAAAATATTTCAGATATAATATTGAAGAATATTGTAATTATTGTGAAATACCGTGAGCGGGATTGTGTACGAAATAATCAAGTAATAAAAGAAATTTTGCAAAAACGTATGAAAAACGATGAATTTTATTATTATTCGCTTATTCTATTCCTTAATTAACATTTTCATCAACGTTATGTCAAAGGAATTCAAATGAAATACTTGATAAAATTGCATTATCCTCTACTATTTATTATAAAGTATATTAAGGTGAATAAATCAATTTAAACTGTATTATCGAAGATAAGAGCGGTTAATTCTTGAAAAATGTATATAATTATTACTTTATGGGGATACTGAATAAAAAGAAAATGTCCAATATATTGCTGCTTGATTAATATGAGTACCATGTTGATTAATTATTAAAGTAATATTGTATTATATAAGGTGTAAGGTACAAGCAGCTTGTACATGTAGCTTCAACGAATATTCTGATTAATGTGCTTGAAGTTTTCAACGTGGAGTTCCGATGAAAAAAAAGAAGAAAAATAAAGAAAAGAAATAATAAAAATGAAAATTGGTCAGTAATTGCTGGTTAGCATTATTTTCTTCATAATTCTGCGAGATGAAATGTCCATACCTACATAAAGTTAAACTTATTGATGTATTATTATATTTTAATTAACTAATTATTGAATTATATTTTTGCTTTCTTCGTTTTAAATTTAAATTAATTACAATCATCGGCATACAATATTTAATGAATATTATTTTAAAATGTGAAAGGCTTCCCTATTACGATTGATAATTGTATTCAAATTTAAATTTTTGTAGCTTGAAACAAATATATTTTTCTTTAAAACAAACTAAATTACTTAGTTATCTTTAAAAAATTAAAAAAAAAAAAAAAAAAAAAAAATAAAATAAATATGTGTAACAACGATTAATGAGTACGTGTCTTAAAGAAATGTAATCGATTTGCAGCTGCATGTCTGATTTCCTCTCTTCGGGTACGTGGGTATGCGTTTTCGTGCGTGTGCGTGCATTTAGGAATAAAAACAAATTAATGGTTGTTGAAAGAATGTAAGAAAAGTATAATTAATTTCTTGTTAATTTTTGTTCTTGCGGATCGTTCTTGCGATCCATTTGAATAGTCAAAATCACGAAACTAAATCGAACATTAAAAATAATATAAGATAATTTCAATTACGCATACGTGACTAGGTATTGCTATGTGCCTGATTTTTAATATTTGTCATATTGTATATCGAATTTTAGATCTATATTTTATTTCGTATCCTAGACGGTGAATTATTATTTTTAAATGTATAATTATCTCACAAATAATCAGTACATTTTTATTTGTAAAATTATTAATAATCCGGTAATTAATTTGCATTTTTTTATTGTAAGAATAATATAATTATGGGATTAACGTTGTTAAACGTATCTGCTGATTTTGTAAATGAAATTTTATTCTGGGACGTCAAGTGCTTGAGATTTAATAATTGATGGATAAAGGAAGAGTTAATCGCTTAGCAAACACGATGAGTATATTTTCGTAAGAATTAAATAAGATTAATGCTAAGGGAGACCTAAAGCTAGAAAAGAAAATGTCATTATTAGGAAGGGCAGTGACTTACTGTCCTTCATAAATAATTGCTTCCTTTTTCCATGTGAAAAGTAAGTAAAGATTTCAGTAATCCCGTGGCCTTCCGTCCAAACGCACCACAATGACGGGTTTATTTCATATCTTTGTTATAAATTTAATATTTAATATTTTCGTCGAGGCTGATGATAAAGTAGCGTGGAGGGTGAGTTTGGTTAATGAAATCCGCAAGATAAACCCGTATCAGATAACAATATTCAGAAATAGTTCGGTGTCGATGTCCATGGAGGAGGATGCGACGATTAAAGATATTGTGACGCTGTTACCCGCAGTCGTAATTGACGTGTCGGACATAAGCACAATTGGCAATAGCTCGATTGTAAAAATGCCGGCGTTCGATTATCCCCGAAAGACGACGGTTTACATTGTATTTCTGCCAAAGTTATTGCACACCGACAGATTTCACTTTCGGCAATTTCAAACTCTACTGGATCTTTTAATTAGCATATCTCCAAGAACGATTCGTCCCCGATGTTTAATTCTTTATTCGGACGGTAACGCCGTGTCGGAAAGATGGTGGCACCTCATTCTCCACTACTCGTGGTTCATACGCTTTTTGGATTTCTCCATTTTACGCATACGCTCGGACGACAATTTAGGTACGACGAACGCGACCATCTTCAATTACAATCCCTTCGAGTCTAGCCTGAGCAGGCAAGCCTACGCGCCGGGGACGGAATTGTTCCCCGACAAGCTTACCGACATGAAGGGCTACGTATTGAAGATTCCCTTTATTTATATGCCGCCACTCATGACTGTCGGTATATCCAACAGGAGCTTTGCATTCGACGGGGACGGCATCCGGCTGTTGCGCAGTTTCGGGGAAGCTATTAATTACAGGGTAGAGGTAGTCGTGACCGAGGAAATACCCGAGGCCGATTTGTCCCTAAAGTATCTCGTGCACGAGAGTCCGACTCTGTTTAAAGAAAAAATTCAATATCTAGTGAAAAGCCTGCGGGACAATAAATTCGCGATGTCGCCCGTGCCGCTCTACCCGACCGGGATCTTCCTCTACGAGGAGAACATTGAAAAAAGCGTGCCTTTCATCTTCGACAAGTTCGGCATCCTCGTCTCGGTCACGGCGATGGTCAAGGTCGACGCCTCCTTCAGCGCATTCTGCAACTACACGATCAACATGTGCATCGTCCTCATGTTCATAATCGTGAGCTACTGGTTCAGGCTGCCCAGGGAGAGCTTCGGCTATTTGGCGCTGATCGGCGTCTCGCTGGGCCAATCGACGAAAAAGCCGAGGAAATCGAGCGAGAGGATTATATTCTTCTGCATCGTCTTCCTCTCGCTCACGCATTTCTCCAACATCTTCGCGAGCGTGACCGAGACCCACGTGAAGACTTACGAGTTGCCACTGTCGACGGCCGCGGACGTCGAGAAGTCGAGTATGCTGCCGCAGATTAACGAGGGCTTCTTCGCAAATTACTTTAAGGACACGGACAGCCAGTTCAAAAATCTCAGGCTGAAGCTACAAATCGTCAAGGGCAACAAGAACTGCTTCCAGTCAATTCAAAGGGACACCAAAGTCCTCTGCTTCACGAGCAAGTCAAAGGCGCAGGAAATCATCAAGACCAGGGAGAAGTCCAATGGCTGCCCGCTACTGCGATTCAGCGAGTTTGAGTTTTTCAGCGTCAGGAGCAGCCTGTACTTTGAGCAGGGATCCCCATACGTTGAAAAATTCAATTGGCTCATCCAGCGCTTCATGGACTCGGGAGTTTTTCAACTCTGGGAGCATAACCACAAGGAGAAATCCGTCTGCTTCGAGGATAAAATCGACCACTTGAACACCGATAAGCACGCCCACATTATGAAACAGTCCGTATTTATATTGATTTTCGGATACACCCTTTCAATTTTCGCCTTCCTATCTGAAATTACGTTCTCCTTGTTGATGAAAAGATATTAGGAATCCTGGGGAGATAAGAAACGCGCGATAAGAATTCTTCTCATTTCTGCTGAATATGCCGTAATGTCAGTACTTTAAGTGGTCAATAGAAAATTACGTTGAATACGATCGGTAGCGTGTTATTAATAATACCCGCAAAACATAAGGGTGCCAAGTAGCATACTAGTCACACAAGTGTAAGTTGAGCGACATTTGTTCATAAGCGAATAATGTTTATAGCACGTGTCCTCCATTTGGCCAAGAAAAATTTAAAGCAAATTACGCGTCGGTTTTCTAATTATTGATCGATCGGATGCAAATGCAAATAAATTCAGTTTTTCAAAGAGTTTCACAATTTTCTTTTCTATCGAATTATTTCTAATTAGCTCTACTTTAACCGAAGGCTTCCTTCAGAAACGTTTTACAAATTAACATATTGCAATGGTTTTTTCATTCAATTTTTTCCAGAGTTATTTTTATTGATTATCACTCGTTAGCTAATTAACTTATGATTTATATAACTATCGCTTGTATTACGTTTAAGCGGTACGTAAAAAAAAATGTAATAATGTAAAGACTATATCCTGTATATACATCGACAGCCATGGCTCGTAATCGATGGTGTCGGATATAATTTCAAACGAATTTTCCACGTTTATTTTAAAAAATATTTAATTAGCAGAGCAGTACTGGAAGCCAATTTCATTAATCGATCATTTACTTGCGACTTTAACATTATTTTTGGTTGCCAATGACGAAAATGCTTCTCTTTAAGAGTCTTCAAGTTATTAGCATCGTATGTAGCGTAGGCCACATTTTCCTATCAGTACGTCGTAATGGTGTCGGTCAGCTGTATCCTCCCTCATCTCTCTCATCTCTCTCTCTCTCTCTCTCTCTCTCTCTCTCTCTCTCTCTCTCTCTCTCTCTCTCTCTCTCTCATTTCCCTTCGGATATTTATAAACTCCGTTGAAAGGATCACGCACACAATAATTATCTTGATATTAACTTTTTACTTCTTGTGTAAATTCAAAAAGCATTCTATATTTATCATGAAGAAACGTTTCCTCAAGTCTTCTTAATCAAAAAGTATTACCAATACTTTAACTTCATCTTCTCGTCAGCATTTGTTTCACTCCACTAATGGTCTAATTAAATTTAAATTTAGGAACGTTAGCGCTACGCTCGATGTTTCCTTTTTCGCAATAACAAATCTGTTACAGCACGTTTACAAAATTTTCAACTTGACGCTTATGGATACTTGATAAGTTGCTAAGGCCCAAAACATTCGACAAAAAGACAGAATATATTTGAATACAAGTCGTTAGAAGGAGATGAAAAGTTGGCCGGGTGTTTAGTCTCACTTGTAGTTGATTGCGATTTTACATGGGAAATGCATTACGTGCACCAAATGTCCTTTTTCTCTTCAACGTAGCTCTGACTATTACAAATCTCTTAGCCGAAGACAAATACATGCTTGGCTGTTCTCATTTCGTTGTTTCTCCCCCTACCCTCCTTCCCTGCGCTCCTTCGCTTCAACGACTCATAAGAAGTCATTTGGATTACATTCAACGATATATTTTCTTTCTACTTTTTCCAATCGTTATTTTCAATCTGTGATGCTAAATTGGCTTCATTTGCATTTAGCGCTTGATTTTAGTTTTGCATGAGTTTAACTAAAAACTTATTTTGTCTCTATCTTTTACTCTTATCCGTAATGTAATGCTCGATAGTTTGAAGATAAAATAATTGTCTTATCGTACCACTGAGGAATATACAACTCACCTCATACTGACCATTGCAATATAACAAAATTGAAAGTACTAATCACAAAATAATCTATATTTTTTGTTTGTATCGTAACAGCCTCCGATTAAATACATATATATATATATATATATATGCACGTGCATATGCGAAAACACTAATTTATGAAGAAGAATTTCTATATTTTTTACGAAACTATAAATCGTTTTTATTAAATTAATACCAATGATTCAGTTTTAAATAAATCTCTGTTATATGTATTTCAAAGTGAATAAATAAGATTCTCAGAATGCAATAAAGTAAAATGTGAATTCTAAATGTAATTGCGACGAATGGGATTGAATATTGTTAGATTCCTATGTCGAAAGCGTAATTATTGTCAATGGCGACTACGCCGCGCTAATCTTAATTTGATTCGCGAATGCCTTAAAAGGCGAATGGGGTCCATCTTTTTTATGGAATAAATAGACGTACATAGAATTTTGCAACGGCCACTTTCGAACTATTGAACGTCCCTTTATCAATATATACAGAGCAAGTTCCATTGATTTACGAGACAGAAATTCGGTTAACCTATGGGTCCCTCGTTTAATTTTATATTTCTTGCTCCGAGTCGTTTTAATGAGATGCAAAAGTGTAGTCTCGCATTCGTTTCAGTTTCTTTATAAGACTTCTTCTGAAGTCTTTCATTAGATCAACGAAAGTGGAAAAGAGCGGCGTTATTTCAATTAATTATTTGCCGTGGAAAAGGAACTTTGGAAACTCGCTGCTTACAGCAGTTTTTAATTTAAATGTCTTTAAAAGTTCTTTATCTGATTGTCGACGATAATTATAATGTATTAAAAACATAGTGAACGTTTATCATCAAGCGCTGTCATTCCGCACTCTTGTCTTACTCGTACTTTTTCATTTAGATAAAAACAGCGCAGCTCACAATTGCTAGCCATTTTTTCTGCTTAAGTATTAATTTAGTTTCAGAAAATTTCATTTCTGCGTGCATGTGTAAAATAAACTTTCAATTACGTAGATGATAATTAATATTATTACTAAAGTAAATTTGTCATTCAACAGATCAATAAATTTAATCAACTCGAGTGTATTTACAACAGTCCATCACATTCTTGTAATGATCATTCGATATAAACTGAACAATTTAAAATAAAATAAATAAATAAAATAAGTTGAATTTATTTATAAAAGAAAATTCTTGTCCAACGTATTAAAATACAAGTAGATTATGTTGTTTACATAAGTTAACATCTTTGTAATGAAGAATAATCAATAATAATATAAAAATATTATTTGAAAAGGGGCGCAGTTATCTAAAAAGTTATGGGGATTATACGCGATAAAATAGATTTAATCAGAAATTAAATAAAGCAATTAGGAATTTAAAGAGATACGTACACATGCGTATATATTTATAAATATATAAAGAAACGTATTTGTTGTCTTTTTATCTCCTCCCTCCCCATAATTAATAGAAATTATATTAAACATTTGGATTTTTTAATATGTAAAATGTTAAATCGCATGTCCGAATGAAGTGGATTGTATATAATAAATTTAATGACGAGCTGTGTAATCTTTTCTTAATTATTAATTTATTTTTATTGCAATATATATATATATATATATACATAACCTTGAGTTTAAAGAAAGATGCTGTACTACTGTCGAAAGATAATTTAAACTTAGTTTAAAGAAAAAAGCTTTTTTCACAAAGTCGTAAGTTTTACCTGGAAGAGCATGTGCAAATGTTCGTTGGATTTCATAACGAGAAATCTGATAAGGGGATAAAGTATTGGAATGGGGTATAGAAGCTGTTTAAAAATATTGAATATCAATTTAATCGAAAACGATCTGGTTCGGCTCAATTTGCGGCCTTTGATTTCATGGAAATGTTTGAAAATGTGTTGAGATAGTCAAGGCCGAGCAACATGTAGACGCGATTAATTATTGTAAAGTATCAAGTATATACTCTCAATAGGTTATACGGTAAAGTAGAAAAGCTCTTTGTAAAAGAGGGGAAGATCCGAGGGCGTATTCGAGTCGAATGCGTGACGATGAGCAAGGAAGGAAGGCCTTATTAACATCGCCGAGGGTCATTTACGTCGCGAAATGCGGTGGCTCAAGGTGCCGTTCCCAGGTTGGGCGTGAAGTGGTGGTGGTAGTCGCGGCGATGGCGATGGCGATGGCGGGGGGGGGGCAAAGGGACGCCGCGCGCGACGAACTTAAATTAGTCGGACATTTCAAGGAGGACTTTGGTCCATATTATTCATTTTGTCTTCGTTTTGAAACTATGCTCGCTCAGCTGAGAACTTCGGTTCGCTTCGCACGTAAGCTGTTTTCCCTAATATATACTCTTCGGACCTTTTTCAGATCGTTTATTACTGATACAGCGCTGTCGGCTGTTATTCTTCTTGTTTTTGCTTTTCTTTCTTTTTACTTAATAAAGTGGAGTGCACGCGAAACAAATTTTATCTCTTATTAATATAAGAAGAACTGTTAGTTTAAATCTCCGTGCAGGAGTTAGAAAACTTTTCTATAATTTATTCAAATACTAATTTTAATTGAGAAAATACCTGCGTATTTTTATAAAATGAGTACTAATTAGTATTATAACTCTGCCGTTTTTATTTTCTAATGAAGATAACGTTGTTAATACATTTAAGTGTGATGTGTGACTTCGGATTTGCTAAAAGTTTTAAATAAAGAGTAAGGATACTTGATAATTGATAAATATATTAAAAATTGCATAAAATGAAGAGGTTCCACAGCAAATAATGGTAATAAAATTTTTGTAATATATTCACGTGGATATATAAGGTGGTCATTTTATTTTATAGTTGGTGCTTTTAATTAATCTCCTGGGATTTTATCTTGGGTGTATCTTGATATTATTAAAGTCGTGGATTATGTATAAAAATGCGTAAGCAACACCTTATAAATGTAATAAGTGTGTAGGGAGGACGTACAGAGAGCGAGAGAGAGTGAGAGAGAGAGAGAGAGAGAGAGAGAGAGAGAGGCAGTATTAGAGCTCCTGTGGTAATATAATGAAGAGCAGAGAAGGAAGAGTAATTAAAAGTAAGTCCGTATGCATTATTTTCGATAACTAGACAGAGGAGGAGAGGAAGAAATAAAGTAGTCGGTAGATTAGCGAGGTAGCCAAAAAGAGGAAGGATAAATAAGAGGAGAGTATGCAGTAAGAGAAGGAAAGACACCTGGAGGGCTCCGATCGCACCTGGTCGCTATTTATAAACACGCGGCTTATAAGCTTTACCGTCCTTGCATGGGAATACAGTGTTTGGTAAATTCATTCAGAAGACATCCGAGTAAAGTATTCGATAGAGACAGAAAAGCACTTAATGTTCCGGTCGTCGCCATACTTTGCCTTTGATAAATGAATTTTCCGAGTCATTTTTTTTTCTTCCTTTTCTGTTTTATCGAGAGTCGGTAATCAATGAGGCTGTCGTCCGCTTAATAAATATAGACCCTTTGACGTCACCCTTTGTGCGATAATTATACAAAAATAGCCAAGGATTATCATTATCATTATTGTTGTTGTTGTTGTTGTTGTTGTTATTATTATTGGTTCGTTATCTTAATGAATAGTGAATTTTCAAAGTTGGAGGCTGATTTTCAAGAGCGTTAATTAATTTGCAATTAAATTGAATATATGGAGGATACGTAAATTGAAAGAAAACTTGTCTGTATAAATTTTTATATTTCTTAATCCAGTGGTCGATTACTGCACAATGCTCTAGATAAAATTGCTGAATTTACCAATTGCCTGATAATTTTCATCCAAAACAGGTTCTCGACGTTAGCATTATAATTAGCTGCGGTCGACGCAAAGTCTACTTTAATTAAATCGCATAATAGACTTGATTAACTTTTAAAGGGCTTATCTGGGGGGGGGAGAGATAAATATTGTAGGGAGAATTTTACAAAGTGCGGATAAGCCTTACATTACGGGAGCGTGCATGCACTTATGCCGGGAGGGCCTACGACGTGGGGGGGGGTACGTGGGTGTTGCGTCGATAGCTGTATACGAGCTAACGCCCTGTACGTCCTTTTAGAACGCGGAGGCTTCCGGCAAGCAGCCGCAACAATAAATACTGCCCAGGAGAAGTGGTATGGCTTAAAGGCCAAGGCGATGGGCTCGAGTTCTCTTCCCCTCCTCCTCCCGTCCCTCAATGCCATATATGTGACCGCTCTTTAATACAAAACGATATACCGTTTTCATTGTTGCTAAATCATTCATCTCGCATTTGGATTGCAGGGAAGTTTCGTTCGTACCGTTCCTTCTCTTTTCATTATTTTATTTTATTTTTTTTTATTGCTCGATTTCCATTCTCTTGATGCCGAGGACATTTGGAGAAGCGGTTCGGGTATCCAGTAACCGTAAACGCTCCACTTGTATCTACATTCCTACGACTTAAAAATTGAACATTTTGTCAATTCGAACTTTTCGAGAATCATTTCGTTTGTTAGAGCGGTCGGAAGAGAAAGCTACTTTCGTAAGTCGCGTCACAATCTCTCAAAGAAGAAAGAGGGAGTTCCTGTAATTCATACGTAAGGCAGAACTTGAATAAAAGTCGACTTTATAAGTCAGTCGATACGAGCTTCCTCCTCTTTTATTTTTATCCCCTTTGCGTGGCAAATTTGATACTTTCGGCGCGACTTTTGATCTTATCCTTCCTTACATCCTCAGTGCGACATTGTGCACAGCATCGCCGGCTATGAAATTAAGGGAGCGAGAGATAAAATAAACGAATAACAACGACAAAGTAAGATTCGCGTCGAAAAAGGCCGTGACGTAAAGATTTCAAATAATAATAGCCCGTGCAAATCGGGAATATTCGTACGTTCGTTGGACAGATAAAAGTGCATAATGAGTTCCCTCAGCTCGCAGCAGATGTATTTATTCTAATGAGGAGTAAGAATTGGTCTGGGGGATAAATGAAAAAAAAAAAAAAAAAAATAGGGCCAGTCGACTGGAACCGCTCCAATGGCGTCGACTCGTTAAATAACATCGCTTTCCTGGAGACGTGGTATTTATTAGACCTTACGTAGACTTTAGCGTGCAGGTGCGACGTTTGAAATTTCATCAGCTCGGCACTGCTTTCGAAGAATTATTTAATTACTGCGGATAATGTATGTATCGGGTATGCGTAAGCGCCAATTGAGCTTTTACATTTAGAAAGCGCAGCCTCGCTTGAAACGCACTCGCGCGCAAACTGAATAAAAATCCGCTGGGATTTCTTCTCGAGGATGCGCTCTCGGAGGAAATGGCTCTTCGCAAATACCGTAAATAAGGCGCCGGCGACGAATCTTTGTACAATAATGAGCTTTTCGCGTTATTTTATTCTCCCATCTTGTCCCGCGACTTAAATGAAAGTACGATACTTTCCCCGGGGATAAGTATGACGACATTTATACGTGATTAATAAGCCGTACGTGAAACTTGTGCGACTCGAATCGTCGTGTGCGTGTGAAGGAGACTGGGAGGATGGAGGCTCCCTCTATGAATAGCTCGAGTGTAGGTAGAAATGCTTGTATACGCGGCCGAGAGATCGATGCCGAATACGAGCAATTAAATATCCCTGGAAAGAGGTGCGAAGAGCGAGAGAGAGAGAGAGAGAGAGAGAGAGAGAGAGAGAGAGCTGAGCGATTACCGCGATATAATAATACTCGGGGGGCGCGTATAACGAGGGGCCGCCGAAATAAATTGGCAGCTTAATGGGAGGAATAACGTTAATTATCCTTGGGGAAGAGCAGTGCTCGAAGCGACGAGGATAAGCCGGGTAATTAAAAGTATCGGATAACGATCTTGCGAAAAGTGTCCATCCTGGCCGGAGTGTATGGGCGGCGGGGGAGGGGCGGATGAACCGTGCCGACTGTTTACACACCGAGTACGTCACTAATCGGAACTTTAAGCGCTCAATTCGACTGTTGGTGGCATTGTTCGCGGGGCCGCGAGCCCCCGGTGAAGGGCCGGGGCGACGGTCTCGGATCTTGGAGGCTTGTATTCTAGTCTAGACGATATCGTCGCTTAGGATCGCTTAATTATCTCGGGCCTGCGCGAGCTTTCCCTATGCTGTTCCCGGTACTTCCTCGAGGTAATTACGCGATATTTATCACGCATGCTAATCCCTTGAATCGCTCTGTCGAAGGAAGCGTGTACACCGTCTGCGCCCAAACGCCTCGGCACTCCTCCACGTTTACCACACGTCAATTTCCACGCTCGGACCTACCCCCTCTACTTGGACCGACTCCTTACAACCCCCCACACCCCCACCCCACTCCCACACTATCTTCTGAATCCATTTCGGATTCCTTGCCTAGAATCATTTTCCATTAAATTCTCCGCAAGTTGCGAGCTCCTCGTGTTTCGAGCTAAACTCGATCCTTATCGCATCATCGGCTTCGTATCGACGAGGCGCTTCCTAACTTTCGGTGCTACAATTACATTATCTACGCGTAATTCGTATTCGTTTACGTTTTCGAGCTCTCTCTCTCTCTCTCTCTCTCTCTCTCTCTCTCTCTATCTATCTATCTATCTATCTATCTATCTCTCTTCTTTACCTCACGACCTCGCTCGTCCGATCCCCTCGTCGCGCCGCGAAGGGAAAATAGGGGGGGGGGACATCTTTGTTAAGGAATGCGATCGAGGTCGCTCGGATTTCGCCAAGAAGCTGCTCGGGTCACGGGTAGCAGTGATCAAGGTGATCGCAGCCGTTGTTGCCCTACCAAAGGGGCCTCCATTAGCGGAATAATTGTCGCGATGGGGCACCAAAGCGGAGATTGAAAGGACTTGTAAACGTCGCTCGGGACTAGCCGGCCCTTCTTGTCTCCTCGATCCCTGATGAATTTAGTGCCGGGGAATTTCGGTTTTTGTTGGCAAGCGTGTTACACGACTCGCTCGACGATGCTAATCCAGCACTGAGCTTACCTCTTCCTTTTTTAACCTCCTCCGCCGGCTGGGTGGACGACGCTGTGGATGGGAGGAGGGAAAAAAGCGAGTCGTGTTGTACGTGTGTAGTCGGCTGCCACTGTCTTAACGTCAATTGCTTATCTAGCTTAGCGGTAGCCTTGATCGCTGACACTTGCATTGCTCTCCGCTGCGCCGGATACTTGATCATTCCGCGCTCTTTCCTTCCTATCTATTTACTTCATCTGCTTACTCGGATTCAACTATTCGCTTTCTCGAAAAATCCAATTCCCCTCTTTTCTTAAGCTACGTAAGCCCCGCAGACGCATTATACTATTTTTTTACAGCATAGAAATTTTATTTATTTATATTGCCCTTGTTTCTCCTCGAGACGACATTTCTCTCCCTCATTTCTTGCTTTATTTGTGTTTCAGAATTGTGATGATCAGCCGGATCGGGCCGTGACAGCGCCCACAAACACAACATATGTAAGTTCAATCCCATTCAACAGCCTCATAGTGCATTATTATTATTAATGACAAATACTCTCTCTCTCTCTCTCTCTCTCTCTCTCTCTCTCTCTCTCTGTCTCTTAATCACAAATTTAAAAGTTTTTCAATACTTTTTTTACATTTTAAAATCCTCAAATGAATATCATTGCTAGGAATTGTAATTTACTATAAAACTAGGCTTGTAAAAACAAATTATTAGCATGAAAGTATGTATACAGAAACATGCACGTTTATATAAAGAAAAAGTAACGTGGACGGTAATAACGATATCCAGAAGTATCGCGGTATTTATTACTTGTAACGATTAAAATTCAATTGGAAATTGCCCTTACCCAAGCTATTGATTAAAATTTCACTTTAATATTAGATGGGATCGTAAATTTTAAATACATAACTTAGCGGTTATAAGTAAAGCACGTGACCGATTATTATTGCACAAAAAATAATGGCTCGTTATTGTAGGATTTGTATCGATAGGAATTTTAGATAATAAGCTTTATTTACAAATTCCATTGAACATCTTTAAAGTTCTGTGTTTCTCTCTCTCTCTCTCTCTCCCTCTCGTGCGTGCGCGCGCGCGCGCAATTTTGAAATGGAATTTAATAACTCTCATTTAGCTGATACGGCTCGTAACAATTGAATTTTCTTTAAAATCCTTACGAATCTGTATCGACGCTACGAATTTCCAAATATTATTTCATTAATTTTTAACGCTTTCAATAGCTCGAAGGTTCAGCTGTTATTGTAATTAAATGTATTGTAGGTATAGATTAGTAAAGATAAGGATTACTCTTTATATAGAAAATGCTGTCTCTGCTTTGATTTTTAGTACAGAAAGAATACTAAAGGAGAATGGGACTCCGAATGCACGCGGTTTCGGAAAATGAACCGGTTCATCTCGATTTGCGTTCAGGAAAGTTATTGTCGTACTTTATACTTTACGTTTTCAAAGGCGATGTTCTCAAATTCTCAAAATGAAAAACATTACAAGAGTCCTTTATCTCGAGTTGAGTTATAAGCTGACTGCGCATTCCCTTACAATGCATAGAATATCAAATACAGAAGATTTAGAGTCCTCGCTCGCTTCGAAACATCCACGCAACACACACACACACACACACGCGCGCGCGCGCACACACGCGCGCGTATACGCATGTGAATAGACAGACGTGGGTGTAGTTGAGGACGCGAGCGGTCGTAGGCGAGGTGGTACTGGTACGCATTTAATAACCGAGGTAATCATCCGAAATTGTTTTGTCGTAGTACGTAACGAGGCTCGCTTGATCTGCAAAGGGATTTGAAAATTAGCGAAGATTTAGAAGGCGGGTCTTGTAAAGGTCGGGGAGGGGATGGGACTTTGGCGGGAATGCGGGGACGATAAGCGAGTCTCGGATTCGTCTCGGCGACCCGTGAATTGTGAATTAGGAATCGGGCGAAGGAAGGAATCGGTCAGTCGGGCCCACGCGCATAAGCGAACAACGTACGCGGAGAGCGCGGTGAAAGCGCTTGAAAAACGGTATCCGCCTGTTTTCTGACGGGGCGCAATTACTCGCTCGGACCTAAGGGTCTCTCTCTCTCTCTCTCTCTCTCTCTCTCTCTCTCTCTCTCTCTCTCTCTATCTCTGTTTCTGTCGGCCGTGCCGAAGGAAAATTTTTGGCTAGGATGGCTCGAGCGCCCCAGGGTGTCGTGCAGCTATCTCGCGCGAGTCCTTGTCGAGGGATCGCGTGAAATATCGCGCGTCAGAGCGGGGGATACATTCTGACGCCGATCCCCGATACTCGCTACCTTCGACCACAATACTTCCTTCCCAAGACTCGCTATGCTTATACAAGAGGAGCTCTTGATCCGACCCATCCATCCATCCATCCATCCATCCATCCATCCATCCATCCATCCATATCTCAACAGCTCTCGTATTAAAGGGCTCGAAACTGATATTGGCGGGCTTTGGGAAATAATCAGCTCTACGAACGTGAATTCGAAACACAAAGATATGACTCTATAATCCAAAGTGAATGGCTGGCGGGGACGGGAGGGTGGAGGGTCGAAAGTTAAAATCTCACCGCGGCCGGGTACGGAGTATGGGTATGGAGCTTAATTGATGCGCGTCCGTGCATAGGAATTATAACGGATTAGCCGAGGGGTGGAGCTCTGGAAAACCGGAAAATCGAGGCCCATTGTCTTTGCTCGCTTGTCATTGCAGACCCGCTACGCCCCTCTCCCTCCCGTATAATTATAATTCTCGTGTTAGCGATGTAAATAAAAAAAATATCTGCTGGGCGTACGCTGTTACGGCACCACCAGCAGTCCGATCCTAATTAACTTCCCCGGAAAGTCAAAAGGTATTTCTTGCCACCTCGACAGCTGCGATGATGATATACCCTTCGTCGTTTTTCCATGACCTCCTATGCGGATTTCATTTTAATGATATAAGGTTAAAATCTCTGATTCGTCGCTCGTTACAAGAGCTATTATTTTCACGGATGAAGGAGCCCACTCGATTGCTATTTTATTCGAAACGACTGACTGCCTACCTTACGGCATACATTTTACAATTTTACATTTTAATTCTCACCTGATTAAATACTACCTTTATTCATACATTTCCTATATATTTCCTTTTTTCTCTGCCCTTTTTTTTTTTTTTTTTTTTTTTACTGAATTTCCGATTCGCATTACCTTAGCTCAGCCAAGTAAATACGAACCTCACTGACAATATTTCCATGCAACATAACTTAACTTGACAAATCCTCGCTTACATTCTTTATTTTTGTTTGTATTACAAAATCGAACGCGCGGCATTCCATCGTTATTTTTAACTTTACAATTGGCTTTTTACGCCTGACTTCCCATCAAATTTTTTTTAACAACAACCATTCCCCCTCACATGTCAATGCATTTACATTATATTCCGGTCTGCATAAAATTCCGGCTTGTGATGGAAAAAATGTAGCTATTTTTTAAAATTATTAATTACTTTAAAATATTATTTGCTTAACGGTTTATTGAGAAAAAAAATCAATAATAACCGCGTTTTACTTTTCCTTAAACGATAATATTGTTTTTGTATTTTTTCTGTTTTTCTATTAAAAAAACCTTGGTAAGTTATATTTTCTCAAGCATAGAAATGAATATACACGAATACCTAATTTACTTGTATAAATACACTTATTTATTTTTAAAACGCAGCCTTACACGTTTTACTGAAAAGTCCTTTAATTCAATCAAAGTATAATCAACGCTTCCGCGTTTAATCAACATAATTTCATCAGCCTCAAAATGATAATATAATAATATATATGAGCATATTTGTATCCTAATCTAGCAGTTAGCGATATACAAACTTTCTCCTTGCAATATTAATTAAAAAGAATGACATGTTACTGAAACGTCGGGCTATTTTCCTATTCTTGATATTGAAAATCTGAATGTTGGGTAATCCGAAAGCCAAGTACGAATTCGATTATTTTATAAAGGACCACTTGTCAAACCTGATCTTATTGAAAAATTTTGTTTTCTTTCTTAAGCTGCGCTTCCGCACTGTCTATGCTCATTATTTGAATAAACCGTTCTACTTGTGCTGTATTATTCGGAATTAATACATACTATTCTGTTATTTATTTGCGCGACGTTCGGCAGTCTTGGAAAGCATAAAATTCTTACTCATATTGAATCAGCTACGAATTTGTACGAGTCTACTTGTGCTCGAAATAAAATCGGCGGAATCACGTGACTATCCGAAGAGGTTTATTTACAGTAAAAGAAAAAAAAAATGCAACTCAAGGTTATAGATAATTTATTTGCAGTTGGTAGGAGTCGAATCACATGGGAAAGCGCGCTAATTGTCAAAACGCTCGCGTTTACGTGTGATACGATGAGATGTAGTGATTAAAGACTGCGAATTTTAAGATCTACAACAAAAACACAGATAATAATTATAATTTAATAATTAAATGCTTTTGATGTGAAATAAGCCGAATTTTCATTGTCTTGCATTCGCTTACTAGTATTGAATGCATTAACCGACGATTTTAATTTTTGTATCAATCGACGATTCGGCATATGTATATGCGTATATCCTCTCAACTCTCCGTCATTCATTCGTTGCCAAAAAAAAAAGAGAAAAAAAAATCATATTCGCGACGTTTGAAATCCAAGCGCAATTATTTCAACTGCGATCGAGTTGTCTTACTTGTTTAAGGCCAAGGTCGGGAATTATCATCAGATTTGCGTACCAAATTCGAAACTCCGTCTGAATTAAAGTATGCGATTGTCATTGCGTTCGATGTCAGATAAATTTAGATGCGTTCGTCCTTCGACTTTTATCAACTTTAATATACTTGATTTAATCAAAAGAATATTATTATCTCTAGAGATGCGATAAAAATTTCGCGCTCCCTATTTCACGGTAATGCGTATAGCAATTTGTGACTGTAGAGACTTTGTATCTCGTGAAATATTGCAATGTACCTTCACAATGGAATAGCCTACGATTTTGTGATATGAAACTAGCAGCACAACTGCTGATATTTTTTCATTAAATATTTCAATGGCGGGCCAGACGATCATTTAGAGAATCTGCTCGGAATTATTGAAATGGACAGTTAATCGGGATGTTTATATCGGGATACTCGTTTGCTTAGAGACGTATTTACTTAATTAACATAAGCATTAATAATTTCACGTTAGAGAAATACTACTCCTCTGATCCAGAAGGTTTGCAAGAAAATTATCATCGTTTATGCAGAAACGATTTTGACGCTACAATCGACGTAGTCATCATCAACGACAACGACGACAACGACAACGACGACGACGACGACGGCGACGGTGACGCCGACAATAATAAGGATAATAACGATAACAACAATAATAACAATAATGGCTTTCTTCACGAGCTCTAATAAATTCCTCTTTACATCTGACAGACTTTATATCTATTCCGATGCTTATCGTACAATTAACTTTTATTGTCAATAGGATGGTCAGTACACGATCGGAAAAAAGAAGAGAACAAGAAATTATGATGCAAGCCAGCTTGTAACGAGCGAGCACATAATATTACTACTACATGGTATTATTTTGCAAACATTTAAATTCTGCTTGCGGCATAATTCATGGAAAATTACACGAAAATTGTAGCTCCAACGACTGGCTTCTCAGGAATTATATTCTACATGTTACCGAAGATCCAAGATAATCCGTTTTTCTTTCATTCAGTATCTATAAAGGCACGAAAGGGTTGCCCGAGTTACAAGCTGAGACTCCCACGCCGCCATAATCGATCCTGCATCACACCTAGGCAATCATAATGTATAACGTTAATAAGTAAATCGCCGCACATTCTCTGTGGCCTCTTCGTAATAATAATGAAAATTAGCTACCGTGAACGGATCGATGCTCATTGCTTAAAGAGACTCGACATCACCAGTTCTACATTATATTCAATTTCCTTTAGAAGACACGTTCTGGCCGCAAATTTACCTGATACTACCATATTCTTAGGAGCGGTTCTGAAAATCCAGGAAATCCGCGAGATCTAGAAAATCGCAGATTCTCGATTGTGCCTCGAAACTTCGATTTTACTGATAATTCAGCCTAGGTGTTTTCGCTTCTAATACGAGACGAGCCTCACGTTCGTATTGTTTTAGCTCTACAATTAGTTTAGAAATAAATATCTGTATAATCTGCTGGAATTCTGTGACTACTACATTTATACATAATATCGTAGCTAATATCGCATCTAATGAATGGAGGATTTCCATATAGGTAAGACGTTTTTAAAATTACACTGCATACGTACTAAAAGAGGATTTATTATCTTCCTTTGATTTTTATATCGAATGAAAAAGGAAAAAGGGAACAGTTTAGTCGCGCAAAGCCATTTTTACCTCTTTTAAAACTTTACTTTTTTACTTTTACTTGAAGGCCTCTATCTTTCAAAGAAGTCCGATTGAAAAAGTTTTTTTTCAACCAATGTCCTATTTCTTGAAATTACAAGATTTACGCATTTCATCAAATCAATGGCCGTAGAAGAAATAGAAGCTTTCAGAGTTTTCTGTCATAGATTTATTTTGCCCCTCGCTCAAAAGCTTGTCCTGATTTCCCCCCCCCATACCCCAACCTCACCCACCCCACTCCACCCCACTCCACCCCACCCCACCCCCGTCCCACCGACCATTATTATAGTTATTTTCTTTGTTATTATTAGCAACGGGCGTCGGGAATCACGTGCGAGTAAACGAATGCTTTCGATAAAAGACGAGGGAACTAATTTCACAGCCTATGAGCACTCGTTTTTTCGCCTTGATCCACGCGCTCTTAGAATCTCGTTTCTAGGATTTATTGGATTGTGGACCAGCGGTTGAACGGATTTCCTGCGCAGCATGTCAACTGTTAATATTTTGCCAAACAATTGGATGCCGTTGATCAGAAACACTAGAGCCAACATATCAGTATCTTCGTTATTATTGAAAAAAATTTTCACGGCAAAGGCGTTCTATTTAAATACGAATAGGACATAAAAGTCTGCGAAATAGGGACGTACGCAGGCAGGAGAGGAGGCAGCAGTAAATAGAAATAAAAGATTTTGAGGGCTGAGATATTTAAAAGAAATTCTCTAAAGGAACGAGTATCGGTTCCCCAGTAATAATAAAGGGGCTTTTCGTATCGGGAGTGCAGAGTCGTGATAAATAAATCATGCGTTATGAAGTAAGGGTAAAATAAAGTACGGACGAGCCCGGGCGTCGGAGGAATGGATTTCGAGAATCGAGGATCGTTGAGAATCGCTGTCCTCTCCTCTGAAGAATGTAGCGGAATTCCGATTTCGTGTGGTATTGGCCGTCTGGTAATTACTCAGACCGAGGGAACTGCGACGGACTGTCATTTTCTGGCCGAGCAGTTCTTTTCCGCGTGGAAAAGAAAACTCCATCGCCGCTGAGGAATGATGCTCTCAAGACACCGGGGCACGAGCAGAATAAGAAGAGAATACCGTCCGCGCTAGGTTAGGTAGAGGATGGCTCAGGCTGGAGCTGGCTGGAGCTGGAGCTGGAGCTGGAGCTGGAGCTGGAGCTGGAGCTGGAGCTGGAGCTGGAGCTGGAGCTGGAGCTGGAGCTCGAACGATCCTGTTTTACGAGTCACTTTCATCCGCGATTGCCAGTCGTTACAATGATCCGGATCGCTGTTCGCCGGCATCACCGCGGTCCGCCGAGTATTGTCTTGCTTTTGATTTGACGGCAAGCATTTCATCAAAGGTTATTTTTAAATTATGCCCTATTGTTGTCGCTGATCGCAAGGCTGCGCTTGTCTTATCTGTCGCTTGGATTTTCGCGTCCGTTCGCTCGAGGCCGTTCAACCTCGAGCTCATGAATATTGAAAAGCAGATATTAATGGCCGCCACTGCCTCCGGATTTCGCCCGGATTTCGCCCGGATTTCGGGGAGCATTCAGTAATATTTAACAATTCACTTCGCATTAAAGTCCTCGTTTTACCTACTTTTACCTAGAGTAGCTTCTCTAGAGGAGCGGAAGACCGAGGCGGTCCGCGCCAGCTCCTCGGCTCTTACGAGCACCTCTAAAACATTGACTCCTCCAGCGAGAGGGGGGGGATGGGGAATAACGGCTGAGCAAAAATAAAGAGGGAAGAGGGAAGTGCGGGAACAGCTCGTGAGAAGAATTCATTGAATTATCAACGCTCGCCTCTTTCTCGATCTTCTGACATTTCATGTGGGAATCCGAGTCACTTTTCCGCTCAACGATCTTAGCTCATATCTATCCACCGAAAGACCTTATCGTATGTTTATCGATAACCTAATGCTCCTCAGAGACTCGCCTTACCGAATTATTCCTTTTTTTTACTCTTCTTATTTTTGACCTAAGCATAAGAAACTTTTATTTTTCGAGATTCTTTCATAATTATTCCTCGTAAATGTATATATATATATATATATATATTTACGAAACTCCTAAAAGGTAATTCATTTGTCAGTTAATGTATTGTAAGCCCCGAGGCTAATCTTACAATAAATATGGAATCAATAACAGCAGCGATACTTTCTCTTTTTCTGATTCTGCGACATTATCGTCTCGGTTAATTAAAATTAAGTTATAAATAATCAATTCTCAAATAATAAAGTATTTGAGGTAAATTTTTTTTTTATGACTGACTCTCCCCGCGAATATCAACAAATAGTAGTAAAAAAAAAGTTCCGTAAAATTGTTCAAGCATTTCTGTAATAAAATAAAATTGGAATTTTTCAAAAAGAAGCAAATGTAGGTTATAGATAAATTTTTAAAGTAAATAAATTATTGGCCGAACGAAAATCTATTTACATTTAAAGGAATAATGGAATTTCAAGTTTAATAGAATTATGAATAGAATATTTTTATCAATCGAATGTATTCGATAATTTAATGAGCTATGGATTTTCTATTATGGTTTAAAATTTTCGTGCATTCATTTCTTTTTTTTCTTCTTTTTTTTTTTTATTTATTTATTTATTTAAGAACATAAAAAATGGCTCTTGACCTGCATTTAATTTTGCACATAGATTACGAAATTTTGTACCACGTATTTTTAAAATTTCCAATCTTTTGTAATTTTAACTTATATATATATATATACACACAAACGAGAAGGTTTTATAATAATTTTACTTGTTATCAGAATATAGTAATTTTAAAGGATAACAAGCTATACATGCTGTTCAATTGTTATGGACTATTTACACTTACTTTATTTATAATTAGCGTCAAATTACGTATCTCGTAATTTCAGAAACAACGTCATTCAGCACAAAACTAAATAGATAAATTGTAATAAATAAATAACGATTTAATGAGTCGCTTTTGCGATATGGCCTTCGTTTTTCTAAGCTCTTGTCTCTCGTATTTGTCTTAGTACGTGATCTATGATGGACTTTACCCTCTATTAACTTCTCTGTGTCGCAACATTAAATTTTATTATCCATCTGTCGTTCTCTAATCATATGCCTTGATAATTTCAATATTACAGTGCGAAAAATTGTCATTTAATAAATTTCAAAGTAACAAGATACTTCAATGGACTCATTTAAATAGATTACGCACAGTGAAGTTATATAGAATTATTGATATAAAGGTGTTGTACAACTTATTTTGTTATCAATTATTACGATTGTAAATTTATGCAAATTAGGCATATCTTTTTAATTTTATTAGTCAAGAAATAGGTATAAATTTTTATTCCTAAATAGTACTACTTTTAAAACTTATGATACATCAGCTATTTTTGGATTCTGCTGAATTCGGATGGTCTAAATAAACATCATTAAGCAGTGCGTCTGTGTATAGGTACAATAGGTAACCTTACATTTTGAAAATATACTACAAATAGTTTGACATGATGTGTGTATCACTACTAAATCTTGTTATCAAGATATACGATCTGTCGGTACTCACATCAGGTAATTAGCAGACTAAAAGAGTAAGTATAAATCACAAAAGCTCTTGGATTCCCATTCTATTTTCCAGCTCTCTCTCTCTCTCTCTCTCTCTCTCTCTCTCTCTCTCTTTCGCGCATTATCTTACCCTCTATAGCCATCTAAAAAACAAATTCAATCAAGGAATGTGATTTATTGACTATCGTTACATGTCAAATTTCATTAGCTTGACACATCTTTCAATAGCAATCTTCCCAAGTGGGTTAATCGCATCGAGTAAAGTGAAATGTAACATAAAGTTATTTACCAAATGAATTTTTCTACATTCTGTCGATTGCTTAACCGGAGAAACAAAAAAATTTTCTGAAATTTTAATATTATTTAAAAAACTATTAAACTACGATTATATCACCTTCGTATAATTTTATAGTTATCAGTTATCTAATAGTAATTTATAGATAATTTATAGTTTTACAGTTATCTAATTTTATAACATTTATTTTTATTCAATTTTGTCATTATATATCAAATATAAAATTTTGTGAGTAAAAATGAATATTTTATAAAACCTTTAAATTATTGAATTACGTCTTTTTCATATTATTCGTTGGGAACTTCTTCAAAAATTTTAAATTAAAATGTAGTTATTAATACAATTTTATTTTCAATGAAATTGTAAAAATATTTTAAAATTTTATGGGTAAAATATTTTTTACATTAAAGATTTTCTATTCTATATTGAAAATAATGTGCATCGTATAAAAGCCATAGTAAGTGTCCATAATAAAGAAATTTTGAATTCGTTATCATTTATATTTTCGAAATCGCTTAAAAATTAGTCACTTATGCTACTTGATTCGCGTCCTTCAAATAATGAACTTTCTATATAATGATTAAGAGGATTTCACATATTTGGGTATGAATCATTTTCTAAAAATAAATATAAATTTTTTATTATTCCAAACGTATTTCATTATTTCTCTAGATTTTAAATAAATATAATTAATATTATTGGATAAAACATTATATAAGATATTTGAATTGGAAGAATATAATGTCCTTATACACGTATCTATATATATATATTACACCATGAAATTTATAAATTAAAAAAAATTTACTTTAGAACACTATTCGATTAAAAATGATTTTTATTTAGAATACAACGACAGCCAGTTAAAAATAATAGTTATATAAAAAGGTAGTTTATTTACGTAAATATAAAATAAATAATATATCAATCGAATCCTTACTTATAATTAAAGATTAGTTATGAAGATATTATGTATATTACTAATTATTTTCTCTACACCTCTCGCTTTCATTTCAAGGTAAATTTTCTCATTAATTCCAAAAGCATATAAATTTAGGTGGAATTAATATATAGATTTGTTAAAGCATGTAAATCAAAACTTTCACCGATCAGTTTTTCTTTTTCGATACAAAAATCTCTTATGTATTTTGATTTAATCAATTCATCCATTCAAACTACATATTCCATATTTAAATTAGTGTCTTTTGTGAAACTGTAATGTCAGTGAAAAATATTTTAATACATAATCCGTTCGATTTTTATGTATGTCAAATTCGTCAGATATTATGAATATAGATCTAGATAAAAGGGGTCGAAATGAATGATTAAAAAAAAAAAAAAAAATCTTTACACGTGCAAATTTATATAATAAATGTTAATGCAGCTTGAAAGTTACTCTTTTCACTTTGTTCAATGTTTAAAAAGATTTTTTGAGTTTAAAAGTAGTAGTCATTTCAATATTACAATCGCACATTGTAATAACTAATAATTGAAGAATGTTGATGTATCAGCATTATTAGACATTAATTATATTTTATTTGAATTTAAACACATAAATTAATTGCATAAATATGATAAAATCTAAATTGCATTATCTACTATGTACTGTAATTCCTCCTTATCTAATATATTATCATCCATTTATATTAGCTTAGGATTTTTGTAGTTATACGTTCTTATAAGGATTTCTGTGTCTGTTCGTGACTGGTAGAGAGAGAATGAGAAAACGAGAGATAAAAAAGTGTGAGATTGTCGAATAAATGAGAGAGACTGCGAGAAAAGTGAGAGGCGACTGATAGGGATTCAGGAAAGGCTTTCTATGGTATATTAATTAATACAACATAAGAGTACGTATATTCGGTTAGCATGAGAAATTAGTGAAAATTTATTTATATTATGAGTAATTATGTAATTTTTATAAAAATAACGTTACTTTATAAAGTGTTAGAAAAATTATTTTAGAAAGTTAGCTGACACGACTATTTTTTTCAAATATTGCATACTTTAAATTTTCAATTATAAAGGGTATACATGATTCGAAATTTAAACTTTTTGTAATAGATCTTTAAAAAAAAAAATCATGACTTTATAAATTGCAATTTAGCTACCTTAGATTATATTGTTATATAATTAATAATTGAACAGACATTGTTCTGTCTATTAATATATATAACAAACTGAATTCATAAGAAAATAGGAAAAATATTATGTGAATTCGGTGCACATGTTTAATAAAAGAAGTGAAATTAATAAATTAATAAATTTAAATGACAATGGAAAATAATTAAAATAAATGAAATGATGAAAAGATAAGTATGCGCATGCATTGTCAGTGTTGTTGATCAATACGGAGATAATAACTGCTGATAATAGAGAGAGATCCTGAAAAAGTTCATTATTGGCTTGAATAATAGAGTTTATTGTGCAATTGAAAGATGTGATAATTTTACAGGCTCGTAAGTTTTGTTTTGATAAATGAACTCTTGAAAGCTGCGAGTGAGGCGCAATCCGAGATTAAAAGTGAGAGTCGGAATGCGGAGGAGCGACGAGCGATCCAGACACCCAATTCCAATTTCGAGTGTCCCAATTTGATTGGGAGAATAATTAATATCGAGCTACCGGAGAGGATAAATTAATAAATACGATTAGCAAGGAAAAATAATCGTGAAAAGAAAATTTAATTTCCTGCAGATTTTCATCTAGGCTCACTGTATAAATTTTAGTATTGAAAATTGTTAAATAAAATCGACCTTCGCCCTCGGATTTATATTAATTTTATAATTTAGCGAAACCATCGAATCGAAAATAAAAACTCGAGGCCAGTACGAGTTATTGTGTAAAAAATATAATAAAGAAGGAATAAAATATCGGAAAAATGTATTTGCTACTTATGCTATCCATAACAATAATCGATATGGGGGGGGGGATGTTGAAATATTTTTCTATTTACGTCAATTCTTCGACGTAGCAATTATTTCCGCACTCAGTACAACCCAAATGTTTATTTTATCGACAATTACGGAATCCGTGATTATTTATATTCTCAATTGAGCTATTTTTATAAAAAAAATTAGTGGAGTGGCAAAAAGTAAGTAAGAGTTATAATGTAATTATTCGGATAATAACGTCAAAAGTCATCCTTTGGTTTATACGGAAAATATACAGTTTAGTACTTCGAGTTAAATGAGCACTTCTTAAGAATCTAAAAGGTAATTATTCCTGTATAATTACGTAATTCAGTACAAGGCATAGACATTTATTGTCATTACTTGACGTTCATACTTATTTAAAATACAACGTTTAACAATATATTCAATAACAATCATTTGAGTCTTAGATTAAAAAAAAAAAAAAATACTGCCGATAGCAACTTTTATGAAAATATTCAAAAATTTTATATATATATATATATATATATATATATATATATATATTCTTTTATGTGTATTTCAATGAGCATGTATTTTAATTTGACACATAAATTGACAAACTTTGAGACCCTATCAGCTTCGTCATTTGTGTTAGTAAATTAGATTTAAAGTAACCTTCTTTAATTTATAAATTTGTCCTTGAAATTTTCATCCACTCTTTCGTTAAGACACTGATAACGTCGAATACGAGTATGAATACCGACTCACCGACGAGTGCAACGCCAGCAACCACGATAACAACAACAACAACAACAACAACAACAATAATAATAGCCGGATGGTAAGCATTATTTCCGGGAATAAAGAGGTCGGGGTTCCGGGAAGACCGAGTCCCGTAGACGTAGCCGAGGTAGTTGTCACCGGGAGTAATCGTTTGATCGGCATCCGCGAGCGTCGGCGCATTGCGTCTGGATAAAAGTTCATCTGGTGATCGCGGGCGCCACGGAGGGAAGCCGTTAGGCGCGAGCCCTCGACGTCGGCAGGCACCGTCTGCTGGGAACATTTGCTTTTTTCCGCCTACATTAAATGCCCTCGGCAAATACAGTTAGGCAATTTATGGGCAGACCCGGATCGCATTGTACTGCGCCGTCCGGACAAGAAATCCTCCTGCTCTACAAATTGCTCGGCCTAATGCTCGGCTCACCCTTTCTCCACCGCCAGCCAAATTATCTGCCCATAACCCAGAGTGTATACACCCACCTACGCTCTCACACGAATACTGCTTCCCTTTTTATTATTCCAAATTAGCTGTTGACGATACGAAAGCAGATTAGAAGGATGGGCTCGGGTCCCAATAACCTTTCTCACATGTATCAAATAATATATAACCATGAGACTACTACTTTTGAATTCGCTCATGTCCCATAAGGTACTTAAAACAGAACCTTTTCTTTAAGTTTCTCGCGTCAGACGCGTATCTTTGTGTACGTGCAGAGATGCATCGCACTGTAAACTTTTCTCAGCTCGGATCCCCGTGAGAATTTACGAATCGCTTCCACTTACGGATTTTGCTTCTTCCGCATGGCTACTCTTTAACCACCTTTTATTTTCCTTCATTTTCCTTCCTTTTCACTTTTTCAGCGAGTGAGTGAGTGAGTGAGACCGAGAGAGAGAGAGAGAGAGAGAGAGAGAGAGAGAGAGAGAGAGAGAGTGAGAGAGAGTGAGAGAGGGGGGCGGGCGGAGCGACTTTCAACGCCTCTACCTTGGTTTAGGCAAAGTGACTTACTTACTTTTCCTCTACGGTCACCAAAATAACAGAAGAGGATGCTTTATAAAGCTGAGAGATTTTATACACTTTCATCCACTTCTGTTATAATGAATATTTATATTCCAATTTGTGCCAAAGCCCGATCTAATGACAACGGCAGCACATCTTATAACGAGAGACTATATTTATTAAATACTTCTTCTTCTTCTTCTTCTTCTTCTTCTTCTTCTTCTTCTTCTTCTTCTTCTTCTTCTTCTTCGTGGCTCACCATCGAGGCCTATTTTAATTACACTATGACTTCCAACAAATAATTATACATTCAATCAAGTTTTAATTAAATTAAGACATCGACGTAGGCAATTAAGCTACTTACTGGGTATTTAAAAAAAGAAAAAGAAAAAGAAAACCCCTCCTCTCGACCCTTGTATTTTTAATTTTGAATTTTAAAATAAAGCTTTCTTTTCGTTAGGGCGATACGAATGCTTGATCTCTGTCCCGAGATTTAAAAGTGCTGATTTAATATTTAGATCAGTCGGCGTACAAGAGATATTTTAAATCGGGTGACTGAATTCGTCCTTATAGAACATTTACATTTCTGCTACTACGAACTCTACTTAGACATGTACATAAAACATTTTAAAAATAACACACATTTTCACAGTTTGTTTATCCTTTACCATTTATATATTCGAGTTGGACGATTTACGGAAAACACGATGATTTATTTTGTCTCAACGTGATTGTAAAATACAGATTTTTCTTTTTATATCACTATATTTACATATCAGGTAAACTTGTCATTAATAATAAACGTTAATAAATCAACATCTTCTTTCTTTTTTTCGCTTGAACACGCCGAACGTATAAAATAATGAGAAAGAGTCGCTGTTGTATATTTAAGGAAAAATAATATGTCAATTTACGTATATTAATTACACTTATATTGGTTATTTATTAGCTCATTATTTGATATATTTTGATGTAATATTCTACTTTGTTTTAAAAAAGATACAAGTCTTGAGTAAACGAGCAAGTCCTCCTCACTAATTACAGAGACTTTGTAGAATACGTTGTAAAGGGTCATAAGAAAAAAATAAATAATATTATAAATAAAGTTGTAAATAACGAATACTTTATAAATAATAAATATGTAAATGATAAATAATATTCCGAATAAATATAAATTTATTCTCCTGAATAAATAATTTTACGCGCTTCTATCTCATAAGATTTACATATTCGGTATAATCATAGCTAATTGTTAAGAATAATAGCATAAATGTTAGTATTATAAAAATGTTTTTTATACAAGGATGTGCTAAATATTTAGATTTTCGTTTTTCGTAACTTGCTTGCTCTCTTCTCGGAATTAGTGCGCATTCATTTGGTTGAGCCGCGGGGGGGAGGTGGGACCAGGATGGTCACAATCACATATTATGATAAATAAAAATGAAGTTTTAAAGTAAATTAGCGACTTACATAAACAACAACTTTGATAGGTAGTCCATAACATGGAGGGGATTACGTTCACTCGCCACTTTTGATTCGTCCAATTCTACTTGACGTCATTCCATAGATTTTTACTCGAGGTGAACGAGGGTGGGATGGATCAGGCCATGATCTACTCGTCCCTCTCCCATCCCCCCGTTCCGGCATATTTTTTAGCCTGTTAAATCACTTGCAATGTTTGAATTCTTTGACATTAATAGCCACTTTAGTGCATTAAATTCATTTTTGGTTTTCAAATTTATCTCGTATACGATATTCATAATCATGAGAAATTCATCAAAATTACTAACGCAGATACAATTTCACTGTAATTTCGGAATTAGCTCTTATCGATCCGCCTCCTGCATTATCAGTACACAGTATATAGAATACAATCAATGAAATCATAATTAATGCTCATAAGTAAATAATTAAGAAAATTATATTGTTTTAAATATTCAGTTTTGTTATTTTTAATAATTATGTATATTTTGAAACATTATTGTAAAATGAAAATTTTAAATCTTATTTTCAGTACAGTATTCCCTATAAAATTTGATTTTAAAGAAAAAAAAAATATCATAGCGAATATTAAAATGAAATTTGAATTTTATCACAATAAATATATAACCGAATGGAAATATTGACAAATATAATGAATTATACGCAGATAAAATTATTTTATGCAAAGCTTTCAAATATAAAGATAAATATAGTATCATTTATAATATTAGCCTTACTACTATGTTTACTAAAATCGTGATTTCTATTGATGAATTTGGGGAAAGTCCGAGGCTGAGAAGTATTATTTACTTCCAATAAAAATTTATAATCCATCGAATTAAGTAATTATATATTGATAGCCTTATATGAGGTAGAAAGATAATTTCAATGTTCTTATATAATTAATTACATTTATGATCTTGATAAACTACCATCGGAAGTTTATTGTTATACATTAACTGTGAATTTGCTTATGTAAGATTTCGATTTACAAAGGGTTCCGTCCAAACTAATAAATACTTCTCTCAAGAGTTAAATTTGGTAACGTTACAATTGGGATATAATAGTGATTGCAATTTTTGTTCTTTTTTATTAGATCAGTATCTGGTGAGGAATAATAAAATGAATATTACGATCGTGTCTGACATGAGCGTATAAATAGCTACTGCTTTGGCAGGTTATTTAAAGGTGATTTACGCGGTGGAAATTACAAGTGAATCAATTCATTTGAAAATGTTTGTATTATTGTTACATTACAGGGAATTGTTAAAGTCATGTGTAAGGTCAACAAGCAGTTGAGTTCGCCTTTGCTATTGACGTACATATATTATTATCCTTATCACTTGCTGTTGTTATGATTTTGAAAGTATAGAGCGACGCAATTTAGTAAAGTTTGTAAATCTCAAGAAAAATTTACATTCCTAATGAAATAGTGCCACGGAGCTTAAGACTAGAAAGCTATTTCAGTATTTCAACATATTTTATTAACGCTGCATTAATTGTTTGAAGCGCTTTCGTTAATCATGAGCTGTGAGAATTCTTTTTTTTACACGTCGAAGGCCGAAACTTCGCTATGCCGAATGCAAGTCACGAACGATAAATTTCACTTTCTCAATCTAGAATCCGATCTTTCTCTCAATAAAATACTATTATATACGTATGAATGGCCGATTCGGTGCTAAGAAAAATCAGAGACGAAATTCAGCAGTTACTCACTTCCCAGTCGACAAATATAAATTACGTTGAAAATTTTGTTAATACAATAATTATAAACAGCGATTTAATACATAAAATACGTAATCAAGTCCCGCTTTAATTTTGTCTCTGTATGAAATCGTATTTATACCAATAGTCATTCTAATATGGCCTATTAATAAAAGTTTTCTCTATAGTCACGTGTATAGTGCCTATTATAACGAAATATACATACGTGCGTATGCGAGGGTTCGGATTCTGTATGGAAATATTTATTGTGCGTAAATAATAAGCAGATACCTTTAAGAAAATTAATCATAGAACTATAAAATACAATTTCAAATGAATTATCCAGTTTATGAAACCCAAGTCTGCAGTTCATATGTTAAATGAATGATTTATTTTTATATATATTTTTTTTTTTTTTTTTAAGCTTTTTATTATAATAATTTCATTTGCTGCAAGAGATATGAAGAATGTAAAATTTCTATCATAAATCACGGACAGTAAGCGAAATAGTAAAAAATATAGGGAGTAATTTATATAGCCATTTACGAAATCTTAAATATATTATGGGATATTTGTAACGTAGATAAATCTAAAATGTCATTTGTACAGATTTTAATATAAAATAAGTGAAGCCTTAATAGATATTCGGAGGAAAGATAATTGGATGCGTTTAGAGCTTGTCGAAATTATATTAGAGTACACGTGGATGATAAGATTTGCAAGCCTTATTGGAATTTAGAGATATAGGCCAATGGGGAATTACGTAAACCAATGTAGTATTCTTATACGGCGTATAAATGGGGTGATATAGGAGTTTCAAATTCCCCAAAGCTTGTAGTCCGAAGCCTATCTGCTCGTCTATTAAATCACGATATGATATAATCGTTCGACTCGTTCCTCAAACATGCGAAGCACTTAATCTTATCATCGGCACATCGAAACTAAAGCGCTCGAATAACTCCTCTAAGCTGATTCGATCTGAATATATATGTATCGAGGTAGATATCAATGTTTATACAAGCTTTCAGCCGCTGTTCCGCGAATGTCAGCAATTCGTCGTCGATCTATTTGTCGACGCGTGCCGATTTTTATTCTTCTTCTTCTTCTTCTTCTTCTTCTTCTTCTTATTATTATTATTATTATTATTATTATTGTTGTTGTTGTTGTTGTTGTTGTTGTTGTTATTATTATTATTATTGTTATCATTATCATTATTATTATTATCAGCAGCAGCAGCAGCAGATGCGCCTCGTTTCCCCCTTTCTACATTTTCTATCAATAATTTCAATCTTCTTTCTCTCAACATTTAATCGCAACATCTTGAATTCGTCGTATTCATAACAAGGCTGTGCACAAAGGTTATATAAAATTTTCCTACTCCAGAATTGCTTGCGAGGGAGAATCTATTGCGAAAGTACGTTTCCTTCATTATCCCTTTATGCGGGAAATATTATTATAAAAATGGAAAACTCTAGATATTTATGCAACTCAGGAATATGAGATATTCGTAGTCATTATACTGCGCATTACGTAAAATTGATCTACTTTTCTTAACGATGATTTAGATACGGAGCTCTAACGCTCAGGTATTTATATGCAATATCTAATAATATCTTTGGCTGGAGAAACAAGATGAACGTGCTGATTGTTTGGATTAAGATTTTCTTATAAAATAGCGAGACCGAGATTATACAATGTTACGACGACGAGAAGGCAATAAAGTATTAAGGTTGAAGCGGGAATTTCGAATGATTTCAACGGAAATAATGGAGTTCAACCGATGGCCCACGAGGATAATGAGACAAAAAAAAAATCTAAGGACAAAGGTAAAGAAGGTTCAGACGTTGACGGTTCATCTATTTTTCATGCCGAAAGGGTCTTTAAATAAGGGCTTGGTCTGCAGCGCTACTTACTTATTTATTCCTCGTTATCGCTCGTTATCGTCCGCCGAATCGTCAATACGATAATTCTCAAAATTCAAATGTGCTCGAGTCATTCATTCTTCATAAACGCGTCCGAATCAAATGTCAAGCTTAACCTGCGAAATTCTTTTCTCATTAATCTTTCAACATATCCACACCTCAAACGATAATGATCGTCACGCGTACATAAGTATATGTCGATTCGAGATAAATATGTGCGAAATCTCCTTGCTAGATATCGTGAGAAAGTATCTCTCTCTCTCTCTCTCTCTCTCGCTCTCTCTCTCTCTACTTTAAGAAAAGCAGCTTTATGCATGTATATGTGCAGATATCTACGTACATACGGTATTGCAGGTAACGCGCATGCATTAAAAAAAAGAACATTTAATCTTTTCCTGAGACGCGCGCGCGCGTATGGAGATGGCGAGAGCCATGATAAATTGTAGGTGGTGGCAGGTGTCGGTGTGTATGCAGTCGCGACTCTCCATCCGTATTTTCGATTGCGCTGCTGATTTCTCAAGCTTCTTCAGTTCCTAGCCTCGGCTAGTGAGACCGTTTTCATCCTCTCCCTCCGCGCCATCATCCCCGCCGAACCCCAAACGCTCTTCTGCTCCGCGGACTGCTCGTACCTGCTTACATGTATGTACATATGCGAGAGCGGATGCTTGTATGTAGGCGGGCGATAAATAAACGCCGACTCGCATCCACTCGGAGGGCGTGGGTGCGCGACTGTTTCGGTCTGCCTGGAGGAAAGAAAAACTAGAGAGGTGGAAATAAAAAAGAGGGAGGGGTGGTAAGGCGATGAGCGGAGGTCTATTAGCCGGAGGTGAGTCGGCCCGAGGCTATGAAGATTGATTACGCGAATTTCTCACCCGCCGCTGGCGCGATCGCCCAAGAGCCGTAATTATTCTAGCCACAGTGGACTGCGATGGGGGGAAGGGGGGAGTCTCTCTCTCTCTCTCTCTCTCTCTCTCTCTCTCTCTATCTATCTATCTATCTATCTATCTATCTATCTATCTTCTAAGCGCGGCTCTCGGATACGATTTCGTTATCGCTCCTTCCGAGTCGATCCCTCAAAACGCAAATATAACGCAAATATAACGCAAATTTATTCTTCTTCCTTCGTATACCGTTCAATTTAATGCCAAATGATTATTAATTCTTCTTATCGGCTGGCCTCTTGGCCCATCCCTCCCTTTCACTCCCTTCAGCCCAGCTATTATTCCAGAACCCCGATCACCACGCGCTCGCTCCACGCCGACTCCCTTAATACAACGTTAATGCAGCGATCCGATACATCGCTCGACATATCGTTATTAATTCAAAGTATCCAATGTAACGCGATATCCTCTGTAATTTTACTAATGCTATTTTACGGAAGGCGATAAATTAATTTCTCCCGGTAATACGGTAGTGGTTATTTATGTATTCTAAGCTCAGGTTGTTCTCCTCCCGGGGCTTTTTAATTCAGCGGCTCTTATCGGTCGATTCGAGCGATCGCCGTGGCCTTTAATGCATAACCTCATCTCCAGCATTGCACTTGCTTCCGAAACGAGGGACTCGCTAATCATTTATTGTAATCTCATTAGCGAGAGATACCCTCGGCCGATAGCTGGGGGGGGGGATACGCGCAAGACTGTGTACAATGTAGGTGGAGGGCTCGGATGATTTTTAATAAGACTCGTGGACGTACGAGCGCCCCGAATGAATCGCGCAACTCGCGACTCCGGCTGGAAATGGAAGTACAACGCGCAAAAGGATGGGATGGGATTGGATTTGATTGGATTGGATAGGTGCGCTTTACTTCCGCCTCGAACCGCCGAAACGAACCGCTAACCGTTACGCGCCTCGCTCCCTGCCAATTATGCAGAGTTCCGCGAAGGACGTTTTACGAGCCGCTTATTATCAAGTGCACGGAAGCGCGCGGCTTTATTACTTGGCCAGTCTCTTCGAGCCCCTCCTCGTAAATATCCCTGCCCACTCTCGTAAATAGGGAATTCTCTGCGATACCCCCGATACCTGCGATACCTCCGATACCTCCTTACAATCGGAGTCACCTTCGAGTGCCTCGGAGGGACCGCTCTTCGATCTCCCACTCTCTCTCTCTCTCTCTCTCTCTCTCTCTCTCTCTCTCTCTCCCACTCCCTCTCTCTCTCCCTCTCTCTCTCTGTCGTTCTCTCTCCTTCATTATTTATGCGCGATAAGCTATTAATTAAACGGATCGAGATGGAATTCGGCGCCTCCTTCATCTCTTCCTCCTCATTTTATTCCCCCATACGTAAATTCCTCGGCTTATTTATATACTATTTCTATCTATAAATATTTCAATGAGATTTTAGCCGATATTTATGCGCCTGAAATATAATAGCCCAACATAGACATTATATACGCATCCTTAAACTTTCTCATTGTTACGACTGCGCATGTTTTCAGTGTGTTAAGCAGAAGAAAAATAAAAGACTTGTAATGGCCGTTTTATGCTTGTTATTAATTGAACGATATTTCTCATCTTCTAGTTATTCGTATAAAGGCAGTTCATCATTTTCAGGCATCTCCCCCCTCCCTCCACCTTCCCCCCTCTATCCCACACGGGCGAAAATAAGCTCGATCGTCGTGGTCGGCAGGACGCATTCCACTTTCGGATACCTCCCACCCCCGCTAACCAGCATTTATTGGCCCTTATGAATCGTTTAGGTTGCGCAGCTAATAACAACGTTGCGTGGCCGACGTGCGACCCCGGCACGGAACTGGGGAATTCGATTGCATTTCGAATGGACTCCCATTGTCGGCTGACAATGAATTTGAATTTCAGAATGGTATTTTCGAGGGGGAGGGAAAATGGGACTGAGGGGGGGGGCGAGGTGAGGCGCACGTAGGCGTATGACACGTTGCGCTCACTCGCGTGCTCAGTAATATACATATACAGAGTGTCTGGATAATATGAATATAACTAGCCGGGGATCGAGGAAGATACACCTGCCGTCGTCCCCCGCCTCTGCTCACAGGCTAATCAACTGCCACGGATTGACAGGATGCTGAAACTATTTATAACATTGTGTGATTAACTCGTTGATTAGTTTGACCGGTTCTATTTATTACCTTCCTACGCGTTTTTATTCCCTTGATAATATGATTTTATCAGCGATGAGCGATGGCTTCGAATAACTCGCGTATGAATTTTCCGCTCTTAAGCAATTACGTAATAATAAAATTTAATTGATTTATCTCTCGTTTAGTCCTTAGCCTAAAATAATTCATTTAAAATTCATCAAATGACTTACAATGACGCTTCCGTTATCGCTTCGGACGCTCCCAAAGATGCACAACGCTCCGAGGTACGAGTTTTACTTCTTTTTTTTTTTTTTTTTTTTTTTTTTTTTTTTTTTTTTTTTTTTTTTATTATTTTAGTTAAGGGGAGGGGAGGAGATTTGATTAAATTTAAACGTCCGAGCGCGTAGAAGCTGAACACTGATTTACTTTTCTGTTTTTGTTATAGTTTTTGTTTTGTTGCACTCGCTGGACATTTTCAGAGTCGGCCTGGTCTGTCAGAAAGTGCGCGGCTATCGGAAAGGATAAAGCGAGCGTGCGAGTGGAGCGACGGAGGGACGAAAAGGGAGTGAGGGTGGTTAAAAATAGGGGAAAGGGGTCGGAAAGTATCGTTGCCTTTGTGGGAATGAAATGCTTGTTTGGAAGAGGCAGGACACCGACACCCCGATCGAAGATAATAAAATCAGCTAACCGAGATCGGATTGTGAGCATTGAGATATTACATGCTTACGTTAGATCTCGATCGATCTCGTTCGATCTCGTTCGATTTCGTTCAATCTATCGGAGCGATATAATGCCTATAGAACGTCTAGGATTTTAGGAGCTATTTATTGAGTGACTATTTCACTCAATGCTGGATTGGAGCCATAATCATAGCCGCGGATACTGAAAAAGCTTCCCTCGCGTCGTCTTTATTATGAAATTAATATTGTTAACGATTGCCGGGAGAAGGGCAAGAGTTTTTTGCTTTCGTTTCAATGCTCCAGGTATTATTATGCTTATTGGCAATGGAGGATAACCAATTAGTTAGAATAATTCTGGCGTTAAATTAAAAATTACCGCGGATATCGTAATCCGCGCTTATAAAATAATAAAAATGGTATACGCAATAGGAAGGAAACTGTATATTAAAGAATATTAGCTAGACGGTAATAATTTATAATGAAGGGGCAGTACATGACTTGGATTGGAAAGTATTAGCAATTATCAATCCATTATGCATATATTGAATCAATTTTAATGCTCTCGAATTATTTTTTACCGCGTCTGGTGTGCCGTTCCACTGACCAGAGTCGCTGCTCTCGACTATTCGCGTAGCTTTATAATCGCGATAAGCCGGGCGGTGGAGAGAGAGAGAGGGGGGGGCGAAAAAAGAGGAAGAACTTTGACACGATAGGGCGGCATTACATTCGAGAATCTTGTAAATCGTTAGTTTATCGTGTCGAGCTTGCATACATGGGGCTCGCATAACTGAGAAAGTATAAACGCATATACACAAGCCCTCGTTTGTGTGCTGCTCGTATCCGTTCGCTTTAGATTGAGATAAGAGGGACGCGTCACCAAAGATCAATAAAGTCGATAAGATAAAGTGCCCTCCGATGGAGAAAGCGCGGACTTTTAACTGACCTTGCGGAATTTTCCCTTCCTGCCCCATCGCTCCACTCACACGTAACGATAACTCGTCAATATACGAGTTGCGTATATTGATCCTAAGCTCCGACCGCGGACTCCCGTGCTCCGATCAGTTCTATTTCCTAATACGCGGCCCTTCGTATACTTTCACCTCATTCCACATAAAATTTGAATCACCATAAAGTTAAAAGGAAAGACAACAGAACGAAAATGGAGGATGAGCAAAGAAAGCTAATGCGCGGCTAATATTTATCTGCCTGAGACAATTACGGTATTTACAGAAATTCAGGTGATTCTTAAGCTTTGGGAAAACTTGCATTTATTTAACTACCACTCGAGGAGACAAGCATTCTTATTTAAAACAGATTACACATTTTACTTTTAATTGTCCGAAATACATAGAATAATAGACGCGGTTTCTCAATTATCCTATAAATTTCCGTCTCTCTCTCTCTCTCTCTCTCTCTCTCTCTCTCTCTCTCTCTCTCTCTGGACTTGTAGGATATCGCTTGACAATGACTTTCTTCTTAAGCACAAGAGAATTATATAAAAGCTTAATTTTATGATGGTATCTGTTATTTTTTCATCGATGCAATATTAAAGCGGTAGTGTCGTTAACGCGAGTAAGAAAATGTCGCTTATATTACAATAGAACGAATGTTGTATAGTGTTTGTGGCTCTCGACTGGAATATCGACTTTTATTCAACTGACGATTTTCCAACGACTTTAAATATTTACATAGTATAGAGATGTAGAGCAGCCCAGGCCGAAATAGAAGATCTGTCTGCCATTTAAATGCAGCGTTAATACAAGTATACTCGTCTGGACACTGCTTATCTAATACATTGACAATGGTCGGCTTAAATATTTGAATTGCGCTGCGAAAAACGTAAAGGCCGGCATTCGAAATATGCTCGAGAGACAGAGAGGGGGGGGGAGAGGGAGAGAGAGAGAGAGAGAACAATGGAAGATAAATAAAGGGGGAGGCAGATGATTTATCAAGGACTTGGTTACTCGACCTCGTCGTCCATCTAGGAGAAGCTCCGTTTCTCACTCACTCGGTTTGTTTGTTTTTCGCTTGGCTTGCCAATACAGGCCGAGGATCGCCATTACAATGCCTCATTTTTTTCTAGCCTCCGCGTAAGCAAGAGTCATTAGTAACGTGGTAAAAAGAACATTATAAGTCCCCTTTGAGTTATCGGCCCTACGGAGCATAACGCGATACGAGCCTACTCGATTCATCAGTTCTAGACGTTCATTATCATTCCTATAAACTACCTGGGCCTTCGATCTCACGAAACTCGTAATATTTATCTCTTATTCCTCTGTGGCTTTTCATTTATTTACAATCAGACTCCTTTTCCATCCTTTGCCTCTATTATTATAAATCATTAGTATTACGCTATCCAAGGAAGGTTTACGTTAAACTTTACTTAACCTCAATCTCAACGCTGATATTTATCTCCATTTAGCAATATTAAATTTATTTGTAAACTATTTTATTTTATTTAGTATCTCTTCGACATTTTCTCTTACGACAATTATTCGAGCCCGTGGAAAATAAAAATAAGTAAAGTGCTATATTCTGCCTTTCCCTAAATGGAGAAAAATCGAGCCGGATTCGAAAACCTTTAATTTACCGGGTTCGCTCGCTCGCTCCGAACGAAAGTCACAAGGCAAAATCCCGCACTAAAGCATCCGACCACCTGAACCTTTTCTCTCCCTTCCCAGTCCCCCCTAACCCCATCCCCCTCCCCATCCCGCCCGGCCTCTCGCTCACAAGCCTTTTCACCCTTTTTAATTCTCACTCTTTTCAAGTTCGCTCGTTTTTATCGTTGACTTGCTTCCGCGCATGCGTGCTAGAGTCTTCCGATCGCAGGAAATTCGATCTTCCCTTCTTCGGTGGCGCGTGTCATTTGATAATTTTTTTTTTTTTTTGTCTGCTTCACTCGTTCCATTAGAGGTGAGAAACGTTGTTCACTATTTTCCTTTGTTGTACGGACTTGAGGCAAGAATCCGAGCCGTAAAAATTAATTATGTAAAAGCAAACGTGTCATAATTACGCACTCACTGTACTGAGACTTTTTTAAGTTTACCGAACATCCAGTAAATACCTTAATATTTTATTATTATTAATAATAATAATAATAATAATAATAATATAAATAAATAATTTGTTTTTATAGAAATCGTACTCTACGTATGGGGGCTGTAAAATTGGAATTTATAATTTTCTTTCTGAAATAATGTAAAAGCTTATTGATAAACGAGCTTGAATAAGTTAAACTGTATTTTATGTCTTGAAGATAACGTTCCACATATTATTAATCCTGGTTATTGCTTTCCATTTCGAAGCACGTATTTTCCATTAAAGGCTCTAATTATGTGCCGAAAGATAAGACTTCAGATTAGGAATGAATTTTTTTTTTTAACAAAGCTATCGACTTGTGTTAACTAATCCATGTATTGAAGCTTTGATATTTATAATTCGCCACTTGTGTTCATTATTTTCATTTTATTCTTAAAGTTAAGTAGCAACGATAATTGTTCCTTATTTTCATCGTAAGGTCTGTGGTATTCTCTCGTATAATATTAATAAATACCGTTTGAATACGTTTATTTCATTAAGCTCGTAATTATGTTAAAACGAAGCTGCAATCGAATGTATTGAATTAATCGTAGAAAGGATTGGCGTATTAGAAAGTAGCATTTATTTGTAATTTTCTTTATAGCTTTAATAATTTCGACTGCAAACTTTTCTTTTTTCGTCGTACATAATTTAATGAGCAGTTGATCGCAGACTCTAAAATTCATTACTCAGCTCCTTATCGTTCGTCACCCATCGAGAAAAATAAGATTTTACATTGGAATCGCTTAGTCGTTAAGGAATTCTCTCGATCGAATTATTCCCCGGCTTTCCCACTCCGGTTAATTATAAGCTCCTGAACCATATTCCCGGAAAGGTCTTACTTCGGATGCTAATGTTCCTCATCTCCCTTCCCCTCCTCTCGCTCCTCGCCCTTACCGCCCTTCGCCCAGCAAAGGAGCGCAGCGCAGCGCAGGAGTCATGTATCGGTAGGGGGCGGGGCGGGGAACAATGCTATCGATTCTGCGCGATCTCACCTAGCGTTCTCACCTTTTTTTGGCTTTTCTCGTACGCGCCTGGGCTTTTCTTTACCCCCTAACGATCCTCTTCTTGTTTCTTTATGGATTATGAAATGACAGGACTTCCGTGTGTCTGCTCTTTAGGCTCGCATTCCTCGGATAACAATGAGCTCCTCTTGGCTTCGTTAGTTATCCAACAATCCCTAAATCAAATTTATAAGAATGACTTTATATCGACGCTTTATCTTTCATCATTTTTAACAATATTTCTACTGTTTAAGGCTTGAACCGCCAATGCACAGTTTAACAATGCATTTAGGTCTCCCTGAGCTCTCGATATTTTCCAGGATCTGGTGAAAAAAAATATTATACATGAACCAGTATGAGTTCGTAGGTATACAAAGGTAGATCAAGTATTAATATAGATTCAATACGGAAAGGAATGTATTTGATGGTAAAGTCCATCCATAGTTCATAGTCCATAGTCGTAGACTATTTTACGGATTATTTTTTCCGTTCTGCATTTCCTTTGTTTTAGTCGTTTAGTTAATTATCGAGGAAGGTTGAATAACAAATTCAACGAAAACTTTATAATTTATTATCCTAATCACTTTTTCGTATTTTTAAAATTACAATGTATGCTGTGAAGAAAGCGTAGCTACGCTAAAATAAATATGAAAGCTGAATAAAATATGTATAAAATTTTTACTTTTGAAATCATACGCAACTTTGAAATTTTAAGGAAAGAACTGAAAGTATTGAAGTAAATATCGGGTACGTAAGAAGCGCTGTCAAAACTGGCAAAAATTTATGTTTATTTACTATAACAAACTAGTTTGTTAGTATAAGTTGTTGTTTGTCAGGTTTAAGAAACAAGAGGTGATTTAAATGTATTTCAAGAGAAATGTAATGGGCAATAATTCAAATTAAATTTAATCATAAGTTTCCAGATCTTAAAATCAATTAGACCGCCGAACGGATTGAAGGAGGTAATTTTAATCGATTCAATATCACATCCCATTAACGCGCACATTCCGAATCCAATGAATTTCACTGTTTTGAGTAAAGCTCCAACCAACTCCAACGTTTCGAGTGGATCAGAGGATTTAATCAATCTAGGAAATTAAATACCAAAGGCATGTATACGTCACTGCTTGGGACGGCAACGTTCTCCCGATAACAAATTGCTCCTTCCTTAGTTCATCAAGCGACTTGGACCGCGTGGAAATGTTACACGGTCACAATTTTCCAGACTATTAATACTACCCCCGGACAGATACAATTACAATCGGGCGAAAGAAAATAGCTGGATCAAATGGTTACATCCCCCCCTCCCCACTCACCCACCCACTCACCCACCTCCCTCACATCGTCGTCCTGTCAAATGTCCACGCCGTGTCCCGCTAACAAGTCTTCGGGCGCGTATATTGACGGGCAGAAATTCTGTTACGGCACACGTTATTCCATACGCAAAATATTTAAAATTCAAACGGGCCTTTCATTTCCAAATGTATAATTGTTCGTCTATTCTGTCTATGCGAATGTAAGCGCTTGACATTTCCATTGTGTTTTGTGCAAATTAATTTAATAAATAACATTCTACGCTTTCTTCAGATTAACTTTACATAAACACACTTTTTACAAATTATTTTGTAAACAATTTCATTAATACAAATAATAAAATTAAATATCTTCAAAATACGTTTAAATAAGATAATTACGAGTATCTGTTTTACAAATACATAGTTTTCTCTACGATTCGTGTAAATGTACATATATTCTCTTTTCATCTTTCAATCGTGTAAATGCCATATAATTAGAAATATGTCATGCTTGTAAAAGCCGATGGTATTAGTTAGGGATTAAATTCCACGGAATTATGAATTAATATGATTCGAGATAGTTAACAATGAGGCCAATTAAAAAAATAAGAATGCATGTGCATATAAATAAGTAGAAATAAGTTTGTCCGATGTATTTCAACGATTGTGTCTTTGTATGCGAGTGTTAACGTGCCCGAGGTGTCATTGAGATGAGTGGAAGCGAATTGGAGCGACTGAGCTCTCTTGGCAATGAATGAAGCGAATAATCATCATACTTTTTACTCGGCAAAGCTCGCGAATAAAGGGCCAGCGACACTTAAAAAAGAAATTTTACCCTCGTGTCTCGCCTCAGAAGAAAGGGATGCTCGCGACTGTGAGCTCTGTTATATCCTCGAAGCCCGTATATATCGAGAGTATCGAGAGGATCAGAGAGAAAAGCAAGTACTCGGCACTTGGATGATCAACGGCGAGTGGGGCCGGTGGGTATGAACTGCCAGTTTTAGAGGAATCCATTGGCCAATAGCAATTATACGTTGGTGACTGTACGAGGACTTATTAACGTTGGTGACTTTGAGGAACCAGCAGATTCATTCCCTACCTCAGATACCTTTCGATATTACGGTCAGCCATTTTATTTATCAATAAAATGTATAATTAATATAAATGAAATCGATAAGTCCCTGTTAATTATCATTTAGAATTGAGAGGCCGAGATGGAAATTCATTTCCATTATCCTCAAAGTCAATTCAGATTATATGAAAGGGCTGTTCTAGTTTCAAAATTTTATTATTAAAACCCAAATTAATTTGTATTCTCCATTATTTATATTCTTCTATTTAGAAAGAAAATTCCTTTTCAATTTAACAAGATTGATTAAATAAAAATTATTAAGCCCTCTTATGCAGTCCTTTACAATATAAAAACGATTTTTAATTTGAGAATTTCTTTAATCAAAATAATTATCTGCTTTTATATGGAATAACTTCTCTCGATTACATAACCGTAAAAAAATATTAAATTACAAGGAGTCGATGCGCGAGACTATATGTTATACTTCAAGCCAATAGTTCTAACGCGTAACACCCACACGTAATTAATAGAGAGCATGAGGACTTTTTTCTTCATGTCTGCTTTCATCTCATTCGCTTCGAAAATATTTTTAAATTGGATATTGGCATTTTAAAGCGGCCCGTTTTCACTCTGAATTCATAAGCATCAGATTTAGTTAATTAATTAATTCATGCGAGGGTAGTAATAATTATTACTCGCAATCTCCAATGATATTCGACTTTTCTTTCCGATTTCCTTGGCTCGTAACCTTTAACGAAGCTACAATTACGTTTTTGTCTGCCTTGATGGAATAATGTTGATAAAATGCCCAAGTCTCTAAGCATCGGTAAAATAAATGTGCCGAGAAATAAATCGTTGCCAGCAGCATTGGTCAGTACCGAGGCATTATTTAATAAACTCTTTATGATATTATTATTGTACAGGTATGTACTTCCAAGTTCCCAGCCGTTCTCAGCTGCAGCTTGAGCCATTATTTGTGATTTGCAATATACTTGCATGCGCTATCTATTGATTAGATAATTATCTGGCCAATTCAAAGGCACATGATATACGTTACTATGTTTGTAATATTAATTTATTTGGATTTACGTCGAACCGTTTTCCATGAATTTTAATCACAATCGATTCAGAACGAATTTAAGATAAAATTGGGAATAAGAGAAAAATATAGATAACAGATATTTCATAATAATAACAAGCGGTTATTTGTTTGATCATTAAAATGTAATATAACGAATATTCGTAAAATTAATATGAGATTATATAATGATTGATCATTTCGTTTCAGACATTCAGAACGAGATGCTTTATGAGTTTTATATGCATCCTTCTTCTGCCAAACATAGTAGCTTCAAAAGGTAAGACTTTAATTATTCATTATTACGTAGAGTATATTATACAATTACTTATTTAACCCTTCGCATTGATAAATAAAGCGTATTTAATTCAAGTGAAAGTGTAATTGTAATATCAATTTTCATCAGCATTTTAAAATAAATCGCAAACAGCGAATAGTGTATTTTATATTCCCGTTGCCTGTGCAAAGTTAATTATAAAAATTTTTAATTATAAATTAATGTAACAAATGCAAGAAGTTATAGGAAATTTGTTGTCTCTTGATATTTAAACTTCGCAGAAATGCAGTTTTTAATACATTTTTTCTATACTGAATATAAAAAAAAAAAAAAAAAAAACGAAATTATGAAATTTGTATAAATACAATACGGCAAGAAGAATATACGATAAATCTGCAAGACATAAGTTTCGTCTCGAGTGCAATAGCTACGACTTACTTAAAAAGTTGAGTTTAATTTAATCAATAAATCGTGATTTAATTGAACGAGGAGCCAGAGTAAGTGGAATCCGATAATGGCGAGTATCTCTTACTCGAGGTAAGGAGTCGCTCGGGACTTATATCATGGACTTATAAAGCCTTCAAGAGATCTTGGGAAAATTTTCACGCCACTTGCTCGCTACCACCACCGTAATTTTCCATTTTGTTCGAGCGATAAATGACAGTAGCGCGGACATAAGTGCAAGAGCAATCGTCAATTACTTACGGCGTATAGCCTAGCACTGCATAAATCAACGTGAATTCATGCGCTCGAGAGAAGGAAGAACGTATCCCGAAACAGTCGTTGACATAAAAAGGGAAAACAATTATTTATGGTCTCGGGTCATCTTTTCTTATAAAAATCTGATTTCCTCCCCCCTCCCCGGGTACTACATATCTTTACTGCGTACTGCGTCGCGTAACGTCACGTAACGTCACGTAACGTCGTGTCACGTGATTAAAATTTATACACAATGCCATTTATAACTTCTTTCTCATCGCCGTATTGATTCACAGAGGGGAATCCTATGCGAGCAAGTTTTAAGCTTTTTGTAAGACTTCTTATTCGAGTTTGTTACAAGTATCTTAAATAACAAAGAAAATATATAATTCGTGAATCCCCGGCATATCGATATTCGTATTTATCGTATTCATTGTATTCGTCGTCAAGAGATGATCGTTACAATAAAAAGCCTCTCACTTTTGACAATTTTAACAATGAAATCGCGAAGCGTGAACTCCTCTTTGGACTTCACGTTTTCCATTACATACGATTCTTTACATTATCAACGTCGACGAGTTATTTAACTTCCGACATTCCGAGTATGCGTAATTTATAATTATAATAGCAATGTCAATAAGTAATGCTGATTCGGTTAGAATTGTAAAGGACATCGGGCAGACCTGTTCAGGTATTTCTGTCCTCCGTTACAACTGTTTCATACATTACTACAAAATATTGCATGCTTTGCCAGATGAAGATATTTGAATTTAGAAAATAGAATAAACAGAATAGAATTCTGTTTCTTTTCGGTATAAGTACGAACGTTGTTGGTATCATAATAAATGGCTGTTACATTAACCGCTGATATTATGATTATGTCGACTACGAGTAAAAATACAATACTTAAACAGACCTAAAACTTATTATTTTTTACAATAATTTATATCAGTTATATAAACTCCTTGTTTATTAATCGCTATAACGTATAACAATATTTCATACGAGCAACAAATGAATGAATGTCTAAAAAAGGTTTCGGGCCCTGATTTCATAAATTTCTTTTAATCATAATGCGATTCCTCGCGTTGCTCGCAGTAAATGCATTAAAATATTTTTCAATTTTCTAATCCTATTAAATTTAAGTGAGAAAACAACAATAGCGTTATGAAAAGTTCTGAATATGTTTTACAAAATATTTCCAGTTCATGTGCTTCCAATATAAGAAAAGTAAATCATTGTTATTTAAAATATTCTACCTTCTTTTTCATTTTGCAAACTAATTTTTAGACTTTTATTTAAATTCAAGGCTTTCGTAAATTTTAAGACTATCAACCGATTACATTACTTTTAGCTGGTCGCCCGATACTTTTTTAACACAACTTTTTTTATCAAGAAGTAATAAATATTACCTCGAAAGTCCCTGATTTTTACGATTTTCACATAAATACAACAAATATGCTCGAATAATTGTATTCTGATGCGCTTAAAAAAAAAGTGTTCGTTTAAAATAACTTCTTCTTCTTCTTCTTTTTTTTTTTAATCCATCCATAAGTGGGCATTATTTTTATATTTGTAAAATGATTGGAATTCAATGTAATTGTATGAACTATTAAGCATTCAGCAATTTAATGCTAAAACGCTCTAGTTACATAATATAAATATACTACCGCAATTTAATATTCACTGAAACTTTGCACGCGTAACATTATAAGACTGAATATTTCAAAGAATTTCTTTGCTTTCTCCGGCAAATACTCTGAATTCAGGAACTTTCTCGAATATATCACCTCTTCGCGCAAATTCGACACAAACCTAAGATAAGATTCGAGGATGGAAATAAAAATTCTGTATATGAGATTTACGAGCAATCCGTCAAGCCAATAAGAACAATAAATACTCTTATAACAATGTAGCGGTGTATAATTTAATTTAGCTAGAGAATAATCAATAATAATGACTACATCCTATAATTATGAAATTACGAGAAATTATGTGAAAGTATTATCTATTTTATAAATTGAAGGTGTATAAATATCTTCAATAGCCTTGCGTTATTCCTTGATTCGTAATATTAATTTAATTTGAAAATAATTCTATACAATGTGCGCGAGCCCCCGTCTTACTCACTAATTAATTCATTTTCAATCTTATCTTAAAGTTCTTTTTAAATATTGTGGAACGATTAATATATTATTCGTACGCATGTTTTTTAATCTTTGTAAATAATTTTATTTAGCCAAATTTAAAATATGCAGATTAGTTTTTTGCGAGTAATACGAATAAATTTTAAATAATTAATTCTACTTTAGACCTTTAATCGCATCTTTGACAATTGTTAATTTGTTAGATCAAATTAAATTATTATATATATATATATGTGTGTGTGTGTGTGTGTGTGTGGCTATAAGAAATCTTAATGACTGAATTTAAATAGGATATTGAAGGAAATAAGAAAATAAGGGGTTTCGAATAAAAATGCACGACACGTTCCCTCAAATTTATCGATAATAATTTTATTTACTACTTAAGGAATTCTAATAACAATAAAGCTTGCGTAATGCAGTAAACAAAGTGAGTCTGCGCGTGCAAGGGTTTTTATTGTCGTACGATAAACTATGGGGTTTTACGGAGTAAAATCCAACGTTGTCCAAGGTCACGTACATCGTCAACTTCAACATAAATGCGATATGTGACATTTTCACGGCAATTCTATGTATCCAATACTTGATAAGTTTATCTGGCGGCTTTGTTGAAGCGGCGCGCAAGTCTTTTTCTTTTGTTCAATGACTCAGAATGTCAGAAGTCAGTTGTTTCTGAATATCTACTTTGTAATTTAATTGAGAACTAATGCGGATACTCTGCTTTAACTTGCATTGTTTTCAGTTATTTTGAAACCTTCAAATTTTCTAGATTTCCTAAATTTCCTGAAAATTAGTTCATTAAAGGGCAATTAACCTAATAACGTCTTACAGATTTTACGAAGAATTTACGATTACGATAGGAGAATAATAATATAAGAATCATTTGTTGAATTGGCGAATTGGATCGATAAGTTTATTATTTCGGAGCGAAACAGAGTTTAAAGAAATTATGAATTCGGCAATGACATCTGGCCGACGGATGAAAAATCACGTGACCGTAGGCTTCGATAATATGGTCACAGTCAGGTTAAACGGTCAACGTGTCGCGGTAAAATTTATCACTCCTGTTAATTGATTCGAAAGTTTACGTAGGCATGAGTCACGAAAACGAGTGAAATCTATTTAATAATTCGCCAAATCATCTATTACGAGGTTCCGCGCAATTAACGAAAGTTCGAAATCTTCTCGTACGTAATAAACGCGAAACAATTATAGACCGAAAGTTAAAATACTACCATAATACATACAACCATAAAAAATAAGGCCACTTTTTGTTCAGAAGGGTTGAAAGGTTGAATATCGAAGCCAAGTACAGATTTACATTTTATATTTGTGAATTAGAATTACGTGATCCGAATGTAAGCGCGCTTACTTATTTTCTAAATGAGTATGAAATAAATTAATTTACTTTGGAAAAGTTAGAAAAATTCGTACTTGCATTTGAAGAATAAAGTCTGGCCATTAAAAGCTTTTAATTATCCCTGTTTGAGTAACTTTCTCACTTGACATATTTTCAAGCTCGGCTTTATATCTTTAGCGAAATGTATGTCAAAGTTAACTCGAATCTTTATACTTTTGCATACACTACGTCAGGTACAAGAGATATACTTTGTAATACTATACACGAGGTATACTTTGTAGTAAATAAATGAACTTTAATCAGATGGAGTAAGAGAGAAGGATAGGATTTTGTACCGAAAATATATTGTTAGTCATTAAATAGAATAGACAAATATGTGTGCCATTTATGCACATACTATGGATGTATTGTGGATTTTGTAACTGAATATCGACGTACCGTTAGACAAAAACTTCGGATTGTGTCAGTCGGATGCTCGTTTCTCTATTTCCTTGGCGAATGTATCTTCCCCCCCCCCACCGCCCCGCCAATTCTCAGCTGCATTATCGATCGCTCACAAGTACGAGCGTCACCTCGCAGAAAGGGAAAAGTCGCAAAAAGAGGAGAAAAGTCCCCTCCGCCTGTGCCCCCTTACCCAGTAACGCAACATACCAGGTGAGCGTTCACCGAGGGAACGCGGAGTAACGCCTTTGTCCCCGTATCTGCTCGACCTCGGCTTCCCCTCCTCGTCCCGTTTCTCCCACCCGCCCCGCGTCATCGCGGTGAATGGGTCTTGACCCCGCGTGGGTGTACTTTCTAAGATCTGAGCTTTCGTGAAGCTTATACAAAGCTTCAGCTGCGAACGAGTCCATGGAATTTCGGATTGAGGCTATCTATCCTCCAGTCTATTTTCTCTCGGCACCTTTTGAGAATAAATTCAGATTATATGCTGCACGGCTCATTTTATTATTTTTGCATTCTTCATTATACTCGAGCCGTACTATTTACCGACTGCAATTTTCAAAATTATTTCCACCTCATCTACGCTGCACATTCTCATACGTATTTAATGGCTTATTTCGCACCCACTTCCCATTCCTATACTTTAAAATGTAACTTTTTTAAAAAAGTTAAACAAAACAAAAAAAAAAAAAAATAGGAAACGTATAGCCACCGCAGATGTTATCGTCAAATTTTTCACAAACAAATCATGCTTTGCCCAAACTATTTTAAATTAACTTTTAAAATGCAATTAATTTTACTAAATTAAATAAAGTAGTAATTATTGAGAGAATATTTTTTTTACTCAATGCTTGGATTACAAATAATTTTTTATTAATGCATTAAAGCTTTACGAATAGCAACGAAAACATTGTTCAAACATGTCATTCATTTGTAATTTTTATCTTCTCCGAGTTTATTGATTTTTTATTCGGTTTTGTAATTTTTCGATTATTATTCATTAAAAGAGTCGGATAATGACGTTTCAGGTAGTATTCATATACCTTTCTCTCTTTCTCCCCCCCCCCCACCCTCCCCCCACCTCCCTCCCTCACCCGTCACTCTACCACTCTCTGCTTTATATGTATAGGTATAGAGAAAGCCAGTTAACAGCGACGAATTAATTATTTAATTATCCGCCGTTCTTTGTATTGTCGCTCGAGGTTCGAATGAAACTAACAGTCATTTCGACAATGATTTTCGACAAGAATAGGACTAGAATGAAAAAAAAAATCCATGTCAGTCGAGCGATCCCGTTGACGTATTGTAGTAGGCCTTTTGATGATAGATCAATCGCTTATAATTATAAATATTTACACGCTTGAGGCAAGAGCGCATATTGTATGACCTGCGTCCGGGAGTTAATTGAAAGCGCACTTTCTCTGTGGCTTCATCTACGTGTAACGACGGCAACATATGGCAAATGCCTTCACTTCAAGACGTCAGATTGTCATAAGAGTTGATGAGGATTTCGAGGATCGCGACATCGTTCTTTATCCACCTGGACAAAGGACCCGAGCAGGTGGAATGGCTTTAGGTTGGCGTGGGTGCGGCTCGAAAGTTACCAAGCGAAAGTTCACTCGATTGCGAGGAGAGGCTCGTCTGTGTGGTAACCCCAAGTGCTTTACACTAGTAAGTGACAAGTACTTGGCGAATCGAGTACGCTTCGCACTCACACGACCAAAGGCAGCTAATATTAGAGTAAGACTAGCTCGGATAGATCAATAGTTTATTTCATGAAGCACCGAGGGCCGTGCTGAGTTTAGCGATATTCGTCAATAGAAACACCCGCGTTCCTTTATTACAATTTTATTGTAACTTTTTTTTAATCGAAAACCACCCTTACACGATTACTACGAGTACGCAACGATGTAATAATAACAGCCCCGCCGTTGACCGTATGAGACCGTATAAGAACGAGCGTATCCGCTATGCGAAATCTTGTGAAAACCTGAACACGCGACCATCAATAGCAACACCTACTCAACACCTACCGAATAGCACACAACAATAAAACTGACTGACAAGCAAGAAATGATCTCGTCAACTTATTAAATATCATTGGAAAACATTATCATGTCATTTTTATATCTTGTAATTATGCAGATCTTTAATGCTACTGATAAACACAATGATTTACAGCATAGCAAAGTATAGGCAATGATTTTGGAAGAAAATGCATCCTTCGACATCCTTATACGATTCTTAGCATTTTCCTTAATACGATTTGGCTTCTAGTCTACAAATTGCCATTGTATAACACACACGCGCACGCACGCACGCGCGCACGCACAAGCACACACACACACACACACACACACATATATGTGGCAATATATCGAAGACCCGTGTTATTCTATAATAATAACCACGACAACCAGAATAACAATATCTAAGAATGGCAGTCAATTCGGAATTCGAGAGCACCGAATTCATAATTTATTTTCAATTCTCTTGAAAGAAATGTTATTCGGCTCTGGCAAAGCTCTTAAGGGTCGGCTATAAAAATCATAAACTCAGCAGAAGCAGATTTTTATACGGATTCAAATTCAGATTATTCTATTCTAGATAAGCATGTACATTGAAATTCCTATAAGTGAATAAGTTAATATTTGCATAATGAAACGGCTATTAGCAGCGAAGCTAGGGACTTGCGACTAAGTGTTGTATCCTATTACTCAGAAAGTTGCGCGAGAACTTTGGAAACAATAATCGATATTAAGGGGAAAAACTTGTTACTTTATCCAGCAACTTGGTAAAGATAAAATTTTTGGGTTAATATTTTTCATTTTGCAAACGCTCACCATCAGTTCCGTACTACTTTATAACTACTTTATCCCTTGGAATTGCTTTTAATTTCAATCTACGTGGTCAGATACGCGTGGTGATGTAAAAATATACCAGAATAAGTACATGTTCGAGTTAATTCTTCATTTCCAAGCTAATAATTTTATTTAATAAAGTAAAATTAGTAAAATTCCGCGCTCGAGGAATAGCTTTTAAACTCGTATCTGTAAGATGTTTTAAGAAATTAGCCAAATACCGTATTCTTACCAATTCTTTTAAACATTTTACTTTACATTTATTAAAAAAGTCTTTTAAATACAAATTTTATATAAGTATTAAGAACATTAAATATGGGCATCCGTAAACGTGACATTTAACTCAATACACGGATATTTATTTTAATCATAATTTTTCGCCATAAAGATGTCTGCAATCAATGTTGTAGGTCGACTGTCACAATGATGCCATGCAAAAAACTTAAATTACAAGCATGATTAGTACTCTCCGATGCAATGATATGTAATTATAATTGATATCTAGAACAGTTATCATCGGAAATATTAATATAAGTTATACAATCAACTTCTTATAATGTATGATTATCTTATAATGTAACATTATCGTGTATTCAGTGGAATTAAACAAAAAAAATTAACGGTTAATTTAATAACTATAAGTCTCGTATAATTATATATTATTGTTGTTGTTATTATTATTATTATTATTATTATTATTATTATTATTATTATTATTATTATTATCGTTATTATTATTATTATTATTATTTAATGAAGGGTAACTGCATTTTTAAGTACCTTTAAATTGAATATAAATCATCTTGTAATACTTAATTTACAATTACGATACAATAACAGCATGTAATAAGTCGATTAATTTTTCTTACAGGTTTATGCGAGTTGGAGATCGATCAGTCGAATATTATTCTTGATATTGAAGAGAGCAGAGGGGATTGTAAGTATAGAAAAGTATTAAAACTTCATAAAATCATTGATTTTCTTGAGGACCGGTTTCATAAAAAATGTTTTCATCTCAATTATATAACGAGGGAGTGTAATTAAAAAAATCATTACGTGTATTTAAACTTTAGGTGGATGAAGAAATCATAATACTTTAAATGAAATGAATACTAATGTAATATAGAACATTTTGAATCTTGCCCTCGCATTTGAATTTCAATTCTAATTTTATATCGAAGTTGAGAGATCCGTTTCCCATCATGAATAGCTTATAATAAATACATTTCGTAAATACTATTGAAATGAAAACTTTAGTAAGAATTAAAGCGTTATAATATTCATGTAAATCGAATAATAATAACAATATATATATATATATATATATAATTTTATTAGACTTTGTCTGCTCTGTCGGTGTATTTAAGTATACACGCGGTCTTTTAAGCCTTGTGATATTTTAATTTTGTAATGTCAGGCATTATAAGGAGCAAATTTATTATTTTTCAATTTCCATTCTCGTTATAAATTTAAATTTAAATTATCCATTTGGCCTAATTTATAATTTTATGACCCGATGTAGCTTCTGCGCTCGTAATGTATCTTAATTTTCCTAAAAATTATTTTAATAAATGCGTCCGCTTACGCCCCGAACAGTGAAGTTTATTATCGCCATCGGGTTAACCGTCATTTACAATTCCCTAACTAGTGGCTTTCCACCAGCAGTTCATCCTATTTATTATCAATACGAATGATCAGTTTGAGAGTCATGGGGCATGTAACGCTCAAATTTTTATTATTGAGAGTATTTTTTATTTTTTTAAGTGCTCTCGGCAATGATAATAATTTAACTAATGCATTCTATTATTGAATAGATACTTTTTCGTTATATATATTTTTTATAAGATAAATTTGTTTTATTAAACGTTATGTTTAATTATTCCTTGTAAATAATTTTAATAATTAAATTGCATTTTATCGCATAAATTATTTTTACAAATGTTAAGTAAACAATTTAAACTTACGGTAGTACGTGAAAACTAATTATACTATTTCACTTAATAATTATATCAATCTTCTTAAGAGTCCATCTTTTAATATTAACGTTTTAATGTTCATTCAATGTATTGAAAATAAAAGTGCACATTAAAGTTAGGAGGGAAAAATCAACCCTCTTTCATATAATGGATGATAAAATTCAATTAATATTTCTATAAATATCTATCTGTTTGGATTACTCTCTCTCACTCTCTCTCTCTTCTTTTTGCGTGAACTATATATATATATATGTACATGTCATCGCTTTTTGCCTTTTAATTAAATAAAAATCCACTGTAAATGACGTTCTCAATATAATAAAAATGCTAGTTTCGGAATATGACACTTTAATTATTAAATTTAAAATTTATTTAAAATTTAATTTAGAGTTCTGTGATTTATTTTATAACTTTCTTACCGTTTGTCATTTATATCTTTAAATACATTGACGGAACCCGTAGTCGCATCACAATATCGATTATCATAAATTTTCATATTTCTATTTTCATTTTGCCCGTATATAAACACACACTATATTTACATTAAATAAAGTAAATAATTATCTATTGTATAAAAAAAAAATATAGTTAGTAAAAATTAGCCTATAAAATAACTTGTATCGCAAGAAATACCATGTAATTATATTAGTTAAAGGATTAATTCGCGAATACGCATATAAATACGTAATAACTTACAATATAGTTGAAAATTTTTTATAAAGTACAGATTTTAAAAACATAAATAGCAAGTCTATTTTAATGTTTTTATACGCCCAATGTAGAGCAAACAAAAATAATTTATCACCGTCTAATGCTCAGCTTGAACTGACGATGAATACATTCATAATTCTTAATAACTTTAAAGAGGCAATTATATCTGCCTGGTATACGCGATACACAAGATATATGTATGCCACAAATAAATTCAGGAAAAATTACAACTCCCCTTCATATCTCCTATATTCAGTGCATCGTGTTTTCTTATTTCTAATCTTTGTAGCATTCATTATTGACATCGTTGGAGAGTTAGTTTTCCTTGGATTCATAAAACTTTGTAAGGATCCATAAGCTTGGTAAAGACACGTCTTCTTTTTATTATTCCAATTATGCAATTATGTAATTTTAGTCATTTACATAGTATGTTTGGTTTGTTTTTTAAACTCTGTATATAATATATATTTATATATATATATATATTTCATAGAAGGGCGTAAATAAATCAACCAATAATTTACGTATTATTAACTAGTTTTGTCTAATAGGTAAATTATAGTTGGAGTGTGAATGCAATAGTTGATTTAGTATATTGATTCTTTAAAAATGGATCCTTTAATTAAGTGAAACATTTTTTTAGATTTCTATGTAAATTAGATTATAAACACAAAAAATGTAAGTTTAAGAATATATTTTTGTAGAAGAGTGAGAGAGAGAGAGAGAGAGAGAGAGGAGGGGGAGAGAATGCGCAAATATAATAATCGAGGGCCCGATATATTGCAACGAATAAATATCTTAATATTTTACAGCGATCGATCAGGAGACGGTGCCGGCGATACTTCCGGTGAAAGGCGACCCGCACAACGAGACGATCTTGGAGCTTAGCGCCTCAAGCCGTCAACCACTTTTTACTTTAGACGGCAAGAAGCTCAAGCTTCTAAGGCCCCTCGATAGGGACGATGAAAATCTCTCACACGTCGTCTTCCAGGTGAGTCTGACTCCTTAATAACTCCTTACTAAGGATAGCGGAGCCTTCAGTTTTACCGTCCTCTGCCAATCTTTTCCCCCGTTCATGTTTTATAATCTCAATTTAGGGAACTATTCCATTTTCCATTGTGGAAAGTATGTTCTTACACGGAATGCTTCCTGAATTTTTATTACTTAACTGGCTAAGCTTCATTTCCCAAAGTGCAAATAATCTGGAATTTTTAGAGAACACAGGGAGCATTTATTTAAAGAACGTACGCCGGAATTTATAAACTCCTTTCGTAAATCTTCAAAGTCGAAATAATCTCTTTGCTCTAGAATTTACCAAAGCACTTAGCAATAAATGCTTTTCACCATTATAGTGTAATAATTGGAAAAGAATTTTTACATTCTCCCAGTTTTCGCGATTTCTCTCGAGAATCAGAACGCGCACGCGCACACTTATCTTGTCTTTGAAATTTCGTTATTATTTCATTGGACCAGTGAGATTATTGAATTACTTAAATCCTCATGGATTACCTTACATAGAAATACTTTTGAATTATCATACATTTCATCTTTAAATCCAATTATACGAAAGATATCAGCGGCCTCTGCTATGACGGGTTTATCATTTGTAATTTAATCCCATAGATGAGAAGCATTAAAACCCGTTAAATAAACTTTTGGCAATATTGTTGACAAGATTTTATCGTCAAAGAAAAAATCTATGATATATTTTGATGGGACAATGGAATTATAAAGAATAAATCGCTTAATTTAACGATACTTGCTGAAAGTTTTGATATAACGCGGCATTTTCGTATAAAATATTTACAGGACCCTTTCTCCTCTTACCATTTTCTCTAGTCTTGCGGAAAAAAGTGACGAGAGTTTAAGAAAAAAAACATACGGTATCACGTTATTGTAAATGACGCGGATAGAATAATTGCAGATTCTTGGCCTTATTATTTTAATGGGGATTGTAAATGGTTATTCCGCGTGTGGGATCGAGAGAGGGGGGGAGGGAGAGAGAAAGAGAGAGCGAGAGAGAGAGAGGGAGAGAGAGGGGGGAGGGAGAGGGGGGGGAGAGAGAGCCGGCTGGAACGAGCGTTTAGAGCGTTAATATCGAAATTATAGAGAAACGAAAATCAATGCAGAACTTTCGGACTCTCGTCGAATCGCATCTTCGCATCTCGGTAAAAAGCAAAGTCCTGTTAACGTAATTCACAGTTTGAGCGATTTGGCCGGTAGGCATTGGCTGCGCGCGAAATTTTCGCTAATCTCCCTGGGTCATCGGCGCTCACGACTACGGCTATATATAGTAAGCGTGCCGTCGATATGGAAATGCCGGGACACGAGCGCCCGGGGTTTTCCGCCCTTATCCGGCCCACCTTATGCGTTTCTCTTATCCCCCTGCTCTTTCGCACCGCTTTCTTTTATAATGGAAATTTATTGTGCCCCGATGCGCGTATCGTCTCGTATCGTCTCGTCTCGTCAGCTTGCCCTGACCCTCACAGCGCCTCAAATCGCCCATTATTTCTTCAATTAGAGAGTCCCATTTTCTCCACTTTTGCTAAACACACGTTGCGGCCCGAGGATTTTTCCTTATTCGGATTTTCTCTTTGCCTGCCTGCTTGTCTGCCGAGATAACGAAAGCCCATTCAAACTTTTTAAACAACAAATATGATTTATTCTTACGCTAACGGATAAAAGTATCCCTTTCCTTATTTATTATCTTTATACAGATCTATCGATTCTTCCTTTACACAAGGCGATAAAATATTTATAACTTTATAAGGTCCTTATACGAACGTTTTTTGTACAAGCTTTTTTTGTACAACCAACATTCTAATCTCCCTTGGCTATTAATAAATTAACCTTGAGAATGATTATTTTTCCGAAACACTGGCGCTTCGAAATGTTTCCATCCTACTTAATTAATTCCCAATAATTACATACACAAATTTACATTTGCATTTTCATTGGTATATTAGCGAATTATATTATACATTACAGTGTAAAATAGTTAAGTATTAAAAAATCCATTAGAGTTTCTTCGTAAAAGTTGTCGTAAAAATGCTCGTATAATATGCAGTTCCTTTTAATTATTCCCATTACAAGGATAAGTAATATATTTTTAAATAGCTGGCATTTAAGTGGTTCAGAAAGTCAGGTCATCCTTACTACGATCGCTGAATTCCATGTAAAATTGAAAGACTAAGAAAAGTAAAGCCGTGCGACGGAACTGAATTGTTTAATAAAAATACAAAAAGGTTTAAGAGCGAAGGCGTTTAAGCTCCAGCTTTCAAAAGATATGATAGTAGACCCACAGAATTTCTCAAATGCTTTACTTTATGCGCGAATACTAATTTTTAACAATTTTCACTTGTTAAACGTGTTCTAAAAGTTTTCGGGTGTCCACGGAGTTTCTATTCTACGATACTTAAAATGCACTAATCAGGCTGCTTACTGTAAAATTGTTGCAATAGACGTGAGCCGGTGACCGGCTCTTACCGTCAATTAGACAGAACATTCTAGAGTTATTTTTAAAAGTGGATTTGGAGGCAAGATCCCGTGGAGGTGAGCCGTAAGTTTCGTGAAAGCAGCAGCTTGACGATAACAGACAGAGTAATTAAATAAATCCCTACATTTTTTTGGAGCTAACACTAAGTGTAAATACTTAAATTTTTCTTCGGCAAAGTTAATAAATTCTCATTTTACATTTTATGTTTCAGTTGAGCTGCACCGTGAGAAAGACGCGCAGCAATCGGAAAATACCTGTGATTGTCCGGGTTTCCGATATCAATGACAACGTTCCCAAATTCGTCAATACTCCTTACGAAACTACAGTATCCGAGGTATTTGAATTAAAAAATTCCTTCATATCTCTAAGTAACAAACAAAGCGTTAAATATAAATTTTCTTTTTAGATCACAATTCGTAAAAAGATAACAAAAGTATATTTATGTTTAACGTTTAATTAACGAAAAGTAAGTCTTAATGCGTGTCTGAGAATATTAAGAAGCACAATAGATTCATAAATTTTATATCGGACGTACATGCTTTTAATTAAAACCTGATTGCCTTTAATGCTTTATCGTACGGCAATAAAGATTCATTAAAAGAATTTATTGATTTTTTAAGACTTGTGTAACACTATTGATTTCGTGTTGTTTTCTTGCCTATGAGATTAAACGAATAACAAGTTATGATTAAATTTTTATTAAACTTAGATACAATTTACTTGATATATTTATTTATTTGATCCAAATATAGTTAGAGTGCAACATAAAATTATTATTCCATTCTTATATCTTAAATAATATCTTAATTCTCGATTGTGCAATAGTATTTAATGAATCTTAAGAGATCGAATTTCCTGTATAAATATAAGTAATCACGTTATTGTATATTTATCGAGAGTTCGAGTTTTATAGATTAAAATTTTTATTATACTTTATGATTTTCGTTTTTGTATGAGAAATTTTTTTTTTTTTTCAAGAATTTATAATTCTAGAACTTCTTAACAAAAATGTTTTTAGAATCATTCTAATGCTTTAATTCGTTATGATTTTACGGTATAGTTGCTTATAATTTAGTAGTTTAGGTCAGAGATATTATTGAAGCTGTAGTATTAAAACTATATATTAATGTGCGATATAAATGGAACTTATAAATGGATTGACATATTTTACAAATACATTTACATTAGATTGACGTTGAGTTTATGCGTTCGGTGATGACGAAAATTTTAATTATTTCACGTGCAGAATTATTTGAAAACTATGGTATATCGTATACGAAATTAAAAATAGAATTAGAAGGTCCTACGCTTTATGTTGCAAGATCAATGACAGAGTTTCTGATTTTCTTTATCATTTAAGTCAATCAACCCGAAAATAAGAAAAATATAAAAATTGCATTATCAGTATTAACTAAAAGTAAAATGCATTGATTTTATTTAAGATAATGAGTAAATTTTACGATTGATTATTAATTTTAAAACGTCAAAAGTAAATGAATTCCTGGTAAAAAGGAAAGAGCCGCAATTTTTTAAGAAAAAAATCGAATTTAATACATATGTAGTAAGTAAAATTCGTGTATACAGTCATTCATGGAGAAGGTACCTCTAATCATATTCTAATGATCAATAGTTTTTCTTACCTTCAATTTTCGAAATGATTGCTCGTGACCTCTGAGATGTTCAAGAAATATAATTAAAGATCCTGTGAGATAAAGATAACTTATCAGTGATCTGCGCAACTAAAATAGTATATTTTCCTTCTTTTCTATTGAAAAAGTTAATTATTTTAATTAATATTTCGTCGATAGTTTTATTAATTAGGCTTAAAACAAATCGATAATATATATGATTATCTTCGAGGTATGGAGAAAAAGTAATCTGGCACTTAACTCATCGATCACTTGATTTCCGATAGTCATCGTCTTGTTATTTTGCAAGTAATTCAAATCAAATTATTTGTTTGGATAAACCAATAAGAAAATTTTAATTTGCGTTTCAAGAAATTCATTGAACTAAAAAGATTGCAAAAATAAATCAACCTTTTGTAATTTATGCAACTCGATTTGAAGAAAAATCAGTTTATAATGAAACGAACGATCTAAGCTACCCATATAAACGTAGGCTGTAAACATTTATACGATTTTTTCAAGTAAATAATCATAATTAAATAAATAAAGAAATTTTTTTGCCCTGAAGACATTGAAAGTAGTGATTGTATGTTACGCTTATTTATTGGTTTGTTGTTTTCTTTTAAAGCGATGATTAGTATTAATTAGTAGGACAAAGTATGATCGCGCTCTGGAGCTTGTATTTATTATATAAGCATTTCAAAGCGTATTTTATATTGGGCTACGCTTGATTAACGATCATACTGAACGGCTGAGTTGCTAACTTATTGTATATTAATTATTAAATATCTAAGCGCTTCGAATTTTCAAAGGATAAAGAGAAATCATGGATCGGGGAATTTTCGGAAAAGAAAAGCGAGCGAGCAGCATGCGAAAGAATCTTTAGAATCTTAACAATTTCATTAGGCGCCTTTTTAGCGATTTTTTATTTAGAATTAGTGCGTTAGTGGAATAATCGACAGATGGCCATAAATAACATTGTTTTCCTTTAGCTCGAGTGGAAGGAAGCCACTGCTGCATTCATATAGCCGCGGACGTTTGGAAAAATGTAGGGAACGATAATGACTGCGCTTTTATTATTTCCCTTTGGAACGGCGTATTGATTACACGATCGACCCTACGCCTCTCTATCTCCTTCTCGCCCCCGCCCCGCGCCCACGCAACCTATAAAATCCGTCGCGATCAATGGGGGAATGGAAGCTGGTAGTAATACAGTTTATGGCTAGTTGTGCGAGCGCTGCTCCTAAATTAGGTGGTTTCAGTGCGGTCAAATACTTTAGGTTTTACACTTTATGGATCAGCTTTGTAAAATATATATCGCAATCCTCCATTCAAGCACTTGCAACCCTCTTCTTACAGCGGCAAATGCCCAAGCTAACTTTATTATTATTCTCCTATTGTTTTAGGCTCGTCAATTACTTTAATTCTGGAAACACGAGCCCACGGGATCCACAATTAAAAATAACTACGCGAAATCATTCGTATAACTCAAGTGCATTGACTGTTACAAACCTGAACTGCTAAATAACGTAATTACTAATAAAAATAATAAAAAATGCTCGATTATCTATACATTATATTTGCCTTAAATACTGATATCATATTATTATTATGTTAATGTTACTTTGCAGTAAATTAGTATATTATTTCGCGTAATTTATAATTTAATACTCAAATAATTTATATAATTTTCAAGTAAGCCATGAGCAATTTCTGAAATGTTAAAAATAATTGCTGTATTCAAACGTAAATGTTTGTATACAGTGTGACGAATACAAAACGGTATACTTAGAAAACAGATAGCTTGACGTAACCCCAGTCCCCTTTTTCAATTTAATATTTCAATTCATCGACAGACTAATTTATGTTAAAATGAAGAACTTTAATCTCTATAATTAGCAAAACAAGAAATTTTATATTTAAGATCTGAAATTGTTGAGGGTAAATTATGAATCTTTTAACATTTTAAACAATTCTTTAATCTAAAAGTCCGTATATTTATAAAATTTTGTATTTGTAATTTTTTAGTACTTGAAAAATTAAAGTTTTCATGTAAATAAGAAATTAAAATTCATGAAACATTCCGAAAATATTTATATTATTGCTGTAATAATCAAAAATGCTTATTTTATATGAATTCCTTAAATGTAATCAAATTAAGTTCAAATAATAATTTACAGTTTATGTAAAATATTTCAGTAGAAATTTTTTAAAAATTGTTCATATCTTTAGAACAACTTGTTTTAAAAACTAATTGGTATACAATATACATTAACTTAAAATGTAAGTGCATATTAATTGCTCTGTAATATCAATTGCAAGTAATAGAAATTTCTTCGTGTAGAATAAAACGTCACCTTAATGGAATAAATATCTTTTTTTTTTTTTATTATTATTTTTTTTTGATCAATTTAGTAATTGTAGTTAATACTTAATACTAATATTGAATATTAATATCGAGGGTAATATGTGCAACATATAAATTCGAAAGGTACAAATGATTTTATATTTCTACGCTCTATCAAATATAATAAGTGGTACGAAAAATTATATACATATACATATATGCTTTCAATATAAACCCAAATAGAAAATGGGAAAAATAATATCGCATTGTATTATATTACATAATAAGTACGAGGATGTCACGAACAAAACTCGTATTACGTGTCAAAACGAGTGCTGGGGATAACGCATTTAATGTTGAATGTTGATAGGATGATTTTTAGGTATGAAATTAATCGCTAAATCGATTAAATAAATATTTGAGCATTTGAGTACTTATATTTTGTTTTTTATTTCCTATAGGAAAGCTCATAAGGTGACTTATTATAACGACAGCTAAATGTATATAATTTGGTATCGAAAATTGACTTGTTATTACATACAGCTGATTGATTTATTACCAAGTTAAATACTCGTACTATTTATAATAGTTTATCAAAGTCATATTAAAAGCTATATAAGGGATTTTAGGCGATAGTTCTTATGTATATATATATGTTCATATATAAACAAATAAATGTATTTTTAATATTTTAAAAGAAGTTTTTAAAAGAAATTGAATTTTAGTAAAAATGCTCAAGTTTTTCGTATATAGAATTGCAAATAAAATATGATTCAGTTCTAAATTTACATTTAAAAATTTGTACTTTTAATCTGCGAACCATGTGTAAAAATGATTATAGGAATTTTTCCTTACTGTAAAGTATTAAAGCTATAATCTGAAACCAATAAGTATATTTAATTGGTATAATATATTTAGCGTTCGCTAAATATATTACGACGGCAATTAATTATTAAGATTATCAAAAACGATTATCGCAATAATATTAATAAATACAAGTCAAATGCGGCAATTAAAGGGTTGATTTTCCTTTTTATTTTTCATAGATTCGCTTCTACTGCTTAAACTGTGACTCATAATTGGAACTGTACAAAGATATTGTATGACCTAATACATTAGCGATATTTAACATGACTTGAAAAACTAATTCTCTTACGGTGATAACTGATCTGCGCGCGATTAAGTATTTGAAATAAAATATGGATAAAAAGCTTCGATACAGAAAGTGCATGTAGCGAACATTATCAATAATGCTTAATATGTGAAAAATTTTCCTTGATTAGCTTATTTTTGTTAAGATTTTAAATATAATGTACACAGACGAGTAGAGAGGCACGGGCTCACACACAATATAGATATGTGCATAATAAGAGGATAAATTACCGAGAGGGTAATTTATCCTGTGGGGGGCTCTTTCGTTTCCACACATCTAGTTACTTATGCGTAGCGTACGTGTTCAATGCACGCATTCTGTTCTCTCCTAAATTATGAAGCACTGACACCTTACCAAAGTGAATGTTTTTGGTCACGCAAGGAGCAACTGGCGTGTGAATATTAAAAATTCAGGGCTCGTATAATATATACATGTGTATACGTGCATAAATGCCCGGGCAGACACGCACACCAGCAGCCACGTCTATCTCGTTATTATAAACAGCTAACGTATGTGTACATATATATATATATATATATAAGGATGTCCTTACAACCATGTTGTAAATTTTTGAAAAATAAAGTTGGCTCGCATACAATATTATCGATTTATAAATGGGATTGCGTATGATAATATTTGAGACTAGGATTAAAAAGGATTAACCGTGGAATGGGGTAGAGGGCCAGCGTCATTATGATTATTAAGTTATAATGACATTAGGCTAGGCCATTATTTAATGGGTCTCGATCTAGATAGGAGAAACGAGGGCTGGGAGGGGGGGGTATACGATCACGCATGCGGGTCAATCTTCAACGTAGTTGAATGTACCAATTACCTATATATATATAAGGGGAGCACGTTTTGTGTCGCGGTGGATTCCAACTAAAGGACAGAGCGATGTCATTCGCTAATAAATCCCATGAATTTTCATTGTTCCAGCTGACGCCCGTGGGCTCGACCATCTTCAAGAATGTGGTGGCAACCGACGCGGACGCCGGTGTCAACGGCCTCGTCGAGTACTCGATAGCCATGGGGGATGGGACCGGGATCGGGAACAGTGACGGGGTTGGTCGGGACCGGGTGACCACAGCCGACGGCTATGGCTACTTCAGCATCAATCTGCCGCACCAGGGTCAGGTTACCGTCAATCGTACCCTCGACTACGAGAGGACCCAGCGTTACCTCGTCACCATTCTCGCTTCCGTAAGTATAAGCCTAAGTCCGTTCACAGTCGCACATACATAACCCCCTCACGCCTCTTTAAACTAGAGATCCATCGTGTCAAAATTCAAAATGCCTTTTATTGTAGGGCTAAGCTTATCAATCAAACGAATCTTCCTCATTTTCATTCTTAAACAGTTTTATAATGAGGTTTCCCATCAAAGGAAATCAAAGGAGTGCCCGTGACGTTCGTTGAAGTATCAATTTGAATAAATGTGTAGGAAAACAAGCTCGTTCGATACTAATTAGCTTAAAACTCTATTTTCATAGATCAAAAATGAAAAGGACCGGCTCAATATAATGCTCGTTATGACGGAATCATTTATAAATCCTTATTTATACTCAAATTCATTGTCATAAAGCAAAACATTTTATACGAAATTTGTACAGAGTTTGCCGAGATCAAGATTATTTCTCGCGGCATACTTACTTATGATGCTGCTGGATCACGATCACAAAGGATTGAATGAAAAATAAATTCTACTCACCGTGTGCTCACGTACTATTTGAAAAGGCTTGCTTATATTAATTACTAGCTTAACATTTTTTACAGAGTTTTTCGAGGAAATATTATTTTATGCAAGCCATAAGCAGAAGGCAATTTTCCCTTTTGATCTATCTCTGTTAGCAATAATAAATAATCTCTTCCAAAGCCCTCCACCCTTGAATTACTTTTACCTTAGCATTTATGGCGAAAAGTCTTTGTGTCGTCTTGTTAAACAAACCTGTCAAGGCGATGTAGTGTATAGTGTCGAGTGAAGGGTGAAGGGTGTATGTACGTATGTATATTTGTACCTTAAATACCGAGATCAATGTAGAGATTGACAGCATGAGGAAGGATCGATTTTTTTTCGTTTTTTTATTTATTTATTTATTTATTTTTTTTTTTTTATTTTTTTTTCTTTCTATCTGTAATATATTCCATAGGCTTAATTAATTTGGCGTACAGTTTTAGATGAAAAATTCCAGTATTTTAACACTACATGGCGAGGCGTGAACAATTTATATAACGCATGATTAATCATTAAAAATGCTTTTTTGCAAACACGTTCGTAATCCATATTAAATATTAAAGAATGTCGTTGTCAAGCGTGACTTGTCGTCGGGAGCATGTGAAGTATTTACATGACAATTCGATAAAAAAAATGAGCGTCGAAGTCGTTTCTCCGATAATCAAAATTGTAATAAGCGGGATGATCAAATAATTATTCGTCTCAATTTGGCGATTCTTCAATGTTCGATCCTTAACTTTGTTGCTGCGAAACCAATAATCGAGAATACCGGATTCCGCCATTCTTCTAAGGATATTGTCGAATCGTTCCTTAAACGGAAATCCAGGCTCGTAGAGGAAAATTTTTCCGGACCTTACGAATTTCAATCTAGTCTTTCGGATCAAGGAGCTGCCGTCTTTGTTCTTCATTATTTTCTCGTACGCCCGGACTTTGGATTTCATGGTTATGCAGATTATCGGCTTAGCTTCGGAGACATTTCTAACGATCGAAAAAGAAAAACAAACAATTAATAAAACTAGGTCCACCGCGCCATCGAACACCGATTTTCATCGTCACATTTATTTGCGCGTTTATTTTAAGCTTAAGGTAAAAATTATAAAATGTCTTATTGGGTCAAGTTTTCTGGAAATACAAATAACTACTACGTATCGCTTGATTACATTCACAACAAATGCTCACAGTTATTTGCGCCAATGCCATTACGTACTTTTTCCTGATATATCCATGTATTTTAGAATTCAAATCCTTGCCCTCCCTATTAATATTCTCGCTTACATTCATATTATGCAACAACATTTTCTATAGAAAATCTACTCTGAAGCATATTAATATTTCATGAATTTGAACATTAATTGAGCTGTTTTACATTTCAAATCATGTCTTATTAAATGTAACAGGAATTTTATAATTTGTTTTCTTTTTCTTTCTTTTTTTTTTTTTTTTTCATTCATTAAAAAATATTCTTAAGTAAAACGAAAACTTTACTCGCTCTCTGGCTTTGTAAACATTCGCCTAGTAATAATATTTTCTGCAATTAAGTGAGCGCGGGCGGACATGTAATACTCGAGCAATAATAAAATAACAACTGGAAAGTAGCACCGGTAAAGATTTTCCGCATGAAAGAAGTGCGCTTGAAAAAAATATAAAAATTATTAGCAAATTTTTAAGAAAAATATGAGGCAAATCGTAGATTCGAATGTTGAGAAATGCAAGGGGGGGGAAGCAAAGTATATCGGTGGATGAATTACGAAGATAAATTATGTATAGATAAATAAATGGCTTCGTAAGGTGAGCTTCGGTACCGAAAACAAGTTTCGATGTCGCCAAGATTAATCATGGTTTTGATCCGGTCCAAATTCTGCTCCGGGAATTCAAATAGCCATTTGTATCCGGAAGGAGTCGCGTACGGAGTCAACTTCGACTTGAGAATATCATCGACGTTGTTTAACGGTATTTCGGTATTCGAGAGCTCGTAGTCCGTGAAGGTGGAGTAAATGTCCTCCAGATAACTTAACGACAGGAAGACTATGCTAATGAAAATAAATCTGTCCCTGGTCGCCTTTGGTTGATTAACGCCGGATGCGCCGAGGATCAGTTGGACGATGTCGAAGCGCTCCAAGCGTTCCTTGCTGATCCTTAGTCGGTCCGTTACGATGATGATGACGATGACCGCGCCGATGCCGAATATAATCAGGAGCATCGTCTTCAAGGGCGCGTAGAGCATCGCATCGTTGGTCCGGAACTTTGGCGAGACTGCCGCACCGAAGCTGTCGAACGTGAAGATCTTCCCGCGCTCGAGCTTCGTGAAGTTCCTCAGGACCGGGTGATTTACCGACAGAGCAAAAGAGAGAAGATTCACGACCCCTGACTCGATGTCCTCGATCGCCTTTCTTAACGTCTCATTCGTATAATCGACAAAGGTGAAGTTGATCTTGAGAATGTTGGCTATGTACTTGATGACCCGTGACTCCGTTCCATCCGACGTCTTATTGTTCACTTTAATTACGTAGGGTATCCGGCCTATGTAAGGCAACTTGAGCCTGTATCCTCGCGTATCCGTGACTTTGTTCGGGAAAAGCTTGAGGTTAGAGGTGAGCCTTTGCGAGCTGTGCGTCCCCGTGAATGGATCGTAGGAGAATAGCAGGGCCGAGTCCGCCGAGCTTATATTCAAGATGCAGATGTCCAGCAACTTCCTTGACCAGGCATGATTCAGGATGTTCTCGAAGGAGCTTCTCGAGCGCATATTGTTTACGAAGGATATGACAAGGCTTTTCGAGTGGTAGAACGCAACCGGGAAATTAAATAGAGCGTCCACGTTGGCTTTGGCGCGCTCGTAATTATTCGTCTCGGCGTGCTCGTCCGACATCTCAAATAGGATATTGATTGTCGTGCGCTTCGTAACCGGCAGATATTTCGTCTTATTCGTCGTTGTCCCGACGTCGATAAGCAAGGTGGGCACGCTGCTCCCCAATCCTTTTAAGAAATTATGTTCCGCGGTCGTTTCCCTCACGCTGCTATTTCGGAATATCAAATATTGGTAGAAATAATTCTTTTTAATCAATAATTCGATTAAGATGCTCAGCCAATGATCGCGAATGATCGTGTCTGGCGCGACTGCCAGACACCCCTTTCCGCTTAATGCCAATAAATAAAGGAGTATGGTCGGCATTCTAGTACGTCGGAGAGTAGAGACGCGATTCTCCCATCAAGAGACAATAATACGTCGAGCCGAAGAAGCCTCACTGAATTGTCCAACGAAAATTAAAATTAATAATATAGCTGGGAATATAGCCGGGACACGTTTTACCCACTTTAGCACATAATTGTGATGCTACCGCTCTTTATTTGTCATAATTACGACTCTCCATTTACTCCATAAAATCATTTCGGTTTCCTCATTATCTCCTTATGCAATATACGTTAAATTGAGCCGCGGAAGAAGAATAATAGTTACTTAGACTCGATCGATATTCGTTCCAATTGATATCCTGCCTTTATTTACGATTTACTTCTTGTTGCATAAATGCACCGTGACAAATAAAATGACTCGACGTTAGAGCATTAAAGTGCTATTATTGATTTTATAATTACCACGGGACTCGTAAAAGCAAAATTATCTACTAAGAAGTTGCTTCCCATACCTTAAAAGTAATAAAACATTAACTGACGGGAATTAGTGTTTAAATATTTTTAAAAGAGAGCTTAAGAACGATATTTGGCCCAAGTTTTCTTTTAAATTTTAAGTTTTATTTATTTTCAGTTTTTCACCAATGTCATTAAATATCATGAAAATATTCAGTTATACTGCCGAAAGTGTCATTGCCCCGATAAATAAATGCAATTCGAAGTAATTTTAAAAGAGTACATTTAAATTCAGAATTTATGCATGGAATAAATTTTATGGATATTATTCTTAAAAAATGTTTCGAGTGTCTATAAATAAGTCAGCATTAAGTCAATATAATTGGAGAGATGCCAGCGAGTTAACAGTGCGAGCCTTCTATCACGCGCTTCTAAACTTTAGCAGCGGGGACAGAGAGGTGGGGGTATAGGGTAGCCCATATCAAAACATGTAGACGTGTGTTATGTTTAAAATTAATAAAAACATCTCCGCTCCGGTTTTTCATTCCCTATGCAAATAATGCAGAGGTTTGCGTATCGAAAGATTTTGAATTACGCAATAACGTTGGAAAATTCAATAATGCTAAAGTTTCCGTTCGCAATTATAAAAATTTCCCGATTAATTAGCTCGGCTTTCGTGAATTATTGGACGAATCGTTCGCTCGACAAAGAATATAAAGTTCTTAGTTGCGTGCAAAAGCTACGGAAACGAGGAAAGGACTTTGTTGTCAAGAGTAAAGTACTTTTTAAAGCCGACTGCCAGTACTCGTACAATTATTATTGCATAGAGCCATTTTTAATCCGGCCAAGCCAGTAAGTTGCAAAGCTTCATAATGAAAAACGAACGTGAACGATTGGACATTACGAGCAGGTCGCGTATTGTTTTCTGCATTCGCACATTTTCACGTTTCCTAGGTATAGAGTGCATGCACGCATCGCGCGTACACGCATTTTCTCTGGTAATGCATTTGATAGAGAGATTAGAAGAGTAGCAAAGTAAATAGCTTTGTCATTTATCTCTGTATGTGCCTGTAGCCGCACGGCCACTTGTTCAGCTCGCTGAAATCTCACTTTTATAGAGGCAAAGGTACCGTGAACAATGCCTGCGTGGGTCTGCGGAGAAGATGCTATCAGCGTGACTTCCGGGATCGATTAAGCCGGGGATCTCTCCTTAGGGGACAACACCGATTGAAAAGCACCGTGTGATGAATTGCTTTATGCTCGCCTTAATTATCCGAGCCTCCTCGCTTTCCATTTATTACCCTAAAGTGCCTTATTAATTCTACGGAAACTCCTCTCTCGAATCTTTTACAAATTCATTTCTACGCTTAATAATTGATTAACGCATTGCTTACGAAGACTTACCAAGTAAAATAATATATGTTTCTTTCATATGCGGTTAACTCATCGAATGAAAGGTTTCCTAAAACTGTCTATTTACACGTTCCAGGGTGAATTGCATTCGGTGTGCGGTATTCTATAAAGTCATAACTTTCTCCGAATTGGCCTTTCTCTTCAATTAGCTCTGATACAAGTTGTCTTGATAAATCTTTCCGCATGGTAGCCATCAAAAGCAAAACTATTAAGCGGCATTATTAAGCTTTTTTTCTCTAGCTTTCCTCTACGGCCGGATCCAATGCTACGCTTATTCAACATCTGTAAATCAAGGTATCCGGCGCATACCTGTACTTCGATCGAGCCATTACCGAAACATCCATTACTACGATAATCGATAGCAATTGTTCAATACTCAACAGTGGTTAATTCCTCGACGAAAAAAACATGGAATACAAAAAAAAAAAAAAAGAAGAACAAATATTCCCATGTATATATGTGACGAGGAAAGGGTTTTTCCAAGTTTCAGATGACTTACTACGTATTTTCGAATCCATTAAAATTTAACTCAACGCCGCTAAATCATATAGCGAATCATCTTGTAATGGTAATTTACAAAACTGCTACGCACTCCGTTATATTTTTATTCGATTTATAGTCCCATTATATTCACTAAAACATCATTCTTCTTCACGTTTTTTACTATCGATGACTGTACGTAGTTCACGGGGATCTTTAATGTCCTTCAAATTTTTATTGCAAAATTTTGAATTTATCTCCTCGATCTTAAAGAATGAGCGATTGACCGAATGTAGAAGCTATTACGCGTCCTGGCTGCAAACATTATTTATATATCATGAAATTCATTATGTAATTCTGACATGTTTTTATAAAAGGGATTCGGTATAAAAGAAAAAATATAAAATGATCCAAATTATGATTCCTTGTAACGACATTTATTCCTCATTTGTTGTTATAAATGATTCATTATGTTTATTACGTATCAGCGGCATGATAACAGCTTTGCCAACATCTTCTCGTGTTAATATCATAAAGTGATTTGGGGTAGGGGAAAGAAAAGGCTTTTAAATGAGATTCACCTTATTCAGAATATTCTTCGTTTTCTCTCATAAATTGTACGGAGGTCAAGATAGGCTTGATAGTAAGTATAATAAATAATATGATCAATAATGTATGCGTAAATTCTTGTGACGAAATTTGTCCGTTACGTTCAACTAATCCCGAAATGAATTCCATCCCGAGCTTCACTTTCCATTTTACTTTTCTTATTGATTAGAGAGATTACGAAACGATTAAAATTTATGGGCCTCGATTTTTCTGTACTCCATTTAAATTGTTACGCCTATTTCATTGATCACTCAATTATTAGCCAGATCGAAGATTAATAACGGTAATTTACCATTGAACTTTGAATAAGTAATAAATGATAATGCACATCTGGAGTATGAAAGAGGAAACCAGTTTTCAGGCTTCGCTCGCCCCCAAGAAATCGATTGCATTGCTCCGGAGTCAATAGTTATCGATGTATCGTGTATAGGCCAATAGGAACCCGAGCGATCTAAAAAAGTCAAAATTTATTTCAAATACCTCATTCGGTACTATTTTATAATAATAGTGCTAACATTGACGCAACGAAAAAGAATTTCGCCGAGAAAATCCTCACCTACTGAGAAATAATATTTTTTTCTCTTTAATTTAGAATAATTAAGACTTCTTTTTTAGAGACTTATACTTTTTTCAATAATAATTGAGTCTTTGAAATACGTAGAGGATAAGAGTAGAGAATCTGATTATCATATGCCGCTTGAGGTATTGTTTGGAGAAACGCACGTCTCGATCACGACTTATTATGGCAACGTACCGTGTACCTTTGCTCTTTTCAATTTCCCTCATCACGACATTTGAAACTAAATCATTGGGATCCAAGTGAAGTCGAGGCTTTCATAATTCTTTAAAAAAAAAACAGTTGCCATTGTTTTTCTTCTCTTCATACTGACGGGTAATCCGAGAATATCCATTCATTTAGTTTCCGATACGTTCCCACTCGAGTCACCTTTCTTTCCTTCCCGTTCTCGCACTGCAGCTACAAATATTCCACAGCTTATAAAGACAAACTTAATTTCCAAGCATTCCAAGTACACTCGTATGTATGTATGTAAAAATGTAATTTTTCAAAAAAAAAAGAAGAAAAAAAAAGAGTTGATACATGCATCAAAGTTCGGAATTTATAGTTTTAACGTATTGGAAAGTCGATTTTAAAAAATATTGCGCAAAGTAATTAAAACCGTTAGAGATTTTACATAATTCGCGTATCGATAAGCGTGAACGTCGGGAGCAGCTTACTCACTCAGGGTAATAAAATAATTCAGTTAAATTCCAAGTATCATAATATTATGTTATTAATATTATATTAATGAGACGGGCTGCAAAGTTTTATTAGATAAATAAGTAAAATTTAGATAACGATGAGTAATAAAAGTTTGATATGCCATAATAGAATATGTAGAAGTTTACAAGAATTTTTGAAGAAAATAAAGTCCTCGTGGTCGTTTCACGTATGCAGTTCCATAATTTTCAGGAATCTTCAGTAAGAGACAAAAAGTTGTTTTTAGGAAGGCAAATATTGTATAAACTTAATAATTAATGCGACCCTGCCTCGGACGAAAAACAACTGCGTACGAAATCTATTAAAAATATCACTTCCATGTAATTTGGACATTTAAAATTCGAATTTTATTCATGACCGAATGAACAAAGTTCTGCATGCAGCTCCACTACACAAGCAACTTTCATACAGAAGTCATAATACTAAAAAAGCTATCAGGGTTAAAAAATTGCGGTTGATCCGAAACTTCGGTAATATCAATTGATATATCGATCCTATATATCCTACGCGTCCTCCATATTCATATTTACACTTATGCGTATATATAATCTGTGTAAATTATGAAAATGAATGAATTTGTTGAATTAAATTTTTATAATTGAAGTAATGAATAATATTTCATTTGCTATAAGAAAATATTTAAAAATTCAAGTATTGCATATGTATGTTATAAAAGCCTAGCCAAGGTGAATAAGATAAAAATACGAACAATAGATGATCCTGACGATTATCTAGAGCGTAAATTTCGGACAATTGAGCAACTATAAAAGTACGAGAAGTGAAATCGCCCATCATCACTACGCAGAAGATCGCAATAATATAACTCGATCCATTGTTTCAAATGCAATCAATGTGCAATAGTTTTCAAAGATAATATGTCGAAGATAAAAGCACAAGTATTTTTGAGTCCGTAGAATCGCATGAATTAATGGTTTGAGTAACAATGAACTATGTTATTATTTTTGTAAGTAAAAGACGAAATTAATTACAGTTATTGAGATTAATAATTACAATTCATCTGCATACACTTTAATGAAAAAGGAACTAGTTTAAGGAACAGTTACTGAATAAAATAAACGTATTATTTAATCCAAGTATTATATTTATTTTAAATTTTGAAAATCTTGTATTTATTTGCACATTTAATAATAAGTATTTGAATTGTATTTGCAGATTATCCCATCGTGTTTAAAATAATTTGGAATCGAAGTAAATTATTTTACATTTACAAATTAAATATAAATAATCCCAATAAAATTACTTAAAATTTTCGACGATGTTGTTTAAAAGTTTCTTTGAAATTTAATCAAAATTTTAAGAAATCCTTGTAAGGATTCTTGCGAATGAATCTCATTGTAAATATCAATATTGCTTCAAATCGAAACTTTAAAAGCTTTTTTCTTTTACAATGACGTATCAGATATTTTCTTTAGAGACAGGATTTTCCTTCGGATTTATCCGACGTGCATTTCTTGAATAGTCTATACGAATTGCTTTAAAAACAATATATATTTTTTTCATACTCTTTCAATTAAGATTTAAACATACCGTGACATACTTTGAATGCTCTTGTTCGCATGCGCGGAACAACATATACGATTCTACTGGTTATAAAATAGATATTAATTAAGCTATTTAATTTGTAATATGAAGCTCATTGCAATGTCAAAATCATAATGAGTTTCAATGACGTACGCGATTAAAGTTACAAGTACCTAAGCTTAGATAAGTGAAATGTCATTTTTAAACGATATTTGATATACAATAAAAATATCCGCATATCCTTCAAAACTTGTATACGTCAATACTTCCATTTATGATCGACAGTTTATTTATTAAATTCCTGAGGTCAGAAACTTTTATATAATCATTGCATATTAGACAGATGTCTTTAAAGATAATAGACAAGTGTCTGGTTTTCTTTATGAGAATGGGGTCATTTGTAATTATCTCCTATAAAACTTTGTAAAATCTTTACAGAATCAATTACTACTTTGATATTAAATCCATTTTACATAAGAGTTTTGTGTATTTAAATAAATTTGTGTACCTCGTGCGATGGCACAATGAACTCTTCAAAAATTTTAATAATACATAATTGAAAGGATGATTACATGTAATCGCTAGTTTTAATTACTTACTTTACTTACTTCATCTGTCTTATTACATTTGACAATGACGTAAGATACTGTAAGATATTGTACGTTTAAATGACGAATAAATTATCATTCACAATCGAGAATAAGAATAGAATGCTTTATTTTAACTGATTTTGGATTTGCATTTTGTTGAAAATAACGTTTAGCAATCAGTCTGCGCAAGTAGAATAGAATAAAGCGCCGTAAAGGAGATTTTTATTAAGAGGTAGGAGGTTTTGCAAAATAAGAATAAGACGTTGAATGAACACTTGTACCAATTGAAAATTTATTAATCCTTCGGCGATATTATCGAAACTCATTTGAATGTCGAGGTCACTGAATAATTTCATGTGAACCACAACTCCAACTTAAATAACATGGCATTAGCAAGGTGATTGAACTCAAAATATGTTCGTAATAAGAATTCAATCTCTCTTCATGCCCTCTTTTTTCTTCCAACCTTGTGTACTTTCTGCTTTCTTTTATTATTAGAGAAACAACGATACTACATATTAATATTTATTTTTTTTTTTTTTTTACACGCTTTTACATTATTTTTTCTGGTCATTATAATATTGACTAGTATATTTCATTTAATTTACAGTTAATTTTACAGGTAAGATATTGTGTATACAGGGATCAGGGGCATCCGTAATTATAATTAAAAAAGATCAATAATTATTTAGGTTGTCCATAATTGCCAGGCATTCGTATTGAAATAAATGTTGTCAATGTTATTGTAGAAATTATGTAAGGAATTTTCGTTGACTTTTTTTTTTAAAGGACCGTTCGATAAAACCTGCCGAGCGCTTTACGTCGACGACGACCTTGATTGTGAATATTCGCGATGACGATGACCAGGATCCTTCTTTCATCTACCAGGGCTGCATGTTACTCAACGGCGCCTGTATTAACCCAGAATATTCAGCTTCGGTGAGTCACTTTTTCTTTCTTTTTTTTTTTTTTACTGGCCTATAGTTTTTAATGAATTGATACGACTACACTGTTTTCCTGCCATGCGAGTATATTCGCTTATTTTTCTGATTCTGAGATTGAGGTATCCACGTTTTTATGACCGTCCTGATGCTCTTAAGTGAGACGAGGTATTTCATTGTCGGCGAGGGTAATATTTTTCATTTTACTAGAATGCCAATTTATAATCCACCTCCGAATCTTTATTACAAATCAATATTTGATATTTTAATTATACGGCATTACGTTATTCGCTTCAAGTATCATTAATGTATTAAGTTAACGAAGGGACGAAAATTTAATTATTTTCATGAGTATCAGCTAAAATGTGCAGATGAATTTTAAATCGAACAAGGTTAAGCGTAATAATAAAAAACGTCGGCGAATCACTTGAAACGATAAGGCTTCAGGGGAGCTGGCATTAAAAAATAATTACAATATTAAATTAATGTCAATGTAAATCCATATTATATTATTACAAAGCAAAGAGAACACAATTACTTATGGAATACTTTTTCTTATTAAATTAATTCATGTATTGAACTGGAATAACATTGCAGAGATCTGCGATTAAATTATGAGAATTCATAAATCGAAATTACGTATTTCTTATCTCATTCGTTAGACCTTATGGAAGCTCTATGTGACGATCCATTAATCATTTGAAAGTAAAGAGAAAAAAGAAAGATCGACTAGTGATTCAATGGAGAGTAAAGATTTAATTTAAAAAGGAAATAAAGTTTAAGTTTGTAAAACTCTCACCTTCTGCACAAGGTCTCGAGCGGCGTCCTTTCGGGCATTCTCAACATCTCCCCGGAGAAGGTTCAAGCGGTCGACATGGATAGTATTAATGCCCCGATACGCTACTCCTTCCTCAGCGGTATTCCGACCAACTACAGGGATTTCTTCGAGATCAATCAGAGCACGGGAGCAGTGAAGCAAGTACGGGCCGTTGACACCACCGTCACCAAAAAGTTCGACATCATCATCAAGGTCATTTGGCTTTACCTACATATTATTCGTTATTATTCGTTATTATTCGTTATTATTTGTTATTATTCGTTATTATTCGTTATTATTCCTTATTATTCGTTATTATTCGTTATTATTAGCAGATGTCTCGGATCGCTTATATAACGAGTTGATCTTTAAATTCTGCAATTCTTTCCTTAATAAATGGGTTTTCTCTTTCTTCGCGTAACATTAGTCTTGTCAGTGTAACGTAAAAAGAGCCGAAGCACTAAAAGAGTCCGATAATGGCTCTAATTTGTGAAAGGGCGTTCTATGCACTATTCGAGAAAAATAAAACGGAGCTCTCGGAGTCATTAAGCGACTCCGGCAGTCCTCGACTCGAGTACCGATCCTAGTGGTAACCTGAGCTTGTGTTATTTGTTGGGCCAAGGCTGTGGAGGACTCGGAAGCCGAGCGTTCAGCGACCGCGAAGCTGAGCATCACCGTGAAACCGGTCGACAGTAATCCCCCGGTGATCACGGCCTCATCTATCGAGGGCTACGTTGACGAGAACGCGCCTGTCGGTACTAAGGTTGTCGATGCCAAGGCCAAGCCCATCTTTCTCGCCGTTACCGATGCCGACCTGGTGAGCAATTTATCAGAATTTTTACCAATTTACTATTATTTTTATAAAACCGCTCCTAAGAATTCTTATGAGCCACGTACTTACTTATCTCACGATATTCCACAGCAGCATCCCCAAGCCGATCTATCCATTAGTTTTGCGCCTTTCTTGCATCTAATCATTTTTAACCGAAACACCATAACAATGACAATCGATCCGACATTTTATCAACTTCATAAAATCAACCTCGACTTTTTACGCTTAAGCTCGGATCCGATAGAGAACTTAGCATTATTTTCCCGTACAGTTCATTAAAACTAGAATGAGTTACGACCAGACATTTCAGCCTATTTTATTTAAATTAATTTCAAAAATAATACTACTCCGCTAAATATTAGTTTTATTATTCTCATCAATAACGTTAATTCATGATGTTTAATACATATTACGTAAAATATATTGAATATTTCAAATAATAATAGCAACAACAACGATTATTATTATTATCATTGTTGTTTGTTTTTGTTTTTGTTTTTGTTATTGTTATTGTTATTATTATTATTATTATTATTATTATTATTGTTGTTGTTGTTGTTGTTATTATTATTATTATTATTATTATTATTATTATTCTGGTCATAATAGTAATAATGAATGAAAAATGAGGCAGAGATTCGTATCTCTTGTAGATTATGTATCTCATCAGGATAGATGACGCATACACATGATACTTATAAGTAATAAAAGAGTAAAATGTAACCGCGATACATGGAATCCATAATATAACGTTAATCTTATTTTGTCGTATTGTAAGAATACTAACTAACATAAACTAGCTCGACTTTTTCAATCACTTATTTTCTTTTAGTCATCATTATTAAATGTAGTTCATTATTTCAAGTTTATTTTTTATTTACAGAACACAAGTTAAGCTTATTCTTAATTTAAACATTTCCTAAGGATATTTCTTATTCAACAGATGGAAATAAGTGTATCATAAATTATAGAATAACATTTTTTAACTAATTATTCTTCGTATATTGACAGAGTTTATTAATACATTTCACTACTTATTAAAATTTAGAGTTTTTAAACGAAGCTAAAGTAGTAGATTTGTTTATATATATCTTTTAGTAATAATAAATGGCTTGTCTTTTTGAATTATTTTTTAATTAAAAATGTAACGTAATTAAGATGTTCAAATTGGTTGGAATATTAGATTTTAGTCTTGAAATGCAATAATAATATTCTTTAATAAATGTTAAAAGTTTTAGAATTAGTCTCGAGTTGAATTTTATTTCCCATTGGAATTTCGAACTGTGTCGTCTTGAAAGTATACGAAATCTCAATACCATTCTATCAAAGTTAATAAAATGTTTTTGATAATATTTTGAAGCAAATTTTTCAATCGCACATTTTTCAATAAATAATCACGCACTTGATAATTTTTTTGACTGGATAACAAAGTTCTGGGGCTTTTTATGTACGTCAATTCCAGTAGAATAATAGTTTCACGCATAATATAAATTTAAATTTCATCGTTTAAAATGAAAATTCTGTAGGTTTTCAAGAATTTCGAAACTTCACGTTGCTTCCATAACTCATATTTAATAATATTGAGTGGCGCTCGCCGTAAATGTCGACAACTACTTGTAAAAGAACGACCGGGTGCATAATGGACGAATGAAAGAGGACGGGTGAGAGAGGGGGGGGGAGGGAGAGAATAAACAAGGTAGAAACTAGTGGGATCAAGGATCACTCAGTGTACATTGCAGAACATCTTATGTACATTTGTATATGCGGTTTTCTCTAAATTTCCCATCCCTTCTATAAAGAAAGATGAGCTCGGGAGTTTTAAAGTATGCATTATTTATATTAGATATGAAACGTTGATTTACTAATTTTTTTAATTCTTTGAAATATAAATTAAAAATCTGTTTTACCTCGGGGGCAGTAAATAAGCTGATACTATTCATATAATTGAGAAGCGCTTAATATTACTTCTGGAGTATAAAGGGCAATAGATATTTATTAATCGTTTGATTCGAACGGCAAAATTCCTTGTATCCATGTTAAATAAAGTGCGGTTCATTTAAAATGCTTTTCATAACTCATCGGCTTAAAATAAAAATAAAATATTTAAATAAGTTATTTGAAAAATTGATACATTTTTTATAAATATTTATTTGTTGTTGTCAACAAGTTTAAATATCAAAAGAAACATATATACGTGCAAACTTTTTCATACATTAATTTAAATAATTTTTTCACGTTGAATATGCAGAAGTAATAGTCAACTAATGGTCTGCATAGCAACTGTTTTAAAACGTAAACATTATATGTAATTAGCACAAAGTGATACTTATAAAGCGTATGCACTAATCCATAGATTATTTTACCTAAATTAACGACGAGTCTAATAAGAATATTAATTATAAATTATTTATGCAAATATTGTGGATAGTATTAAATAATATGGAGAACCTTTAGCCTGAAAATGTTTTTATTGGCAGTAGTAATAAGTGTTAGTTTTCTAAGCATATAAGTTTAGGATTTCGAAAAATATTTGCCTAAATTATAGGATAAGCTAATTTAAAAGCTACGAAATAATATATTAAATGGTATAAATGAAGATGGTGGAACGAAAAGGTCGAAACGAGTAGATTTTATAAGGTTTCAGTCGTAGAAGCGCGTTAGAATAAAAGACAAAGTGGCTAATAATAAACTACAGCATTAGCATATTGTAAGTCTATAGGATTAAAAAGTATCGAAATTCCTAAAAATCCCCGAGGCCTTCCAGGATACCAGTAGTATTCTTCTCTCTCTCTCTCTCTCTCTCTCTCTCTCTCTCTCTCTCCTCCCTCCGACCCCTCCTTCGTAAAAAATCTATCTGGCACGTATTTGAATATGGATTGCGCAACAGGGCGCCGAGGACCCGAAGCCGGACTATTTGTTCGAGCTGACGACGTCGTTCTTCTCGATCGATGCCGGGGGCAACCTCGTCGTCAACGAGGAGAATCTGGATCGCGACCCACCGAGTCCCGGCAGATTCCGCTTCCAGGTCGTCGCTCGAGAACGAAACAGCGCCGCTGCCTCGGCTCCCCTGTCCTTCGTTGTCACCCTCAATGACGTCAACGACAATGCCCCCATGCTGCCTATGACCTCGCCGATCACAGTCCAGGCTGGCGAGACCAAGCGCGAAGTCATCAAGGTACGTCCTTTCATTTATGCTTATACAAAGTAATTGATAATTACGACTAATAACCTATCCGAATAATAGCAAGATTTGACAGTTCCCGAACCGGTGCCTAATCGGCTATAACTACCAATCGAGAACCAATAGAATTTTAGCCTTTCCTTTATCTAGAGATGCTCCGTTCCACCGCTCAAAAGCGATACTCTTGTAGACGGGTAGTCGCGCTGGTTATTGTAATTTCAATTTCGTGCCCCAATGCAAATATATCTTATAGTTCAATTAAGCGCTTCAGCAGAAGCAGAAGCAGAAGCAGAAGCAGAAGCAGAAGCAGAAGCAGGAGTCCGTACTATGATAATTACAAAATCGAATGCGCTTTTACGTTATACTAAGGCGCCTTGAGATAATTCTCTCGAAGAGGGGCAGGGAGGGAAGGGGGGTATTGACATTTATAAAAGTTGGCCGGTGACGGCCGGGCTCGGAAAATAAAATCAACAACGGGCAGAAAGGGTGGCGTGATAAGAGCAGAGCGGCATGCATGCCTCGACGTCCCCGGCGGTGAAGTATAGGCAATGAATAAAAAACGGCGCGCTCGCCGCGATGTTATCCAGGTGGAGGCGACGGACAACGACGAGGGTCCGAACGCCGAGATCAACTACAGTATCTACCACGTGTCGAACAATGGCCTGCAGAAGTTCAAGATCGATCCGAGGAGCGGGCTCATAGAGTCCGTGGGCAAGCTGAACGCGGGGGAGCAATACAGCATCACTGTCCAGGCGAGCGATAACGGGGGCCGCTACTCCCAGACGATCGTCGAGGTCAACGTCATACCCGGGCCCAACACCCGGAGCCCCGTATTCCAGCAGCAGGTCTACGAGGTCCAGGTGAGCGAGGGCGCCTCGCTCAATTCGACCGTCGCCACCATAATAGTGAGTATTTTATAAATATTACGAGTCCCACTCGTAATTGGCAAACTACCTCACTCCCAATAACCCATTGCAATTATGAATTGGCCTCATTTATAATATATACATTTATATATATATATATTATGCCGTTATAATAAATTAGTCTCGGCGGCGAGCTTCGGCTTATTTTCCACTGTATTTATTTATTCTCTTCCAGCGAATGTAATTAACAACCTCATTCGTATCGGGAAATCGATAAATAAGTCTTTATTTCGAGCCTGGATGTTTAATGCCAGAAAAAAATTCATTCTCCGCCAAGACTTACCGAGAAGACCGCCTTGCGGTCATTTTAGTCACGATCCCCTAACCCGCATCTAATGTTGCTTGCGGGGAACAATATTAAATAAACATTATTATAAATCATAAGTACATTTCATGAAATTGATATCACCTACCTTTCGTTTTCCAGGCTGTCGATCCAGAAAACGATCCTGTTTCCTACTCGATCGTCTCCGGTAACGACCTACGACAGTTCTCCATTGGTGACAAGTCCGGCGTCATAACCGTTATAAGGAAGCTCGACAGAGAAGACCTTACGCGCTATCAGCTGGTAACTTTCTCACTTATCGCATTTACTACCATTATTTTATATAATGAATTTTTCCGAGCCTCAGCTGCATCGGCCTTTTCCATTTCTTTCCAAATGGCTCCAAGCAATCCATTTATTATTTTACTCGAATTATTATCCCTTTGTGCCTTTCCACTCGATATTCCCTCATTTAATTCCTTTTTTATCTCTTGCTTATTTTAACTATATGCTACTCAATTTTAATTTTGTCCTCCTTGATTTAATAAATGACACTTGAGAACAATGAGTAACATAATTTTTCAAGTATTTATTTCATAATATTATTAGTGTTCGCTACTTCTATATATAAAACATAAAATATATTAATTTCTTAATAATGACAAATTTTGCATTTTTGTCTCTATTTATTTGTATCTACTATACGTTTATGTCTCACGCATAGAAGAACAGATTGATTTTTTATTTCTATACTAGTTATTATTATTATTTAAAATAAGATTTTATATTATCTTTTAACGTAATTATTTCTATAAGAGAAGTACATTTAATTGTTTTTTCAAATTTATTATTAATGCTCCGTAGCTAATAGTAAACTCATGATCTAATATAATATGATATTTAATATGATAATTTGTTCAAATAGTTGACACATTAGTTTTTGAATAAGAACAAATACAAATGCCGCAAGTGAATACTTTAGGAACAAAAAAAACAAAACAAAAACAAGATGAAAATATAAAGTGAAATATGTAGTCGTATATACTTAAGAATACATTATGTAAATTTCGTTAAATGTAAATGAATCTTTAAATTTTGAATAATGACAAATCAATAGAAGGTGTTTAGCGAACTTGTTATGCCTATAGTTGTAATAATCATTGATCTCGAACTTAAATTATATAATTATATCTCGGAAATGCTTTTCATACCTCCTGTCATAAAATATAGTAATGCGCTTAAAATGCCAAGGATGAGATAGAGAGAGTGGGAGAGAGAGAGAGAGAGAGAGAGAGAGAGAGAGAGAGAGAGAGTGAGAGAGAGAGAGAGAGAGAGAGAGAGAGAGAGAGAGAGAGAGAGAGAGGGTGGGAGAGGGTGGGAGGAGGGAGAGAGGGAGTGGGAGGGGGTGGGAGAGGGGGGGAGAGGGTGGGAGAGGGTGGGCTTGAGGGTTAAAAGACAAAGGCTGATTCTATATTAATGTCTTTGATCCATGATCGCAGATTATCAAGGCGGAAGACACGGGAGGCTTGTCGAGCACGACGACGGTAAACATCAAGGTGACGGACATCAACGACAAGAATCCAGAGTTCGAGGGCCTGCCATACGAGTTTACGGTGAAAGAGGGCGAGGCCAGGAAGCTGATTGGACGCGTCCACGCGGAAGATGCCGACGAAGGTATCAATGCCGAGATCACATATTTTGCTCCGGATGACATACCCTTCACCGTTGACCCAGAAACTGGTGACGTCCTTACAAAAGTCGCCCTTGATTACGAGCAGAACCATGTGAGTATATTAGCCGCCTATAGATTTGACTTTCGACTGTTAAATTACGATTTACTGGCTTTGTAGCTCTACGACATTGGCAAATCAGCAGGAATATTGAATAAAGCAAACCCGCTTTTACTTCCTTTCTCACTTTCACTACATTATTATTATCATTATTATCATTATTTATTATTATTTATTATTATTTATTATTATTTATTATTATTTATTATTATTTATTATTATTTATTATTATTTATTATTATTTATTATTATTTATTATTATTTATTATTATTTATTATTATTTATTATTATTTATTATGGAGCTTTCTAATAAAGATAAATTTTGTTTACAAAAATCCACATCAATAAATTTATTATGATTGTTGCTGTTGTCGATAATGATGAATGTTGATGTTACTGTTGATATAATTATTGTTATGTAAGAGTATCACGAATTTGAACATTAATTTGGACATTGATATTTTTATTTTCAAGGAGTACAAGTTCGTTGTGACAGCTCGTGATGGAGCACCGGATCCAAGATTAGCAACTGCAACCGTAACGGTCCGCGTTGTAGATGCTGAGGATGAAGTTCCGATATTCCATCAGGGCAATTACGAAGCAAGTGTTAAGGAAAATGTACCTGATAGCGTGGTCATTCATGTCACGGTGAGCTCTCTCGTATTTGTTTATTCGAAAGGGGGGAGCACTAATGCATAATTAGCGGGCACACGCTAAGAAATTTATTAGAATGTTTATTTATAACGTGAAATTTATTGTATGCGCAAATCATGTTTTAAGAATAAATTTTAAGAAGAAATTCTTAAGTCGTCGTGGTAAATGCAATTGCATTGCAAAACAATGAATAAAACTGAATTCAATGTCTTGCTACTGTACCTAAATGTATAATTAAATTATTATATCTATGAAACCTTTAGGTTGAGGTGTGTGTCTTTGTATTTAATTAGTATATATAAAAGTGACTAAATACCCATTAAGTCAAAAACGCTTTGCATATTATTAATAAAGAATCAAGAAAGCCGAACTGATTACTGACTCTTGTGTTCTGTCGAATAAGGTGGAGGTAAAAGACGTAGAAGATATATTTATTTGAGAATGGTATTGCATTATTAACGTGTCAGACTGGAAGCACAAATCTTTTAAGGTTGATTAACGAAAATAAAACATTCGTACAATTTTAACAGGCGGATGACCCAGACACGAAGAAGCAGGTGACGTACGTGATAAAGCAGGGCGACACTGAACTCTTCAGCATCGATTCGAAAACTGGAGTGATAAAAACTCTGCGTGGCCTTGACTTCGAGCGCGAGAGTCAACATACGCTTCTCATTGGCACAATCGAGAACACTAGCAGTCTACCGGGCTCGACGACTCGTGTCCTCGTCAATGTCCAGGACGTTAACGACATACCACCGGTATTTACAATGGTTGCTCGGCCGATTTCCCTGGACGATAATGTGCCTATCGGAGCCACCGTCGTCAATCTCATAGCCACGGACTCGGATGGCACTGCTCCCGGTAACCAGGTTAGTCAATCCTTACGCCCATCGAGACTCTCTTTCATCTTCAAAAGAATTTATAACATTCAATCTTAGTACTCTATTCCACGAAACCTTAATTGATTTAGGGATGCTCAAATATTTCTTACAAACTGTATTTACATAAGAAATAATTAATTAGCGCAATCGAAGAATATTTCAAAAAATTTAATTATCTGCAACATTTGAGGATAGTCGGTAAAATTTATGTTAAAATACCTCTGGAATAATCCAAGTCAATAGTTAAACTAATTACATTCATTTCATTTATATGACAAATAACAAAAAAAAAAAAAATAAATAAAAAAAAAATAAATAAATAAAAAGAAAGAAATTGTAAAAATAGTATATTTCATCGTATTCCTTAAAACGAAGTTAAAAAGAAAAAAAGAAAAAAAAGATGAAAAATTATCATTACCTCACAGCTACAAGTGTCGCTTTTAAAAGATTAATGATCATATAGATATTGCGCGTGCAGTTTATATTTTTAAGATATTAAAAACTAGTGACCTATTAAATCATCGGCAAAAACATGGTAAGAATTGAGATAATTAATTGATGAATAAATTCATAAATAAAATAGAACTTTGTGACAATCGTCGACAAGCTGTTCGGTAATAATGACAATGATACCCGTGAGAAGTAATGCTTTAATTAAGGTATCGTTGATTAGAAAAAGAAATAGAGTTAGATGAATGAAGGGTTGGAAATAGGGAAGAAATGAAGAGCGAATGAAAATGTTTTCAGGTGCGGTACGACGTGATTGGCCGAGGCACCGCCGGAAAGTACTTCGTAATTGACCCAGACAGCGGAGTGCTCCGGGTTCGAGACGACCTGCGCAAGGTGCAGGAAACGGATTTCCAAATAGACGTGCGAGCTTACGACCTGGGGGAGCCTCAGCTCTCCTCGGTCAGCACTGTCCCGGTCCACGTGCGCCACGTCGCCGTCCTCGCGGGAGAACTCGGCTTCGGCTTCGCCGAGGACTCCTACAACGTGGACGTGCCGGAAGACGCGGCACCGGGGACGCTCATTAAGATCCTGAGCGTCATTAGCGGGGGACCTCGGGACGGTGCGGCCGTGCTCGAGTGCCACGTTGACAACAGTAACGAGCAGCGACTCTTCGCCGCGAACATGACCGAGGAACGCAACTGCGCCCTTTGGCTCGACAAGGCCGAGCTCGACTTCGAGGAGACCGAGAGCTATCAAATAAAGATCAAGCTTGGCGCCATAACCGGGAGCATTAAGGGCAGCCGTAACATCACCATGGTGAGAAGTTACCTCCATCGAATGGGTTTATTCCACTTTTCCTATCGATCCGACCCATTGAAATGGTCGGCGCATTCAAGCCATCCTCTGGCCGATTCTCCCTTCAGCCAATGTCGACACTGTACTCTGTGAGCTTGGCATCCGTCCAACCTTTTACCGCGTCTCCCCTCCTCCACGGATTAACCGGCATCGTCGCAATAATGGAAGCCGCCGAGAGTTTATAAATCAGAGCAAAGAAAGCTTCGGAAGCTTGCCGATCAAATGCCTCCTCCAGTCGAGCGGAATTCCACTTACGCAGACCAATTTATCTTTAGATGTAGTTTTTCGATCGCCATTCGGGACTTATTAATTGGTAATCACTGCACGCGCCATTTATGTCTACCACATCCGAGTCGTATTTACATTGGATTAATAATTTTAAAAAACTTAATTTTATATTTCTTTGAAAATTCTACCAAATTTGAATGATTTGATTAAAAAAAAATTACCTTGTTCTTAATTTTACAACATTCAGAGTTGCAGATTAATTTTTTATTTACGCTATTTATTTTTAATGATTTTATAAAGATGGTATTTACCGCAATTTCATTAATATTAATTTAATAATTTAAAAATACGGAATAAATTTGTGCGCGTGAATCAATCTTTATTAATACCTTTCAAATTCAATAAAATATGTAAATCTGATAAATGAATGCCTGGGCATTGTAATTAGTTCGGAAACTCAATAAATTAGCATTACTTTATAATACGTTTGAAATGTATTTATTATCGATCGTCGGTAAAGTAACATTTCATTACATTTTCACATTCGTTCATTTCTTTGAACCTGCAACGTATTTATTTATATATCATACATATTATACAATTCTATAAACTTTTTATTTAATTTTATAATAATAACAAGTATCATAATTAATTATTTCTGAATCAAATATAAATACTTAGTAAAACTGTTAGTGATTGTACTATTTCTTATTTAACTTTAATTTACACATACTTTTATATTTAACTTATATTTATATTTAATTTAATATCTGAACATGAAATAACTTTTTTATGAATTATGAATATTATACATCAAAAAAGGAAGAATTTATAAATCCTAAAATATAAATTTTTCATGCTTTATACATGCTTCTAATACATGTGTATTAGAAGAAATTTTTTAAATATTAATGTATTGAATTAAAAGATGCTTTACTGTAGCTGACTAAATAATAATCATTGTTATACTTACAATAAAATACATCAATTAATTTTGAAAATTAAATTAATCGAGGGGTTTGGCCTTCACAGGTGAAAATTCAAGTGGTGGACGTGAACGATAACAAGCCGGAGTTTATATTCCCTCAGACTAACTTAACAAAAAATCGGTATTTTGCAAAAGTTCCATTAGCAGCGCAATTCGATTCGACGGTTCTGGAGGTCAAAGCCCGGGACAAGGATAATGGAAAGTACGGCAAGCTCGAGTTTTCCCTAATATTTGATAAGGAGAGAAGCCGCGCCGGCAACTTCTTTGCAGTCGATCCGATTTCTGGTATCGTACGTACAACGGCGATTTTCGACTCGGTCGAGCCTCACGAACTCCCCTTCAGGTAATTCACTTTAACAAGAATTGAATTTTAAAATGAAAATTATAGAAAAATGCATCTACCACAAATAATAAGACCTATAAGTTATTTAGAACATTTAACCACTTTTAAGATTTATAAACATTTCACGGTAACCATTGCTAAATCTTTGTTGTTATTATTTTTCAAGAATAGCACGAAAATATTGTATGGTTAGTTAAATAAAATAAAGTAATGCTTGTAGGTTCCGTACACTGCAGTTTTATATATATAATGAAAATAATACTAGTAATAAGAAAAAAAATTATTGATACGGTTCCAGAAATTATAAATGCTTTCGCCATTATTCTAACATTAAATATATTTAGCCCTTGATAAATGATATAAGAATAATATTGTATTTGATCTCTAGAATAGAGAAAATATCTAAAAATTTGGGGGAAAAAACTTGTAGATTTATTGTCCAAGCGAAGGACAATCCAAACTCGACAAACAACTCAAACGTGGCGGAAACACCGGTAATAGTGAATCTTGTTGGGCCGGACAACTTCCTCATCCTTACGGTTCAAAACGCCTCGCCGGAGTCCCTGCAGAAGGATCGGGCAAAGATCGCCCGGGTGATCGAGGAGAAGACCGCCCTTCTGATTGAGATCGAGAAGATCGACTCACGCAGGCTACTGTCGGCTAACAACACCATAGAAATCCGTCACCATGATTCGGACATTTGGTTCTATGCCATTGATCCCAAGAGCGAAAAAATACTTCTTCGGAACAGTAGTCTCCTGCACAGGTGAGATACAAGGGATTTACTTTAATTACGAAATGCCCAGAAATTAAGGTTATTATTAAATATTATTAAATTATATATTTCTAGAAATACTTTAAGCATACACCTATGATTTCAAGCTGAAATTCTATCGGTATTATAATCCTACTAATATAGAATAAAACATTATAGCTTCTTTCTTTCCAAACATCCGTAACATAAAGCTTAACATAATTTTCAAACATTCAAAATATTTCCCAACAATGAAATGTTGTCTCTGTCATTGTTTTTATCACTTGAATATTCAATGAAATTACAATAATTATATCAATGAGTTCAAAACATTCCGTTTATAATTTTTCGCTTTATTTTTCTTAATATTTATTCGCAATAAAGTTACCAGAAATTATTATATGTAGATAATAAACATTAGCGTGGAATCATTGGTAAAATACTTGCGAGGAATTATTATTTTCTTTTGAGTGCGGAAATAACGTATTGTGTAAGATAAGATTTCATAGCCATTGATTGGTAGAGAAAATAAAATTGTTTTATATAATAAAAAAAATGTTATCAGTTGTTGTTAATAAGAAGAGAAAAAAAGAAAGATGCCTTTGATAAAGTCCATTATGAATAGTGTATGTTATGCTTTATTAGCGGATGTATGGGAAGAAAATGTCCAAATAATCTGCCGTGATAATAATAAGAAATGGATATGCTAATTATACCGTAAGCATTAAAAATGCAGTTCAATGCTCGCGGGAGTGTTTGTTATACGAGATTTGCGCGGTGAGCTGGGGAAGCCCGACTTAAGATTCTGCGTATACGCTCCGAGTAAAATAACGTAAAATAACGCGCGCATGACTGGAGTGCACAAGTGCAAAGCTCGCGTGATGTCTAAATTTCTAGAAAATCGAAGATAAATGGCGAGACGTAACGGTAAGAAGGAATTCCAGGGGCCTCAAGGACGTTTCCGCGATCCGATAATTTTCGCGTAGAAAGCACTCGTCGGGGTTCGGCAAGGTGGGAGAGGGCTGGCAGAGGGGGCGGGGCGGTGGGGGGGTGGGGTGCCGGGGGAGAGACCTACACGCATGACCGTTAAAGCCGCATTGCTTAGAAATCGGAGTGGAAAAGAGGTCCCGTCCTGCCTCTGGCCCCTGCCATTCGCTCGATGTCATTTCCCTTTTCCCGCAACAGGGCTCGATCCACGGGCTCTCCGTAACTTTTTCACGGCTCCCGTCGGACGTAGGCTTCTCGGAGGCTCGAAATCTGCCTTCGGTAGCCCGGCTTACGCCCCCCCCCGCTCCCGCGCCTATTAATAACATCATATCAACGAATCCCAATATAGAGCAGGCGCGCCTTCTTGTCAATGCTTTTTGTCGGATCAACCAATCCCTTGCAATTCAAATGTAAATTAACGATAATAGTCCTTGAGCAACGAATTCGGTTGAAAAATTTTTTTATTTTTCGCTCCTTTCACTTTGCAATACGCTTGGACACTATGATTTTAAACCGATGCTAAAGTTGCAAGGAGCGCAACGGTTAATAACAGTTTAAAATTTTACGAACGGCACTGCTCGTATTTCGGGCCCGAAAGCGAGAGCCAAGCCCAACTTATCGCCCTTTGCATTAACAAACGCATTTGTTTGTCATGGGGTGACGCGTCCAAAATTAAAAACTCCTTCGATATCGTTATTTACAGCCGAGCTCTATGCCTCCTTCAGATCGAAGGATATTATAATTATAATAATAATAATAATAATGATGATAATGATGATAATGATGATAATGATGATAGTGATAATAATAATAATAATAATAATAATAATAATAATAATAATAATGATGATGATGATGATGATAAGAGATGAAGAAGGGGACGGAGAGTAAGCCGGCCATTAAAGGTATGATTAAGTAATTAAAGCATTCGTCGAGGCAAAAAGTCGCTCTCCGCTTAATCGAAATAATAAAATAGGCGCGCCGTGAGTACCGATAAAATAGTAGAGACAAGACGCGTGTGCGGCCAACAATGCAATTTAACCTTAAAGCCGAGCGAGCGCCGACGTCGCTCTATTTTCAAATGGTTATTGTCTTATTAGACGGGGAAGGAGTAGGACGTGACTGCGGGCACTCTAAATGCATATCATAGATCGTAGCGCGATCCCATCGTTGGCGATTCATCGGCACGCAGACGTCGGCAAATAAGTTAAGTTAATCGGATAATAAGTAAATATGTAGCGTAGGACGTAAGGGGGGGGGGTTAAAGATGATGGAACGAGACGAAAGTCAAGGCTTGGTTGCGTAAGTCGCATATCTAAAGCGGTCGGTGTTCCCTCGACACGCAGGCTAATACTCGACAAGGAAGCTACGACGAACATCACTTTCGACCTGTCGCCGCTCCTCCGGGCGACGGCCCTCGGCATTCACGCGCCAGTCATGGAGCCGGAGCCCGCCCGCACACATACCGCCGTAGCCTTCAGCGGTGAGGTCTTCCCGTACGCCCTCATCATCATCGCCTTCGTCATACTCGTCCTCGGGATCGCCGGCATCATCTACATCTGCGTCTCCTGGTCCAGGTCAGTCGCATAGCTAATCTAATAGACTGCTCGCATTAAAGGTTATGTGCGCGCCGTCCCGATACCTCAGCCTCTTATCTCTTACCCGCGCGCTCTAAGCACCTGCCACTTATTGGCCGACGACGTTTATTCACAAGCCTCCACAGCCCAATCGCCTCATTTTTTTCTTCATTTGAATTTCTTTTCCTCCACGATTATCTTTCCCACCGTTCTCGATTGCAAATTTTCACGAATTTTACTATACGAGCCTCGAATCCACCACCACCGTCTTCTTATTTTTCAGCATTTTCATTAAAGCCATTACAACTTTTTCAATCAAAATTTCTACCTTTCATTATAAAACTCTATCGATCATCTTACGAGCAGCTAATCAACGGCTTAAACTTGTACGATTGAGCCGCTACTTTCAAGAACAATTAACTCTTATTATAGTGATGGCAAAAGATAAAAGGCTTTCTTTATTCTTCATAAAAGATTGAAGGAACGTGGTCAATTTCATTACTATAATTTCAACAAGGATAATTTTAACAAGGAAAATTACTCCCTAGCCTCGATAATCCTGCCTAACACGGTCGTCTATAATCATAATCATAAGTATATTTACCGATAAATTTACGCAATTATTTATTGTAATATTTAAGCGCGATTTTCTTCATATCCTTTCGTGATTCCCTTTACCCCTCTCCCATACTATTTATTTAAAGTAACAGCGAGCACATTCCGAACTGGTATTACCAATTTTTATACTAAAATTACGAATGCGACCTGTGGAGTTAGTTATTGCTCATATAAAATAAGTCGTTGGCAGCTGTGATCTGGTAAGGAATTTAATTACTGGTATTAAAGAATTTTCAAAAGTCCGAAAGAAACATTGCCTTGGAATACATTAATTATACGTACGAATTATGAACGTAAACTGTAAAGAATAAGTATTAATTCATTAAACAATATACTACTGTCCATTTTTATCAAAGTTCTTACCCGAGACTTTCTAAAATATGAAAATCTATTCTGACTTTCCATTTATTTAACGTTCGGAAAAGTGAAATTATCTTTAAAGATATTATTTTAACTTTTTAAAGGCAGCGAAAACCGTATCTGTTTAGCAAGTAAACTAATTATTTATCGTACGAAAAGAGAAGTGACGAAAAAGAGAAAAATAAATCAATTTTTTTTTTCATTTCTTTTCTCTTCTTTTTATATTTATATTTATGAATAGGCGCAAAAACTATTTAATTGTTCATGATTTTCAAAACACAAGTACGGAATTCAATATTTTCAATTCGGCTTTTCATTGACATTATTTCTTGCAAATTTTATAAACACCGATAGATATTTTTAAACATAACAAGTCATCTAAATGATTAATTCATGAATAATCAATGTGTATTATCCGTAGGCCTAATAATCTTATTTTTACTTGGCAATGACATACTTAGTTTAGTCATAAATGTATATATAATTTTTTATTAGACCGAAAGATCTCAAAATAATGAAGCAAAAAGTAACTACTTTGGACGTATGGAAAATAAACAGTAATTTCATTTGATGAGCACTAAAACTTTGTGTATATATATACACACACAAAAGGTAATAAGAATAGACAAAAGGTATATTTTTTTTGTTTTTAGCCTTTTCATCGGCGTCGTTTACAAAATATTAGATAACGAAAACGTTAGATAACTAGAATCTTATGAGAATCTTTTCGAAAGAAATGACAGGTTTATAGCGAACATAACATTTACGTTGAGTCAAGAATAATAGAGAGAAAATGAACGGCCGAATGTACTTGTTAAATACGCGTTAGGCGAATAAATTTAAAAGAAAAAAACAAAAAAAGAAAAAAAAATTAGAGATGAATAAGAATAACAACAGCGACTGAGTAGGAAACTATAAAAATAAAGACGCCATTTTTTTGAGCCTCGCTCACGTAATTCCTTTTTCCCGCGCAATTTAAAAAGTGAAAAGTGAGTTTCCGCAGTGAAAGTGAACACGCCCCGCGCCCAGAGAAATTAGCCTTTACGCTGTACCGTCGATAATTACGCTTCTTATATTCCTTTTCCGAATTACTCTGGAATCTTGAAAATAATTTTGGATCCGTACATTGTGAGCTTCGGCAATTTCTTTTTTTACCAACTTTTTAAAGCTTGTATCTGAGCTGTGCTTTATAAAAGTGGCGTAAAACACTGTAAAAGTAGATGGAGTATAGAATGAAATTATCGCCATAGTATAGTAATAATGTAACGCAATAAATCGTATTAAATGCGAGGTAAAATAAAATGCATATTCCACGTTATTGATGAGAGGAAATGTTGATATATTTATCGGAAACAATGTATTCATTGTGCGCAATGGTTTTCTAGTTTATTTTAATTACGAAGTAACTAAGAAACTGCACTGTACGTTAATTTTTATCAACATTGAAGTTTAATTCATTGGAATTTTGTTAGTAGAATCTCGATTAATAAGTAAAATAAATAATATTATGCAGCTAATGTGGACATATGCAGTGAATGCCGTGCATTAGAAACAAAGGACTCGCTTAATACAGAGCAATATACTTTATTCCTCAGTTTTTCTTTTTCGCACAGGAAAAATAATTTCTTGCCCGATCACAAGAATCCTATTCTCGATTGCTATTGACTTTGAATGAAAAAAGTAAGAAAAAAACTAATAGAGAAATTGAGCCGAATGCATGTTTACTGAAAGCGGTCGAGGAGAGTAGGCAGTGGTATTAGTAGGTACCGAGAAGTCAGGGAAGTAAAGGGAAGGGTGAAATCGAAGGAAATTTTATTCGTTTGTTGTGAAAAACGTCCTCTGTTTTTTTTTTCTATTGAACGATCACAGGTATAAGACGTACAAGGAGCGAATGCAGCGTATGTACGTGGTGCCTCGTTACGACCCAGTCTACGTCGAGCCGAATCTCAAGGAGTATGAGACTCAGGTCCTGCAAATGAGTGTCCCCGTTGATGACAACGACAGCTATAACGACCTGCAGCTCGACTTCAGTAACAAGAATCACGCCTTCAGTCTCGATAACGTCAGCTATATTACGAAGGAGAACGGCGAAAGCACCGGTAAATAAAGCCCAGCAATAGCTTTTATTCCCTATTCTTCCTTATTCTTCCTTAGTCCTCCTTAGTCCTCCTTAGTCAACGGATCTCTCATCGACTTAGAGGACGTCGACCAATCACAGCTTATACCATTACGATTGCGAGCTTTAATAGTAAATCTTGATATATGGCACATAGGTCAGCAAAGCCCGGTGTCCTCGGAGGCGGCGACGACTGCCCGGGCCTCCAGCATTGCCGGCAACCACGGGGTCATGGACTCGAACATTCATACCCTGAGGCGCTCGACTCTAGGACGTAAGAATAACGGTTGTAACAATGGCCAGGCCAGTAACACCAATACTCTTAACAATCGGGACACACCGGTACTGAATCCCCTCTACAATCACGACCTGATGAATGCCGGCGCGTCCGACGACGTCATCTTCAGGGAAAGGAAGGACTACTCGCACCTCGGCTTCACGTATCTCGGGGAACAGAGTCCCGTCGAGACAACGACCGAGTTATAGTGAAATGAATATGTGAACTTTTTTCATTTTCATTTTTTTTCTTCTTTTTTTTTCTTTCTTTCATTTTTTTTTTTTTTTTTTTTTTTCTACCGAGTGCAAGAACTCCTGCGCTACTCGCTGGTCGCGCTATCGTGTGATGCTTGACGAGTGGCTAATCATCGTCGGACTCGTATATCAAATCATCGCGGAGTGATTAACCGATAATTTTTATTTTTTTTTTTTTTATTTTTCCTTTTATATATATATATATTGCTCGTTGCATATAATAATAATAATAATAATTTTATAAGGAATTCAAATCGCTAGATTTAAGGAGGAGGAATGCATAAGTGGATGGAAGAATTGTTCGAAAGGATCTGCGTAAGCTTACGTTTTAATTTTGACAGTGATTTAGTATCTTACACTATTACGTCTTGGATACGAATCATATGGCAATTATACCAAAATACAATTTCGATTGATTATTTGTTCTTGTGCTGCTCTCGGTCAAGTGCGAGCCTTAAACATATTAATCCTTAAATAAATTGTTAGAGTTAATAATAAAGTTTTTTTTTTTTTTTTTTTTTCAATGAATGTATGAGTTTTGTAAGTGTCGATATACGTGTGGTAGGTTCATGATTAAAAGTATCTTGTCATACGTACTTTTTATCGCAATCGGATAACATCTTTTACTTTTAGTCCAAAGTATATTACCGTTTATTATCGTTAAGTAAGTTTTACGTACATAAACTCACTCTCATTCTTTCTATCATTCGAATCATATGGTGATTTTTGTGATTACTTCAACTCGAAGAGCTCATGAAGCTTTTTAAGTTTCCTAAGAAATCTTTAGCTATAATTGAGTATGAGCAAATTGTGCTAATTGCCAATTGTTAGAGAATCTCAGATTTCATTATAATAACTTATATCTATTGTGATTAATATGTAAACGGATTAAACGTGAAATCATTTTCGCAATTAAATATAAACATTTAAACGAAAAAGCAATTTATTTATGAAAAAATATTTTTCATGCATTTTCGTGATACATTGTTTTACGAATTTCGTTAATTAATATGACACTGGAATTTATTATATTGCATGAATACAAAATGATTTAATATAGGATCTGATAATTATAAAAAATTAAATAGAGAATATTAAAAGAATAAAGTATCATCGACCTTATTTCAAGAATTTACTTTATCTTTATTATTTTTATGAAAAAAACTTATATCTTTTAAAATTTATATTCTTTTGAATATGGTCACTGTGGAATACAGTAAATTAATTTTCGGTATTCAAAGAGATTATCTTTAAGCGGTTTGTCTGCAATCCTAAAAAAACCTTTAATTTGAAAGAAAATTCTTATTTTACGAAAACAATTGTAAAAACACAAGTCAGAACTGTAAATTCATTATTGTTGCTTGATGAAAAAAACAGTACAGCTCAGCAATATAATTAACGAAATTAATTCTTCTTCCCATTCTTAACTAATTTTCAACAGAAACTAATCATTTATTCATTCATTTACCTTTATCAAGTTCTTCTAATGATATTTTTCATGAAATCGTATTTCATTTACAAAATTAAATTGTAAAAATAATCATTGTCGTCTTTTACAACACTTTTTTATAATATTAAGAACCGGAGCAAAATTTAAAGTAAATGAATTAACTGTAATTATCGCATATATATGAGATAATTAATTTTATTATTATCCTATTTAGTGTATATCGTTATTAAAATTTTGAATGGTTGACGTATGAAGATGAAAACGGTCATCGTCAGTAAATCTCTCATCAATTTCTTATAATAAATTGATTAAAATATTTATTCATTTAGCAAATTTTTTATTTCTTAAATAATAAATATTGAATATTGAAACGAGAAGTACACTGGCCGTTTTTATTTTACCCACTCTGTCACGAATTCTGTATTTTGCATACCCATGTAACAAAAATTTATTTCTTTTAACATACTTTTTATGCTCTATTGTTTATATAATTGTACGTATTTAGGGACATGGATTGTATGATTGGAATAAATCAATTGTAAATTTGTTTGTATAACTATTGATTTATTGATTATTCATCTAATTTAATACTAAAGTTTATGTATATAAATATAAATTATATTATATTATAATCCATAATTTTGAAAATAATAGTAATGTTTGAAATACATATAAATATATTATTTTAGAATTATTATTCTGTTAAAAGAAGTTAAAAGTTTTGGAATATTTTTTGCTAATATTGAAAATTCTCGTATTTTCATAATTAATTTTGTCATTATTATTATTCATCATGAAAAATACTATAATACGAATTGATTGATTAACTCTTAGTTAAAAAAAATTCGTTTTATATGAAATACAGTATGGATGTGTAATAATGGTATTAAATATGTAATACATCAGATTTCTGTTTCATTATAATGTATTGAATATTCAATTATTCTAAATAATAAGATATTGCGGTGATGTATAATGAAATAGTTGTATGTATTTCATACCGCGAGTTAGAATAGACGTGAACAATGAATTATATCTGAATGAAATAATACCGCCAATATTGTATGATATAAAATATTTTTGCTTGTAATTTTTATTCGTAAAAAATGAAGGATTAATATCGTCACTATGTTATTCATTGATCTTAGTAATTTAAAGTCGAATTTTTAATTACATTTTTAGTTAGAGCGTCTTAATAGATAAGATTTTTATAAATTTTCTTTATTGTATGGGTAATTTTAGTGAAACATTATTTACATTACCAAGAACTCTATTTAGTAACATTTCGAAGGGACAAGATATTAAAGAAAAGAATAGGATAACATTGTGCCTTGTCGTTTGAATATAATTATTTTATCGTTAGCCAACTAATGTAAAGTACATAGGATATATAAAAAGTGCGAAAATAAATGCTTGGATGCGTGTGTAAGAACTTTTTAAATTAAGATTATCTATTTTAAAATAATTGGCGGTGTATGATAAATGAAATTAGTCGATAATAAACTATTTTTGTAAATTTTCGAATGACAGTGATCGAATGATTCGAGTAGCTGTTAATTATAATCTTCTAGTTTTTAGTATACGTAAGTTGATGAATTTTTTACACAAAAAATATTGATTGTTACTTCGATGGTGATAGAGAATCAAGTCGAACAATATTCGACGTTTGTAAATGTTTTCTAACCATAGTATTAAGTTTTTATAATTTTAAGAATAAATCGACTGCGGAATGTGTTATCGTGACCCAATGTTTTCGTCATTTTGAGAATTAAAAAGAAGAAAATCTAAGTAAAAAATTTTAAGAATCGAGTGATCACACGTTACCCAATTGTAAATTATTATTTTGTCGTAACTTAAAATAGAAAATACAGCTACCTGAAAGACATTTTTAGCGATCGCTTGATTCTTAAGTTATGTTCAAACTTATTTGAAAAGATAATACATGTATTTTTTATATGTATAAGCTATCGATATAATAAGCTAAATTTACTATTAAATATGTATTTAAATAATAATACACATAATTAATATACAAAATATAATTAATATTATTCATTCATTATTATTCATCATTATTCATTATTATTATTAATAAAATAATCTTAATAGTTTTTCATAAAAATTGTTTATTCTTTAGAGAATAAGACAACTTAGTTGATTCAAAAGTTTAATCATTTCATTTAATTGTCAGGTAGTTATAACTTTTCCTTTATTTCTTATTTATTATCGTTCCTATCTTTCATTACATAGATAGGCCGGGGGAAATGCTTTTAGTCATACTTACATTCATACTTATTGGCCATGAAATTTCTTCAACTACTTTTTAAGTTCAATACAGCGTAAGTGATTTATGTAAATGTTTCTGTTAAATACGTAGCAATAAATTTATTATATTATTAAACAGTATTATTAATTGCATTATTTACTTTATATTGTATGTCTATTACTGTAAAATTATAATGTACTTGCTCTTATTACTAATTATTCATTGCGTGATTCAATTGGTCTACAAATATTATCGTTATATTACGTTTTATAAAATTAATACTACAATTTCTCTCAATAAGTTTTAATTAACATAAATATTTTGTCATTGTATATTTTATCTCAAGAAATTATGATTTATTAAATATAAAATTAGTATTCAATTAGTATCTGATTAATCTGTTCAACTCATTTATTTACATCAATTTATTAATATAACATTTATTTCATATTTATTATTTCGGCTAAAAGAATGTACATGAATTAACGTATTTTATTCATAATCAGATGCAGTTAATTGCCGCACGTATAATATTACAGTTATTAATTTTGATGGTTACGTGTTGATGATTAAAACAGTAAAATTATGTTAATCCTGCATTATTCATACAAGTTAAAATTAATATGGAGTTATTGTTAAATATGAATAAATTAAAAAGGGCAAAAACTTGTTAGAAAATGAAAAATAGATTAATTTCCATCAGATTCTTCATTTAAATATTTTTTAATTAAAAAATAAATATTTTTAATTAATTAAATTTAAAATTTTTTTTATTCCCTATAATTTATTATTAATTAATTTAAGAGTAAGCATAGCTCAAACAAAATAAAATTTAAATGGCAAATTGCGTGTAGAATAAGCACTTTTTCTACAATCAAAGTTAAAAGATTTTATAATAAAGTATTATATATAAAAAGTATTTATGATATTCTTAAAAGTCTGTTTTAATTAGTAAACAACAATATATAATATTAAAGTCAATTTCACTTAAACTGTAAATTAAATTAAACTGTAATTAACTGTTTAATATATTTTCGAATTCATATATTTGCGTATGTTGGGGCCGTAAAATTAACTTTACTGTTAATTGTAAATTTATCTATAGGTTCAGGAAAGGGGTGGGGGATAAAGTTGCCGCTAATAAATGACACCTTGTTTTAAGTTTAACGAATGTGATTTATTTAATTTACCTAAATAGAGCATAAAAAACCTCCTTCTTTCGAGAAGGAGGAAAAAGCCCTTTACCTCTAATTTCGCCTAAGTGCATAAAAAACCTCCTTCTGTAAGGAAGGAGGAAAAAGCAGATATCGACCTAAATGTGCGCGACTGGCCAGGCGCTTACGTTTATTAAACTAATACTTAGCCTATCGCTCGCTGATTATACTTATGAGTCGCCACGAGAAGGATGGTCGAAAGGGTAAGGACCGGCCCAATCAGACCTGACCAGCAGCCCAGGTAATCCAAGGAGATGGGTGACCCGCTGAGACAATCCCAGTCAGACTTGGTCGTCAGACCCAATACGTCCAAGCGGGGGCTGGCACAGGTGACACGGTCCCATACAGACCCAGTCGGTTCCTCTCGATCGCAGTCTGATCCGGGATCAGATAGAAACAGTGCTGTACCTACACTCACGGTACTTTACGTCAGCCTCACTTTACCCGCTTATTATACGGATTATTAAAAGTGCTCGGCTATTCCAAAAAAGGGACGTACTAGACGCACTCTTCCAAATCTAACTAACAACTGAACTTCGCTCGCTACATTCCTTTTTACAGGCGTTTGACCTCTGCTCTCGGGTGGCTTAAAGAAAACTCCCTTGTTTATAGTAGGCTATCGGGTTACTCGTCACCAAGAATTTTACTACTCTAATTGAATCTAATATTATTTACAGCTCAAACAAAAGGCAATCGTGATGGTCTCGAACAGCGTATATGTATTCATTGAATTATTGTAAAGTTTTACTAATAAATAATAATGTACTATCGTTACTGTGAGATCATAGATTCCTTCAAATGAGATAAAATTACTAAGGAAATTAGAAATAACGTACGCATGCATTCTCTCTCTCTCTCTCTCTCTCTCTCTCTCTCTCTCATACACTCTAATGTATGAACAATTGCCTAATTTTTTATTGTTTTATTGGCTATTAAATTTATGCTTTTAATCATTTGATTCTTATCTCTATTTGTAAATGCATATAAATATTTTACGATGCTTCATATGCGTTTAACAGAATTACACGGGAAATGCTGTAATTTAAAAAAGAGCAGGGTTTTCGTAAATGGCTTTTATACATCAAAGCTGATGGAGGACAACGAAGGTACAGTAAAATAAAAAGACGAAAATGCAATTACGGCTATACGACGGACCAAAGAACTATTTTAGTCTTTTATTAAATTAATCGATACGCGGGAGCAATAAAAATTGTCGAAGGAATATCGTTTTTTGACGCGACAAGGACCGTAAACGTCCTTGCATATACAAAGACTCATTTCTTGATAAGGTTTGATTCTATGCCTTCAAGTACATGTGTTGCCTTCGACCATTAGTGTACAATTACATTGGAAATTTCAGGATAGAATACAGGCGGGTCTCACATTACGAATTTAGTGCTTCACTTTGTTGATTGATACATTCATAACAAATTCATAACAAATACGTAGAAGGAATGAATACGCCGTTAAGCTTTAAAAACATTTACATTTAAATCTATAATGTATAATTTTTTCATTATAACTTTCAACTTATCAAAATAATTAGATAAAAAAACTCTGAAACACGTTTCAATTTATGTAAATAAATCATATTAAGAGTGTTTATCTTGTAGGTAAAGTAATTGTTTTATCATAGAAAAGGACAAATTGTTCTCCTGATCGTTCAATTAGAATTCAGTATGAATAATACCAGTTGCTCTTTTTTATTATGGTATCCTTACAATTCCTTTTGTCTGTCATCTTTATTAATATCGAATGGCTTTAATCATATACTACCAATACTATAAAGTCTATTACAATGGACGTGTTTAACATTAGCTTAGTAATTTCCTAATACAAAAAAATCCTGATGCATAAAATTAAATCGAACGTCTGTTTGGTTCATTGTAATTATACATTGAGAGAGATTAAATAACATAAAATTGTACGAAGACTTTGAGAATTCAAGAATAATCTGAATAACTAAATAAGTACGAAAGCTGATGTTAACCTGCTTATTGAAGGTATTGGAAAATCATTACCATTTTCACAAATAGAGCAAACGAATGTTCTATTGCCCCGTTAAATGGTAAATATTACTGAGCGTTACATGATCTCGGCTGCATAGACTATACATTATTGCACAAAGCCTTACGACGAAGTATCGAATTGTGCTGCGAGCAGACAATATTTTGTAAATAACGGATTGGACTTTCCGCCACATTATATATATCGAGTTATAACTATTGAGAGACACGTGTCAACTCTCAATCCTCAAGCGCTCCCTCTCTCTCTCTCTCTCTCTCTTACTACTTTTTTTTTTTTTTTTATTCAAAGCTATTTATTATACATTTGACATTTCTTCCTTATAGAGTTATTCCTAAAGAACTTTGAATATGCAAATTTCAAATTTTTTAAGTTATCCTGACGTGTCTGTAAGACCGGATTGCCAATCGCTGAATATTCTTTATTTTATTTACTACGTCTCAGTTTGTAAGATGTTGAAAATATTACGTTGTATCTATAACTTTTTATAATTTCCTGCACTGTAACCCGAAAAATTTTACTTATACATTTTAAATTGAGGAAAATAACTCATTCGACATAAAGAAAATATAACTTTTAATTAAAAAGGTAAATTTAATCATACTGTTATTTCCAAATAAGAATATTAAGAATCGTATTAAACGTATAAATACAATTTTTTGAATAAAATATAAAATACATTAAGTATGTAAACTATGTTGTTCATTTTATTTCCTTATTTTATATCTTTTCTTTATTATCGCGGTTAATCATAAAATATAAAAAAGTAGAGTGCACATTTCCGTTGTAGTTTAAGAAATTTTGGGATATGAACATTCTAATTAATTTAAAATAATATGCAGATTCTATTTTAGCTTATAAATGTAATAAATTGTAAAATTGAATGATAAATAAGTTATAGAAATATGATATCGAGAATCTTAATGCGTATTAATGATTTTCGATGCTACATTCGTACTCTTTATGGATTATTAAATTCGTTTTACTAAAAATTTACTTTATAATTTCGAATGTATATAATTATAAAAGGCTAACGTTATAATTCCAAACTATTTAAAATACAATGAAGTGACATAGTTTAGATCAAGTTCGGCGACATGTAATGTTAGAATATATAAATGTATTATAATAAATATTTTTCAGCAGTGGTTAAATGTACACGAGTATTGAAAATATTATAAAAAAGGGAGTTTTACATTAAGTTTTCTCGCTAATAATGAAATTATTGATACTTCCTTGCAGTTTCGTAGAAAGTAGTTTACCTTAAATTCGGATCATCGGTTAAGATTACGAGACCGGAACATTTGCAACATTGACTGCATCGCTCTCTCGGTCCAAATCCTAATCTTACCCTCTGTGTCATTAGATTATTTGTCTTTTGAAAGATTTGCCTCCGTCAGCTGTTCCAACGGGCGCACGTCCAAGTATTCCGTCATAAGCATCCCCGCCCTCTCTGCTCATGTAGATATTACTAATTCCTCAAATTTTGTTACTCATGACAGCTTCTCACTTTATTTATTTACTAAAATACGAGTGTTCATTGAGAAGTATATATATATTATACATAAGTGCATAGGAGTAGGTATTGGGTACACGTTATCTGTATCTTCTATACAAGATTTTCATTCCTTGTATTTGGTTTACCTTTAAAAAACGAATTCATTTTACTACACTAATTTTACATAAACTACTATTACATAAAAATATAACTCAAAATTTAATAAAAAACGTTATGTCGTTGTTATATTTTGTTCATTATTTCATTATTGAAGTTCTTTATTTAAAATATATTATATAATTCAAAGCGAGAGTAAAGTGATCTAATGAGAAGGATTTACATGGACTGTCACGGGTCGTCAACAAAAAAAGTAATAAAATTAATGTCAAACATAAAATTTTTTTACTTCTTTATATGTATTATTGACGTAATTCATTTAAAATTTGAGATGCTCTACAAACTTAAATGTCAGCTCTTATACAACCGAACGTTCTTAATATTTTTTATCGTAAAATATCTCTCTTTAAAATGTTATAAAATATATAGGCAATAGGATTGCTAAGTAAAAATTTACGTCAGAATTTCCATTCCAATATCGGAGTCGTAATGCGATTGTAAAAATTGTAATTCGAGATCTACGTCATTCTTTTCTTTTCACAGCAACATTATAAGTTTCAGTAAAGTTTGATTTTTAAAATGAAAACCAATTTCAATAAGAATTCGTTATTTAATGAGATTAATTAAAAATAAATTGATAATTCAGAAATAACGAATCTCTGCAGAATTGCTGTAATGTTGCAACTATACTTCTTAAAGTATCGTAAAAGAGCCTTGAACGCAGTAAAGTAGTAGCGTCATCGTATTACATGTAAAGAAATATTGTAATCTAATGAGTTGGGGGACAAGTTGAGGGAATAAAATGATACTTTTACATTTTTCTTCAATATCTGAAATTGTCGAATACAATAGCTACAATGTAATAATATAGTATTTATTTAAACGAAATGAATAACAAATGCTCGATGACAGATTACATATTTCGCTTTCGTTTCAGTGAGCATGGCCAAATGTACTTGTAATTTAAGGAGGAGGTGGAATTCATTAGCCTAAGTAGCTTCCAATGTTTCACTGATTGTTGTTTTCCGTTTGGAAGTGTGACTCGAGTGGTAAAAGGTTGATTTGAAAGCCTACCTTATCGTGAAACGTCGATCTAAGCACGAGCGCAGACATAATGAAATTCGGCCGAGTATTGAAAATAAATATTATTGCAGTGCAATTTACGTCGTCCAGCTGTAAAGTTTTTATCCGCGTATAATACCGTGATAAATACCAAAGACATAATTTACCTTGGCGCCGCTGTAATTAAATTATACATCAAACGAATAATATATTAATCAGTTCGAGTAATTGTCGTAAAATGTCGAAAGTTCATTGTGGCCTAATAATAATAATAATATTAATTAACGAAAGCGGAGGGAGTAGTGCGAGGGATGCCCTTTTCGACTTTACCGTCGAGCAAATTTCATCGAGTAAATTCGTTCACAAGGTCACAATTTTGACAAGTCACGCGTCATTCCAGCAGGATATGTTTATTAAAAAGATATCGAGCCAATTGCCGACGCTCACTGTCAATTCCGTGAAAATTGAATTCAACGGGACGGACATCGCGCTCGATCTGCCGATTCACAAGAAGATGAGAAACACGAAATTGTTCATCGCTCTACACGACAGCGTCGATCCCGATCTCTGCCTGAGCCACTTATACGAGATCGTGAACTTTATCGTGCGGCTCTCGCCAATCGCGATGAGGCCCATGTTCCTCATCGTACTCTTCTCGAAAAACCTCCCGGTCGAAGAGAATCTGAAGGAGTTCTTGGCTTACGGCTGGAGCTTGAAGTTTTTGAATCTCTCGATCATCAAGGTCAATACTTACAGTTCGAACAGCGAGTCGGTCATCCTCAGCTACAATCCCTTCCGGCGTAACTACATTTACGAGCAATTCAATGCCACGACTAATATATTTCCCGACAAGCTCAACAACATGTGGGGCTACAAGTTCAACGTCCTCTACTATCACAAGCCGCCGTTCTTTATGATAACGAAAGACAAGGAGACGGGCAAGGAAGAAATCGGTGGTATATCCTACTCCTATCTGAAGATACTTACAGAAAAGTTGAATTTCTCATTGGAGATGGAGAAGTTGAGCAACAACACCTCGAATTTGTCCGATATGTTTAAGCTGTTCAAGAAGACGAAGACGAAAATGTCGACGGTGCCCGTGCTCGTAAGCGTCTTGAACGAGACTGACTTCTTAACGGGGAGGATCGTCCTCGATCAGAGATTCATAATGATCGTTCCCGTCCTCACGGCCCTCAAGGTCGTCAATCTCTATTACCTATTTATCCACTTGTGCTTCTTCATCGTGATCGTTTTGTGCTTCGCCGGGAGCCTCTACGTCTTCAGCTTCCCCTCGAGTAACTGGAAGATCCTGGACATTTATCGGCTGCTGCTGGGCGTGAGCCTGTCCAAGCGGCCCCAGAAGTCGAGCCAGCGCATCGTTTACTTCAGCCTCGTTGTGGTCTCGATAAAGTATTCCGGCGACATATTCGCGAACATGACGGGGATTAAGGTGAAGCACGAGGAAAAGCCTTTCGACACTTTCGACGAAATCATTGAGTCGAAAATACCCGTTTACATGAGCGAGATCTTCCAAAACGAAATCTATGACAAGATCGATGAAATCACCCATAGCCTCAAGCTCAAGTCCGGGGTGTACAAGAATTTTGAGGAATGCCTGCACACCTTGCGCAGCACCAAAAACGCCATATGCATTACGAACGACATATACGGCCGATTTGTATTTAAGACCCACAATACTCTCGTTAACGGCAAAGTCGTCAATCCCCGGAACTTCATGAAACTGGCTCGTCCTCATCTCTACCATGACAAGACGACCTTCTTCTACGAGACGGCTTCTCCCTTCGTTGAAAGCATTGAGAGGATTTGCTTGCGAATTTACGATTCCGGTTTGGCGTCGTCCTGGCGCGTCAAATCAATATTTAACTACGGGACTAACGAGTCCGAAGACCAAGCGAGGAAGAAATATTTCTTCCTATGGGAGGTTCTAAGTATCGCCGTCGTCGGCTACTTAATATCAGCTGGGGTTTTTATAAATGAATTGATCGTCGCCTGCTTAAAGAGCTACCGACGACAAATTCATGTCTAATCAGCGTACATTACGATAAATTTACGAATTTATCAATTAATCTTTACCTTACAATCGTTGTTTTACTTATTCGGCCCTCATTCATCCATAATTACCCTTTAGAACAACATTATAACAACGCAAAACTCTTTTATCAATTATATATTTGTAGACTATGGAAATGTAAATCGAATACGTATATTGAATTTCTACTACTTTAGCAGCCTGATCGCGCAAATACGTACAAATTCTTTTTCTTATTCATTTTGGAAGAATTACTGTAACTAAGATAGAGAATTAAGATAGAGAAATATGTATTCTTAAATATAAACATAATCATTGCCTTTTACATTTTTTTTTCTCGCTATTTTTGAAAAGCAATTTATTATCTCATATATTGCGTTCTATTTATTTTCAGAAAATCAAAAGTCTGTCGGCTCGTATGTTATTAAATTTACAATTAAATTCATCTAGATATTAAAAGATTATATAAAATAAAAAAAAAAATAAAAAAAAAATAGAAAGTTTCGTTTCTCACACATTATTACAAATTAAAGCACAATTATAAACTCCTAGAAATAAAGCACAATTTTAATAAAGCAGATTTTAATTTTCATTTTAAACAATAAAGTGTACTTATTTAAGGGGGAAAAATAGTTTAAAATCTATCGGAAACATTTTTAATTAAGTTTTCAGTCGAGTTACACGTCGTCGTTGCTAGGAAACCTTTGCATTGACGTGATTCCAATTGGTATTAGAAATGTAAGTAATTTAATCTTATAGCTTGAAATTAGAAATTGTAACGTATTAATTAAAAGATATTAAAAATGCGTAGTTTGTGTTCGGTCCATATTCAAAACCTTGTTTTCAATAAATATAATTTTTACTAAGAATTTGCGTAAATAAACATCTAGATCACGATATTACTTTTGATCCATTGGTCCGTTGGGGAGCTTTTTCTTATCATACTTGTTGCTTTAGATGCAGAAGAAACAACCTTCGCTTCCCGTAATGCATTCTACGCTTTTCAAAACTCAGAGTCTTAATTGCCTTTCTTCTAGTGTCGATAGTAATCTTTACGACTTGTAAATTGTAAACAATCTTTAAACTTTCATTACTAAGAAGTCGATTTCATTTAACTTGAGCATCCAAGTATTCATAACCAAAAGGCTTTTAAAAGGTTTCGAGAATAAGGAAAGAATAAGGAAAGAACAAGGAAAGAACAAGGAAAGAGAAGTAAGAGAAAACATATTATACTCAATGAAAATTATTGTCAGAATAACTATTTTCGTTTTTAAACATTCTTTAAAATAAAGAAACTCTTATTCCTCATTTTGTTCAAGTAAAATTTTAACCGGAAATCAAGTTGAAGGAAAATTATTACTTTGTCAATTGATAGTCTATTAATAAATTTCACAAAGTTAAATTAGAAATTAAATATTTATATTGTAGCTTCCAACGGAAGTTTTGATGTAGAAGATCTTTTCTATTATAATATACTTAAGTTTCTTTATTGCTCATATTTATAATTAAAAACTGTCATAGAGTTTTGGAAGCTTTTATGCAATGCAAAGCTAATTCTACTAAATATAAACGGATATTGAGAAAGATTTTTTTTTTAATTAATTAAAACTTGCTTTATAATAATGTAAAACTTTATTGTAAAAGTGAATAAAAATAAAAAATTTCTAATGAAAACTTTACATATAACCTATTACAGATTAATATTTATTCATGTATTCTACATTACGCGATCGTAATCTCGTAATCTGATGAATAATCATGAATAATTCCTTTTCCGACAATTTTAACTTTTTTTATAATTTATAAAATTATCCGATAATTAAAAGTTACATAGAGTTACATATGGTTATCCATTAAACAAATAAATGAATTACAAAGTTGCAAAATATCACATTACTTATCTATAACAAGAACTTTAATAGTATTGATGAATCCGTAGTATATTAAGCTTATGGATATATAGGGGCGATAGTCGATCATATTATTGTTCATATAATTTCATAAACATTAGAAAGAATAATTTAGAATATTATCAAATTAAAAATCTTGTGAAAAAGATATATTAATTATATTTAAAACAAGAAGTTTACAATGCGTAGTACATGACAAAACAAAATTTATAAGCATGGGTGAGGAAAAATTAATATTGAAAGCTTAAATTATAATTAAAATTCATTATAAAATAAGATAAATGCTAATTTTCCATAAAAATTGTAATTATTTAATTCAACGTTTAACAGTAATCAGTTCTCGTGTAGTTGGTATATAATCAGGTATAGGGAGAGTGAAATATTTCCATAACTCCTAAGTCACATTTCATTTAACAGGCCAATTACACATATATCTAAATATTACTCTTAAAACTTTAATAATATAATACTTACTTACTTATTACTCGTTCAAATAAACTTTTGCAAATATTACAGTTATTAGATGTACTTCGGCATGTAGCGTTATAGATGTTATCCTCTTTGTTATAAAATATATGTTATTTCGGTAGATTCTAATGATACGAATTACAACACCCTTCTATATACATATATATACATATATATGGTAAGTATTGTAAGTATTAGAAGCGTGTATGTGCGTCGGCCGCGTGTGTGTATGACTGATTATTGTTGATAATATTTCCTAGATTAAAGTTTAGTATTTCAATTAGTAAAGTTTAATATTGAAACTTAGAATTGCATTAGAATATGATTAAAATACTAATTAAATTTTCATATTCCGACAAGTATTGAAACACTGTAATTGATAATAGTTTTATTGTGTATGGGCCTAATTTCAAAAAAACGTTTTATTCACTTCAATTTTTCGACTATTGGTACTGATCCTATTTTAAATGACATTTATACAATCAATTAATCCATACGTATACGCTATCATGATTTGACTTAATAAAATGTAAATTTTATTTCAAGTTCATCTCCTGTAACATTTTTTTGCGGTTAACGATAAATTAGGATTTGAATATTTACGCGTCAGTTACATTCTTTATTTAATTCAACTCTCTAATTTTTTTAAGTAGAGTAGTAAATACAGTTTTTGTCGAGCATTTTATTGTATGATACAATTATTTACGCTCAGTATATAAGAAAATTTCAATGCAATATGATGGATATGCAAAACGACAATTACAATATTAATATATTCATGCACATAGTAAATTAAATTTGAATAGATTATATGAATAAATAAAAAATCATATATTAAATCGTAAAAATTAGATCCTCAAACGTCAAATTTTCGTTTTTATTTTATTCATTAGTGACTGATTTTAATGCATGATTTGATGACATTTCGATAACTCAAGGTATCTCGATGATAATAAAAGTGATAAAATTATTTTAACAGTCACAGTAATTATAATAATCTTTATATAGCAAAACAGAAATACCTTTAAGCTTCTGATTTTACGGCATTTCGTCCTACAAAATTTAGGCAAAATGTTGATAATGCTTAAAATGCCTGTGACATTTTAATACTTCTAATCCAGCATTGCAAAGTATTTAAATTATTCTGTGGTATTTTATTAAAACTTGTAATGCGCCCCCCCCCCATTTTAACGACTAAAAAACTTTTTAATCGTTTTTAATAATATTTTTATCTAATTTAAACTAATTCACTTTTTCTAAAAAATATTAGAATATGGAATTAGTCTGAATAGGGGTTGGGTTGTGAAAATTAATAAGTCACTGTCGTTATTAGCCTGCAATAAGTAGGATTAACGAATATTATTGATCTCTTGTTTGCGTATAGGCAAGTGAATTTGATCCTTTAAAACCTTTATAGCTCTGTTATTATTAAAAACGAAAGCTGTAATACACTTAACGCCGTGAAGTGATTTCGGCGTATTTAATCATACAGGAAAAATTTACGTTCCCGTATGGGGTGGCAAACTTCGATCTCAACGTGGCTTGACGTGGCTGGACGTGGCTGGACGTGGCTGGGCACGTAAGAATCGGACCGGCGTAATAAAGGATTGACAGGCAAGAGAGACAGAGAATTTAGTTGCAAATAATTTGATCGAAGGACTCCGAAAGAGGGCCACGAAGAATAACGGGGTTTGACTCGACAGGTCAGCCGGCTTCATCCCCACGATGACACGATTCCCACGATCAAGGGAAGGTCAGGAGTAACGATTGCTGCGACACGCGCACAACTCCCGCGTAATCACAACACCCCCTGTTTCATCCTTCGTTTGCCGACCGACATTTTACCCTCTCAAAACTCAATACTTTTACCGTCCTTTGTGCACTCCCAACCTCTTTTTAATACTGATCTAAATACTCACCTTTCATAAATTACCATACGTCAATTTGGGCCACAGAGCTCTTATACTATATTCGTACGCAGCTGCACTGTCATCCTAGCCGCGAAAAAACTTTTCCTAAATAATAACTATCTTTGCGAAACTTGTAATAAGCTTCTTTAACAAGCAAATACATATTAACTATCTCAACTGGTGTTTATATTATAATTCTAATTATAAATTTATAACTGAAATCATTTTTTCAAGAGCTTTTTACCTCTACTCGCATTAAAGTTCATTCTTCACGTATATATTTGTAGATAAAAATTAATAATTACAAAGGGCGGAGTAAGAATTTACAGCCCGTGTCCGTGCGCACAAGGGGGAAAAAAAAAAAATAAAAATACAAACTAAAACTTATTTCAAATTCTTGAAGAAGATCGAAACCTTGACATGAAGTTTATAAAGAGCCAATATTAAAACGATATTTAAAATATGACGTACCTGATTTATGTAAAAATTCGACAATTCACAAATTATTAATCAGCGTTCACTTATTCTGCTTCACTTTTAATTAAATATGAATTAATTATACATTTATTTGATTTACTATTGCTAAACAAGAATTTTTTTGTTCTTATAACTGAGCTGTAATTTATCGCGAATTAGTCTATTTCTTTGGAGAAAATTAATATTGTAAGCAAATAATTTGAATTTAACGAATTGGAATAATTGAAAATTTATTTTATAAATAATTAAGTTATTTACGTATTTTTAATTATCAATCAGCATTTAATCTATAATTAATAATTATATCAATGCAAAATAAGCTCATTTTATTAATTAATGCCAATAACGTATAAATATACAAAAACTTAACGTATACATCAATAACTATGTTATGATAATATTTTGATGTTATGATAATATATTATATATCTACGTTCTAAATATTACACGTGTTTCATCACCTTCTCGTATCTTAAATTACATTTAAGAATTTATTTCAAATTCTTTTACGTCTATTTACGTAAATCTATATAATTAGTGCAATTTATTTTTACATTAATCAACATATTTTGAATTTCTAGCAGTATTTTAATTATTTTGATATTGTTTTAATTTACTAAATATGAGTCTTAAAGCGAAATATTTAGGATCTAAGTAAAAGAAAAACTATACAAAATTTTTATTACCAAAATTATTCACTTACTGTATTTTTCCTAATACAGACTATCTATTTATTTTAGTATTAAAGGTCTATTCATTATTTTTACGTTTTATTAAAACTATTGCTTAGAATAAATATTGTTATACATATAACAAAGTAAAATACTATATATTTTTATTCAATATGCCAATATGTGATGATTACGTAAACGAATATTTACTGTCATGTTTTCAATTTGGTACTAGTAACAAAATAATATTAGAGAGAGATAAGGGAGATGATATAGTACGAAGAAAGAGATAAAATGAGAAGCGAATGAGAGGTAAAAAAGCTTGTAGAAAAATGTATTGTAAGTAAACGCAACTGTTAATTCAAAAGAATTGGTCACCAATACAAACTGTAGAAAACAAAGATTTTAAAGAAATAAAGGGAATCCGTTAAGAATAATGTTTAAAAATGGAGAGAAAGCATGATGTGTGAGAATAGTATAAGAGAAAACGGATATACGAACATAAAGGCTTAGAAAAATACATAAAAATGTACTTTTTTAATCTGCAAAGTAACGAAAACAAATTTATTATAAACAACCATAGAATTTAGTTTTAAAATTAGAAGATTATAAAAGACATAAAGCAATTTCATTCAAGGATTTTTTTATTTGTTGATCGGACATAATAAATAACTGTTGTATACTAAAAGATTAAAAAGCTTTAAAATATTCGTGATAGGCAATAAATTTTTAGTTAATGACTGTGACTCTTATGTCATCGAAACATTTATAAATTAATAATGCTTAATGTTAATTAATTAGAATATTAAATGATAAGTGATTAATAAATATTATTCGCTTAGATTCCGATAATGTTTAAGGTTTTCAAAATTAGTACTAAGCATCAGATCTTTTAATTACTAAATCATTGGGGAAAAATATTCTTTAACACATACATCGATTCCAGCTATTTCTAGATTTCCAATATGTCATCTACGCGTAAATAAATAAGCGGACGACAAATAAATAAATTCGATTGTTCAACACAGTTTGTGTCTGCTCTGGAAAGCCATTTATTCGGTTTCCATTTAACATTTTAAGTTCTATTCTCTAGTTATACTGTTACACATCAGACGTAGCATGGCTGGCATATTTACAATCCGGGAGGATTATCCGATTTACACCGGAAAACAGAAGTACTCCGGGGGAGGACTTAGCCGAGCGAATGGAATATCGGCTACGAGTCATAGAAACGAAATTGCTTTTCCGGAAAATGTCCTCTGGACATTTCATCCGTCATATTTCTGGTGAAATCCTAAGTGTTGCCGTCCTTATACAACTGCTCGAATTAATCTAACGCACCCAGAGAGACTCTCTCTCGTTTCCTTCTTATTGTCTCTGGCCGTCGATGGCAGTATTGTATTTATGCATCGTGTATTCGTGCATTTGACCAAACGCAAATCGCATAACGGATACCCTAATACACTTTGTGAGCCTCTGATAGAGGAAAGGGCTTTTTCAACATTGTTAATCACGAGACTAATATACTCGTTATACAAATTTTATTATATTACACAACGCCCGAACCTTTTCTACCTTTCGAAAACTCGATATTTAATACAAAATTTTTCCTATGTAGTGTATAATATTTTTTTGAAATTCTTAGTTATTATGGAATGGACGAGTGCCTGTGCACAAACACAAACTTACGCACGCGCGATGCATACCATATCGTGCGTAGCTGTCGCACATTCATATGAGCATATACGCACATGCACATGAATAAGAAAACATTTTTTCAAGATTTTTATTTTCCAAATGCATTTAATTGAATTAATTGCCGTATATATTAAATTTTTTGAAAGCCTACTTTAAAGATCCTGAATTGTACATTTTTATCGGTTCTTGCGCATGTGCTGTTGTCGCTGCACTTGTATTTGAGAAAAATATTGAAATACATTATGAGTTTCATGACGAGGATTAAAATTTCATTTCATCGAGAAGCAGTTATTAAAGAAATTTAAAAAAATATAAAGCTGCCATTAGTTTTCTGAAGTTAAAGCGATAAAAACAAATAACTATGAAAGCTGTAAATTATTTTATTTTCTATTACCAATCTTAAATAAAATATCTTCGCGGAAAACCTGTTATAAATATGTAAAAAAAAAAAAAAAAAAATTCGAAAGAAATACTGAAGGGATGTGAAATTCAGTCGAAGTGCTTAACACTGTTAATTGATAATAATAGCATTCGGATTATCTTAGTTGTTTTCGTTGATGAATGAGGTCAAGGAATGGAATAGTTAGAAAAATCAAAGTATCGGGAATCAGATGTCACTGAAAGGAAGTAAAAATCGGTTAAGTAACTCTCGTCGTAATATGGTCCAGAATAGAGAGCGAAAGAGAGAGAGAGAGAGAGAGAGAGAGAGAGAGAGAGAGAGAGAGAGAGAGAGAGGGAGAGAGAGGAAAAGAAAAAAAAAATTTCAGCCGGCGGAGAGAGAGAGGCTCGCAGCATCTTCAGGGGGCGCGCGCACGCATCTAGTGTCGAAGGGAGGGGAGGACGTTTAACCCTGGATCCAGAGGGAAGTGAGAGTATCAGCAGTGAGCCAACGGGTGCCGTCATACGAAGAAGCGATCCGGATAATTGCCAGTGGCTACATTGTGCGCGTCTCCGAGGCTTCTGACGCAAAAGCTTAAGAGACGTATGGATTTTAATGTGACGTATGACGAGGCCGTGAATTAGCCTTCTTCCATGTACGCGGATCCAGCGGTAGCTTGACGATGGCGGACGAGTCAGTATCTGTGAATGCAGACATTTGACCAATTTTCAGAGCAACAGCTTTTCATGTACCTCCATACAACCTTGGTCAGAGTGCATAGCGCCCGCTACGGATTACGAATTTCAAACGGAATAAGGTATCTTCGATCGACCCGCTTGGAACAATAGTAAAAAACGGGCTCCACTTTTCATGCATTCACATGCTTTCTACATCACATTCAACGAAACTAATGGAATTCCTTACTTCTGAGAACTTATTAAATGCTCGCTGAGAAGGATTTACGTTGCCCCCTCCCCGACCCTCTTCTCTCCGCCCTTACTTTCCGTTCCTTATCATTATTACAAAAAACTGACTTACTTTTTTATGTTTTTTTTGTTTTGTTTTGTTTTTTTTTGCGAAACCGGACTTTCTTGGCCGCTATCTTATCGACGATGACTTCAAGCTAAGTTTAATGATTTAGCCGATGCTCTTTTTTCGTAATCAAAAACTTTACTTTCTATTTTTCTTCTTATTTTTCATGCTGCATAGGACTTAGCAACGGTCTTAATCGACGCTCAGGAACATTGATTAATACCTCATACAAGAGTGCCAAAATCTAAAAACTTTTATATTTATAGTCCGTTCGAGAAGGAAAAAAAGAATTGATAATCTCCCATCAGATACATAAAAATCAAGTAACTTCTTTCTCATTTTCGCAAATTTAAATCCCTCCTTCATTTTCAAAGCACAAAAGGCACAATTCATTCTCAATGTTTTAATTGGAATTTCAAATTTCCCGCAAACTCGTACAGTAAAAGAACCGTATAATATTATGATTAAAAATCACCTCCGTGTTAAAGATTTATATCACAGAAATGTAGTGTGATGACGATTGAGTGGATCTCCAATCAAATAGAAATTCGGCATGATGGAAGTATACTGTGCCAAACTTGCAACCAAATGACATAAAGTAATTATTGCAAGAGCACGTAAGATTCTGCAATTTCAAAATTGCATCAGAAATTATATCTATATAAGTTTAACATGCAGCTTATAAACAAAATAGATATTAAATTAAATGAATTTTTTACCAATTATCAATGAGTAGCATTATTTTATTTTAGGCTCCCTGATTGTATCGGAGTCATGAGTAACCCCCTGTTGCATGATAAATTTCTATAGGCTAAGCTAAATAAAACTGAAGTTTAAACACATAAAAAATTCATTTACTCGTGAAAAACAACTTTAAATGTCCTGAAAATTAATTAACCGTAATTGTCAATTTAACGGATTACCTTCTTTCTCGTGTTCTGCAACAAGATTTTAACTCTGTGCTCAAATTACACCGTACGTTATTAAATTTTTTGTTTTTTTTTGTTTTTTTTTTTTATTCTCAATTGAAGTGAATTTAAAATTCCACTGAATATTTATCCGTATGATATCATGTCGACTGAAATTCTTTGAATTCACCTAACTTTCACGCTTAAATTTACGCCCCAGGAAGTTTATTCCTCAATAACATAATATTATAATCTGTAAAACATAACAACAACAAATTATAATAAATAAATTATAATAAAACTATAAATTATAATATTGGCGACTAATCGATAAATGAAATTGTTTATTCTACTGTTTTATTGTTATTGTTTAGAATGATCGGCCGATGCATTATTGTTTGAGTACGTGTAAGCACGTACGTGATTAAAGATATCCGTATTTGTTGACATTTTCATTTAAGCTTATAAGCGCAATAATGGATCAGTTATTTTTTTTTATCACCAATCATAAATCTGTCGGTTATTCTATCGAAAACTGTGCTTTAATAATAATAATAACAACAACAACAATAATAATAATAATAATAAAATATTAAGATTTTCCTGCATTCTGTAAAATTTTATTATCCAGAGCATCAAAAGTAAATATACATGATTATTAATAATTTAAAATTTATGTGCTTTGATTGGAAAAATTTGTAGAACGCTATATGTATTAATAAATCAAACGATGATTAACAATAAATTTTACATAGAGAATATATACAGTTGGTAAGATATTTTAATAAATCATCGAATTAACTTTATTATAATTTATTGCTTTCGTAAACTAATTTTCGATATTGTTTATCTGAAAGTTCAATGTGTTGGTCTTCTTTCGTCTTGGCTTGCGTCTCGATATTTCCATTCAGAACCAATGATTCTCATTCTTCAGATATCGATGATGATTCAATGCAACGTCAACGTAAATAACTGATTTCCAGCATCATTAATGAATTTATCAAAATTTAACACGCGTTTTTTTATTCTATTTAAGTTATATCTTATTGACACATATTTAATTGAATAATCCTTATCCCCGTATTTAATAATTAAATTGGTTCGGTTCGCTATTAAAAATTAAAAGTCCGTAGATAAGAAATTTCATACTCTATCTCGTAATATATACGCTTTTTATAAATAATGTTTCCTTTTATTAATACGGTAACTTATAATTAAGTTTTTAAATTTAAATTACTAGTTATTACTAAATCATGAGTTCATACAATTTTGAAAGTTTTGACATTATTGACGTCATCATCAGTCAAGATCGTAGTTTAAAATAATATAAACGTTTGTCTTTAGTTGATGAATTAAGTTTAATTAAGACCTACTTGTTTTAAATAAATTAGTTAATATTTACATAGTTCATTATTATATAGTCGATGAGCTTTAAATCTATATTTGGAAGTATCTAATGTCAGTCATTCCGTTCCATCTACTGTAGATTTCTTGTGCATCGTTAATACATTATAAATACAATAGAGCAATAACTCTAAGTAAATAATCTAATTTACTTCACCAAAAACTATCTTAACTTATGGACATTTAATTTAAAATGCAACGTCTCCTTCAATAAATAAGCATTTTTATTATTTTAACGAACTTTTAATTTTCAAAAGGAAGTAGCTCATGAGTTAAACAATTAAATAAATCCTATGAATGTGAATGAACATTAGACAATATTAATGGTAATTTCAAAATAAATACACGTATACATATACGCCGACTTTGTATGCCCAATGAAATGATAAAAGACTTTTTCTAAAATACCAATAATATTTATGGTAAAATTGTGAATGTCGTTCACCACCACTATCATCGGTTACTATAAATAGTGAACGCCTTAACTTAATCATTCGGTATGGAAAATAATATTTTTCGCGAAATGTGAAGGGATCCTATAGTCGATTCCAAGTTTTTCACGAGTCAATTCTATGACTTTACGCTACATCTATTTTACTTCTCTCTTTTTACATATACGAGCCCGTCTTTTCCCGCCCACGACTTTCATTATCAACGGACCTCTTTCCATCTTTTCAAAATTATAAAGAATATCTATTCTTCCAAGGTATTGCTAACATTCACGAGAAATTATAATATAATAAATGTTGTTAAACTGACAAACAATGTATATTAGCTATGAAAATTTAAATATAATCTAAGCTTGGGTAAATTTCTCTGTTATTACAATTTTCTTCATTTTCTCTTTCGCTCTGTTTAAGGGTCATAATTAGAATATTTAAAATGATTAATTATATTTCTTTACACTAAGCTAAGCTTGTTAATAAATAAATAAGTAAATAAATAAATGTAAAACCCATGAAGTAATTAGTCACGTCTAAATAAATGCTACAATTTATTGTTGATGTTTTTAGTAATTATAATACCAACAACTATCGAGAGAAGACTTGACTGAATTAATAGTAAATTCGATAATTATTAGTATATCGTTCAATAATTCTCATGATTATTATTATTATTATTATTATTATTATTATTATTATTTTCTATTATTAAAAAGCAGTACGTAAAGAATTAAGTAAGCTGAGAGGTGCCGAAAATTTTTTTGTTCCTCCATTATATTAAGTATAAATATTGTATGCAGAAAAAATGTATTGTATTGGAACTATGATATTTATATACATACCATTGATTGTCGTCCATAGGTTTTCAAGCGAATTCCATTGGAAAAGACCGAGCGCACCGACCGTTAATTGGAAATTGGTATAATCTGATTTTGAGGTAAGATAAATCTCTATTATTTTTTAAATTAAAGTAAGTTAGGATATTTGATTTGCATTACGTCAGAAAAAGTAATCATTCTATTCATTTAGAAAACTATTTATCGATAACGAATGCTTTGTATTACTAGTTATTGAATTTCGGCACGAAAGGTCTTTGTTACCCTATTGGTTGTACTTTCATTCCAATTCTATCGCTATTATGAAGTAATACGCGCACAGCACGTTCTCAATGCTATTGTATAACATTGTGTAAATCCATAAGAATGGTTAACTTTTACCACATAACGTCAATTTCGTCAAATGTCATTACGAATAAAATATCGTTGATCAAACAAATTAACCGATGAGTAATTATCCGGATATTATTATTAATGATATTAAAATTGCCAAGATTTTATACAGGAATTTTTTATTGTTTAAGTAATGAAATCAATTTTCACAGACTCAGTGAACTGTTTCGATTCCTTGAAAATATAATACCCTTCTGATTTCTGTAAAATCCCTTTATAGATTGATAAGAAAAGTTCAGCTATTATTATAATAATGCGATTAAAAATTTCTTTTACTCAATAAAATTGTCTATATTACATTAAAGTTAGACAACTCTTAAATTTTTCTACCGCCTTGAATAATTATTAAGTAAATTTTTTATTTCACCGAATTTAAAAATGTATGTAATATTACTTTATTTATAAATTATTTTTATTATAAAATTTTTAAATCTAAAAAAAAATATTTGTAATAAAAATTGTACAAATATTTATATGTATGTCATTAATTATTAACATGATTTTATTTATATAGACGTTTTTAATTTGTTAAATCGGAAGCTGTCTTATTAAAGAAGTGAATAAATAGATATTGATCAGTCGCGTGTATTCATTATATTTACGCAATTAATATTTTTTACAAAATTCAAAAATTCAAAAAGAATTTTTTTTTTATTATTTAGTAAAATGCAGAAAACTCTACGAAACTTTAGGAGTATTGTTAAATTTAGTATTTAAATGTTTATAATGCAAGCAGGATTTTATTTATAAATATTAAAAATATTGCTATTATTTTACGAATTCTTATAAAATGGAAAGAAAATAGTGAGGATTTTTTATTTGAGCTTGAACAAGTAAATTTTTATACTAAATGCGGACGAATATCTTCAAGGATACTAAACGTACATTTGAACCATCAATACGGGTGCTGAAGATTATCAGTAGGAAGAAGCTTTTCAGAAAATCGGAAATTTAATGACAGAACTCATATAAATTGTTTAAATAAAGATATATCAATCGAGAAAAAGTAGGTCTCGATATTTCTCTCAAGATGAAAGGATCAAATTACGTGAAAACATCCCGTTTATAAGATAAGTGCCTTACAAAGAAGTGTGATATTGAGAAAAGGGAACCGATAATCTTGTATCGAAGCTGTTAGAATAGAAGAATAAAGTTAAATAGAGTGGAAGCGATGAGTAGAAAAATAACAAGTGTATTATAAAAATGTATTACATAAGGGAGAAGGCGCTTACGGTTAGGAAAGAAAATGAGTTAATGATATTCATTGGTATTGCTGAAGGAAAGCACATCGAACCAAAGAAAATTTAAAACATACTAAATTATAATATTTATTGCAGTATTTTTTCTAATGCATGATTCGTAGGAAAGCATTAAGGAAAGAAAGGACTACGCATGGATGTTAATACATTTGTTAATACTTATTTTGGTTTTTCTATTAAAATGAAATTTTATATTTTTACATTACGTTATTATAATATTCATTTATATCGATTGAGTTAAAATACAGAGTTTTACATCCGATGAAACATTTTAAAAAATCGTTAAACAAAAAGAAATAATAATATTTAGAAATCTAATAGTTTTCTATGCTTTTTGTCGGGTATATGTCATTATAATGCTTTATGAATAATTAAATAATTTGATATCATACGCTAATTATGTAAAAATTATTCAGGTAACTTAAAAATCAGTTAATAATTGCTTTATTTTATTATATATGACGTAAAACATAAAGTAAACACGTTATTTATTTCTTATTCTATTAAAAAATAAATATTTTTCGTTCCATTTTATCGAATATTCTCAATAATAAAATGCATTGAAACCTTAGGAAAGTATATTTTTATTAGAAAACAATTCGAAATATTCCAAATGTGCTCTGTTATAAATTTAAAATTAAGAATTTTTTTATGCTTTTTATTTAAAGTAGTATATTTGACAAATAAAGCATCGAAGAAAATTTCGTTAGCTTTTGATTAATTTGTTCAGATTAATTTGTGTTCGTGGGCGAAGGCGAGCTTCGGTATTAGATAAATACTTGCTTTGAGCATTGACCTTAAAATTCTCTCGGGATATACATTTAATTACAAGCAATAGTGCTTTAAAGCTTATTTACTTTAAAGTGTATGTTACACTAAATTTAGCTTTGCCATTTATATTCAATTTCTTTCTGCGTTCATTTTAATCCCGCGATTCTTCCTTCGTAATTTAATATTGGCCAATCGATTTCTAGTTCGTGCTCCTCTTTAGGGAAAATCATTGCTATCGTTCTTGCATAATAAAAAGGAAGCATGATCGATAATGAAAGTATATGCTCAATTAAATATTTCAAATTTTTCCAATATAAACTGTTGCTTACAAAGGCATTCGTAATAAGAAGACTGAAGATTAAAGATTAGGGTCGTCCGAAATACGGAATTGAATAAGCCGACGTATGTGTATTAGGATCTATCGAATCGAGTTAACGAGTTTCTATTGAACGAGAAGAACTTTGTTGCATCTTGTAAATAAAAAGCGATACCATTGAGTGATCTGCTGCGCATACCTAAACTTATTCTTAGCTCGTAAATAAATCATCATCATCATCATCATCATCATGATTATTATTATTATTATTATTATTATTATTATTGTTGTTGTTGTTGTTGTTGTTGTTGTTGTTGTTATTGTTATTGTTATATAGGTTAACACCCATTTTTATTTATGGACCTAGATATTATTCATGTACAAATAAATTTAAAAAAAGTGGAAAATATAGTTTAAAATGGTTAAAAGTTTTTTTTATCGATCAGTTCACTTTTTCATTATATCCGATTCATCAAAATTGTACGTAATGAATTTATTCGTACAATAGCTATGTAAAGATCATTATTTTATTCTGACTGTATGAAATAAATTCCTAGTCTCATAATTATGCACTTTAATAATTTAATATTCATTTGCTTATTTTTACTTGTTTATTTTTATTTTTAATTGTATTAATTGAAATTTATAATATATATATATATATATATATATATATATATATATATAGATAAGCATTATTTTTTATATGTCTTGTTCGTGTATTTAAAAATCTTATTTTCAAAATAAAGCCAGATTATCAGAAATTCTTTTAAAACAATTACAGATTTTAATACAAACAAAATCAATATAAAATGGTATTTAACATATTAAAAATTAAGTCAATAAATTTTAATAATTAATTTAGCAATTTAAATTAACTTTTCGAAATGCATCCCAAATCATTCTCTTAATAAAATATTTGATAATATTTGATATTTATAACATAATTTTTATATTTTATGAACATTATTTATTGTGAATTGTAATATTTTACTTCACTGTAATACTTTACTGTAATTAAATGTAATACTTTACTAAATGTCGGTATATTTTATTCCACTACCTAGTTTTAGTGTATATAAAAAAAATCATAAAAATATCTGTAAATATTTTGTAAGGTTATTTAGGATAATTTTAAATATTGAGCGATTTACGAGATGTAAATGCATTCCAACTGCACATGTATTTTTAAATATAAATGATTAAAAACGGTATATAATTAATTTGCGTTTGATAATGCCGGTTAGTTGGCTGAAATGCATGAGTTAATTTCACAGTTTAAAGAACTGTGAGAAAGTTTCGTAAATTATTTTTGAATTGAGTTTTAAAAATATGTCACAACAATTTAACCCAATTTCTTTATAAAAAGGTATTTTATAATATATTATTATTATAATTTACAATAAAAATATTTATAAATTAGGTCGTCATTTATATTTCTCATTTACGAAACACTTAATGTAATAAGAAAGAATATATATTTTCATTTACTGCATAAATTACATGCTTATAGTTAATACTTAAAGTTAATCTAGAAGTTTATGTTAAGTTGATAAGTTCTGTACGTAGCGACATCGAATTGCATTTAAAATTAATACAAAATTATAATAAAAAGTGTATCAATAGTAATAATATGTGCTGTTTATTAAACAATGCTGTGCGTATGAGAAAACTGTTATCTGTAAAAAGTTAATTGAGATAACTGAGATGAATAGCTTGATAGATGAAATATTTAATAGGAGTTTGTCAGAGAAAGGCTACATCTAAATAACTTACATAAAACTAGAAATTCAGGTCCCTTACAGATTTTAATTAAGGATATAACGCTGCGATCATGTCGCATCATGTCATTCTAAGAAGAAAAAAATGCGAATCCTAGAGTTACTTACGTATCATATTCACTAATATTATTTACTTATCAATATCATGTTAATATAACGTTTTTTGTATACTGATAAATAAATAGACATAAAATTTTAATCGAGTCTGCAAGTATTTTGAGAATAAAGAAATTAGCCAATCCGTGTAAATTTCCTTTTATTTATTTATTTATTTGTTTATTTATTTTTAGTAATTCATTCTCACTCAATTATCAGTACATTATATTCTTAATAAATAATGTTAATTTTTTTAAGACTACCTAGTGCTACAATATAGTAAAATTTTTTTTAAATTCCAAGTTTACATTTACTTATACATTTATTTGGTTGTTACATGAATATTAGTTTAGACTGTAAAATTAAACTATTTTTTTTTAAGTCTTTTAATACAGAAAATTTAAATGAAAGAATACATAGACTTTTTGGTCCCGTCATAATGATCATTAAATTATCAAAGAAACTTTAACAAAATATTTTTTTGAGCATTCTAACGATACGAGAGAGAAAATAAAAATAATCAAATAATTGAAAAAGAAAAAATAATTTTCCGCTTTCGTATTAACAGATCTTTGCTTTAGGGACATAAAAATTTTTCTTATTGATGTAAGAAATAGAATGAGAAGTCAATTTTTAAAATAAATAATAAAAATGTAATATAAACTGAAAATGAAACCTAGAATCACACTTGAGTTAGGTAGTCAATAATAAATCATCTCTTGAGTATCCAAATCTACGTTGAAATTAATAATTATTGTTAATTAACATTATTTAATTTATCTAATTACGTTCAGTCTATTCGTGTGTTTCAGATTCATGATTGGTTAAAACTATTTATAGGAATGAAGTGTCTGAAAGGAGTGCTCTTTACGTTTAATCTGCTAATATGGGTAACGTTTATTCTAAATACATGTCTATATATATACATCAGCGTTTACGTGCTAAAATTAAAATAAGATGAAAGAATTATTAAAAGAGTAAACGAAAAGGATGTAATAAAATTTTATGCATTTTCTACTGCGAAAATGTATAAATAAATTAAAATTTTAAATAAGCATTGATATTGTATTTATTTAAAAACCAATTTTTATGGATGAGAACATATTTTTCTCATTTACTAAAACGAGATATTACACCTTTGATTGATTATTTTATTTATATAAGTTGTTATAAATCATAAAATTTGCATAATAAAAATAATACCAACTTGCTAACTAGTAAAAATATAGTTAATCCGTAATTTATGGATATTTGTATTTGACGTTTCGTTATGTATATTCTAGAAAGCAATAAGTAACGTAATGAACCAGATCGTGATCAGTTGCGTTAATAAGGTGAATTACTTTCAGCTGGTTGGCTGCACGGTTATGGTGATTGGCGCTTGGCTACTAATGGAGCCGAGCAAAGGTCACTTGGTGAACCTCTTCACTCCCCATGCCTCTCCCACGGAGACGATATACTTCGTAGCCTACAGCCTCCTGGTGCTCGGTTTCACGGTCCTAACCGTCGGCTTCTTCGGATGCCGCGCCGCTCTACACGAGAGCCAGTGCGTCCTTGCCATTGTAAGCTCAACTTTGTTCCTTTAATCTCACTTTAAATGAGCTTCTTTTACATTTTACTGGAATCGAGGCAATATCTTTATAAGCGAAGCGACCTAATCGAGTCAAAATTATTCCTCCTTGGGTAGATACACCGGGTTTTAATGACGCGGAACCTATAATTAGTAAATCAGCAGTCTTTTGAAAAGAAATCCATTGAAGCTCTTGCATTATTATTGTTATTATTAAAAAAAAAATAAATAAAATTTCATTATTTTCACAAAGAAGATATTTCGTATAAACCTTTGTTTATAATTATAAAATAGATCGTTCGATAAAAACTTTATTGTTTAAAAATATTATTAATATCTTTGCTCGTTTTACATTCATTACAATTCAATTAATTCGAAATCTTGCATTTTTTTTTTTTGTTATTAACTCTGTAATATAAAATTTATTGTATGCGCAAATGAAGATGTGAATAGCACCTTTTGTCTCTGGCTAGTGAAGTCTCTAGCTTATCTACGCTCTCGAGTTTAATTGTACTTGAAACAAATTTGAAATTAATTTAAATTACGGACTCAATGTTATCTCTTGTTTTAACACATATATATATATACATATAATGACAGGAAGAAGACAAAGATGATTCTTTTGGTGTATAAATTAAACGTCAAACTGAACGAAATAACGGTATTTGCCGATTTTTCGCGTTCGGAATCAATCAAATATTAGAATTATTATTCTCGTACTTATTCGAACGTACTTTTGGATTATAGATTAAAACAACCGGAGGAACTTGCCGTGGAAAATAATTATAATTAGAAGTAATTGATGACTGAACTCAGAGTAGCAAAAGCACAATTGATTAAGTCGCTTTCATTATTGAAAAAGCTCGTGTACCTTCTCGCGTTCTATCGATTTTTCAAAATCCACTGTTGCGTCCCCGCTCTACGCATGCGTCTCATACCATGACCCATTAAACCATCGCGGCGATGTCGATATCATAAAAATTTCTGTCTTCACATATACAAGCAGATAGGTTATTGTGCAATATTTACAAGAATTATACCTTACCGCTGCTTATATTTCATTAAACCTATTGATTATTATTTATACAGTCAATCGGCACAATCTGATACGCATGATAACATTTTATATCCCTCAGGTACCTATCTATGTCTAATTGCATACGCGCACGGCTTAAATGAATTTACAGATTAATTATTTATCTTGAAATAGATATGTTAATATTATTTTATCGATTGCTGGGCAGGCAAATGGAATTCTCCCTGTATTTGCGAATTAATTATATTCGTTAATGACTTTCATCTAACGCATAGCCTTTTCCATTACGATTGTAACATTTTATCCGAACGAATTCCGCGGAAGGTGGGAAGGTGGGTATTGCGTGAAAAATCATATTTTATGGTGGAACGGTGGAAAATGTCCCATAAACAAGTTTTAAGTTAAAAGTTCTTTTAAAATTCGAAACTTGCGCTCGAACAATTTTTATAAATAAAATTTATATTTTATATTTATATTCTCCAAACGATTGGAGAATTTAATTAACGTGAGTGTGCCGATTTGTCTGGCTATTCCTTGTTATCGAAGTAATGTTTAAGGAAGTATAAATCAATAAAGGGGATTAGGCGCGAGTCGGTTAAGAGCGAATGGTTTTATGATTTTAATGGCGCCGGAACGACATTTTACACTTAACGTTTCGTTTGGCTTGACGTAGCCCCGCTCCGGCCTAATGAAAGCTCGATGCACTTCTCTTTTGCAGTACATAAGCTTGCTGTCCGCGCTCATCTTGACAGAGCTTCTCACGGTTACGGTCCTCGGCATAATGACCTACAAGGTGCTTTCCGGCTTGGAGACGCGGCTTTCGGAGCGGATGTCCGAGCATTACGGATACGACGCCTCCAGCGATGTCAGCTTCACTCATAGTCTCGACTACGCTCAATACAAGGTTGGTCACCCCCAGCATCCTCACGCCCAATATAACCAGCTTACCCTCAATTAACCGCGAGTGATTGTTGTCCTTATTCACAATAGCCGACAGACCCTTGCACTCGAAATCGCTTGGGAATTCTCAATATCACAGCATTACTGTCCGGATTCTCAGCATTACTACCTCTTTTTTTTTCTCTTTTTTTTCTTTCTATTATTAATGAATAATACGGATTAAAAGTAAGACGAAAGTATCATCGAAAACTTATATAAATCACTTTCTCAATGACATTTCCATGTAATTCTCATGCAATTTTGCCTTTTCTTCATCTTCGGCCATTTTTATGCGAATCATATTAACTACTACAGCCATGCAATACCTTTCAAATAAATCTTTACGAGTGTATTTATAAACTATTTTTCTACATATTCTTATTTAGACAAATGAATCGGAACTATGAAATATTTACGATATTCTAGCTATTTCTTTCTGCAACAAATTCATAGATTTTCATTACTTTTTTATTATATATATATATATATACCATTGCGGTTCGGTATTAGAAATATTCAGGTTCCAGATTCTTAAGTATAATAATGACTTATAAAGCATTTTAACGTTATATAATGACGGTACATTAAAATTCTATTTTTAAGAAAATCATGCCAGTTATACGTGCCCGTACCATTGCGTAGGTTAAATGAAACATAACTTGCTGAGATATTATACTTATAATGATATAGTGGATTGAATGAAAAGGCACGAAAATTCTATATGCATATAAACAAAATGTCGAGCGAGGCTACGGTAATATATAATCATAGAGATATATAATGATAGCCTGTGAGGCATAAATGCTCTGCTCGTAAATAAAAATACGGGCCTAAGTCACTCTAGAGAAAGTTCTTTCGCGCAAGTACTGCCAATCGTGGGCGCACATGTCTGTCAATTTGTAGTAGGAGTTACGGGGCAGTTGTTTGCATGCTGGGAAAAAAAAAGTGTTGAAATTGTTCTGACGAGGAGGAAGAGAAAATTTCAACGACTCGCTCGCTCACTCATTTAATAAGTCCTTAACGAAGTGCACGGATTAATGTAACGAGGGCGCTTATTAAGAGCCATCGGGAAACATTCGGGACATTCGGGACATTCGTAAGGACCTAGTGCAAGAACCTCGATAAATTCGCCTCGTTTCCCAGTTCAACTGCTGCGGCATCCATAGTGGCGGGGATTACAACGGGACTGCCTGGTGGCGCGACAGTCTCATCTCCGGGGCGAGGAAGCAGGTGCCCCTCACCTGCTGCGTACTTAAGGATACCGAGGTCAGTCGATTGCGAATTAAAGGGCTTGAGCTCTCGAACAGCTGCTTATTGTCGGCTTTGCTTACCTGCTTTATCAACTTGCCACATTTTATTCACACATAATGCAACATGATACTCAATACCTTCGCAATATGATACTCATACGATGATATGATACTCAATCATTCGTCACATAATGCAATATGATACTCAATACCTTGGCAACCATAATGTTTTCATTTAGTGAATTTCATTTTATTGAGAAACAAGTATTAACCGATTGTGAAGATTCTTAATAATTCGGATTTTTCATAATCAATTATGCAGACGAGGCATTGGATTATATATCTTAACCTTCAGCTTACATATCTTCACCTTAAATATAAATACTTCACATGATACGCAGCACGAGTTTATTTCTCTCTCAAATTTTAAATTAATATGAACGTAAACGTTCCCTGACCGTCGTCATTACTATATATCAATTCATGACTTATACAGTTGTATTTTAAATATCTTTTAATAATAACATTTTAATAACTAAATTCAAGGTCAAAAATACAGGAAGCCCAATGAGTGTCATTTCCAGGGTATTCTATAAAAACGTGAGTTTCGCTAGTATGCGTAATGATTAAACTGTAATTACGTAAAATAAGAAAATAAGAAACTGTTTCTTCCAATGGTTTTAGAACGAAAAACCATGGCTTTACCCGCAACCAAAAGACGAGTCTGCCTGCCAAGCGCAAAATCCAGCGATTTATGAAAGCTTCAGGCATAAAGAAGTAAATGCATTCATTAACATTATACTTTTCATATGTTCTCATTCCTCGAAATAATAATTGAGTTTGCGTTTAATCTAATAACGTCGAAGTTTCTTTTGCTCTGAAATGCACTTTTCGAGTGATTTTTAACCAGAATACCGGCACTTAGCTGAGTAAGGAAATATTTTAATAAAATATGTACACACATTATTATTATTATTATTATCAGTATTATTGTTGTTATTGTTATTGTTATCGTCATCATCATCATCATCATCATCATCATCATTATCATCATCATCATCATCATCACCATCATCATTTTTATTATTATTATTATTATTATTATTATTATTATTATTATTATTATTACTGAATTGATATAATTTCCGTCTACTGAAACTTTTTAATCTGTATTAATTTATCTTAAATTTTTATTTTTAATACTTCTTGTTATTGTCTTAAATGTTCCTGGATTACACAATAAAAAAACCTTTTACCTAAACCTACTAATTTTTGACAATACAACGCACTTAAATTCTGCTTCAAGGGTTGTCTCGAAAAAGTGAAGAACTGGCTTCAATACGAAAGCTTAGTCATCATTCTGATCGGCATAGTAGTGGCGATTGCCCAGGTAAATTAATAATATATTTATTGTCAATTAACAATGTTCATTTACATATATATAAACCTATATTTCGTTTTTAAAATAATTTAAAACGAATAACATCTGAATTTTAAATTTAGCATATAATAAATTTAATGCCGCGTTAATACTAAAATTACTAATTCATCTTAAAGGCATCAGATAATTTATTATCTGTCTCCGTGGTACTTTATACGCCGTAATATAAAAATTAAAGTTTCGAATGCCAGTGGCGGTACAGTACTTTCCCAATGCCGAATTCGAAGTCGCTAAAGTAATTCAAAGAAGAATCTTTAATTTCTTCGGTTGGGTGCAGTAGTTTTTAAAATACGATTAGCATCCGGATAAAATGTACATCTATTAATATTACGGGGTTAACCATAATTTGACCCCTTTAATTTAGAAAAGAGTGTCGGCGGTAAATTGAAGATAAAGTCCGCTATTGGAAACAATGAAGCGAGTTAACAGCTCGAGTTATAGTAATTGTAATATACTTGAATAGCGGAAGGAGCGTCAGCTGGAGGAAAGTCATGTAAAGAGTGATGGGACTGTGTATGTGATTATAGGCCATCGGGATAACCGCCTCGGCGTTCCTGTGCAGGCGCATCGGGAACATGCAGGCCGGATAACATAGCCGTTCTGCCAGTCGTGGAAGCGGCGGCATCGGCGGCTCATCGCGCAGGGACATCCGGATGCGCAGCATCAGGTAGACCTCGAGACCCGGAGTTGAGTTCTTGCGCGATTATAAGCCCCGGCAACTCTCAAACTTCCATTATCTTCGCTTCAAATTAGGGATTCACTGTGCCAACTCGTAGATATTCTGCGAAATCGAATAGCGTTTTCGGTAGAATTAATAATGAGCTTAAAGCTCATTATGATTATCGACATTATCGACTTGGTTCGTTTCCCAGCTGGATCGTATTAATGTATGCTCAACGTTGAAAGTATAAGAGCTTGGCTGTTTAATGCTTATTGTCCCCTTATGTGTTTAATTCGTTATGATTCGCTTATCGAAAATAAATTAAACGGCGGATCAAAACTGATTTCCCAAATTTTCGAAACAAATCAAGGATAATTCATTCCAGCGACAGTCACGTCTCCTCGTCGGGTATCGCTTATGCTATATGGCTTCGTCAAGAACCTATACTAAGACCAATTCATACGGTCATAGGGAATAAACCGTACTCACGGATTTGGATTCGGTTCTTCTTACGTTACTTATTTTTCAAATATATTAGGCCTTAGATACTGATCATTTCTGTTAGGCCTAATAATTCATTAAGATATATTTTTAATATGTACTTAGGATATAATATTTAACAGTCGTACTGGAGATTAAGGTAAATATTATGTATTCGACATACGCAGTAGTGGAAAACTTGTCAAAATAATGTAATTTCTACAACACATGACATTACATAATACGGTATACGAATTCAAATGCAGCTACATTAATTATATTTAATTTAAAAGTGCACGCGCAGACCACATATTATTGCATCTGCGCTCGCTCGATACATTGACACCATGTATCAAGGTTAATGAAAGATTAAAAATATTATTTAAAATATACTACATGAGGTGAAAAATTCCGGAAATAGCCCTGGCATGCTAACACAAACTAATTATCTATATTATTGTTATAAATAAGTTAATTCTTAATGTAAAGAGGTTTAAATAGCGAGATTGACAACATTTCAGAGAATTTTTTAACCAGATGTACTTACTTATGTTTCAGTGACACTATTTTCTTTCGAGAATATTGATTTGAAAATTCTTTGTTACATTTACGTAGAAACATTTCTATTTGCAAAATATACCGTCCAAACCCAAGAATGCCTTAAAAAGCATTAAAGCGCAAATTACTTCATCGAAACAGTAAACTATTAATTAAGTACTCATCGTGTCTATTATATGAACGTCCAATCGAGCTATCGACTCCAAAAGAGAATACAAAACAAAACAAAACAAAAAAATAATGAAAAAAAAAAAAATAAAGAAAAATACCGTTCAGGTTCGCCTCGTTACTTGCCATAAAAATGTTAAATTATGAGTATTACCTTTCACGCGGAGCGTTATAAACAAGACAAGCTGCTATTAATGTGTGCTTAAAAGAATTAATTTCGTCCCCGGTGAGAGTCTAAGTCAAGTTACAGTATGGCATCGGTCATTTTTATCCGAATGAACTTCGACATTTCCTGATTCTGCTCCTAACCTCCGCACCCGGTCGAGATCACATTAAGATCTCCGATCATAATTTACATAATTAGGTATTTAGATTATGTACAAGCAAATGGTTTAAAATAGATGTTAAATTTTTTAATTGATCATCAGTCAGAATTGATAATGTGTAAATGTTCCGAATCATTTACACATCTAAATCTAATCATCTAAGTCATTTTATTGCATTGTCAATACAAATAATATAATTTTTTTCCTTTATAAAAGACGATTCGCTTCTTTATTCAAACTTCATGAAAATAGTTCAAAAGACCAGAATTAATAAATGTCAATAATTCAACCAGAGCAATTGACTAATATGCGTTTATTTTCATTCTCCTGGAGATGATTTCATTAAGTACATATTCCATGAAATTAGGTCGAGAATTGTAAAAAATATCTAAGGTTTGCAATTATTGAGCACCAATGGAATAAAAGTGTCGCTTTTAAAGTAAAAAACGTTACATTAAACTAAATACAATGAATATTTTATACGAAATTATTTATATCGATGCTAGTTTCAGGATTTTTCACCCGAAAATGTATAGTATCATTAAGAAAAGAAATATTACGATATTATGGAAAGTAACTCATGATAAGTATATCGTATAAAAAAAAAGTTAAAAATTCATTTATTTAGCAATAATTCACTATCTGAATTGAACATGTAAATGACGATTTACTATAAGTGTTCTTATTCTACGTTTTCTCTTTCTTCATCTCTGTCTTCCTTTTTCCCTCTCCCCCCCCTCTCAAAAACACGAGGTGGTAAATGTTTAATTATATTACTACTTATAATTTTTGTTACATATAAACATATACGTAGAATTATGATTTGTAAGGATAATTATTGTAAATAATTGCATAACGATATAAAATATATGTCATTAGATAGTGATTATGTATTGTACGATATATATTTACTAGATACAACATGAAAAACAGACAAAAAAAGTTATTCGAACAAGATGTGACATTATGAGACAATATTACAGATCGTTAGTATTTGTTGATTTATTGTCAGCTCTACGTATCTTATGTTTTAATCCACGTGGATTTTAATTAAAATCCTTCCCTTTTAATTAGGAGAAAGTGTTACTGTTATGCATTAGATATTTAAAGCTCTAGAAATGTATTTATTATAACATGGGCTAAATTAATAAGACTAATGGAAATTATAATAACTATTTTAAATAAAAGCTAGAAAATAATGTAATTAATTATTCTATTCAGAAAATGCGCCAATAAGTCGTCATTACAAAATTTTAACTACATTAATTTTTCTCTCTTATATTTATAAATAATTCAACATTTTACCATTATTTACCATTAATTACGTTTAATTATTCAATTTAAACCTTTTCTCCAAAGAAATCCGACAATATCTATTGTTAAGAATAGTGAATAATTTGATAATTCGTTAGTTTATGTAAGTTGACATAGAGAAATTATTTTACAAATAAGATGTTAAAAGGTATTAATTATATATACCTGATAGCTGTATATGTAAAACAGTTTAACTGTATTTAATATTAAATTTGGATAATGTGACGTTAATAAATCACAATTAATATTTTCGATTTTAAAAAATTGTAAAAGCACGATACTTGTACTATAGTAATTCAAACGTACAAGTCCGTATGGAAATCTTTTTTTTTTTAAGATACTTATACTAAGTGATTTCGAATTCTTTATCGATATTTGATTAATTATTTAAAAATTATAGTTATATTATTCGTCATTGTAATCTAAATTAGTAATATAATAAATTTCATTACCGTTTCATTATTATATATTAAAAATCATATGTACTGAAATTGCAGTTGATTATCAATTATATTTGTAATAATTTAAAGGTTGTTTAAACTAATGTATTTGTACATACGAAAAATATTATACGACAGTAATAAAAATTGATGATTTTTATTACAAATTATATATTTTATAAAAAAATAATGATATAATTGAAACATCATTTATTTACATTAATATTTAATAATATTAGAAACAGAGTTCATTTGTGTATGTCACACAAGTATTGTGACGCTTAAAGTTTTACATAAGAATGAATTAATCTAAATTTTTCTCTGCGTTAATTTATCATAGATATTGCATTACATAATGATACTATGGAGGTTATTAAAAATTAATGTATGAAATTCAGTAGTGCATTATAAATTATATGTAAAATAATCTATTTTTAAAATTTATGAGTCTAATACAATTTCGTTTTTACAAAACCATTGTCGGCTGCAAAGCCCTTTATTATTATTACTATTATTACTATTAATTACTATTACTATTACTATTATCATTGTTATTATTATTATTATTGTTATTATTATTACTATTATTACTATTACTATTATTATTATTATTATTATTATTATTATTGTTGTTGTTGTTGTTATTGTTAATATTATTTTATACATTGCAATTGTATATTTTCTAAAACAATCTACATTTTTCTTTTATAAATGATACAAATACACTCGTTTATAAATAAAAGTTTTAAAGTTTTAGAAAAATTAAATGCATGTATATAAATACTAAGTGCGCAGGACGAAAGCCGTGCCCACGATGAGAAAAGGCATTGATGTGTTTCTTTAGAATGTGATGAAAATGTTGGAAACTGTTAGTCGAATGGCGATGTAACTTTACTCACAAAACAGCTTATCTACTACATATGAAAATGTAATAAATTATATGCAAATAAAGATATACTCTGTGAAATAATTTGTTTTACCAAGTTACCCGAGTTTTTCCATATTTATAATTGTTATGATTTACACAAAACTTCTTTTGCTATATATAGAAAGTTCTACATTAGCTTAGAGAAAGACGATCTGGCACATCGCGCCGGAATTAATATAACTATCTTTTTAGAATTCACTTAAGCGTAAAATTATATGTACCTAAATAATTAAATAATAACAAAAGCAGAGACTCATACTTACTGTAAATAAATTCCGTATTTTAAACTTTGACTTAGTTTTTCATGTATAATAATATATTTGTCGATTATTGAGCATTTGCACTGGTCTGGAATTGGATAAAATGGGCCCCTCCTCCGAACACATTTTACGAAACTGAGAAATCTGGAATGATCGATTGTAATTATTACTTAATAAATATATCACGTATTCACTATATTATATACGAGCTTTATAATTCGTTTGATATCTATGAGAACAACTCGGCAATGTGGTTAAAAACAATTAAAAGTTTTCATATCAATATTTAAAAAGTAGAGAATAAAAAAGTTTAATTTGAAAATAGAGAAAATTATATTGACAGTGATGAGAAATTTATTTAAATGTCAAAAAGTATTCATGGTTATGAATGAAATAGATAAATATGAGGCATTTTGGGACGAAGTCAAAGTACGATTAAAGAGTTGAAGAATTATATTGAACAGGTTATTGGGGTGGGATGTTCCGTCGAGTAAAGTAAGAATAAATTGTAAAAATGCAGAGGTTAGGGAGTTGAGTCTAAGTGAATAAAGTTTTGGATATATGGTTAAAGGAAGATCACGGACTTGTTGGGAGGAGATGGCTATGGGCTCCGGGTTGATGATCCATATGACATTTTCCGTGCAGGGCGGCTGGGTTATCGAGCCGGAGTATGTGTAGAAGTTGGTGCTGAAATTCGGAACGATCCAGTCGAGTGGAAAGGCGGGCACGACGAAAGAGGAGCCGGGATTAGATATGTGCCAGAGGTTAGTGACGACGTGGTCGAGGTAGGGATTGTCGATGGCCGTCAACTGGAAAGTAAACTCACGGTCGTTAGAGCTTACGAAGTCCCTTTGTCGATCAGTCGCTATAGATCAATCAATAAAGTCGATTGACCCACTTGAAAGAAGTAAGCTACGATCGCAATTTTATTCTCGTTGCTCGAAGCCATTGGGGGCGATAGGCAGCTCTCCCACTTAGTATGGACGACCTGGAGCTCCATGGGGTAACGGAAGTAGTCGATGCTGTGCTCACTGCCTTCGTCGTCGGACGGACCCCAGCGGAACTCTACCGAGCTGAAATCGTAAACAGCCTTCAAAGGGCCACCTTCCAGCCTCGGTTGTACCGTTTTTTCCCAGACACCACAAAGCAATACTGTTAAACATTTATTAGAATTTATCCTCCAAATAACATGTTCTACGATCATTGCATGAATACCACTTATTCCTATTCGCGTCATTTTTTACCTTTCGGGCGAGTAAAAAAATGTCTGCTCTAAAATTTCAAAGGAACTTTATCGATTTCCTATTCAGATTTTACAATTCAGGAATTTTCAATTTTAAACAGCAAGTAAATTGTAAATTGCTTCTCAATTTATACTACCCGTCCATGAATTATTTATTATTTACGATTTAACATAAATGAGTCTCGTCGACTAAAAAATGCTTTTTTTTTTCTAAAAAATTACTCAATACAGTTAATACAAACAGGCGCTATGCGTTTTATTTATTATTTATTTTTATTTATGAAAAAATAAACTAGCGCGAGATTTCGCGGTATATTTTTTTACAATTATTCAATAAAAGGCGGAAATGTTAAAATCGTCCTGTTGAGGTAAGTATAATTTATATTTGAATTCCACAGTTAAAGATAAAGAATCAATAGTAGAATCGATAGTAGGATTCCGATATAAGGCTATGCATTAAATAACATTCCCTTGAATACTTATTTTTCGAAAGGTCATTATATATGGAGAAAATTTAAATATGAAAATTTCAAGTAATCTCCCCTACTCTTGTTTCCGTCGTTGATGAGCATCATCGACTGCGGCTCTTCGGTATAACCTTTCCAACATAGCGGCTTCGAGGGCTCGATGACTGTCGTTAATTTGCTGATAATGTTGATTGGCGACTGTTCACATCCTCGGGATTCCGGGTAGAACTGGCACCATACCCTCGGGCTACAATTTTCCCCATAAATAAATGGAAGGTTCACCGGTGAGCACGAAGACGAGAACCAGAACGAGCTGAACCAATCCAGTAGCTCCATCAGCAGCATCACTGGCAACGGATTTTTACGGATTAAACATTCAAAGATTGCGTGGCTTTCAAATCTTATACAATAAAAGTTATGAAAGCCCTGTGCGATGCCAATAATTTAAGTGGCTTGATAAATCACTCACTCCCCGGATAATCTCATAAACATCTACTTACGAATTCACTTGAATCAAATGTATTATAAAAGTTATTAGTTATTATTATTATTATTATTATTATTATTATTATTATTATTATTATTATTAACTGATTGATATCTAATAAAAATTAAACATTGTGGTTTCTGTTTATTTAATGAAAAGTCATACGAACCCAATGATTGCGGTAGTTTCGTAAATTTGTTCTTATTACTTTATACAAATTTAGTGTAAAACACAATATTAATAGTTTTGTTATTATCGGTAAGTTATAATTAGAATGATATTGTTAATATAATCTAAAATTTACGGTTATTACAAATATAGCTTTTAAATATGTTGCTCTCTTTTAAAAATTAATTTTCATTTTGAAATTTTAATAAGAAGATTTAAGTTACAATAGCTAGAAATAAGTATTTTAATATGAAAAAATATTATAAACTTTTTTAAATCGATAGTAGAAGCCTTTCAAAAATTATTATTAATAAGAATTATTTATTGTTCTGTATTATATTTCAGTAATAATTCAATTAAAATTTAACTTACTTAATTTCATTGAAGGTAATTTATTTTTAGAGGATACAATTTTATTAAAATATCTAAAGTATAATTATAATCTTAATTGAACTTTTAAATATTTACATTTTACATAAACTTCTCCTGCTAGTAAGGATAATATAATGTATAATATAACAATAGTTAAAAAAATAATAAAATTTTGATTAGAATTTAACGTACTTTATTTGAATACAACTTATTAATATGATAAAGTATGCTCAATATTATATATATATATTGGATAAAGAATTATATTAATCTATTGTACTATTAAGTACGCGTTAAGAACGACATGAGATAATGAAGAAAATGAGAAACTACTTATCGTTATATTTCCCTAATAACAGGAAGTTTTTCTATTTAGTTCGACTTTTTTACAATAAAAGTTCTTTACATATAATAATTTTCTCTCCAGGT